>OZ012662.1:12251556-13468262 GCA_963942545.1 Oxycera nigricornis
ATCAATCTTCAACTAAATGTCGTCCTGAAAGCCGGTGAACATAGGCAAACATGCTTGCAGCAACATTGTTTGTGGCGTGTCAACATCCTTCACATTCAATTCCCATCGGCCAATCCCCAAACTCACCATGAACCGGTTTTCGTGATGGATGTCGTCAAGGATCGGAAATATCCTTTGCCATTCGTCTTGGCCTCATCTTCTTTGATTTTTCTTCATATTACATTGTTGTTGAAAACATCATAAAATGGACCATCGAATCCCTAATACAACCATATTTTCCAGATATTATCGAAGGTTAACCGATCCCGAAGGGACTATTCGATCCAACACTTACACTAAATTTCTAAAGGGTATTTTTTTTCGACGAGCATATACTTAAGGCCTTCATTTATCTACATATCCATGCATAGATACTTTTCTCGCATATGAAGGATCCGCTTCGATAGCTATTTGTATAGTCCTTGCTATTGTGATGTAAAATAGACAACAGTATCAACTCTAATCCTCAAAATGTTAGGGTAAAGTAATGAAAATCTCCGGGATATGTTGTGCTCCGTCCAGGGGGCAGCATTTTGTCACAGGCTAGTGGAAGAAGATACAAATACCATCCCCAACGGCACTGAATGAATTTCATGCCTTAGCCAGTCGTTTTTTCTCTTCTCAAGTCCCCGTTGGGCTTTCTTCAGAACTACTTTCACCCCGTCCTCTGCAACCGAGAAGATATCCTTGGCGTTTGAAGTCGAAGGGCGCAGCGAAGCAATAAATTTGTTAAGGAATCAATGGAAAACATCGATGCCATAAATGAAAGGCAGCAATTTCAGTGGATTGAAATGAAATGAGCTAACAAATTTAGGATGATTTCCCTGGCAATTTATTCAAATTTATTCATTGCTTTAGATGAGTTCACCTGAGCGAAGCAAACATCTGCTTTCAAGGACTTTATATGAAATTTTATTGGTATTTTGAATAAAAAACATAAAAACAAATTTAAACTTTACCTACGTTAGCAGAAGTACAAGACAATTGATGAAATCGTATGATGAGAATATTAATAACCAACAATAAAATATATTAATCAATTGTCTTTTGTGTTTATAACTGAAAATTTAATCAGAACAAAATTAAACTTGAAACTTATCTGCATAAAATTGCTGAAAAAAAATAGAAAATATTCGGAGATAGTCCATGATTGATAAAATAATCAAAAAAACATAGTTTGAAGTAAAATACAACAGCAATAAAATATCTGACACTGAAATCATGAAGCAATTTGAAGGAATCAATTTTGTAAAGGTAATACTGGGAAAATATTTTATGAAAAAGATACTTCTATAAAAAAAAGTCCCTAGCATCAATAGGACGGACTTTTTGACAAACTCTCAGTACATTTTCATAGAAACGAAACTGAATTTCAAAGTTTTATTGAAAATTTTTAGAATATTGGTTTGTGATAAAATTTATAATAATATGCATTTATTGATATTGAAATGACCACAAAACCATATCAAGTACAATGCAACCGTATAAATTCAATAAATTTAAGAACATACTCAACTTATAAAATGGTCCACACGAAACTATAAAATTCAGTCACAAATTATTTTTGAGCCAACAAAACGTAAGGACGTAGGACTGAAAAATCCGGGATACATTAAACAATGAGTAGATAGTCAGAAATAGGATAATGTGAGTATTTGGGCGTGAAAATATATTTAAGTTCGGTCCAAATAATGTGACACTCTCCACTGCCCACCAGTCAAAGGCCTCACCATTTTGAGCGTCACTCGAGTAGCAGCTATCTAAATGATGCATCTCATGGAGAATGGCAAAACTCAACTGAATGGCAGTGGTTATCACTTTTTCAGGTCGGTTAGCTCAACGAGTCATTAGTGAAAGGAAACGAAATCACAAAATCAGAAACAATGGAGTCTGCCCGGAAGTCACTAGCACCGAAAACATGTTGCTGTCCTGCAGAGGAGATTATGAAAACGAATATTTAAAATTACATATCTCTGTAATTATTTTGTAGTGACCAAAAGATATTTGACTTTTGTTGAAGGTAAGCAATGTTGAAGATAAACAAACTTCAATATTGAAACGAAGTGAACGCAGTTATGGATCATAAGGAAATCTGTTGTTATGGTTACTGTGTGATCTTATCGAATGACATTGTTGTCGGTATTTCACTCGTACTTACGAAATGACGAGATTTAAAGACAGTTTCACGCCGAAAGGAATTTTCCAACCCCTTTTCAACAAAATATAAATACAGTATTGACCAAATTCAAACAAGAATTTTCGCTCTTCAACAGCAAAGGAAGGAAAAAAATCTTAAAACTACTTCGGACAACTATAGTATTCTGTGATCAACCCTACTGTATTTTATTCTTCAACAAACTATACAATATGCTTGTATTTATAAACTTTAGTAAATTTGTGGCTACTATATCTTGAGATATTCACGAAAAACGTCCGCAAGCAAAGCTTCATGTAGGCAATTGGATAGAGATGGTTTTCGTGTCCTTGTAAATGGGAAATGGTGACGTTATTCTACAAGATATATTGCCCCCAGCGCTCAAATACCCTCAAGCTATAGAAACTGTTCCCCGATAAACGGACGACTATCATCCCCGTTAAATGTCTATTTTAAATACACCCAACCTTCTTGACAAGAATCTGGTTCGATTCAACCCTATATTGATGTTTGCTACCCGGTTAACGTCTAGTAGAGACACCTTGCTGGTGTTTGCTCTATAAAAGTTCCCAGGGAAAATCCCTAAGATGAATCTTCCACGGAAAGTATGGCCTCCTTTAAAATACCATTAACATATGTGTGGTGCAGCCCTTTTGTTTGACAATGATATTTATTTGGATAGCGATGTATCTTCTAGAGCCTATTTACATCCTTACCCTAAGAAATACTCATGAAGTCAAGTATGTTTCGCTGCCGCCAAGACTTCAGGATTATTTTTAAACTGATTGATCGCTTTTTATATTCTGCGCTAAAAAGAGTCTGCAAACTCCAGGATGAGGGTGTCTTATCTGCATTTTAAAATGGCTTGAATAGGTTGACAGTGGTTAATTTGGTTAATGGGTTCCATGCGATCAATAGAACATAGCATAGCGTTGACACAGGTAGGGAACGGACAAGAGAAGATAAGAATCTTTTGGAAATTATTCCGAATGCTATGCAAAATTTTGCAATTCAATGTCTCTATTTTTGAATGGAATAATACCAAAAAATTCATATGCAGAGTATCAAAATTTAATTTTTTCAGGATATTTGAATAGACCACTAATAGTCCAGTGCTAATAATAAATAATAATAAAAAGGACTTTCCTGTCAGCGAAAAAAACCAAGGCACTTACAAATTTTACGGGTATTTCCGGCGATTGCATTTGTGGTGTAAAATCATTTTGGCGGAAAAACAATGGAAGATTTTAAGGAGACGTGAGGATCATTCAGCGATGATATGAGATTGAGATTCAAATAGTTGAAAAAGTCGGACGTGTTTTAACCGACACCTTGGACGGACGGTTTGTTTTGGTAGATATGCGTGAATTGCGCATTATGCTGTTGATTAGAGTTGTTAAAATAATTTTAATTCACCTAAAATGGCAGCATATACGTCGATATTCATGATTGTGGCGTAAGTATTGTTTATGTTTATATTTTAACGAGACAATTCTACGAATAAGAGTTACATTATCTATTTTGAGGATTTAAGGTGTTCAAAGCTGAGCCGAAATACAATAAAAATGGAAAATGTGCCTGTTCAATGTAAAAAGCGGCACCCATGCATAAGAGGAAATCGAAACGAAACTATGAAGATGAATAAAATTTCCCGTTAACGTGCGCTCAAATTGGTGAGGCCTTCGGCTGGTGATTTTTGGATTGAACACGCCTGTAGAGATTGCAACAAGCTCGATAACAACTGAGGGGTTGCAATATTTGGTTGAAAAATTTGTACCAAATGTCTGATGAACTGGTGTGAATTACATCAGTTACTCAAGTATGATGTATATCTAGAGGAAATAAAATTAAATATATATTTTAATCAAGTGGTTCAAGTAGCGGATGGAAAATCTTCCTCAAGCATATCCCAAAATTTCTTACTTATTTTTGTTCTACTTTTTACGTAATAAGACGACTATTTTTCATTAGGTTTTTTTAATGTGAAGCCATTATCATTTTAGTTTTATATCACTTTAAAAAAAATATAAGTTTGCCACAATTCAAGTATGATATTTGAAGCAAGTTTAAAACCATTCAATCCCTTTTTTATTACAAGGGAATGGCGCCCGTTAAAGCATAGTCACATAGCTAAGCCTTTACCAACGTTAAATGAAATCCAAAGAGGTTGCATTTGATTTACAAGAAAAGTAGCTAAAAAAATTGAAAGCTTCTAAACATGGCAATAGCACCACAACTAAACTCTTCAAATCACGCGCACCCCAAAAATACTATGCAAATCGAATAGCATTTGCAGAAAATCAATATTCCGGTGTTTTCTCGCTAGCCAACTTTCCACTATTATTTCGGAATTAGATTTAAAGCCTCTCCACTGCTTCTGTCTGCCACCTTAGATAATACACGTATCAAAAGAAGACACACATGAACATAATACCTGTTACAGGTGCATACCACCCCCACCGCATGTGTGTCTTCCTTGAAGTGTTTTCCATTTTTTATGTCTTTGTTTTCCAGAATTCTCGCGTTTTTTCCCTCTTCCAATTTTATTAAGCCGCCAATACATACAGACAAAATGCAAATGTACTTATTACACCTGTTTTCCAACGGAAAATTGGTCTCGCCCAGTTGGAAGGTTTTTCTTTAGTCGTCGCGATTTATTAACTGAGTTCGTATCTTTTTTACACTCAGTGTTGCGCGAAGTTAATGAAGCTTAAATTTTTCACTAATTAAAAATAAAACGAATATTTTGTTGATTAGTGATTGTTCGTGTGTTCTGTTAAAACTTTGTAAATAATTTGGCTATTTTTTGAGTACTGTGATTGAATGTTTTCCGATGAGCGATATTGAATGCGGCAAATTCAATTAATGGTGCCATAATCGATTTATCTCTTTAATAAAAATTAAATAATCTAAAGATCCTTGCGGTTTAAAAAGATTTACGGCTCCCTGATGCGAATAAAATGTGCTTGTGCCATGTAATTTTTGAAAACGTTAAGTGTTAGCAAGGATCATTGAAGGATATTTGCACTATTCGTCCTTAACATTGATCTTATTCACCAGTACTTACTTACCATTATTATAGATATTATTTATTGTCTATAAGATTTCATTTGAAATGATATGTTCCAGAACATTATAATAATTCCTTCACACTTTCTAACTCAGTGAATCCTACGTCACACATAAACCGCCAAGCTTTAAGCAAATCAAACCATATTTGTGCCAGTTGATCTAAAGTAACTGAGCTCTAGTTAACACACAAGATGTCTGATTCCATTATTTAGTGTACGTGGATAGTGATATACAGTATGTTTACTCTGTCATTTTTCTATCAACTAATCAAACAATTTCCTCCAAACCCTTTTATTTTCGTTAAACGTGCCAGCAAAAATAAAGGCAACCTTTTTCAAAAAAAATGCCCTTTTCAAAAAGAAAAATAAACTGCAATTATACGAAGAAAATGTTACTTGCAAGACCCTCTAATAAGCTGGAAGTTATGGTTTTTCACAATATTTTAATATTTCCCTTATGAAATGTTTACGATTGATTTAGGATTTGTTTAAATTTTAAACAAAAATTTGCAGTACTCCAGTTAATGGTGATTCCTTCTTCATAATGTCTGTGATGTTCTTTATAAATTCTTTTATTTTCAGTTCCGCTTGTCTTGATTTTCATCCTTCACACCAATTGTTTCAGTACCTTGAATTTAACGTCTTTTCCAGTAAATAATTTTCAGTGCAGCACGAAAAAAGCCCCCTATTCAAAATATTTTAAGAACTACACTGATAATATGGGTCCGGTTTTATGGTTATACGATGGGTTTATTCGCTGCACGACAAAAAAGGAGGCATTGTAAGCTCAGAGTTCCATAGTTAGAAGGTTATCTAGGTGAGAACCTATTTTCGATCAATAGTCGCTTGAGATACTATCGGCGTCAGATGGAACGTAAGCGTACCTAAAGACATCAAAACTCAAAAGTAGCTACCAATTTGTCTAATTCAGTCTAACAACGCATAGGATCCGTCGTGATAAGCACCATCTGGATCCTTCATTCGGTCTGCGGCGTGGCGGCCCGAAACTTGACTCCTCAATAACTAGCTTCTTGATCTCCAGTCCCGACTGCGTAATGGTAACCGTCCCAAGGCCATTAGGTAAGAGTATGTTTTTTATCGTATTGCCCGCTGTAATAAGTATTTTTACTGGCATCCGATGCAAATGCCTCCAAATGCCCTAACGTTGCAGCCAGTACTAGACAGGGTCGTGGCTACATTCTTGGATTGATGGTAACGACTAAATTTTTCATAAAGGGATGAGTTTACCCACTTTTATTTTAAGAACCTCTTAAGAAGATGAACTTCTTTGTTGCTGCCCTCATATTTACTATTTCATAACAGGTCTAGCATTTTGAATAAAATTGATTAAGTGACTTTGAGAGTTCATCAGTCGCAATACCATTCGTCCACGTTGGTTAATCTGCAAAAATGATATTCATACAACATTTTTTCCACCCCATTTGGAACCACTATCACATGGCTTCTCGATCAAGAGTGTAGACCACTGTAGCTGATGCAAACTTCTGCCAATTTTAACTAAATTAAATTCATCGATTTGTTTGCTTGTTTTTCTGCAATATTCTCTGGAAAATGCCCTGATTTTCTCTCTACTATGTGAAGAATGATTTTGTCCTTGGTATCCAAAACCATTCTTGTTTTGCCTCTCTGCGACAGATTTCAACGTTCAACGTGACATAGAACTTATCTACTCAATTCTGAAAGAGTGATAGGGAAGGATTGCTTATTTTCTAGCAGCATTCAGGCGGATTTTCGCACCTTAGCCTTATTTTTAATACTGCTGCAGGTATGTCTGTATATAAAAATCATATAGAAGAGCTAAGATGTAGCTGAATTCCAAAAAAAAACATTTAAAGCAATCTTTGAACATCTTTTAGAGATCGAGATGCGAGGCAGTGGTCCATTCATCAAAATTTCGTGACTTTTGCACCAACTTCGATCGCCACCCTTTCAAATACCACTTGCAAACTACATCATTAACAAAAAAATATGACAGCAAGATCAAGTCACTCCCCTCCTTATTTTTTCCGTTCATTTTTTTAACACAAATTCAAATTCTAAATAGCTATGTTTCTCCGGCACCTTTCTCTCGCAAACGACTCAAACAGCTTTAAAAGGTTTATAGGTTCTAATAGTCTGGGTGGCTAAGGGGTTAAAGCGCTTGCTTCCTATGCACTGAGTACCAAGTTCAAATCTGCAAGTGGTTTTCGAAAATAGAATTTAGCGGCGGACTATCAGTTCATTTAGCTGTAAATAAGTAAAAGTAAGTCAAATCAGGATAATAATCTGTGCTTCTCACCACTTTCACCTCCTATTGCACCATTGGTCAAGTAAATGAAATCATTTCAACGTTAAATAAAAGCCTAATATCAAAAATCCTTGAAAAACATTCATCTAACAGCTTTTCTAGATCTCGATCGATGCTTTTGTTTCTTGCCACTACTTTTTTATATTTGAGGAATGGTAAACCTGGTAATGGTAATTTTGCCTCTACTTTTAGTATTTAGATTAAAAAAATTGTTGCATTGATTTTTGAAAAGCCATTAAAAAGTACATTAAAAGATCACCGCGGGCGTAAGACAACGGTCAACAATCGAGCTGATAGTTTTCTTTAGAATCAATATTTTTATTTGAGGGTTTCGTGAAATCTACTTAAAATATACTGTAAAAAATTGATTTTATATATAAATTTTAAAAAAATTGTAATACAGTTTAAATTTTTTTTCTTCCAATTGGTGATTTTTACCGTCGCTGATTAGCCATGATGTCTTAATGTCTTGGCAACTAAGGAAACGTTGATAGAATCAGCCCGATAGGTATAAATAATTTATTTAGAAGAATTTTCATTTTACGACTGAACTAGGTGTTCCTCGAAATTTTTCCGTTTTGCAAAATGTGCCGTGTGAAACACTAAACTAAATCATAATGACAAACACTATCAAAACC
The DNA here is from genome assembly GCA_963942545.1 of Oxycera nigricornis. Classification (NCBI taxonomy): domain Eukaryota; kingdom Metazoa; phylum Arthropoda; class Insecta; order Diptera; family Stratiomyidae; genus Oxycera; species Oxycera nigricornis. The sequence goes on from OZ012662.1 coordinate 12,259,768, forward strand.
TTTCCCTATGTTTAGAGTTAGCATCCCTGTCAATTTTTTAGCTTTAAAGTTACTCTAAACAATATTTTTAATTCGCAGGCTTTGATGAATTGAGGTCATCTCATGCTCATTTTTGGGCATGACGATTATATAGTATTCGTTCAAAGACTTTGCCCAACGAGTTTATCAGGCTTATTGGTCTATTATTTTGAATGTTACTCCTGGGCTTGTCTGGTGTTGCAATTTAAGTGACCAAGAACTAAGCAAATATCGAAGTTTTAAATAGATACATTATTTTTGTGTTTTCACCAGGGGCGTGGCGAACTTCATGAATTTGGGGGGGTGATAAATGTTGAAAATGCCGACTTGATTAGAAAAATTTGGCGACTGTCTGACTTTACAATCAAATTTCTTGAATATGCCAACTTCGGCACGAAAATGGCGACTCGCTACAAAATTTTAGGGGGGTGTCACACCCCCAACACCCCCGCCTCGCTACGCCCCTGGTTTTCACGTATGTTGCAGTGGATCTTTACCGAGAAATTTATCCGTCTTAAACAATTTCAAAGTATCACAAATTTTTTGATTATCACAAACGGTATATGAGTACAGGGGTGAGTTTTGAGAACATTTAAAATCTTTGTCGCGTTATACCTAAAAAAATCAACCTAACTTCCCTAAAAAATCAAGTGATTAAACAGAACTATTAACTTTCAACAAAATCTACCCATTCATTTTATTGTAGACAACTTTTATCTACCCCACGTACCATTCAGGGACAATCGTAAGAGTTCACCACAAATTAATTTTTACCTATTCCAAGCTTAATTGCTTTCCCTAAATAACTTATAGTCTACATTCTCGCATTCTTGGTGAAATCACGAGTCAAAGGTGATTTCTCGTTTACAGCTAACATAGCACTTGCACCCCAAAAAAAGGATTCTTCTCAAAGATGTAATCCGAGCGACTCCTCCCTTGCTCACGTTCAATATGCCTCCAGCCACTATGTGTATTCCGGTGGACTTAATTAAACGACCTCAATACCGTCATTCCCGCCGATTCCTCTAATTAACTTGTACAGATCGAGTTACACCTTCCGAAGAGGGATTACAAGTCGTCTTGAAAATATGGGACAATTCCTTATGCCCCACATTTCACTGCCTTTTGGCGCTCAACAACACGAAGGTATCGAACGGTGCCAAGACAGACGACCTGCCCGAAGAAATCGTACTATGTAAGATTATTTTTCAAACAACGTTACACTACTTAACAAGTGAATCAGTGCCGCAGTTCGTATTCAATATTGCTCATACTTATATGCATACGGGGGTGGTTGCGTGCGTGCGATTAAGGGTAGCCTGGAAGAATGCCGGGATTCAAATCTAAAATCATGATTTTTACAAACAGGTCGACAAAGAACGAGTGCTTTTGAGCGCGGAAACCAGAATACGTTCTTTGAAGTTATGCGAAATGTCGATGTTATGTTGAAGTGTACGATAAGAAGTGAGCATGTGCTTTCAGTGGAAAAACTTTTTAATTAATTAGCAACAACGCCCCGAGTCCGCAAACGTAGTAGATAATGTGCCAACAAGGGAGTGCGTGCGAACAAACCTTATTTCAACAACTGGTAGCATCCAAAGTACAATGAGTTAACTGGCACAACCGTAACACTTTAAGAATCACTAAAATGGTAAGTTTTGTTATTTTACTGTTAAATTTTATTAATTTGAAATTATAAGAGCAACTACACGATTATAGGGGCCATTGAAATTTACAATAGTTTCTTCATTCAAAGCATCCTTCATACCGTAGCGAGCATTTTTGGTTCCCATGGCAGTATAATAATTTCTTCATCATCATCGTCACCAATCGACAGTTCTTGGCCTCATGCAATAGATGCTTCCAATGATCTCAGCTTAGCAACCTCGTCTTCTAGTTCCCTACTCATAACAGCGCTCTTCTATCCACGTCAATGCTGTTCTTCCATTGCTTCCTAGACTTTCCGGGTGGTCCATTTTCCTGGGATCTACCATTCAGGGTGTGTCTAGGTATTCGGTGCTTTGCTCATGCATTCAGTCCACTCGAGCTTGGGAGCTTCACTACTGTGGAAATGGGTGGGTTGTTGTATATGCTATACAGTTCATGATTGTTCAACTCATGATTGTACAACTCATGGTTGTAGGACTTATGGTTGTATCGTATTCTCTTCGCCGGTCTTTCCTGTACTGACCCGAATATTCTTTTAAGGATTTTGCTTTCGAAGAATGCAGCGGCATTTTCTGACACTTGCATCAAAGGCAAAGACTCGCAGCCAAAAATTAGTCCAACATTATCGTCGTGTCGTGGAGCTGTAGCTGATTTTTCCTATGCACTTTGTCAGATTTCAGAATTTAGAGGATAAAGCCAAAGACTTTATTAGCTAGGCTAATTTTTTATTGAATTTCGTTTCATTCTCCATCATCAGTGCTCACGAAAACCTTATTGTCTGCTTTTGTCTGATTGGCGTCTTTATGCCTTAACCAGTCTTTTTGACGCTCACTTTAGTTTTTGGAATACTTCTTTGGCTTGAGGCTCTGTTACAATTTAGTCTAAAAATCTCTCTCTCTCTGTTTATATTTAATCTTTACTTGCTCAAAGCCAGTTGTGAAGCTTCTCAAATATACATGATCTATATAGAGCTTCTGCAACACCTAGAATGTTGTAGAAGCATGTAGGTTGGTGTCTACAACTTTCAGACCTGCTTAAGCTTTCCAGACACTTCTGGAGCAATCTCGGTTAGAGTACAACTTTGTACCTTCGAAGCTTCTTGAAAGCTTAAGTAAACGTAGAAGTTGACAGGATCCTATGTTAACCCTTTTGATGACGTGGGATCTTATGACAATAGTATTCCGTGTAATAATCGTTAGAAATAAATTGCGCATACAGCTCTAAGTTAAAATTTTTATAACGATTCCTGAATCCACAACACTAAATTCAGGGGTTGCCAACTTATTTCTTTCATGGGTTTCTATAGTACTGGCTCCTTGTTAAAGTATTTGTAACACACTTTGTGTTAGAAATTTGCACAGCTAATCTGTGAGCGTTACTATAGAAACAACCATTGGATTCAAATATGAACGTGTGGGTCTTAAAGGAATGGGTTTAGGCCATTTCTGTACAGAATCATACGTTTCTCAATGAAAGAAACAAGATTCGAGCTCTCGTTAAAATGTTAGACGATAATGATCATCATTTTTATGGTTTAAAAATTTCAATATTCCACACTTTTCCTCTCATTTATGTGCTTCACAGACAAATTCAAGTAAAAACGGATAAAATTTCAAAATATTTTTCAAATAAGCTCGCACTCCTTATTCAAAAAGGGTCAGTAATCAAATGTTCCTATCAAGTGCGCTCCGCACTTATTAAGACCAGTCTTTTTTGTGAGAAAACAAAAGCGTAAAATTGATCCTTTTTTTCATTAGAGTCAACTTTTTGAACAAAAGTATTTTCAATTGATATTTCATTTGAAAAATTATTTACAAAATGTAAGTGATTGCGAAAAAACATCAATCTGATGTTTATGAAAAAAATTTCAAACGATTTCCTATTAAAAGGATGTCTCTAACACGCTCGAACAAATGCAAACAGAAATTCTAAACAAACGCAAAAAAAAACTTAAATTGATTTTTCTTTTCCTGTCCAAAACAAGACAAAAAGGATTCAAAAAATGTGTTTCATACACCACGCACAACATGGGATCACTTTCATTGCTATAAAGAAACACAACTTAAAATTGTCTTATCGAATGTGAATCCTTTTTCCATCCGATCACCCGACTTTTTCTTTTATCATTTAACTGATGTCCATTTGAATCGTCAATTTCTCATTTCCACTTTTTTGATGGCTGGTGTTGTAAAAGGATATTCGTAATACCCCATCAAATTAATGTGACAAAGAAAATATCGTTTTTTAGGGGAGACAGATGTATCGAGAATAGTTTTTGGTCTCATCTGCATTATGTGAACATCAGATCTATTTTTCTGTAATTTGAGTATTCACTTTTTTTAAATAATTGGTACTTTATGCAAAACGCCTTTGGTCAGGTTTAACCATCAATTTATTTATTTTGGCACGTTTCTGCGTTGAAAATTAAATGGCAACTTGCCGAAATCGGTTTTGTTAGTTCCGCATCAAGCTGTACTCGAGATGTTCATTGCATGCCCGAAATAAAATCCTGACCACATTCGTTCGGGTCTAACAAAAGCACTTTCAAATTGAGCACATTCAAAGAATTGGATGATTGCAGATAAAAACCCATTCAAACTCGATTCGTATCCTTGTTCTTGATCGTTCTATTTGTTTGACTCGTTCCAGCATTCAGCGGACTCACAGGATTTGTCCAAACCGACCCCGGAGACGATTACGTACGCCACACCGAGTTTCGGTTTCGAGCAAGGACCATTTGCATTTTCGTATGTCAGTTTCTTTTTATCGTTCATCACACCACACGAAATACCGCTTAGTAAGTGCTGTTGTAGATTGAGATACAAACGAGCGCTCCCGGGGATTCCCCGGAGTCGTTGGTGCAAGCATTGGGAGGGCAATTAATGTTAATCCTTTTTTTTGTTTCAGATCTTGTGCGAGATGTTGTACATTCGAATGCCACTTTTGACGAGCTTATTGGTGAGGTAAGCGAGATTTATTGAGTGACCGTCAATCTTTTTAAGTTCATTGTTAAGATTCAGTGTTAAGCGTTTTTTTCATACATGGTATCTTAAGAGTATTAAATTTGGTATCGGATTTTTTAGATTTCAGAACAGAATTCAGTAGTGGCTTCCAACGTGGGATTCTAAGTGAAGCTCCATGTGGGACTTCTTGTGGGACTCCGTGTGGGACTTCGTGTGGGAGTTCATGTGGGATGCGATGGGAGATTACGTGGAAGATTTTGTGGAGGATTCAGTGGGAAGTTCAATCGTGGACTCACCAAATACAATGCATTTCAGTTATTCAATTTTTGTTATTGTAACATTGTCACCAGTTACATAGTAGGATAGCCTGAAGTCTCTTTATAAGCCATGCTTACTTTAAGTCTGAATGTCTGAACACAGCTTTGACTAAAACTGTGATAAACCTGCTGTAAGGTTCACCACTGACTGCGCCCACCCAAGAAAAAAATGAAGCGTTGAGTAATTTTAACCCGAGGTGATTGATGATCATAGATAAGACATGACCAGTGGCGTACCCAAGGTTGGAAGGTTACGGGTTCAAACCCCCCCCCCCCCTTGGGTAAAAAAGTTTAGCCACGTAAATGAAACCAGACATGCAATCGGGCTAAAGTCTGCCAGAATTATTTTTGGAGGACTCCAACTTTGACCGGTGGAAAAGTATGATTAAGTATGATTACATAATTATATCTTCATATCTACACCCAAGCACTAGCAAACGTACCTAGTCAAGAATTCAAAAATATGAACCCCTCCTTATCAAAATCCTGCATATGCTACTGGACATGACAAATAGCAGCCACCCCGACACCGGGAGCAAGAACGAAATCAAGAAACAGACAATTATTAATTCACCACTGATAGTGATCACCTAAGAAAAAAAGAAGCCTTGAATAATTTTACCCGAGGCGATTGATGATCATAGTTAAGATTTGACAAAAAGAGCCGCACCAACACCGGGAGCAAAAGCAAAATCAAGATACAGCCAATTACTCGGTCGTTGTGTTGCGAGTGGTTTTTGAATTCATGAAAAAGATGAACCACCAAGACGGAAGCGTTGGAAATGTTGGCAAGTCGTAGTGTTACAAAATTTCCATGGTATACAATGTTTATTTTGTTCAAATCCGTGCGCTCTGTAGTTCCGTAAATGAACATTTCAAATTATTTCTTCCACATTTTCTCCTAGTAAATAAAGATAGGTATTGATTTTTTCTATGATGAGATATTTATGTCAGAATCCCTAAGTTTCATTATAAATCCGCAGATTTATTTCTCATCTACTCTTGTTGTGTTGGTGTTAAAAAAAACTAACCGAACTTGTTACTGCTTTCTTCACCTGGGCAATATTTCTTTGATAGTTGCAGGGAAAGGATTTGTAACTCTTTATGGAAACTAATCTTGAATCTCTCTGGCAATAGTAGTCTCAACTTTATAGTGACTGAGTTCTATATGAGTGGTGGTATATGCAGAATGTGTTGTACACCCATTAATATTAGTTAACAACTATTCATATACATGCATGGCATCATATGTCTGTACGACGAGGCGAGGCACGATGTAGCCCATATAACTTGGGAACTTAAAAAAATTCCAAACTGCAGCACACCATCTTGGTGGAAGGGAAACACTAGGGTGTGGAAGTAGGGTTTAGTATTTTACGCATCACAGATACCAGTTTTGGTGGATAACCCATAACCCCATATAAGTCGCGAAGGTAAGTTTTCATACAGCCAAACTTGGACGTGTTCTTTCTTCGTTTGAGTTTAAAGAGCTTTATGATCAGGGAATCTTGAAAGATCTCCTCTTTGATTTCAGAATCTATCGCATCGTGGCAGAAGACTGATTGTCGAAGATAAATTATTTAAAGAATTTTCTTTTTTTCATACTTCCAGGCGCTTAAAATCGAAGCAGGATTCATGACGGTCATGACACTGTTCATCACACTTTCGTTCGTACCATGTGGCTTCACAATATCGTGGTGCTGTCGAAGAAAACCACAAAAAGAAGAAGAGCTTGACGAAAACGGAGATCCAATCATTGTGCTGGACGACTCTGGTGAAACAGTCTTAAATTGTAGAAGACGAACTTCAGTTGTATTATTGTTCACAATTTTTTTACTACTTTTGTAAGTATTTTTTTTTCAATTTTCTGTTACATTTGCCTATTTGAAATTCTTGAAAACGTATTTAAGAATCCATCATCTTACAGATTGTCTGATATAGCGATGATAGTAACGAATCAACGATTCGAAGAAACAATCGATACCGGACCGGATTTGATCAAAGCATCAATAGGCGATATTGAATTATTTTTAAAAGATACACACGTACAAATTACAAAATCTTTAGATAATGGTTTTGATACAGCTATTAAAAATGTTATAAATGACTTGGACGGTAAATATGTCTTTCCGATGACTTTAAAAAATATTTTTAAAATCTATTTTTCAGACATTGACATGCTTTTGGGTGAACCAATACGATCTGAGGTGGCAGCAAGTACTGGTATTGAACTTGCATTTCAAACACTGTCCGCCGTTACGCAATGTAAGTTTTGTATTTTTTTATGTTGTTTTAAATACCATATCCTTTCCAGTCAGTATTTTTTGAATAGATAATACGTAAAAAAATAATTTAAAAAAGTTATCCAGCTATATTCTCCTGGTTCAAATAGAGGCAGCTAGCATTTGATCATTTCTAAGTAACAGCAAAGGTCCAAGAAAGTAACCTTTTGGGACGTAATCTTAGATGTCTTACACGTGAAAAACATAACTGGATAATCAGTTCTGCCAGTGTGATGAAACGTGAGAAATTGTGAATTTTTTTTGGAAACTTCGAAAATTTTATTTCAACTTCATCTAAAAAATCTACGTACTAATTTTGGTTTCGAAAATAGTGCACATTCGAAGAAAAACGGTGCAAATTTGAAGAAATTCAGAATTGTCCTGAAAATATTGAGTTGCACATGCTTATCAATGAGAGATGAGTTTAATTCTTGCTCGTCGTCACGTCCAAAACGAATCATGTATATAAAAAAAATATTATTGGAAGATCTACGCAATGAATTATGCTAATAAACCATAGGCCTTAGGCTTCAACAGTTCAAAAAAACCATTTAACAGTAAACAAAACCCTTCAAATTTATTACATTTTTAAATAAGCTTCATTTACCAAGCCAGTCAGTCTCTCGAGACACTTCAAACGCGCCAAATTTTTTATAAGAATAAAGCATGCTTAATTCTTTCTAGCCAACGCCGAAATAATAAAAAGAATATCAAAATTACAAAATGCCGTGAAAAACTCACTCAACATATCGGAAATTGCTAAAGAAGAAATGGAGGACCTACAAATCGGACTTTCAATCCTGCAAAGACAGTGCACGATACGGGATCGTCCTCTTTGTAATACGTTACGACTACGTGGTTTCGAGGAGAATCGAATCATTGAAGTGCTAAAAACAGTAAGTGGCATGCGAGTATCTGTAAGAAGTAGAACAATCCTTGTTTAATATTCAAAATTCTTAAGGTAGTAACTTGAAAAATTGAACTGCAAAGAATCACTTTTCCTTGGCAAGCAATCCTTCCATGAACATTCTCTTCCAAAATACTCCATTCTCATTTTCTATACTATTAATGACTTTGCATCTCAACAAATTTTTAATTTTATCTTTATGTTTTGAATACATTATCTTGCATGCAACTACGCCAAACTACAATTTTGATTTCAGCTGCAAGAGGACCAAGGAATCCTCCAAATGCGATATCTTGGCGAGATGGAAATTGATGGAGCTGTGAAAAACCTAACCGTCGAAGTTGGCATCTCGAAGTCGTTGTTTGGCAATTTTCCAGTTCAAGTGAAAAGTGACACGTTGTTACAGCGAAACGGTGAGTCTGAAATAGGGATAAAAAGATTAAAGCTGCAAATTTTATATGAAATATAAGGAGTGATTGTTATTTCACCGGGCCGTCTTCTCTTCCTGTCCGGCAAAAGTGGTCGGTTACCTCCTGAACAAGTCATTTGCTTGGACATGTTCCCACATAGGTGGGTTAACCACTGCTTCCGTTCACGATATAAATTTAATTCTGTTCCGCCTCATCAACAACAGCAGAAATGTTAGAGCTGTTCATAAACCGACCAGTAACCACAAAACCACTGCGAAGTTATAGAAAGTAGGGTTTGTGGAACGGAATCGATACTAGCTGTAAAAATTTTTAGTCGATTTATTTGATGATGCCTCTGAAAAGAACAGTATTATATACCTATAATTATTTATATTATCCTTTACATACATAACAAGCGAGACAGAGAATCAGAGCTTACTTATGCTGGAATGTCCAAATGTATCGAATGTCCTTGTAACCAAATTATTAAAAAATATAAGACCAATAGTGAATACGAGTCTTTAGTGATAAAATATAACTAGGTTCATCGGAAGATGATAAACTTAGTTCCGGTATTAATACCTGCAAAAAATCTCAAATGACTTTATGATGATTAACTTCCATTCTTAAACTGATAGTCCATCAAAAAATATGGTTTGTTTTCGAATTCAAAATAGTTTTTATTACGAAAACAAAATAAAATCCTAGGCGTCAGATCGATCGTTCAAATTAGTAATTGAACCGAGATTAGCGAGATATGAAGTGTTTTTAATTAGAAAATTAAAAAAAACATCAAAGCAGACTTTTCTCCTTCACGGAATCAATTTTATAAAGGATACAGATTATACTAGAATCATTGGCAATTTTTTCCAAACAAATTAACACCAAAGCCTGGCTTATCTTCCCCGTCTTATTCATCGTCATTCCTTAAAAATATATAAACTATGGCCACACCTTTGAAATAAATTTAATAGTGTCATAGTAATAAATCAGGACGTGATCTACAGGATACAATTTCTTCAATGATGACTATGTGATTGACTCCTGCAGTTTGAAAATCGGTGTTGTGAACTCTTTACTTTTCACCCCAATCTATCATGAGACCTTTTAACTAATATTAATTTGGAAATCCTTATACCTTTCATCGGCTTGAGTTTTTCAATCAAAGAGGCTCAGATGCCAGCGATTGGAGCGGTAATGACAGACTCGCTTGAAATTCCATCCTGTTTTATCGGATGAATGTTAATATATATTGGTTATGTATCGCATAAATAAAGTTAGTTGAGTGTTTTTGCCATGTTGGCGGTCGATCAAATGCACTTTTGAGCTCTATTTACTATGATGTCTAGATATTCAGCGATGTTTTTTTTGTTATATATAATACTCACGTCCTCGATAAAAAAATTTGGATAGTGCATGCAAAACAGTTCATTAGCAGACTTCTGTGATGACATCGTAAAAAAAAAATTACAATAAAAAATGTCTTTGTTTCTCTTTCTTTCTAACTCGTTTGAAAACTTATGTTCTGTGCAATGCGCATCCTTACGTAAACTTTGGAGTCCTTCTTAATCTTTTTTGGTCGTCACTACAAATTTTGGGGTATTTTTAAGTCCACTTCCACACACACACTTCCACGAAACGACGTGTTTACGACTCACGTTTTCGAAAGCATGACGAAGTGTTTACATTGCATTGATATGTTTCTGCTTGTCAGATTAACATGTTGGACATTAACAGTTTCGTAATAAGCAGACGTTATTATTTAAAACATCTTCATCCAATGTTAGAATTTTGTAATATATTTCAAAGTTCATGCAAAATTAGATACATTTTGAAAGCAATCCTTAACTAATATAGAGGAATTTAGTGATTATCATTTAATGAAGACTATTGCGAAACTGAATTTATTGTTTCCCTAAAAAAAAGAAACGTACAAGAAAGTCTATTTGAAACTAATAGCCCATTTACATTACACATTTCGAAATGCCTTGGACCGTTTACATTGCACTGAAATTAATGTCATTTTTTGTCGAAATCATGTTTCTGCAGGTGTTTTTGAAATGTTTGCAAAAGCAGATGTTTTTGTACCTGATAGTGATGAAAAGCAGGGAAAGCTTCAAAACTTGTTTTTTTTTTGTGGCAATATAAATGGGCTATGCCACAATATTTCATATTTCTTATGATCCTTCATACAAAAAACTGAATTTTTTTTGGAGAAACCAGAACCCGTGTAAATACAACGTTTGCATTCATTGCTTTCATATTCTCAAATCAACGATAAGACAAATTAAACATAACTGGGCGCCTCAAATAAAAACATTCTCTTTTTTAAAGTTCTTACTCACACTACATTGAAAATAGAAAATAACAAATCACAATTTTAGTGCGGAAAGGATCCCCTTTCGGAATGATTCTTATGTCTTACTTTTATGTTTGCAAAGAAAATTCTCTATTTTTGACTTGTCCAGAAACTTATTGCATATGTAAAAGGACTGTTGAAGATAACAATATACATAACATGGAAATAACCGAAATAATTCATGCAAAATATAAGAAAATGAACATGTTTTGTATATGGAGGCAACATAAGGAAGACCGGTCCATGGTGCATTTTAAGTGCTCTTTGAATATGTTAGCCTTAAGTTTTAGGCAAGTTACTTATTCTCTAAATAGTTTTTGATGTTATGTGAGTTTGAACATGCAATCCACTTGACTGGCTTTTAGTTAAGAAACTTTCACTATTCCCAAACTTCGATGATTTTCGGGAAGTTCGTACTGCTCATGTTTTCCTATTCAATATTCCTAAAACGGAGTCAAAATCTTAGAAAACCATTAAAAACAAACATCTACAATACATTCTATTGTCACTTACAACTCCTTCCAAAAGGAACAAGTACTCAACGATGGATTTCCATCCTTGAACATTTTTTTTTTGAAATACGATTAACGTTCAGGTCATTAATCAAATTCTCACCTCTTGCCGCTTGCAGAAACCATCGAGCAATTGGAGTTAATTAAGAGCCGGACGAAAACAATGGCACAAATGCTGACGCGAACCGTCACATCCTTGCTGGACCAACTCAGCGGCACTTGGGAGTCCTTCGAGCCCGCCTACGACATCATTTTGCACGCTTCCGCCATTGTTTGGGGCGTCTCGTGGACCACCGCCATGCTAATTGGCTTCATTACCTGTTTCATATTCCTGGGCTTCTGCTGCAATCTCTGCAATTCGAATGTGAAAGCCGCAGTTATCCTGGTCACGTGTGTTTTCGTCATTTGCTTCGCGAGCCTTTTAATTATGCTATTCAGCCTTTTCACCATGGCGATTGGTGGGAACGGGGAAGTGGTTATCTGCCGAACGTTGTATGGAGATGGAGATCCTGAGGGTGAGGAATATAGCATGCTGGGAAAACTGCTCGATCGTCCTGGATACTTGTATGAGGAAGAGCCGAAGGATGGGATTTTCGGGGAACTGCTACGACCACCGGGAAGCAATGTGTCTATCGTGAATGTAGCACTATCGACAGCTATGCAGTGAGTACTTATATCTGTTAGTAATAAATTTACTCCATATTTTTCTCTTCATACAATTAAAATTCCAATTTTCACCGGCTCTAATTTCTTTCACAAAAAAAGGAGAACAGGGAGTTTAAGTTGCATCATATCTTTTACAGACACACAATAACTTTACAGAGAATGTTTGTATGGGATGCAATTTTAAAAAATTTAAGGATACCTCCCACCAAGAAGAAGAATTAATTTTTTTCTTTAAAAGGATAATCCGTCCCCAATCTTGAAATTTTGTTGTGGTGAAAGTGTTTCATGTATATTCAGATATTGATTTCATTCCCACAACAAAGAGGACTTAAGAATATTGAATATAGTGCAAATTGTCAAGCTGTTTACAAATAATCAAGGATCAAAGGCAGTTGAACCTGAAAAATTAGGGTTAAAAAATATATGCAAAAACATTCAATTTTGAACGGTGATTGCTAGATAATCAAATTGCACCAAACATTATTAAAGACTAGATAGAGAAGTTAATGCTCGGTAGCTCCAAAAAAAGGCCAAAGGCTTAAGTTTATGCTGATATGAAGGATAATCTAAAAGGAAAATTAAAGACAGCCATTAGAGACAAACCAGATACAAAAATTGTTGCAACAGATAGAGGGGCGTCTGATATTTCAGGATATTTCAGCATCTGGATAGAAGTAGACGCAAAGCGTCTAGATGGAGACAAAAACATTAAAAAAAAGGATTCAAAATAAAGTTCATGGTAGATTTCATTGCATGCATCCTCTCAAATGCTAAAAGATTGCAACATTTCGTGGCCAAGACACCTCCGAAGAGCCACGATAGGAATTCAAATTTTCCAGAAGAACAAAATCTTCCAGTCATGACACGTGGATGCGGACACTTAACTCTACGTTTTTATTTACAAATGGACTTACAAATATGTGACAACAACAACCACCGTACACTGAGGACAAAAGCGTACCAATTTATCCCAAAGTAAATCCTTACAAGTAAAATTGCTGCCCATCTTCTCCTCTGTTAAATTTTGACTTAATTTTTACCAAGACCAAGATTCCCTAGGACTAATTGTGGAAACTTTCCGTTCTCAGAAATAAGCCAAATTCAAGATGAATCTATGGAAACTCATTCCACATACGGGGCTGGCACGCATCACCCACACGTTCACATTATAGCAGGAAAACGCAAAGTTGGCTTCACACAAACTGCACTCCCAGGCGCACTTGCATCGTTATCAGTCGCTCGTGGCCACAACAACGTTGACTGTGGGGAATGAATCGCATTCATCACTTCATGTTGTTTGCTCGCATGCAATTTATGTTCCAATAATGTCGACTGAAATCCCGATGAGAATCCCCTCATAGTGATGCTAAGAAACCCATTCCACCTCGCAAGCGGCCATTCAAACCAAGATCATTACTTTCGCCCTGCCTTGGCGTTTTAGACATGACTTTTTCATTGAGTTTCAAAAATATCGAGGGTTCTAAGTTACTTGGGGACACTTCTTCAAATACTTACAGTGCACAAAATCATCATTTGAACCTTAAATTTGGTCTGGGAAGCTATAATTTTCTGTGGTTTGTAGTGAACAGGTGTCAACTAGCATTTTATTGTACTGTACGTTACTCGTTATTGATTTTTCATCCAAATTATGAAATATAGTCGTGGGGATTTCAGCTGGCACTGAAATGCGTGCGACCTTCAACTTGAGGTGTTAGCTGCGACCCATGCCATGCAGTGTCTATTGAGGTCACGATCGACTAATAACGATGCGAGTGTGGCGGGCAATGTAGCTGGTAATGCGTCTCGTCTGAAGCGGACACAATACTTTCCTTTTCATGAAAACAGATAATTTCATCATTAAAAAGTTGAGTTCAGTACTGAAAAGAGGGAACACATCATAGTCTGGCTGTTGGAAGGAAAGATGCTTGGACTACGTCATTTGCGGCTATCTTAAACAAGCAATTATAAGTTTGTGGTGAAGCTTTTTTGCTTCAAGATAAGCGCACATTAATTCATTATGCAAGATCAATGGTAAATTGAGTCGACAGTGTGGTATCTTCTGGTTCATAGTCTCTTGTTTTGCCTTCCGATTCATTATCAAGGAATGTTTAATTGCCTCCGCAAAACTTCAATCAACATAAACGCCAAGCGTTTCAAATAAGCCTATGCTAAATACTGTTTTTTTTTATTTTCAGTAGCATTACTTTTTTCTCAAGAGTAACTTTATAGTGTAGAGAATTTATATCATATTCTTTTCTCTCTTATTACGGGTCCAGATTTTTTTAACCTCCAACCTCATTTTAACGTTAACAAAATTCAAAGCCTCCTATTTCATTCATGCGTTGACAATAAGCAAACTAACTAATGGGCAATCATCAATCATCGATCAAATTCATCGATTTAATAAATATTCTCCAGGCACCAACTTGTGAATACGATCCAACATTCTTCCAAACAATTCTCCGTATCCTATCAATTCACGCATCACTGAAGATTTTCAACTAAATCAGAATTTCAATCTAAGATCGAAATTTACGATGAAGCTTTCATTTGAAATGCTATAAATCATTCTAACAATGTCCTCCATTCTTTCATGCTGACTGCATCAGCGTTATGTTATGGTGAAAGCCTTTCCAACTTTCTATGATTTCAATATTTTGCAGGGAATCGTTAAAATGCACACATATGAAAATTGAGGAATAGTGTGTCGTGGGTATAGTGCAATAGCCACTAATCATACGTTAAATGCGACGGGAAAGGATAAATGATCGGCTTGGGAATGGTTGGAAAGGATTGTGCACAGTGTGAGCTATGAAAAGTATTTTTGGTTTTGCGTCAGAAGTAAAATATTAATTAAAGTTTGAAAACATTCTTGAAAAATGCTAAAATATCCTTTTTAAAAATATGTTTGTTGTCAATTATTTTTTAAAACCACCTTCGGGACCTAGTTTGGACCATTAGCTGAAACCATTTTTGGGTTCCTCTGCAGGTAATCTCGTTGGCACAATTTGGGGCACTTTTAGGTCACTTTTTGGATTACTATTCGCAAAACAGCTCCTTTTGATCAGATTTTGGTCCACTCTTAGACTTTTGCATATAGGCTCATCT
Organism: Oxycera nigricornis; assembly: GCA_963942545.1. Classification (NCBI taxonomy): domain Eukaryota; kingdom Metazoa; phylum Arthropoda; class Insecta; order Diptera; family Stratiomyidae; genus Oxycera; species Oxycera nigricornis. Next base: position 12,274,978 of record OZ012662.1, read on the forward strand.
TTTTCTTATTTTCAGAAACCATTTTTGAAATTTTTTTAACCACTTTTAGACCAATTTTTGGATCTATTTTTGGACTATTTTTGGGCAAGGTCCATTTTTGTACTATTTTGGAACCTTTGAGCTCTTTTTCGGATCTCTTGATGAGTTGTCATCGCCGATTTATTTTTTGAATAGTTTTTGGTTCATTGTTTGGGTCACCTTTTTAAGTCGTGTTTTGAATCAATATGTGAGTTCTTTATTTATTCAATTTTTGAGTCTCAAGTGGGGTCACCTTTCTTTCGTTTTTTAGATTTTTTTTTGGTTTAATTCACTTTTCGCAAATCGTTTTTTACTACCTTTGGGGATAATTTTCGGTGTACTTTTTGGATTATCTTTTGGGTCCCTTTAATTGCCTCAATTTTTGTTTTTTTTTCAATCAATTTTTCGTTCATTTCTTATGTCATTTTCACGATTGGTTTTTGAGTTACTTTTTGAATCATATTTTAGTGATTTGTTCGAGGAATTTTTTGAATAATTTTCAAATCATTTTTTGAATTCGTTTTGGATTATTTTTCTGTTAATTTTTTCGGCGCTTTTTGTACAATTTATTAACTATTGTTGGATGCTCTTTAGGCAGCATTCGAGGTCATTTGATTAGATGGCTGTTTATATTAATTTTTGCTTTAATCATTCAGTTGTTGTTTATTTCGTTTGTGGGATCACTTTCTGAATCATGTTTTTCCCCATATACTAGATCTTTTACTAATATTTTCTTCAGTCGCTTATTGCTGGTATTTTTTTTCTTTTTAGAACCTTTTTGAACCAATTTTAAATCACGTCGTGAGAAGCATGTTGGGTTACTTTTTAAATAACTTTTTATGTCACTTTTTTGATCGCTTATTTGTTCATTTTTCGAAATCATTTTTAAATTTTGTTTATTGTTTGGTTACTTTTTAGAGTCTTTTTTGTAAAATGACGATTTTAAAACGGTAGCTTTTCTGCTCAGTTCGAAAAATTAATAGTTTTTTACTGTGAAATCTTGTACCAAAATGCAAAATAAATTCTATTGTTAGTTTTTAATGAAACAATTTCAACATGAATTCCATCAAAAATATATTTCGTTGCTGTATCATTTAAATGAAGTTATTGAACAGTGAAAACTTCAGCAATGATATTTTTCAGATAGAATTTCGATTAAAATATCAAAAACGAGTTGTTTTTGAACTTTGAAATGCTCTGATGCCAGCGATAATGATCAACTCGCTTGAAATTCCGTCTGGTTTGACAGGCAGAATGTTTACATTGATAGTAGTTATGTCTGGCGCTAACTAAGTTAGTTGTGTGCTGCGGCAGCGGTTCCTATAGTGGCATTGGCAGCGCGGCTGAGATTGTTATGAGGATGCTGCGGCTGTTGAGATTCTTGAAGCATTTATTTTAAAATTCTTGATTTGGTGTTGCCGTGTGCTGCAAAACATAAATAAAGTTAATAATTTTATAATAAAATTTGTAGAAATAAAAAACATAAACCATTTCTATCGAATGCGATCTTAATATTAAATTATAGTTATACACTGAATAAGTCTGGCTGTGCCAGAGAAAATGTAAATCTGAATTTAAAGGAAAATTTTGAAATTAGATTAACTTGAATAGTTAAATCGTGAAAAAGAAAGGTTCAAACTGAGATATTAAAATATGTTTCAAAAATAATTAATTAAAAAAAATCCTGGAACCCTTCACCAGAAATATATATGTTTTGAATTAATTCCTCCTGAAAAAAAATTACAGCAATATTCCGAGGAAAAATGGACCTCTTTGTTTCTACTAAATGGGCCTCTTTGTTTTGGAAAAATAGTATCCGTTAGTTGTTTCTATATTTGATTTTTAGAATCAGCGGTAAAAATTGAAGGTACTTACTATGAGATTCAGTACGTACCTTGATTATAACACATTGTACTAAAAACATCACAATAACTCTCAGATACATCAGATTCATACAAATAGCTTCAGATATCATAGGATACCCATTATGATGTCTTATATGTATTTCAATGAAAGAAATTTCACAAAAACAAAATGACTATTCAGAACAAGTAATATTCCGCCAATAGTCGAGTTTTCTTGACACAGACAGTAATATTCGCATACTCTCAATAATAGAACAATCCTCAACTATGCAATAAAGTATGGTTATTATACGAAATCAGCGATAACAGTCAAGAGCTGTTCGAAAATCACACTTTTGATGACTTTGATTCGGCATCCACTGAAACATCCCTGCGGTTCGGTTACTTCAGCAATCCATTGACCATTTGAACGTGTGGTCGTGCGAAAAAGCCATTTCCCATCCCTTCTGGTCAATATAACATCGAGCGAATGTGACCATAACGGGATCGTTGCTACCACTTATATCTTTTCAAGCCATTCACGATTTCAGTAGCAAAACTTGGAAGTGCATGTTATGCTCACATCCTTAATATTACCATAACAGCGGGATAAAGACGTTCAAGTGGTGCAGTTCTATTGACGTTGACCACATGAACCAGGATATTGCGAATTGCAGCTTCCAGCCATAGTGCACGTAGTTGCCTGGAATATTGTGGCATTCGCTTCTTCAGCTGAAAGAATCACTGTTTGCTTTCGTTCGAAAGAGCCATTGTTGAACTTTCTCGGCACGCGTATTCCATAAGGATTTCATAGTCCATACACGAGTCGTTCACCAGTTTACGCAATATCCTAAATACAAAATCGCATTATTGAATTCAACGAAGCATCATTCTGGCTGTGAATTTAGTTTTGATATCTCAATTTTGTATGTAATATGAAACCAAATAGGACTTCTATTCGTGTCGATTCAATTTAATTGAATAATCCCTAAAAGGAGTTCCGCCATCTAATGCGCACTATAATGAGTGGCTATGAATGAGTTGGGCTTAATGGGTGTCTCCACCAAATCTTATTACGCTCTAAATTGTAAAACTAATTGGAACGCTGCTTGATCTTGCACTCCATGCAATGTTGTTGGAACGTTTTCGAGGAAAACGATGAAGGATTCATCAAATTATATTTTAGAATTGCGTACGCCAGAAATGAGGTAGTGGACGAGATTTTGAAATGTTCGCAAAGCGGTGGTTGACCCGATTTTTAAGGAAAAATAATTTTTATAAGTATGTGTGCCACAATTCACGCTTTTTTCTACTGACTGCAAACTATGGATCTTTATATGCAACAGAATAATTTCCAGGTATGCAAGTCTGTGAAGTGGATCCCATTTTCGCTATACTTCTTCGTGGTTAGGCATGTTCACCGAATTTTCTCATTTAAGTTATGATTACAATCTAAGTCCAGTGTTTGCATGCCAATTTCAAGGTTAACTACAGTTTAATCTCAATTTCAGAAAATGCGAAAACAACGAGCCGTCCTACAAAGTGTTTCAGCTCGATCGGTTCGTCAACATGACACAAATGGCCGACATCAAACAATATCCAAAGCTCAATAATGCCGTCAACTCGATCCGCGTGTCCGAAAGGAACCTTTTGCTTCTGACCAAAAGCATCCAATCCATCCTGGAGCATATGCTGGAAACGGCCGACCTCAATCTCACCGCCTATCGGAATTCAATTAACCGTCCTACACCCGAAAAGGACTTGGGCACGTTCATCGATCAAATGCAACGTGTTGCCTTGCAAGTATGTGGAATGCTTCAATCATCGACCCATTGCTACCTCATGTAACAGTTGGCTGATGATGATTATGATTCAATCGGAATCCTAGCTTCCAATCATTCCCTCTGTATGCATATATGTTTTTTCCTGAATTCAGATTCAAGATGTCACCACCTCAAATCGTATGTCAACACTCGACACTCGAGCCAAAACGCTTCAGGTGGGAGTTTTACAGCCACTCGAGGCACTACGAAGTGATATCCTGTATCAGTTGACGGTCCTGGAAATTGAGAAAAACGCATGGACTAATCAAGTGAATCAAACGCTCATCCACTTGAAAAACGTTCAGAAATATTTGGACAAGGCGGCGATTGAAATTTGTTCCAATTACACTAAACTGTATTTGCGAAGGTAAGCATAAGGAGATTTTATAATGTAAGGGTAGGAAATTGTTCACACTTTTATTAAGCAGCTGGATCATTCACTGTTCATAACGTTGAAATCTTTAGAGAACATCAAAAATCCACAAAATTTCAAAGTCCAGTGTCCTGACTCATTGGATATAATTTTGAGCGGTGTCTTTATTTTTCTATTAGTTGTTTAGCATGGGTTAGAACCTCCTAGTCTAGTCGTTATATTTCCCGGATAAAAATAATTATACAAAACAATTGAAGTATAATGAGCTTAATCCATCAATAAGCCTAACCGTGGTCGTGCTGTCGGGTGGCGGATGGTAAATGACAGCACCTGAAGTGGATGCCATCCGACACCCCGAAACCATGCTTCCGATTAAATTCATTTGTCTATTTTTGTGATTCTAGTGTAAAGTTAAACGATGTACATTTTTTACAAACTTTTAGAGCAGCTTATCAGCTGACTGTAGCCCACTTTTTCAAACCAGCCAATACACAATTCGAGTACCAGTTCAATTATATCACATATTTTCAATGTATACAAAAGATTAAATCACGGAGTCGATGAATGGGATGCAGACGCATTATTTTTTAAGTGGAGGAAGTTGTTCTGTCAACGATGAAATTAATTTAAATATTGCGTCTTGGCATTTGCGTGTTGTCTGTGCCACTGTCCGACAAAGAAGAGAGAAATCAATCAGCTGTCACTGTAATCGCACCTCTTAACGACTTCAGCGCTGATTGTTATGGTGGCTGCTGGCAACATCATCGAATGTGTGTTGACAGTTACCTCATTGACCTCACAGACGTTCAGTTCGAAGGATGAAACAACGATCAAGTAGACAGTTTATGTTTGGCTTCTCCAAAACACAGGCGAGCCAGTTCAGTTAGGCACGCAATTTTGTGTTTTTTTTAGCTCAACCTTGCCATCTAATTGCATTACATGAGATTCATTCGACATTTTGCCCGATGCCAAAATACCGACAGAAAATAGATCCAAATCAGATCTACAACAGATCCAATATTGAATTTCAAGGCTTCAACTTCTGCTTTACTTTAAACTAGAACCTCGTGGACATATCAAGTTAAACTTTAGATCAACCTACACAGGCACACAAAAATAAACTATTTTACGCGGAACTTCATCCTAAAATAAAACGATCTCAATATCACTAAAAAAAATTCTCAACTCCTTGGCCAACTGTATCTATCAAGAACGGAATTCAGCAGAGCTCACCAAGCATAGATGTTGCTGCCTGGGCCCACCTTACCATGACCTATCGCTTCTGATCTCTCATGTTCAGTATGACTAGGCTCTCCATCACTTATTCCGTTTTATGGCTTGGGGGTTGGAGGGTCAGCGATCCTGGGACCTAAAAAAAGAAGGGTCATCATAGAAACTGTCCCGCGGGTTTTCAAGCTTTTCCATCTGCAGATCGTTGCTGCTGGCACGAACAAATAAATGTACTAAACAATAACTGGAAATCAAACATCGGCTACATACTTACACAGTCTACTAGCAGCACCGTTTCAGCAGCTACCATAAAATTGTTCGAAATTTACTGCCAAATTCGGATTGTCAGGCCACCCAGTTCATTCGCTGTGCCCATAGATGACACATGCAACAGTAAATTTTTTTACATCATTAAACTTTTAATGCGATACCTTCGACTTCATTACTGCCAGCTCTTTTTGAATCGGATTTAGCTCATGGTGAGCTGTAAGTTCATTATAAACTGTAGTGTGTCTAATTGTTTAACTTAGCCTTCAAACTGTTTAACTTAATCTTAAAATCCTTCAACATTAAATCTTGAAAGATATTTGTCTTCGAACGTCAAAACTCAAGCGTTAATACCATTTCGGTTTCCATTGACATGTGCTAAACGCTTAAAGCCTTAATTACATATACTTACCTTTCCCTCACTTTTTCTAGAATTAAGGACTATTTAACTGCGGACGAGCACAAAGTTTCGGCAGCTTTGGGCGATCACACGGCAACATGTCGTCCTCTTTTCGATATTTTCGATGCCAATCGAAATTTTCTATGTCGCTATGCCTTCGACTCGATCAACGGATTGTGGTTTTGTGCGTTCTTGTGCTTGCTCCTATGGTGCATAGGAACGCCAATAGCACTGAACCTCATCACCATTCACAGCAAACTGAAGACTGCAGCAAGACGACGAGCAGCAACTAGTCACTTGTATGGGTATATATTTACTTTCTGATCATTCACACACATTGGTAAATTGCTAAGGTAGTTTTCGCTAGAAATGAAGCCAAAATCGGGTTTGATAATACTCCACTTTCATACGAGAATCTCGAAGGTAAGTTGTATGTCGAAGGGTCCTTGCAATCGTGCATTCTTCATTCGGGACCAAAACCAGATCCTTGGTCCTTTGGACACACAGGTATCGAATCGCATATTTCATTTGCTTCCGTTAAAAACGCATGAAATCGCATCAGTGAATACCTCTGACATATCCTTCCTGCATTTCAGGACACCTTCTGACACCAGGCTTATATCGGAACAGAGCAGCTGGGGAGCACCAAGGTATGAACGATTGTAGTCCCACTTGCAGCAATATTAAACGACGACTTCTTCATTTTTCCATTTCAAATTTTTTTTAGCTCGCAACGTGCATCACATATGAGCAGGTCTAATTGGTGATCATATATTTAATTTGAATTCAATCCTTAAAAGAAATATTTTCTGTTTATTTTTATTACTACTCTCGCTTTTGTATGTCGTTTATATTTTGACGCTTTTATACAACATCGAACGAAATACGAAACACGAATCATTTTTATACGAACCGAAACTACGTTCCTACCTACGAAATACACTGCCACATAATTTAACGACCCATTTGCGATGACAACACTGTTCGCGCCTTCACTAATCCAGGCAAGATAGTGTTCGAAGTGTAAGATGGGAAACTTCCGAAATAGTATTTGACGACGACGAGGAGGAACCGCCTTCATTGCGACGAAACATCGGCACTAGAGATGATAATTTAGTTTAAGTCTCGTAGATTTTTAGCTAAATGAAATTATTGGTATGATTTAGTCTAGTCAAATAAAAAACGAAATTCTTGAAATAACCATAGTTGTGTTTGAAAAGCGCCTTGACTCATCTAGTTGACTTCCCTGTATACGGGAAGACCATGTAATCATCTCGAAATTCCATATTGAAGTTTTCAACATGTCTTTATAGCCTTTTTTCACTGCCTCGAAAATACATGTTTTTGATTGACGTATTTTAAAACGCTTCGAACCATTCATATTACATTGAGATGCTTTTGTTTGTCAAATACATATGTTCAACAGTTGTGGTTTTAAAATAATGGATTTAGCAGAAAAAGTTCAAAATATTAAATTATTATTTTAAAAAATGCTTCCGTGTTTCATCAATAATCCTTTAATTCAATAACTCTTAAATCCAATAACGATCAAATTAAAGAACCCTCAAATCCAATAACCCTCCAACCCAATAACCCTCAATTCCAATAACCCTCAATTCCAATAACCCTAAAATTCAATAACCTTTAAACCTCCATTCGCCAAAATGTTCGCTTACGTCCGTTTGTCTTTTAAGCGTCGATGTGAAAGAAGTCACTTACCTATATATACAGAAAGCTTGGGATAACCTTCCCCCCTTCGAGCGCTCCGCGTAAGAATTCCATCAGACCCCGTCCCTACTAAAAGCCTTACGTTATCTGTGGACGCTCTGAAAGATGATACGATGAATATTAGCTCATTCCACTTATTGCAAAAGTTATTCTCGTGATTATTATTTCGAGTGTTATTATCAGTTCGAGTATTATTGTTTTTAATATTTATGTAGATATTACTGAGTAGTTATTCGTGGTAATCTGAAGGATTGCATTTAACGGCATATTTAATTTTTATTTTAAGGAATCTTTTAGATTACGTTTTTCATATAAAAATTAACTATTTTTTTCCAATAGAGAGAAAAAAGATTTCATTTTGAAACCTTGTACATATGTTAATTGGTACTATGGGTGTACAACATTTTTGTTTTCAAATTTGATATTGCTTTTTTTACACATAATATTTTTTTAAAGAAACATCTAAAACTGACGGCGATCGTGATTTCAGGTGACAGGATGATCCGGGGGGAAAACAAAACGCCAAATTAATCCTTGTTCAAGTGCCTATGGCAGGTACCGGAATGATTTTTTTCATTGAAAAATAACAAAATGGCGTCTATTTTTTTAAAAAAAACTAATTTTGAGGGTGGAAAATACTGTGACAATCGAAAAATTTAATACCGATCATAATGATTCCACTACCAGCTACACATAGCTATATATGTATACAACACCATATTTAACAAGCCGCGAGATGCGACCCTTGAGGTCCACACCGTCAACTTCCCAGTAATATCTACATAAACATCAACAACATTACAACAATGAGAGGTATTCATAGCAGTAACAGGAATGAGTTAATATGAATCATATCGTCTACGGGAGGGTCCATTGATTACGTAAGGTTTTTGGTCGATGAGGACAGATTGAATATTCACGCGGATCAATCGGTAGTGGGCTTTTTTGGTCTTGAAAATTGTTGTTGGTTTTCAAAATTTAAGCATTTTTTTAAAAGACTATAAAAACTATTAAAAATCTGCTCAAATTATGCAAATATTTGAAACCTTTGATTGAATTTACAACATTTTTTTAGAATAAAAGATATAAAGTAATTGCATTCGTATGAACCCTCTTTACATGGTAACTTTGAATGATTTTTTTTATTTTTTATTTAGTTTTTTTTCATAATCATGAAAGAAAATTTTGCCGGTGTCTCTTGAAAAACTGATAAGAATGTATAAATTTTATAAACTGGTATCACTGTGCTGTGCAAATCAAGTTAAAAAAATATTTTGTATGAAAAAAACTATAATTTTTCGCATTTTTTTCTATTAAATTAAAAAAAGGCTGAAATGAATTTTTATAATGTTATAAACTTCACAAAGATGTTAATACACGTCAACTGACACCTTAATGATGCAAATATTATATTTGGTTCGTGAGATATAGTGAATGATAAAAATGACCTTGAAAATCATGATGACTTTTAATGATTTTTTATTTTTAATTTAATTTTTTACGTAATCATGAGAAAAAGTTTTGATGTCGTTTCTACAGACATTGTTTGGAGTATGTAAATTTTATAAACATTGTCTACTACATTTCGCAAATCAAGTTAAAAATTTATTGTTTATGAAAAAAACCTAATTTTTTGCACTTTTTTTTCTTAAAATAAAAAACGGCTCCAACGATTTTTTTAAAAATTCGACAGATTCATTGAAATGAAATTGCGCGTACATTGACACCTAAACGATGCAAGTTCTATGTTTGGTTCGCAAGATATAACGCATGACAGAAATGACCTTGAAGATCATGATGCCTGTTAATGTTTTTTTTTTGATTTTTTTTTTTGTAATCATGAGAAAAAATTTTGATGGCATTTTTAAAAAACTTTTTGGAGTATATAAATTATATAAAGATTGATTATTTGGACTTGACAATAAGGTTAAAAATTTATTGTTTTTGAAAAAATCACAATTTTTTGCACTTTTTTTAAAAAATTAAAAAACGGCTCCAACGATTTTTTTCAAAACTTGACAGATTCATATAAATGCTAATACGCGTCGATTGACACCTTAACCATGCAAATCGTATGTTGGGTTCGCGCGATATGTATAACGCACGACACAAATGACCTTGAAAATCATGATGCCTGTTAATGATTTTTTATTTTTTATTTAATTTTTTACGTAGTCATGAGGAGAAGTTTTTATGTTGTTTTTAAAAGCATTGCTTGAAGTATATAAATTTGATAAAAATTGAACACTGTCTTTCGTAAATCAGGTTAAAAATTTATTGTTTATAAAAAAACCTAATTTTTTGCACTTTTTTTTCTTACAAATGCACAAATGCTAATACGCGTCGATTAATATTGTAACCATGCAAATCTTATGTTTGGTTCGCGAGATATAACGCATGACAGAAATGACCTTCAAAGGATCAAAACAGCAAACCCCCCGACCGAAGTATCCCAAAAACTAATCAGCTCTTAAAATTGCAAAGACGCTTCGATTGACACCTCAACCAAGTCGATCGGACTTTGTTTACGTGAGTTATGCTCGTAGAAAAAAGTGTCCACGAACGTACAGACGTACGTACGTACACACACACACACATACGTCTCCCTTTCTAAAAACACTTTATATATAAGTATACTCTATAGACCTCAAAACGTAAAGAAAAGTTGAAAATTTCAATTTCGATTTTCGAGGCGATTACAAGAACTTCCCATATACTGGGAATTTAAAAATCAGAGTGATCGGTTGAGTGTTTTTGTTCGTGTCCGCCCGCTTAAAAAACATGAATTCGAGAAAATCGCGTTTACTTTTTTTACGATTTTTTTTAAACGCTATATACATATGTAAGTCTACTCTGGTATGCCTGGGTCATACAAAATTCCTTCATCTTTTTCATACAGCTCTTGATTACCTAATTGTGCATCTCTGCTAGCTGTTTTGAATTTTTGAAAAAATGTAACATAATAGACCCCTTAAATTCGTCTTTTGGATGTAGAAAGATGGCAGAAAAATTAAATCGGTATTTTGGACATTTTGTGGTTTTGATCCTTATTTTGGACAACATATGCTGGTGATTTACTTTATTTTAATTTTAAGTATCTATGTATATAATTTTGAGTTTCTTTTCTAGTTGCGAATCATTTTCCTGGACCAGTTTATGAACTACATAGTTATTCCAGTGCCAGATCAAATCTACTTTCTTAACACGGTTGAATTATTCAAAATGCATATTATTTGGTTTCACCAGTCATTTCATCCTTCCTAACATTACGTATTCAATGGACATCAGAGCATCAACTTTATACTCATGAGCAATCGCAAAATAGAACAACCGAATCGTTAATTATCATCTAGTTTAAACTCATCCTTCACTAATTAAGGACTTTTGAATTGCATTGCATTGCTTTGCATTGATAAAAACCCCGGAGAAAAACTTGCTCCTTTTAGAAAAGTTGGCAAACTCATCCTCTGGAATGCATAAAACAAAATGACTAATGTATTTTGCACACAACTTCCACTACAAAATCGTTTATCCCATAGTCTTGTATGAATTATTGAAGGAAAACACAAACCGCTGCTACTATCGCATTATAATAAAATGAAAGGCTATCGCATGGCGCGAATACAAAAAGGGACATTGCAAGCGAAACGGAAACTGGAAAACGACCTTAGCCCGCTTGGCTGATGGCCATCTTCCGTTCAAACATCCCTCCAATGAGCACCACGCCATGTTAATGTAGTTTTTCTGAATTACGGCCAAAAGATTTTAAGATGCTTTGAAAATAAAGATTTCATTCTTACCACCCATTCCAACTGTCCTTCAGCGGGCGTTTGTTGAAAATCTAAAAAGCAGGCTAGCCAGAATTGGTTTGCAGCAAGAATCACGATGAACTTTTCACCGAGCTCACAGCTCGTGATGGCGTTCGTGGTGAAAGCAGCAAACGAGCTCCTCGAGCATAAGAAAAAAACCATAGCCATTTATTTACTTTGCAGAAAAGTCTACAGTTTTCTTCGTCTCGATGTGAAACATTGTAAAAAGATGGCAAATTGTCCTTGTTAAATAGGAGAAAAATTTAATTAAAATAGCGGGATAACTTTTTTTGCATTCTGAATATGAATCTACTAGTCAGATAGCAGGAGCTCCTTAACATCTCCTTATTATGGATTCGAAATGTAAACTAGAAAAATCGCTCGCTGTCCTTGCATTCATTTTACATTTCGTCGGGTTTTTTTTCTGTACGTAATCCAAACCTTTCATCAAGTCGAAAAAGTTCATGATACGAATGGGTTTTAAGATGCTGAAAGGATATCTTTAGAGATTACGTTCTCATAAATTTCGTCCTAGTTTCAAGTGGAAGCGAAATATTCACCATAAGATAAAAGTTAATGTGACTTAATAGGAAAGGGAATCCGCGAACAAAATACGGACAGATCTTTTGAAATGCAGAATGTATCTAAATTTTACGAATGAATTTGGTACGAATTGTAATTGTGGGTACTTCAAATTTTACCGCACGAAATAAGTTCTTTAAAATCCACTAGCATATCGAACAGAAAAGGAATTTTCGCAGTGCACAAGTTAATTTTATTTTTATTAACTTGCCTAGGAACTATGAAAAAGCATAACATTTTATCCTTAATCACCAACGTATCTCTTCATTTTTAACATGCACTGAACAAATTGAACTATTCACGAAGACTCTTATCTGAATTAACGATATTCCTAGATCAATTTGCCGAAATTTACCTGTCATCTTCGATAACATCTTTTATTTTTAGATACACTCAATGAAAAGCTCGGCTAATTTTCATTTGTTGAAGATATTTTTATTCGGATGTAATACTTACTCATGTTTTTGACCTCATACACACTTTGCCTATTGCCGTGCTATGAAGCTAATGGTTTATTTTTCTTTTTTTCGTAAGATTTTACTAAACAATGTAAGGTCAATGATTTTCCACTTACGTCTGATTCATACGTATTCAATAATTTAAACATACTTATTCAAAAATTGTTTGTCATGTTCCAAAACGCAAATAGATCTTCTTCAATACAGATATTGTCAACATTGAATTATAGGCGCCACAGATTCCCCCTAAAAGATAATGTAGGAAGCAAGTTTTAATTGAAGTGATCATTATGACCCTGTGTAATGTTTTTAAGGCTATTTGATTCAATCGTATCTTGATATTTAAATATTTTCCACATCTCATTTGTATGACAACTACCTAATGATCTCGTATGCAGTACGTTGACTGCGAACCATAAAAAAATTGGGGGTAACCTCATGGATAAATAGCAATTAATTATCAAGTAGTCAAATATTGAAGTTTCCTGTTGATAAAATCAAAATAATTTACAACACTTATTCGGATGGTATGTAGCTTCATTGCAGATGCAGACTTCAGACGACTATTTTGAGGTCATTGTCGTGTTAATGAAGTGGATCAATTACTCAAAATTGGAACACCACATGAAACCATTTGTTTTCGATAGACGTTTCTATACTTCATCCTTTTTTCATAAATCTATTTCAAAAATATTATAACACCACCACACTAGACCTACGCTATTCTTGAGGATTTTCTTTTATAAACATCATACGAAAATCTTTAACCGATTTCCCAAAAACAAATCTAGAATTTGCTACGGGAGAACGGCCTTGACTTGCCCTAAATAATAGATTTTTATACACTAGCGAGAAATGAAATGTTTCCAATCAAAAAAATATCTATGAGTGCGAAATTCTGAGGAAAATTTTGATTCAAGATATTCATTTTCCAATAAAGTTAAATAATACTATTAACTATATAAAATATATAGTTTGGTTTTTGTTTTAGGAAGTATTGATCGCTTAGATGGATTATTCACATTCTTTCATTCTAGTCCAATTTAATCGAATTCGAGTAATATCAAAGATTTAATAACTTCTCAATATTTAGTTTGCTAAAATATTTTTTTATATAATATTAAATGTGATAACTTAAAAAAAAGTTTCAATATGTTGTGATGCTTCCTTTGCTTTTGATTACCGCCTTTATTCTTCTAGGCATAGAGCTCGCCAGATCCTGAAGTGTTTTCATGATTATGTCCTCATACCAAACTTTTTCGAGCAATTTTTTAGGCTCCTGCTTTCAAGTTGGTTTTGCTTTTGAAATTTTGATCTTCATAATGGACCACAGATTCTCAATAGGATTGAGGTCGGCGCTTTTACCGGGCCAGTCGAGGGTTAAAAGTCTAACTTTGGAAATGAAATCCCTAATCTGCAAAGGCAGTATTGCATTCCGTCTGATCTGAATAAATTAAATTTGCTCTCGTCAGAGAAAATAACACTTCTCCAAATTATCTTAGTACAGTTTTCATATTTTTTTTGCCCTTTCCAGCCTATTTTTACGCATTTTTGGCGTCAAAAATTGTTTTTTGCGAATTTGGCCGCCTTCCTCAGGCGATTTCGGACTGTATAAACACTGATTTCAGTTCCACTTCTTCTTACGTGCTCTGCACGAATGTCCACTACAGTTTTACAGTTTAATTATTTTCGGCAGATAGCTTCAACGTACAAATTTCAACTGACCTTATTTTATGAATTTGAATCACCTTTAAACAAACAAAAAATACCTGCTCAGCAATTTTCGCAAAATTTCTTGGGAAGGATCACTTAAAAATGATTTTTTTTTTACCTGGAAACATTTCATTTCTCGCTACTATAGTTCAGCCTATGTTTAATTTTAAGGAGCGATGGTACGTTTTTCATAATTCACATCAATTTTTCCATGAATTTCGGTGTGGAAAAGTGTGGAAAACCGAAATACATAGATATGTATATGTAAACTGGAACGATAAATCTCTATTCTGATGTGGGTTTCAACTCCGCTTTTCAACTCTAAGTAGTTTGAGGCCATCTATATATTACGTAACGCAATTTTAGAGTATTTCAACTTCCCCCCTCCTCCATATAACACTCAGTAAAATTTTCAAGGACACCCTCAGTTTTATTACGTACCAAATTCATCGTACCCACTCAGACTTTTGAATATATACAAAATATTAACAATGTTACTTTCAACCAAAAATACTTTTTTTATTTTCTATTTATTATAAAAAAAATATTTGAACGAATTAAATTATTTTGACTAATTTTAAATTTTGTGACATAACAATTTACTACTTGACCCCTCTTCCTCCATGTAACACTTAGTAACATTTTCAGCTAGGAGAACTGTTTCGTGCAAAGGAAGAGGGGCTTTGCCTGATTCTCAGTTAATCCTTCCTTTAAACAAGGAAGATCTGAGTTAAAGGGATCATATATTTCAGCAATGATTTAAAGGATGTTTTACCCTAAAAACGGCGATCAATCCGAAGTTTTGCTGCGGGACTCAATCGAAGTGGCGCTGCTTGCACAACCACTAAACCTTACCCAGGGGTGTACTGGTACCAAAGAAGCCGGGGCTCCAGGGACTTGTCCCTGCTGGCGTCGGTGAAGAACCTTTTTGGCTGCAATTTGGCGGCTGTGGCTAATACCCAAGGCGGGAACTAACATTACAAATACAGTTTGGAACCGGTAGCTATTCGGCAATTCTTTTGTATTGTGGTGCTTTGGGCGTGCTGTTCCGTTTTCAACAGGGGATCTGAGCTCCAAAGAGCGACAAGGATATGATGGGTCAAATCCGTATCATAGATTTGAAGGAGTCCTTGCAAGTTCTGGATAAACTGGTACCTGACTCGGAACGGCTCGTTATGAGTTACAGACAGGTACGTGCTTTGGGACCTTGGTGCGTACTTATTCGTAACCCATGCTTTAGAAGCCATGTTGTTACGGTCATCTTTAACGTAATATAAAACAACACCACACCCTTTTGGGGGTTCGATCCTGTTGAGAATCATCAGCAACTCCTCACTTCTACCAATATTTTTAAAAAATATTGCACTCGAACTCCATCTCACGTTCACATTATTCCCGCTACGAACAGTTGCGGCTTCCTGCGATACAATACGCAACAAAAAGATAAGTTTGAGTCACATATACATTTTCTCTCTCATTGTTTGTATGGACGTTGATCACAGCTTCACAAGCGCATTTCACTTCAAAATTTCACGTCCTGCGACCGTTTTTCTTTACTTTTTTGTAGCAGCCAAACACACATCCAGATGAACTAAATTGAGATCGTCAAACTGAACCTTTTCCTCGTCCTTTCTGACGCTGTTCTGAAGAAAATAGCAGATGCTGAAACTGAAGCATACATAGATAACCTTCCAAAGGATTTACTGGCCAGGAAAATTCCAATTTTCACAGAAAATTACCTCAGTATTAATTTTCAGCGAAAATTTCAAAGTAGAGGAAATTCTTTTTCGGAGAAGATTGCGGAGTATGTGCAACGATAATCCTGTTGAATCTCGAAGTATAGAGAGAAGAGAGAAACTGTGAGTAGCTCTAAAATATATCAAAGGGACAGTTCGGGTTTATAACCGTTTTTTTATAATAAAAAGTGAAAGTGTAAATTACTTCCTTTGATTTGATTAGCGTGATGTTAATTGTACTAGAGTTGTTTTTTCCTTTTGCGGAGTAACTTTCTTTTATTACTGCTGAAGGTTAGGGTCAGATATGAAATGACTCCGCGTTTTGAGATTCGTTGCCAGGACTATCTTCCATCCCTTCAGGCTTAATATTCTTACGGTCGGGAGCAAGAGGCGTTTTTGACATATCTGTCCATCATTGGGCCATGACACCCGCTTGTCGGTACACTCCACTCCAAGCTTTTGATATACTCCTTAAGAAGTAAGTTCACACACTCTTTAAGAAATAAAACCTTATACTCTTCATTCAACTGATTGCCTGAAAATAGGTAGTAAACCACAAACACTACGTTTTACCCTCAAACAGAGTCCTTATAGTAGCCAGAGGGAAATCTACATTGCGTAAGCTCCGGCATTCATGGCACCAGATAGACCCCTGGCAATAGATTGTGAGCTGGTAAGTCTTCGGGGTCTGCAGCCCCTCTAAAACCCCAATTGTGTTCGACTGTAAATACTAGATTGATCTCAATTCCGAGATCCGCTGAGAGGACACCCTCCAAAAACTTCACTGGAATCGTCTATGGACTTTTGAGTAGAGTTTATACTAAATCACAAGACCAATCAGATCTTGTATCTCAAGGCTCTCCGACTTGATTTTGTTGGGACATTTTGAACCTTCAACTTAACAAATACAGTCTGGTTCATCAGTCGGGAAAATTGATAAGACGAGCACAAACACCAGACTCTGTAGACGTCGTGAATTCTCATTTGAACGACACAACTCTTCATGTTCACCTAAATAGTGCCTCATTCTACATTCGACAAAATTACTGGATTTAAAATGAAGACTTGCTGATTTGCTTTTAACTTTTAACCCAGTACTCAGTTTGGGACATCCTGTAGCAATCAAAAGTTGAAACCATGAATTTTTGCTTCAAGCTCTACCTCAACCACCAGGAAATTTCACTACAAACTGCATACACGATACCATCTTCGACGTCCTGGCAAATAAAACACTTTGTATCTACAAAATCTATATTCCAAATATTATTCTACAAACAGTTAAGCTAAAGTGAATAACAACAAAGTCGCCGCATTTCCATTACAATGTCCTTTCACCACCGGTAATTGCCCTCATTTCCGTTAAATGGAACATAAGACGGAGGCATTTCATGCGAGTAATGTCCTTCGTTCATCATCATCATGTGTCCACCGGAGCCTTCGTACCTTGGCATCATTGGCTGTCCCGAGCCGGCCGGCATCGGTGAGTGCGCGTATCCTGCATATCCTTGCGCCATAGCTGGCATATCCATGTCGTAATTGTTGTACGGCATCTGAGCTCCATTGTTGTACGAGGACGATGTGACCGGCATGTTGGAGTGACCACTCATTTGACCGTACATTTGGCCCCGTTGCATGGTCGGCGTGGAGGTGTAGCGTGCATTCACCCCGTCCGACATCATGCCAGGACTCGATGGCTGTTTGTAGTATCCGGAATAGACGTTGTCGGGACCCATCATCCTTTGGGGTGGTGTCAAGTAGGGATACATTCCGCTGGACTCGTACATCGGATCTCTGTTCATTTCGTAATTAGAGTACATCTTGTTATCCGGCATCTCGTAAGGGTTGGGCGCCATCAGTTGGTTCCCATATGATCCTTGACTCAGCGCATTGCTGGAATACTCGGCCGACGCTGCAGCAACAAGTGCCATCAGGACGTATAACTGGAATTATGAAGGAATATTGAAGTCGTCGCTTATATTTAGGGGAGATAATTAAATTCAGGGCTCTTTTAAAGTGGTGGCTGGGAAACTATATGAGTTCTTGTAAAGTCTGAGATACGCTCCCAAACTATGTACCTTAGTTGCCATTTTGTTCGCTGCTCCCCGCACTATTCAAGACTCGACTGTTGTATAGTGACTCGATTACACCAGCTCCTCGTTAAGTCTTTTATACGAATGCCACCATCACAACGAGCCGGCCTGCCCCCCATTGGACTCCTACCCGGGCGCTGAGGCAGAACCGCTTGAATGACGCGCGCACATTCAAATCCTCTAATTCGTGTTTGATCTTTTCTTGTTGGACACCTCCAAGTTCATTGTGAAGCGTCAGATTGTCTTTTCTTCGACTTGAAGGGTTCTTTGCGGCTTCAAGTGTCGCTCGGGCAACAGCCCCCCGGGCACTGCCATTTATTATTTCGCGCGAAAAATAAATCATAATTCAGTGTAACAAAAGAATGGCAGCGAAAATGCGCGGTATTGGATCGATCGGCTCCCATGAATGACTCGCGATCGCGACGCGTTGATGGCCACTCGTGAAAATGGTATTAGCAGTGTAATGTTTTGATAAGGTGAGTAAATTGTTTTCAGGTGTCTTGAAAAGGTGTCGGCGTGGCTTTCCTCCTTTGGGACAAGTAGCGAATGTGTGTAAAGGTCACACTTGTCGCATATATGTTTTTTGATTGTTACATTTGTTGGATTGTTGTTGGTGTGTCAATTGTCTTGGAAGCATATTTTTCGGATAGTGATTATTTGTTAGTTAGTGATGCTTCTTGATTGCTATTTAAATATTTTGGTATGTTGCAGCGTTGTTGTTTGCAGCAAATTCAAATGAAGAATAGTGTGTTTTTGCTACTATGTAGGTCCATATCGTAGCTTCGTAGTAGAAAAATATTATAGACCAGGGCGAATTTGTAAAGAAACCACTACATTTGGCTGTTGAGGGGAGCCACATTGATTTTTGCAGAAAAAGTTGTGGGATAACTTGTGACTCATCCTACCTCTAAAAAATCGGAAACCTTAATAAATAAATCGAAATGTTTAAAAATTATATGAAAACTTAATTTTTTTCTACTTTTCTCACTTCTAACTTTAAAACGATTCATTTTAAGGCAAATTTGTGGTACAATAAAAGTTGCGTAATTAAATTTTCTATAAGATATGATTGGTGAAAATTTTTGAAATTTTTTATCTTGGCGCAAAATAACAATAAATATAGAAAAAAAGGGAAAAAGGCATTTTTTATTATATAATTTTTTTTTACCATTTCGGGACCTTCATAAGAAAATCTAGAAAATCTTTATAACATAATAAAATAGCACACAAATTTTCATCCAAAATCGATTCTGTAGATTTCGCATAATAATTTTACAATCTAAATTCATTTTTAAAAAATTCAAAATTTGTAAAACCTTCCTAGTCAGAAACTAAAGCATATAGAAGTTTGTTTTTTGCATATAAATGTGCATGTCACCTATCAAATGCACTTTATAAAACTAAAATCGGATTGTTGGGGCGGCTTCAGGAATTTTTACTGTAATAAACTCTAAAACCGTGTTGGGCGGCTGCGGATTCAGTAAGGTTTAACCATGCTTTCACCGACTGAATTCTACTACATACGTTACATTTTTTCAAAAAAAGTTTTTTCTTATATTTTTAATACTCATGTATTTTCTAGATTCTCAAACTTGAGCATTTTGAAACATTTTCTGGATATTCATCGATCTTTTCAAAACAAGCTTCAGAAAGCATCAATTTCTCGCATTATTTTTCTTTCAAAGCTTTCATCAAACTGTTAAGTGAAATTCATCATTTCAAATATTTTTTCTTTTTTCGGATTTATTTATAGCCACTGTGTAATTATTTCATTGAAAACTTTCGCTTCGAACAAAAAAATACATATTGCTCCTCTGTTTGAGTACTTTAGTTTTCAAGCCAGCTGCACTGACAGTCGACGTTTTATACTGACATTGACAAATTGCACACTTTTCTTGCTTGACAAAATGAAGAAACACGACAAATTGGTGCAAATACTAACGAAAATTGGTGGTTAGTATTCGTGGCTAGTGCCGTAGTGAGGTACGGGCAGGGTAGGGCAGCTGCTCCCCCCCCCCCTTGACGATTGAGCTCTCAGAAACGCTAATGAACCGTAATACCTATTTTAACCCCTTGCGACCGTATGGCTGCTCTCAGCCACCAAAACTTTTTTACCGGCAAAAAGAAATTTACCGTTAGAAATGTATCGTGAAAATGAAAGTAGCGATGAGGAATTTTATTTTGACTCATTGAACACTGACCTTGATATGGAAAGTCAAACGGTTGTTTTGAAAATATTTATAATAATGACATAGTTCCAGTGAAGCGACGAGTTATACAATTAGAAACTTCCAGCGATAGTGAAGAAGAAAATGATGAAAATGAGAATAGTGGTATAAATGAATTTACGATTTGGAAAGATGTTACTCACAGAGACGAGTCTCAATCAAAAATCAATTTTTCGACAGGATCTAGGATTGTTGGACCTAATTTACCTGTTCATTGTACGGAACCTATTATTATTATTAAAGGTATAATTTCTGTTATAGATAATCATCGGAGCAGCGCAGACTTAGCGAGCCAAAATGTTTTGGATATTTCAATCAGAACTGCCGCTGCCCTTCGATCTTATATACAAACAAGTCCCACGCATTGTGTCTCGCCAACAACATCGATCGAATCACCCCGCTGAGACTCCATGCGATTTTTGGAAGCGATCGATTGTCATTCCTTATTTAGATTACCTAATACCCGCACTGGAGCAGCGTTTTTGATGATCAAAATCTGCCTGCATTCGGATTAATTTCGCTACATCCCAGCACAATGTTGAATATGTCGTTCGTTGATTTCCAAGAAAAAGCACAAAGTTTCTGCCTATACTACGATTTACTTAATTTTAATCAGGAAGCCGAACTATGGTATAAAAAGTGGCAGGACAAGCTGGACAAGGGTATGATCACAGAAGATCTCGGAAAACTGGATTTTACTGAACTGTTAAAGGAAGCGAACATTTTCTGTCCAGCAACAAAAAACGCAATGCTTATTTCCTTGGCACAACCTTGCACTACAAGTAACATAGAGAGGTCCTTTCCCACACTGCGTTAGTACAGTCAATTGGGAGTTTAGCGTGCATTTTCAAAAGACAGAAAATTTTTTATTGCAATGCGTGTGGAATGCTATAATTAGCTTAAGTTCAATTTCCTGGGATCCCCCATGATGGCGTTTGGGCTCCATCTTGAAAACAAAAGAAAGTGGGACACCCCCATATCTCCCAAACCGTGGCTTCCACAAGAAAGTTGTGTATGACAAACTTGCGTAGAATATAATTTTTAGCAAGTCGTCCATACATAACTTTTGCGTCGTGTCAATAATAAAAAAGATACAATCCAAAAACCGTACCCAAAAAGGGGGGCATAACTTTCGGGCGCCACAACTTTTTTAATTTCACTTTTAACGCGAAACATGTTCGGATACTTTTCTAAGATAATTTTGTCGCGAATCGTTTGCGGTATTGATTGTTCCAATCACTGCACATTAACGGGAGTTATTCCATCCCAAAGGGGAGAAAATCGCGTGAAAACCCGTTTTTAGGCCAAATAATCGACTTTTGGTGGCGAACCCCCCGTTGCGAAACTCGCGGAGCATTTTGGAAGGCAGCCCGATTTTTGGCGCAATGTGTAGTATGTCTTACTGTGAGCTTAAATCCAACTTTCTGGGGTCGTAAATGACTCAGAAATAAATTTAATTTTTACAATAATAAAAAATCAATCACAGCCTGAATAGCAAAAGTTTTAAAGTCAAATATTTTTTTAAAATTCATGCATATCTAATTGTACAGCGATTAGCCCCCCCCCCCACTTTCAAACATTTCACAGGAGTTGTGAAGAAGTCTCACAGTTAGCCATTTTAATTTATGTAACTGGATTAGGGCTCGAAAGAACGCCAAAATTGTTGCTTGAAAGAACTCCAGCATTAGTCATATTATTCGCATTAACCCCTTACTCATAGTGTTTATTAGTTATTAATTTTTTTAGAGTCAGGAAAAAGCTTTAATTAATTTTTTATGGGACATTTTAGAGCATCTGAGCTTTGTTTCAAACAATTCCAAAGTGCAAATGAGTTTTTTTTGAAAAAAAATATTTTTTTCGCATTTTCTATTAAATTAAAAACGAACTTTAAAATTATAGAAAAACCTGCACTACATCAGTCACTATCAACATTTTTTCACTTTCGACAGTTTCAAGTACTTTCCAAAAATTTATCAATTTTTTAAAAGTAACTGAGATTCAGAAAGTACCAATTTTTCGTATTATTTTCCTTGCAAAGTGGAACCTTTGTGGAAATTTTGAGTAAAATTTATAACTTCAAATAGTTTTTTCGGATTTATTTATAGCCACTGTGTAATTATTTTTAAGAAGACTTATGCTTGTCATCATGATTGGGTTTTATAGCCCATAGAGTTTTTTTTATTAAATTTGTATAGTTTTTATTGGGCTTGGTTTGAAATTTTTTATATTTACTTAATTGCTTAGTTTTCGGTTTGCTAAAATCAGCCAATTTGTTCATTCAAATGAATTTAGAGTGAATTGTTTATCCAGTATGTCGACAAGGTATAAAAAAGTTATAAAACTTAGCATTTCAAATGCAATTTTTTAGTATAATATTTTTAAAAAAACATTTATTTTTCGTCACAAACTACAGTTTCATAAGGAACTTTACAAATCACTATGAAATTTTAAACAAAAAATGAAAATTAACTTATCTTCAAAAACAAGTGGAACTTTGAGGCATCTTGGATTAAGTTGCTTTTGATGTGATACACGCTTTTGAAGTTATTTTCAAAAAAATGAGTAAATTTCGTTCAGTGTTGATATAAAGGATTGTAGATTAGATATTACTTTAAAAAATGCAACGCATTTGAACTAGAACTTTTAAAAAACTAGGATTTAAAAAATGCAAAAAGAACTTCATTTTCCAAAAAAATTAAGCTGGTTTTTACACTTAACACCTCAGGTATTCCATTTTTTTTTTTGTTGAATTAGAGAAAACTCGTCGGGGGTTTCACTTCATAGAGTCAATAATTTAAGGCATGTAATCTTTTGATTGAAATTTGTTCTCGGTTTCTCTTGAAAACGAGAACATATTTTTCTGTTGGAGTCATGATTTCTTGCCGGGGGTTTTGTCAGTGGCGGCTCGTGGGAGTTAAGTATGGTGGGGCTACTGGTACGAATTTTTCCATCACCAATATAAGTTCTTATGTGAGTTTCCACTCCACCCAAGAGGTACAAAATGTGGAGCGTTATGCGATTTTAAGTGATCAGTTTCCCCAAAAGTAGATTCGCTGGCAATCAAAGATATATTCCTATTATCGTGTTTTGAATAACATTTAAAGCTTTAATAAAAGTTCAGTGCACTCTGAATAAAAAAAATTGTTTAAAAACATTTGGATTCTTGCAACGAAACAACTTTTAGGCCTGTCGCACTTTTCAAAATAAATAATTTCTCTACTAAAATAAATGCAACAAAAACAACAATAACAATCAAAAAAACTAGTAATAAATAAATTCAACTAAAGCAACAATAACAAGAGCAAAAACCATCAATAAATAAATTCAGCAAAAACAGTTTTACATTGTATATAGTTCTTCAATCAACATCAACAACAAAAGCAATTTCTTTTATCTAGACGTTTTATTTGTGTAAATATTCAGCACGTCGATTTTTTTGTTGAGCAAACAAGTCAATCACCCTTTCATTCATTTTGGGAATTTCTTTAATGAATTTATTACAAACAAAGAGTACTGCAATCGAAGACGAACAAAGGTTATTATCTTCAAAAAAAACTGTAAAGCTCAACAATGGAAGACATATTTTGAAACATTTCGTTCGAAAAGCTTAATATTAATTATATTTTCTACCGAATTCATATTTTGAAAATATCGAGAGAGAAATACTAAAATTGAAATTCAAACTTCTTGTTAAAAAGCACTACAAAACTTTAAAAAAATACTAAACACTACGAAGGCACACTAATTACTAATACCATGCGCTACATTGATGAGACTACTATTGAAATTACAGTCATCACCTTCACCCCCTGCGGCCCGTCGTAAAAAAATGTTGCTCATGCCTGCTCAAAAATATTATCCAGACCATGCCAAGACTAAACGTTGTCGAAGCACTGAACGGGCTGCATATGATTAGCCCGTCCGCGATGCATACACATGTTATTTCAAACACGCATACTCCCGCCGCTTCACCATAGAATTCACGCAGCCATTCACTCTTAATCGGGGCTTATTTCATGTAGCCCTTCCTCATAGTAAAGGTGGAAAATTGTCAAAGAGAAAATAAGTTTGAATTTTACTCTTAGCTTTTACTCGGTGCAGGCACAACGAAGCGAGTCGAAGAGAAAAACAAATTGTTCTACAGTGCGTGGCAAGAAGATTATGTGAAAGTAAACTACAGCATGGGCGAAAAAAATGCTACATTATATTTTGAAATGAAATGAAATTATGAAAACTATATTGAAATCTTTAATGATATTTTATTACATTTGCACTACTATAGGCTCATCAATAAGTGGTGGGGCTGAGCCCCACTAGCCCTAAAGGTAGAGCCGCCACTGGGTTTTGTGTTTCAGTATCTTTCGAATGTCTTTCTCACGAAAACATCACAATAAACTAAAAGACCCACAAAACTAACAAAGGCCTAATTTGGATTGCTGGTGCGGATGAACCTGTAATTGTGCTGTTTGAAAATATCCTTCATCTTTCCACATTTTCTACCAGTTTTTTTATTATCATTTAATTTCATATTCTACTAGAATAAAATCCAAAAGATAAAAATAGTTGATTATTTTTGGAGCATTGTGGAACCGAATTTTCCCATTTAGTACTCGAAAGCTTTGAAAATCGTGATCAAAATTCCATGGAAATAAGTCAAGAAATAAATTTTATTTTCATCTAAACATATTTTGTTTATTTTGTGAAGATCGTTACTTCTTAACTCAGTCTACTGTTTTTGTCATAAAGTCTTTTATTCTTGGATATATTCGTGTCTTACATGTATGCTTCAAGCATTAAGAACTGGCAAATAAGAACCATCATTCTTCCCAACGTGATTGATTCTTCATTTGAAAAGAACACCACATAATCCACGAAGATCACAAGTTTTTTATAATTATGTTGCTAGTCACACATAACTAAAGTTCTGACCATTCACAAAAAAGCACAACTGCAAAATCTTAGAACACACGCAGAAATCAGCGAACAAGTTCTTAAAATCGCGTGTAATTTCATTTTCTCAAGTGAATCCCCGTGCTCTTGAACGACACAAGAGCTGCTTCAGAGTCGTTTGCATAGAGTAAAAGAAAAATATTCCTGGGAAAAAATCCTATAAGGCATTAAGGTACCTACCTGTTTACACATTTGTAATTTCTTGCAAAAACGCTGAAAACTGAAAGCCCCTTATGTAAGACTCAAAGTGGACGCGACTTTTTGCGAAAATTCAGAACAAAGCCAGCCCAAGATTTCATAGAAGATTTTTGCTATTTTCATGTAAATATTTGCTTAAAATAACGTCATCTTCGCACAGTGGGCTTTTTCCGATCCGAGTTGGTTTCGTGACTGACATATATTTAATCTTAAGTGAAGATTACTTAAGCGTAATTAATGGTTTTCGGGGTTTTTTTCTGGCTTTTAGTGGCAGAAGATTTTCGATTAGGTCCTAGTATGGAATTTTTCTGAAGCATCGACTCATTTTTTGTGGGTAGTTTTGATGTTGTGATCAATATTGAGGCAATGTATTGACAACTTTATTTTAAGAAAAATTAGAACACTCGCTGATTTGCTACACTTATGGAAATATTTTAATACTAACGATTAATATTTTTGGTCTTAAAATTTGATTATTTTCTTAGCTTCTTCCAGTTGGTATATTTTAAGACCCTTGAGGTCCACACGGTCAACTTCCCAGTAATATCTACATAGACATCAACAACATTACAACAATGAGAGGTATTCATAGCAGTAACAGGAATGAGTTAATATGAATCATATCGTCTACGGGAGGGTCCATTGATTACGTAAGGTTTTTGGTCGATGAGAACAGATTGAATATTCACGCGGATCAATCGGTGGGGGCCTTTTTGGTGTTGAAAAATTTTGTTGGTTTTCAAAATTTAAGCATTTTTTTTTTAATTAAAAGACTATAAAAACTATTAAATATCTGCTCAAATTATGCAAATATTTGAAACCTTTGATTGAATTTACAACATTTTTTTAGAATAAAAGATATAAAGTAATTGCATTCGTATAAACCCTCTTTACATGATAACTTTGAATGATTTTTTATTTTTAATTCAGTTTTTTTATAATCACGGAATATAGTTCTGCTGGTTTTTCTTCAAAAACTGATAAGAATGTATAAATTTTATAAACTGGTATTACTGTGCGGTGCAAATCAAGTTAAAAAAATATTTTTTATGAAAAAAACTATAATTTTTTGCATTTTCTTCTATTATATTAAAAAAAAGCTGAAACGAGTTTTTATAATGTTAAAAACTTCACAAAGATATTAATACACGTCAACTGACACCTTAATGATGCAAATATTATATCTGGTTCGTGAGATATAGTGAATGATAAAAATGACCTTGAAAATCATGATGACTTTTAATAATTTTTTATTTTTAATTGAATTTTTTACGTGATCATGAGAAAAAGCTTTGATGTTGTTTCTACACAAATTGTTTGGAGTATATAAATTTTATAAACATTGTCTACTAAATTACGTGAATCAGGTTAAAAATTTATTGTTTATGAAAAAAAACCTAATTTTTTGCACTTTTTTTTCTTAAATTAAAAAACGGCTACAACGATTTTTTTTAAAATGTGATAGATTCACACAAATGTTGATACGCGTCGATTGACACCTCTATCATGCAAATCGTATGTTTGGTTGGTGAGATATACCGCATGACAGAAATGACCTTCAAAGGGTCAAAACAGCAAACCCCCCCGACCGAAGTATCCCAAAAACTAATCAGCTCTTAAAATTGCAAAGACGCTTCGATTGACACCTTAACGAAGTCGATACGACTTTGTTTACGTGAGTTATGCTCGTAGAAAAAAGTGTCCACGAACGTACGTACGTACGTACACACACACACACACACACATACATCTCCCTTTCTAAAAACACTTTATATATACTCTATAGACCTCAAAACGTAAAGAAATGTTGAAAATTTCAATTTCGATTTTCGAGGCGATTACAAGAACTTCCCATATACTGGGAAGTTAAAAAAACCAACCAACCTACGAATCCTCAGAGATTTAGCACTGGCAACTCTACGTAAGAAAGCAAAATTGTCCTGAAAAATGGGTTCCGATATCATCTTTCTTAATGTCTGAACACTAGGCTCAATTTAGATTAGATAATAGATTTTTTTTAACTTTATAAAGCATATCGTCGCTCAACGTGCAAATGGTATGTATAAAAATTGCATTTTTTAGAGTCCAAAAAAATGATATTTCCCTAATGATTTGATTCTATAACTATATACTTTCAACTTCCTCACAGTAGTAGCCTCAAGCTTAATATTACGCCAAATAACATCAATCGCTGCAAAGACTTAAAAAAAAATTTAATCTTTTTTTTCAATAGAAGGAAAAAAAATATCATTCTTAAATTATGTACATATGATAATTGGTACTTTGGGTGTACAAAAATAGTTTTTTTAAATTTTTTATGTTTTTTTTTACTCATAACAATTTTTTTTTTAAAAAAACAACATCAAAAAATAACGGCGGACGTAATTTCAGGTGACTGGATCATCTGGAAAAAACGCCAAATTAATCCTTGTTTAAGTGATTTTTTTCATTAAAAAATAACAAATTGGCGGCCATTTTTTTAAAAAACCCATTTTTGAGGGTGGAAAATTGAGTGAAAATCGGAAAATTTGATACCGATCATAATGATTCCCGCTACCAGCTATGGCCATATATGTGTAAAACAACATATTAAAAAATCATAGTGATCGGTTGAGTAGTTTTTCTAAAATTGTGTCAGCCAGCTTAAAAAACATGAATTCGAGAAAATCGCGTTTACTTATTTTACGTATTACGAAGCACCTTTCTAATAAATCATTCGAAGTTAAATCTTCGTATACTGGTTTCAAAATTGCCTGAGCTTCTTGATCAAGAGGTGGACCATGCTTATATTTTCTTAATTCAGGAGAGGGAGGTCGAGAATACCGAAAAACAGCGAAGCGTCAAAAATGCGGTCTCACAGCATCTCGCTGCACACGCTTGAAAATACTTTAAGAATTAAAATATCATTACAAACACTTTTAAATCGTAATCTTGATAAAATTTACTAACGAATATTTTTAAAAAAAAATGATTTTTTGAAAAATTGTAATCTAAAAGACCCCTTTAGTCTTCTAAGCGTAAATGAAGTCGTATCGCAATTTTTAAGATTCAGAAGTGCATTTTAAATTACTACGAAATATTAGATAATACTAGAAAAACATTTAAGCAGTTGCGAGATCCTTTCTTGTAATTTATATATCAATGAAATTGCACTGTTTATTTATTTGAATGTGCTTAAATAGAGGGGGATTTAACATGCTTCTCATAAAATCAATTTTTAAAACGCGATCCTGTAAGCGAAGTAGTTGAGTTGAGTGTATAGG
Source organism: Oxycera nigricornis (assembly GCA_963942545.1). Lineage (NCBI taxonomy): Eukaryota > Metazoa > Arthropoda > Insecta > Diptera > Stratiomyidae > Oxycera > Oxycera nigricornis. The sequence continues at coordinate 12,303,688 of OZ012662.1, forward strand.
GCAACTCTAAAACTAGCAAGCCACCTAGGTCTGAAACTGCCGCATTAATTAAATGGCATTTCTCTTGAAATTCTTCCCAGTCATTCGACTGACGTAATCTTACTTGCGATCATTCTTATGGGTTACAATATTTGTAGTATTGTAAATAAGTATAGAATAAAGATTGGTTAGCGATACGATCTTTGCCTCATAACTACAAGTGCCAATCCGCCCCCTTCTCTTTGTTTGGGAAAGAGTAGTTCTGCTTTATTTTGGACGATAGGATAGTGAAGAACCCCATAAACATCATAGTGAAGTCAGCAACTCGTTTTGAATCAAACTGGAGAAAGCGACTTTTCTTTCTACGCCCACGATATGATAGAGGAAAGACTGAGTGGTAACTATGATGTTTGCTTGCATTTGATGACCACGAAAAATTCTAGGCTGCAATATTCAAGTGTAACTTAAATGCTCTGAACGTACAGTTCTGGTTTAAATGATTTCGTAGAATGGCGGATGCAGATATCTGATTTTTGTTTGAACTTGTTCCCAAAAGATAAACGAGATCCTCATATCAGCTATGCAACATATAAATAATTTCATGTCAGCTTATCCTTCAGCTTCCTTGGAGCTCCGTACGAGACAACAGACCAAGTGCTCTATGATTCGATTACTCGTAAAAGCTCTTCATCTCTGCCATGAAGGAAATATTGGCCACTCCACCATAGTACGGAGGAATGGACAAACGCCCTGCTTTCACACTGGTTTCAAGTCAGTCATCCTGAGAAGAAATGATTGGACCATAGAAAGAAGTGAGATACAAGAGTTACTGATGGATCAAAAATGGATGAAAAAGCTGGCTGCGATGTTTTCTCAAAACAATTAGGCCTGAAACTATCCTTCCGGCTTTCAGACCACTGCAGTGTTTTTTAGACAGAGATCATTGCAACATACAATGTAGTAAACTAGTTAAAAAACCTGAAAATTTCTATTGTATAACTCAAAAAGTACAAAAAAATATTTTTTTCCAAATTGGCAGCCACAGGACCCCGTATTCGGCTGCTGTGTGATCCACCTTTAAAATTTACCGGTAACTTTTCTCTCGAACGGTCGCTCCTAGAACAAAAAACTAATTTTTTTCTTGAAGTGCATATTAATAGCTAATGACGTACGTAGAAGATTTTCCTAAAACTAATTTTTAACAAAATGGCGCTATTTTGAAAAAAAAACATTGACAAAAAATTTAACCGTAAATTGTTTATAAAGTTAAAAATAAACAATTAATCAAAAAATCCCTACGTACTTCACTAGATTTTGGTATTTCAAAGTTACTGCCAAAATTTAAAATGGATCGATGCACCCGTTCAAAAATAATTTTACCGGTAAGCTTGAAAAAAATGATTTTGAGAAAACACGTTTAAAGTTTTTTTAGCTGTTAAGTAGTCAAAAACATAAGCGTCTTATGAGCGACATCTATTGGCCTCCTTTGAAACTATAAAATGCAGGTAAGAAGACTACTTATTATCCCGAGAGGTATATCGGAGCAGCTGCGCCCAGTGGCGCGTGCATCATCGACAGCGTGCGTGGGGCTCTGGGACGCGGTGCAGCAAAGTCGCTCAGTTAACACTTTAGAAATTGTTCCACGCTATAAAACTACCGACATCTCATTTTTATGACCCTAAAGTACAATTTAAACCAATAAAAAAGTCGTTTTTGAAAATCCTGGGTTAGTGTTACCCCTCAACAAACTCTTTTGTGGAAAATGTTTTGGCGAGAGCAAGGATCCAAGTAAAAAAATTTGAAACCTCGAAGTTTTCAGGGATTTCAGATTGAAAATTCGATGAAATATAGAAATATTTATGGCTTTAAAATCACTTAGATAATATTTTCCCGACTTCAACTGCTATCCTCGTAGACCAAGGCTCCTATTAAAAAATTAGCATTAATTAATTTCAATGTTTCAAAAATCACTCTTTGCAGGTTTCCCAATAATTCCTTCGTTTCCAATTAACTTAGAAGCCAATTTATATTTGGGTAGCATTCATTAATGCTTTTCGAAATTCCGTGATGTTTGCTTACAACTGTTTTCGCGCCAAATCCACTCGGCGGACATTGTGTGGCTGCAAGAAGCTAACAAGGACCCACTCAACTGATAATCTCTCGGCCGACGCCAATTAACCTAGCCACCTACTAGTCTTGTTTTCAGCCAGAGCCGAAATTGTTCATGCTGAAATAACATTGCGCCGTTTCACACTAGCATTTCAACTGACCAAAAATTCGCTTGGTAGCTTCCGAAAGGGGAGGCTGGAACAGCCAACCAAAATACTATCGCAGCAGCTCATAAGCTCCGAAAAGCAGCCGGAGAAATTCTTCGACGACACCTGACAACCGGCCAGCCTTGACAAAGGTCAAGACTTTTCAATATCATGACCATGTCACGTCTTCGTACCTCCGGATAAAATTAGATAATCGATGCCGTGCAAGTATCTTGTTGTTTTTTTGTTTTGAGATCCACAAAAGATACCGTCGTACGCCACCGAGTGCGGTGCTGCAATGAAAGCGAATTTGTTTGCGCACTCAGATGACTAATCGCTCGAATCTGAAATAAAACACCTTCAGCATCAGTCGTCCATCAATTTAATTATGGGCTCGGATATCTTTTAGCGCCAAAAGTATCTACTAATTATTTCGGGCCCACTATGGCTCGCTTGAAGTTCATTATGACGACAGATAGCCACCGGGCATGGTTATTTTGAGAAGCTTTAGGCCCCTTGTATTGCAAGTAATTTGGTCCATTAATTGGAGTGGATGGTGGTCCACTGACGGGCCAGGACATTGGAGCAAATCGAAACGTTATATTGCTCATTTGATTTGTGACGAGACGACTTCAATTAATTAGAAGGAAATTGAGTGAATCAGCTCTTATTTTTACACTTCGGGAATAGGGGATGAAATGTTCCTATGCTATGGTTTTTTAGAGGCAACGAAATTCTTAAACAAATAAAACACAGATGAATTATTCAAATGGCCGATTTTTTGGTTATATTAACTTGCAAATTTCATGGTATTTAGTGTTTAAAAATAATTTCTGGCATATGACAACTGCATCTTAGAAAGGCCATCCTGTTGGCCCAAGTTTGCAACAAGCGTAGCGCCGAATTTCGACTTAAAAGTCATCAAATATTACTGTTTTATCAGCATAGACAAGTAACTTGCCGTACTTTCTCAAAAAACTTTTCCAATTGCGTCAAATCACATGATCTGAGCGATTAGTTCACAGGTCCATTCCTTGAGATGATTCGTTCACCGAAGGTTCGACCCAATAAAATAATGGCTCCACGCGCTGTATGACATATTGCGACATCCTGTTGAAATTGTTTGTTCCTCTAACGATTGGCATTGATGTTGGGAATCAAAAAACTTACGCGAACCATTTGTCGGTAGCGATCGCCATTAACGGTAACGATTGGTTCCGACTACAGAATTGAAAAAGAAAGAACAAATTATGCCACCGATATGCAAACCGCACCATGGATTATTGTGTCTGTCAATTGAACTGTCATGCGACAGACATAGCTCTAACGGACAATTGAACTGTCATGAAAACTTTTGAAAATTGAAAAACAAGTGCATCATTTACTCGAAATTATAAAAACAATTTCGGCGCACAACTATATCGTTAGTATTCTGCATCGTTCAATAATGCATGTTTAATAAGGAGGAAAAAATCCGCAAGCATTTTCCATGCAAGCTGCTCCAACAAAATTATTTACAGTGGATCAAAGTAAAACTAGGACACTTCGATATTTATTCTTTATAAAGCGATTAATAGTGTAAGAAAAGAGTTTAAACAAAAGAAAACTGATCTCAAATTGAAACTCGGACAGTAAGAAGTTTTAAGAATTTTAGTTCTTTACTTGCTCTCACAGCTTGTAATCTGCTTGGCATCGAGTAAACAAACTTTTCACAATAAGAAGTCCTGCGGCTGACATAGGCCCCTCAAACCATTACTGACCCACTCGCATGCTTAACAGTCGCCCGTAAGTAGCTTTCTTTATGTTCTTCATTTGGCTTTCTTTACACATATGACTGGCCATCAGGGCGAAAGATATTGAACTGACTTTCGTCCCATAAAAATACTGTCTTTCAGAACGAAAAATCTTTATTTTTGTGCAGTTTTGCGAATTTTAACCTTTTGGAACGGTTCTTCTTGCTAATGAATGTTTTTTTTCGGGTGACTCTCCCATTCAAATTAATCTTCCTTAGTACGATTCTCACCGTTTCTGGGTTCACTTCTTTACCAAATTACGTTTTTACTGCTACAGCTGAATTTGAATCACTTAATTTTGGGTTTTCCTTGATTTCGCTTACCATCCACCGTTCTTCGGATTCTGAAAATATCTTCCGTTTGCTTGGTTTTAATTTGTTTTCCAGAGTATTTCTTGTTCTAAAGCGTTTGATAATATCGCGAACTGTAGAATGACTTTATTTTACAGTTCTTGCAATCTATCGCACTGATAATCCATCTTTAAACGAATATACAACGAACTCTCAAGTTTCCAACGATGTTTGTCCAGATTTTCTTCCCATTTTTAAGTTTGAAAACTGAATTTCGCAAAAAAAAAACAACGAAATTTTAACACTTCCTTTGAGGATTCTGAACGTAAAATGAAATTAAGAGATCGTCAATGTAAAAATGACTACTAAATTTTGGAATTTCCCACATTTCACAAGAATACAATAACAGTATTACCAGCTGTCCGAATTACAAAATGAGATTAGTTTTCGTTAATTTTCAATTTTATTTTTTTGAATAAATTCGGAATAAATTTTGCATTTGCTTTTACCGGTTCTGCATTACCATGAATAAAGCTTTAGAAAAAAAATTCTCTTGTGTTAAAATTCATTCCTTACATTAATAATCGCCTCATAAAGAATAAATATCTAAGTGCACCAGTTTTACTTTGATCCACTGTATATAATTTGAAAAGGAAATCTGAAGTATATGACGTCATTTCATTTTAAATCCTCAAGTTTCAAGTGTATGACGTCATTTCGTTTAAAGTCGTGACATCTAGCGTTCGGTAACTTAAGCTTTCGAAATTCAAATTTCTGAACCTTTCCCGAGACGCTCTGGAAAAATTCGCTGCGCTCCCGAGACGCACGAGTATTCAAGACGCATCGCAGCTATTCGCCGCGTTCTCCAGACACATTGGAGCCATCCGCCGTGGTCCTCAGACACTTTGGCTCCATTCGCCGCGTTCCCGAAGCTCACTGGTGGAATTTGCAGCATTCCCAAGGCGCACTGACAATTATCAATAGTCAATTCACAATTGTAGCAAATCGTTTGAGCCCAAACTGCTAGAATCAGATTATCGATTCTAGTAGATTTAAATTTTGTCTGTTATATTTCAAGAAAACTAAACACGTGTGTCTTATTAAGTATTCTTGAATTTCTTGAGTAAGTGAATTTAAAAACTGTTTTTATCCATCATAAAATGGACTACACAAAATCTCTTTCAGGAATTATCACGTTTAAATTATGAAAAGTTGAAGTTGGAGGTAAAATAAATTCCGAAATCATATTCATATGTAGCTTTCCGTTTGATTAACAGAAATTTTCAGATTATTAATTGTTTTCAAGACTGTTTAATGGTGCAAAGATATTTGTGTGCTCACAAACTGTTTGCAATATTCACATACATATAGTTTTCTCTAATTCTCAGTTTAGAGATCCTGTTCAAGTTGGTTTTGAATATTGGTTCTAAATAGAATAAACGAATCTAGAGGATGTTACAGATGTTCGGCTTAATTTAAAGAAATTTTAGCAGGAAATAAATTGAAATGTTGATTAATCAGTGAAAAATTGTGATAGAAGTTTGGTATAAGTGTTGAGTTGGAGCATAGGATCTTTACAAGATTTCTTCAACGTAAATTTTTATTTTTATTTCAATGTTAATCGTATCGAATTTTGAGTCAAGTAAATGATTAGCTTCCAATGACTCGAAAATCCCTTTCGTTGGATTAGCCCTGTCTTAGTTTCTCTTCCTTTTTGTTGCTTTGTTGCTAGCTTATTGGATTGAAAGATTTTCAGGATAATTCGATGTGAGAAAGAAGGGTGGGAATTGATTTTGACAATGAAGGAAGTGCAGATAGTTAAGAAAAATTTAATTTAAGAAAACAACGGGACAGTCTATATTCAGTAAATGTTTTACGTAAATCCAGTAAGTAATTTACGTTAAAATTCTTTGGTGAAACATTGTTTGCAACAATCGGTAGAATTTTGACCTCTAAAATCATCACAAGAGTAGTTTCTAACGGACATAATTTTTTTTACGAGATGAAGACTGACTAGCTAAAATTAAAACATAATTTACTGATCACATCGTCTCAGATTGTCTGGCTGCTCTCTTCATTTTCATCCTTGATTCGACTATTTATATATGAAGTAAAGAATCTACAACTTCGAAATAAATGCACGTTGAAACCACGTGCATTTTAAACATTCATAACAGTGACCACATCCAACGTTTACTCATAAAAATAAGCGCAACCAAATCCGAATCGTCGCCGTCAATAACATTGAAGCCGGCATGGCGTGACTCAACAATTAACAACTCATAAATTCTTCGGTTAAACGATAAAATAAACAACGCATGCGCACTGTATACTCGATGATATCCGTCGATTTTGTTACAACCGAAATTCCACGCCATATAAGGCAATGTTGTTGTGCTGCCCGGCGAGCAACTTTTATCAGCAAAAACGACGGTTCGCGGTTGGCATTGCCGTTGCGCCCGAACCCGCGAACTAGCTGGCCATGCACGTGTTACACAACTGGCGAAGATACCATGTGGAAATAATTCGTTATCGCTAGCGACTACGTAATCTCGCGAGGTTTTTATTTGTTAATTTCAAGAGGTCTTTGCTCTTTTGTAGATAAAACGTTTAGTTTATTTACATCATATATTTTTTAATAGGAATGACCGAGTTTTTGAGTTTTGATTGTATTTAGTAATCCACCTCTAGGTTGGGAACATTCGCGACACTTGAGGAAGAATATTCTAGACAGTGCCTACAGAGATTTTTGTGATCAATAGAAAAACGAACTTTAACAGGCTCTCACCCTCTGAAGTGTGAAAGGTATACAATAGCGTGACTTTGGGGAACATAGCCTGGAAAATAGTTAAGGGAACCTGGTCAGATTCAGACGAAACGTTGTGCTTGAGAATCCACGAGACGCAAGATATTTTCCGGTAGTTTTTATGAATGAGAGGACGAGACCGTGCTTCCTCCTTGTTAATGTTTAGAGCTCTTGCTTCCGATCCCCCGAGGACCAGGTTTGAGACTGATTGACGAATAGTAATTTTCAGATATGGGATTTGATGCCGGACTATCAGTCCACTCAGCTCGAAATAAGCACCTGAGTCAAATCAGGGTAATAAACGCAGACGAACGTGTTACTGACCACTTCACCTCCTAGTGTTGAAACGACGCGAACATTACTGAGAGATCCAGGGTGTGTGTGTGTGTAGATCTGTGCATTGCAACCGCTTTGATTCTGTGGCTAATGATCCTCAATATCCTCCTAAATCCGGTATCCATATTTTTCGATTGGGTCGTCGCTGGAAATGTTTGTGGATATTTCCAGGGAATTGACATTGGACGCTGATCCAGTATTGGCATTGGATCTCCCAGATCCTGTGCGATCTTCTGTGTATCGTAACTTTGAGAGTTGCGACCTTTCTAGTGTTAAAAGTGTGGACTAACTTGGACTGTTGTATCACCGATTAAGTTCACCTTCTCCTCGATGCCATTGGCGTACTTCCTTCACTGCGAACAACCTTACGCATCCCAGTTCCACTTAATCTAGATCCTAACAGACTGAGCCGCTTCCTAACAGACTGAACCGCTTCCTAACAGACTAGAACACTTTCTAGCAATCAGAACTCAATCAAAAACTCAACCCTTCCAAAATAAAGGAAACAATTTTTCGACTATAATAATGTAAGCTATATTATAAAAAAGTATAAATAAAAATCAGTCAAAAACGAAGGAATGAATTTCTCCACGTCGAGATGTACGCAGCAACGGAATTTCTTAGAAGCATTTCCTGTGAACAATTGACGGTCCAGACTCGTCGTATTCTTGTTTCGAGATCCACATCTGTTGGAAGGTTGACAACGAGGCCAGGATCGAGCCACCGATCCATACGGAATATTTCCTCTCGGGCGGGGCAATGATCTTGATTTTCATCGTGGATGGCGCCAGGGCAGTGATCTCCTTCTGCATACGATCGGCAATACCTGGATACATGGTGGTACCACCGGAAAGCACAGTGTTGGCATACAAGTCCTTGCGAATATCGACATCGCACTTCATAATTGAATTGTATGTAGTCTCGTGGATACCACAAGCCTCCATACCCAAGAACGACGGTTGGAAGAGAGCCTCGGGGCAACGGAATCGCTCGTTGCCGATGGTGATCACCTGACCGTCCGGTAACTCGTAGCTCTTCTCGAGGGAGCTGGAGGACGCGGCCGTGGCCATTTCCTGTTCGAAGTCCAACGCCACATAGCACAGCTTCTCCTTGATGTCTCGCACGATTTCACGCTCGGCGGTGGTGGTGAATGAGTAGCCTCGCTCGGTCAAGATCTTCATCAGGTAGTCGGTCAAGTCGCGGCCGGCCAAATCCAGACGCAGGATGGCATGTGGCAAGGCGTAGCCCTCGTAGATGGGCACGGTGTGTGAAACACCGTCGCCGGAGTCGAGCACGATGCCAGTGGTACGACCGGAAGCGTACAGCGACAGGACAGCCTGGATTGCGACGTACATGGCGGGCGTGTTGAACGTTTCGAACATGATTTGGGTCATCTTCTCCCTGTTGGCCTTGGGGTTCAATGGCGCCTCCGTCAACAAGACCGGGTGCTCCTCGGGCGCGACACGCAGCTCATTGTAGAAGGTGTGGTGCCAGATCTTCTCCATATCGTCCCAGTTGGTAACGATGCCGTGTTCAATGGGGTACTTCAATGTGAGGATACCTAGTAGTATGGGAAACGAAAGTGAATTTCAATTGCATACAACAACTTTTGTGGAGGTGCCATACCTCTTTTGCTTTGTGCTTCATCGCCGACGTACGAGTCCTTTTGTCCCATGCCGACCATCACACCTTGATGCCGGGGCCGACCGACAATCGAAGGGAATACCGCGCGTGGTGCATCGTCCCCGGCGAATCCTGCCTTGCACATGCCGGATCCATTGTCCACAACGAGGGCAGCTACTTCTTCGTCACACATTCTGACTTCTGCAAGTTCAACCAAACAAACAATTCCAATTAGTTCACAGACTAAACCAGTTCGCCGATTGTATCGATTTCGCCGCCCATCGAATCCACTCACAATTTACGCAAATCTCAATTTCTTCCGTTACAAATCAAACACCTCAAACGGCCTCACCAAACAATTAACCTGCCAGGCAAGCGCAACAACCAGATTTTTTTCACACCGCAAAATGACGACGAGTCGACGAATTATTTACCCTCAACGGCGTCCGCGGTAACTTCATGCACCCACCCTCCCCGCCGTCGATGACGCCTAGGTTCAGATCGCTTGGCGGCACGGCGAGACCGGTTTCGATCGGCCAACGCCGTACTTTGCCCCGCTTTCAAACACAGCAGCAGCAGCCAACCAAGTCGAACCAACAGCCAATCGCTGGATTTTTGACCATAAAAGGCAATGCGAGACGACGACGGCCACATCTCGGCGAGGCAGCGATGCCAAGTCATGGGGAATTCCCTTTTTTGTAGAGAAACTCATCTTGAGATTATTGTCGGTTTTTTTCTTTCATTTATGGCACACAAAGTCAAGTGTTTGCGGTTAGAACAACGTACGGGAGGGGACAGACAGACATGTGTATGGATATTTATTTTAAATCGTTACTGGCCTCTTCAAACCGTTTTGAAGAAAAAAAAAAGAAATACTTTCACCATGGAATTGGATGCAATTCAAATGACCCGAATTTTCAGAACGCTCTCTCCCCATCCAAAAGTCATCATTTGATGACAACTTCTGTTTCGTAACGGTTTTTGCTGTCACATAGGGATTATCGGGCATAGAACCTAGTTCACACCGAGATCAGTTTTTCCGCAAAAACGATTATTCGCATTTCCGGCACGAAATTTGCAGAGAAAAAGTCGCGGCGCGCAATTAAAAGTTCATCTACCTGGCACTCGCAACAATTTCATCCGTGAGAATTCTCCACGGTATGAAGTTCTACACGAAGCCACCGGCTGTTCGGTAAATATTTTTTAAACGTTAAATATTTGAAATTAAACTCCATTCATTGTAGTAACACAAAATTATATGCTATTATTCCGAAAATCCCATAATAGTTCCGTATCAAGCGGTTTTTTTCGTTCGAGACGTCTAAGGTAAGGTAGTAATGGTGGCACCACAACACTTTAGGTCAGAAGTAATTTCATGCTATTTCGAATGAAATCTCTGACGTTGAGCACCAAACGATGCATTTATAGACCACACCGATTTGTTGACTGCCTGCTTCTTCTTGTTTCTAGGTGAGCGATAATCACCAACCCGAAATGGATGGAGTTCACGCAAGACAATACGATGGATAAACCATGAAGTCATCATGTGTGGAAATTGGGAAAGGAAATCTTACTGTATTGGGATAGTAGCAGTACCCAAATACGACAGCTATTACTACACCCCGTACAAGTTCAAAGTGGCATGCGCAAATTACAGCCTGTAGACCATAAACATATGCCCACCCTTCCCTACAAGGTCGCGATAGAAGCTAATTGGATGGCATTCGTAGTCCATCCAAAACAATAAACGGCACGAGATAATTCCAACTTCCGTTTTCCGGCTATTCAACTTCGGGACAATAATCCTTGGATGTAGTAGATTCCAAGTAATAATAAACCAGTCGTGCATGGATTGCGGCTTGCCTACACCGAGTACTCAAGCAATGAATGAATGGGTGGGGACGGCAGCATGCCAAAAAAAATATGCTCCATGACCATATATGGTAGTTTCATGCGATACACATGCCCGATCACTGCTCCTTGCACTTGAGCCCAATGGAACATGGTCACGAATCCACGATAGCGCATTCATCAACAGACTTCATGTCATGGGAGCGGAATATTAAACGACAATTGTTTGTGCCTACAACCATCATCATCATCATGAAAAAGTTAGTGCGACACGCAATGCAGCGAAATCCATCTGTACTTACTATCTCTGTTGTGTGTGTGTGTTTTAAATTCAGGGTCGACATTGAATGTCTACACAGAAGAAGAAAAAAAACAGTGGGAAATTACTCTCGATTAACTTTCTACGGGATATTGGATTCATTTCAAATTGTTGAGGTGTTTTGAACAATTTGAACATTGATTTATTTATTTATTTATTTTTTGTGAAGATGTTTCGAAATTGAAACATGAATTGATCTTTTTTTCGCTTTCTAGAACATTTCTCGCATTTCGTTGGGAAAGCTTGGTTTGTTATTTCGTGTCTATGTCACCTTATAATTGAGAAACGGCCAAATAAAAAGCGAAGTGTGGAAGTCAAGAACAAATTAAGTACCTAGGACTTACAATCGATGAAAAATTAACGTGGACACCGCATATAAATGACATGAGGAAAAAAATAGCAGCTATCGTTTCAGCTATTTCTTAGTTAAAAATAAAATACAAATTAAAAATGCATACATACTTTCCAGAATCACATACGGGATCATAATTTGGAGCCAGACTACAGAAAATAACCTCATGAGCATGTCACGGCTACTAACCAAATCATACAAGACCATATATAACTTGCAAAGAATGACCGCTACATCTGAATTATATAATGCAGCACCAGAACTAAACGTAGATTCATTGATTTACATGGAAAAAGGAAAATTCATTTTTAAAAATTTACACCATGAAGGAATGAAAACAACGAAACTAGATATAAATGCGGGGGAAAACGACTACAGTATGAGAAACGCAAATGATATTTTAATAAAATTTGCTAGGACAGAGCGCCTAGGAATGGATCCGATTAAAGCCCCATCAAATTTTTACAATGAGCTATCTCACACAATAAGAGAAGCGCATAACATAATATCGTTTAAAATCATGCTACGTAAACATTTACTGAAAACTCAATTCAATAATTAAGAAAGCTAAAAATTGGATATATTGAACTCTGAATAAAAATTGTTGAGATACTGGTACTATCCCTTATACCGATGTACATCGTCTGGGAAGTACTAATTAAATGAACAAGCATTCAGGAAATACATTGCACACGGACAGTGCAAGCAATGAGTGATGGAGTGTGAGGTTTTCGGAGGAGGCGGAGATGGTTTTAGTCGGTAAAAATCCGACATGCCGAGAAGCAGCAGCAAATCGGTACATTTTGAAGATTTCCACCTCCCAGCGACGAAAAAAAGAGAATCCATTTTGACTAATTTTTCGATACTTGAGGTAAATTGCCTAAGCGCACGGAAAGTTTTGTGTGCTGATACAAAAGAATAGTCCTTAATCTGAATAGCATATTGAGCTGATGTATAAAATTGTAGGGCTTGCCCTGAAAAGGTTCTATCTAACATTTCGATCACTTATCAGAAACCAGCTGGATATGAGTAACTTAACCATCGTTATACGCGGTTGAGACATCACGTTCTCCGAGTAGACCGAATTGATCAAGGAGTTCTCTAACAAACTTCACCCCTGGTTTCGAATTGCAATGTTGCAGGATTGCTTTACTTGACGTTATCAGAAACAAGGAAATAACCCTATAAATTAACGGAATGAAAAATTTTCAAGTTTAAATCATAACAGGCAAACCATTCTGAAAATCGGCCAAAAGAGAACACAACCAAACTGAATAAGATTAAAGATTCTATTACCACTAAATAGACGTTTTGAATTAGTTTCGGATTTCAATCATCGCCCAACAGATTAACAGAAAATAAATCATTCTGTTTGGGAGGATGGAACATCATTCTCATTTTTATTGATTTAAATCACTAAAAATGAAAATGTTGCAGTATTAGTATTCTATTCTCAAGCAGTCTATTTTTTACGTTAGGTATAGAAGAGTTAGATTGACTTTATAACTTTTATTCACGAAACTAATTCAATCGTCCAATCTTATTATTACCGACAAAATATCTAATTTATCAAATGAGTACTTCCAAACCAGTTTATCTTTGCAGATTGTATATTATCTTCTCCAGAATAAGCCAAACCCAATTCACTTTTACGGCTTCCATGCTCTAAAAAATATTCTCCACACTAACAAACGCTTTCTTTATGGAAATGTTGCTAAATCTTCACATTCGTCGTACATTCTCCAGCTCAATCCATCCATCACAATAGGGTCAATTTGAAATTAATGTTAATTTACTTTTTACGCCCACTATACACATGCAATATACATATACATACACAAGTATGTTCACAAATATACATATACGAGAATGGGAAGAGTTGAACTGTTTTGCGGTTGGTTGGATTTTAACTTGGTCATACTGATATTTTGGTTTTGGATGGTTGAATCTTTTGGTGTTTGGTGAAATTTATATTGAAAAAAAATACTTGACCTAAACGTAAAAAAATGAATGTTTTGTTTCAATTGAAGCTTTCATTCCCCTTTCGAATTGTTTCTTTTCTATTTCTGGTCAACGAATTTTTAAGATACAATTTTTTTTAGCTTGGTGAACGGCGAAATATTGAGAAGTAAAACGCCGTATCGCTTTTGATATGGTTTGGATTGAGCCGGTTAATTTGGGCTTAATTATTTGATATTCACAATTATTATTGAACTCTACTACCCATACTTATATTTCTTTTTTATACGAAACTCATATTAAGGTTTATCAATTTTCAATTTGATTTCGCTAAGAATATTTAAATAGTGCGCACTATTAAATCGAATCTTTCCTGCTGAAGACATTCTCTTTAATTGGTCAATAATTCCTCGAAAAATGAGGCTCGGCTAAGGAATATTTTCCAGGGTATATTCTTTAAAAAATATGAAAGCATCGATTATTAATCGAACTTGAACGTGTTCAATTTCTTCGGAGGGAATCGTGATCCACGCTACGAACTGGACAGCGCTGGATTACATATATTTAAAAATTGGTAAAGGTTGAGATTATGGCGGCAGTCATGGCCCCATGGGAAGTTTTTTTGTTTTTTTTTTATTTATTACAAATCTTTTATTTTTTAAATTTTTTCGATTTTTAAACAAGTCTAAAAATCACTTCCCGGATCAATTTTACGGTTTCATATGGAAATAGGCAACATATCCATTTTTTGTAGAAAATGTCCATAGCTTCTCATGGGGCCGTGACCGTCGCAAACTTTTTATACCATAGTAGTAGGGGAACCCCCCTCTTTCGATGCCCTCTACTCCCACCCTGATCGGAGGGTGGGGTCCATAACCTTTACCAATATTTTTATGTTCAGAAAATTTTCAAATTGCCGGTTGTCTCCAACGTTGAAATAAAAATGCCACCTTCTGCTCTGCCTCATATCATTGAAAATAGATGAATTTGAAAAATTCCAAAAGATAATTATGTAACAGCTATAATCCTTCTAGACAGATTTTGTTTTTTTATACCACTAAAAATTTCCCTTTAATTTTTGTGGGATCTTCACGTGAAGTTTTACTCTTGTATTTTTTTAATAAAATTTGAAATAACACAACATTCCAAAACCGGCCCGACAATCTAAGTAGAAATCAATTATAAAAAAGTAAAAAAAAAAACTCTTTCATGGTTATCGCACTGATGGCGTCGAGGAAAGATGTTTCAAAACAGCCTTTGAAGTTTTAAGGTTTCACAGCGCGCGATAAGAATTCCCGGCCAGCAATCTAGTTGAAACATCACAACTTCGTCACTAAATCAAACGTTTTGGATGATTTCTTTTTGTCAACAATTGCATACAAGTATACAGAATAAAAATCAGTGTAAAAAACGATTCTTGGAAAGTTCTGAACGTGTTTATAGGTAAGTTCTGAACGTATCAAAAGGAAAGTTCTGAGCGTATTTAAAGGAAAGTTCTGAACGTATCTTATCGGTATCGGTCCACAAAAAAAACACATTGTTATCGAATCTTAATAGTGATTTGCAATGCCTTTCTCTTATGCCACATACAAAGCAAGCAAAAATTTACAAAAGGTTTTTATCATTTACCCAAAGATAAAATATACTGTTTTTTGTGTCTACTTCCTTTTTACCTACATTTACTTGCACAAAAATGACATTTATATATGGTATATAACGTCGCGCTTATATATTATGGTACAATATCTTAAATGGTTTTGTGACCTTTAGGCTAATGAAAAGGTGCAAACTTTGTTACGAGTTTTTTCAATCCAAGTTAACTTTGCATTTCTGGATCGATTTTGTGGAACCATTATGCGAATAGGAAAAAAAATCATCTTTTGCATATCACTGGCATTGCTGTCATATTTTTAAGAAATAGCTAAACGTTTTAACTTATTCTTTTAGAAGCATTTGTGCAGGCAATGAAAGTTAAGCTTACTTTCGTTTTTTTCCTCATTAGTCTTCAGTATTTCTTATCCATCAGCGGCTAAAATAAGCTGATAAATTTGATCATTCATTAGGCCACACTCCACAGTTTTGATAAATTGTCGCAACAATTTTAGATGGTCGCATTTCATGTGATTTCCTTAAATTTGAACGTTCATTTTCTGGATTTTCAGTATGATTTGAATTATCACAAACCAATGATACAATGCCAGCTTTCATTTCAAGCATTGTAGTGGTAGCCCCCTTTCTCAAAAGGTTGCTCACTTAGTCCATAATAGGCGAATTGTGATTTCATTTTAGAATACTCCGGTCCTTGTTACTTTTTTCTTACCCAATTTCACAGTCAATATTTTCAACGAATGTTTTCATTCTTTCCCATTGTTTTTTTACTAACAATGTTTTTGCACGAGTAAGATTTACAACAGAAATAAAAATACCTGCATAATATTTGAAGAAACTAATGAAGCTGCATATAAATAACGTTTAACGAAATTCCAATTTTAAGATAATTTTTGATTTAAGCCATCATTTCGATAGAGTTGCCTGTCTCGAGTTAAAATTTTCTGTCCCACCTCTTGTGTAGTCATCAACGCAAAATATCAGACGTCGTTTAGATTTAATTGCCATTATCGAGTGTTTCCTATATTGAGATTCTACTGTAGCTTTTTTTTCTGCAAATTTTATTGCAATATGAATGAAAAATAGACTTTTACATTACAGTAAAAGTTATCGACAGCAAACCATTTGTGCCTGAAAGTTTCGAATCAATTCAAGATAACTTAGCATCAGAGGACTATTGCATTGTACCGACTACCAACCGAAGCCAACCATATAACCCCCAACACCCCGTTCAAGAGGACGAATGCCAATTCTTGAGCCCAGTAGGATAAACATGAAGAAAAAATATACTCTGTGCGAATGTCCTGTGTCCCCTGTGTTCCCATGCCCAAGCAGACGGTATAGAAATGCATCATGAAGACCACCACCACAGCGTCTGACGAAGTCACCACACCACGAAAACCTGTCCTGGCTGTGTCCATGAAAATTAGTCAATGAATTGAGTGACTCATACAAACGTAGTGCCGGTTCTTCAGGTTCAAGACCGGCTTGGTTTGCGCGTTGCCACACAAAAAAAGCCGGCAACGAGTGATAATAATCAATATCCATTGGTATTTATATATTCTGAGCTATCGAACATATAACTTGACTGAACTGAATAGTAAAAAGATTTTGGAGGACATTACGACAATAGTGCATTATATCTTATACTCTTTTCTATAAAAAAAAGTTACTTCTGTGATGGACTACTAAATTAAGTTCTCTTTCTTGTTGGAACTGCATATAAAAGATGTTGTTCCTACCAGCGAATATGGCGCCCAAGGGAACCAATCGCATTGCACCATACCAGATACCATCCATGCCCCTTAGCCAAGACGCAAGCCCTTCAAGGACTAGCGCTGGCATGAGTTCACATGGTGTAAATAGAGGTTCTTCCCTCCATCCCCCAAGTGCTTCAGACTCAACAGAATATTACAAGCATCATTCCAAGCGTTCGTAGTATTCCAGCCAATTGCCGCTTGTTTGGCGTCCCGTCAAACGCCGGGTCCACGTTTCCCGGCAAACTTCAACCCAATTAGGGGAACCCCCAGCGACAGCGATACCAAACGTGGTGGTGATTCGCCGGCATCAACATATCCAGCAGCGACTGACAGTAATCGCGGCCGAGCAGATATCAACAATCACAGAACGGTACAAGAATTAACGCTCGAGTGCCCACAAGCGACTATTGCAAATGATACAAGCAACAAATTAAGAATCTACCAGAGGAAGTGCAACACTACTTACATTTCGTTTTCTAATGGAAATATAAACTGCGGACAGCGATCACAACTGCTTGCCTGCACGGTAGGAATGTTTCGAGCGTATTAACGCGGAATTGAAGATTGGCGAGCGTCCGTTCTCCGTTTTTCTTTCACACAAGTCACAACCGTACTCGTACAGTCTGCGCCGAACTATTGTGTGGGAATCGAAACTTGGCTACACGTTTATAAATGTCTCCCCACTTCCGAGCAGCTGAAGCGACAGTCGACGGAATTTTACCATATATGGCGATGAATGCACAGTCGCCTTTGTCGCTAGGGATGCCAACAATTCGTCCATATATCGACATTGCAACTGGGCGCTGAGTGCATGCGACGCGGCTGTACCAACTGCAACTGCATTCACCTTGCACCAGTACGTACTTATGGCCGGCGAACTTGGCTTTCTCAGCATTTCGGGTAAACGCATTTGAAATTGTCGCATTTATGGTTCGATTTATGCGATGGAACTTGTCGTCAAAACAGGTCCTTGTGGTATCAATCAATTGTTGTTTAGCGACAATTATGGGTTGGTTCGCTTGAACGCACTAGCAGAAGAGAAGCAAAAGAGTCACTTCCTTGTGGTACCAATGGAACGCCTGATTCTAGCTGCGATCCATAGAAACATAACTTCATTGTTTTGAATGCTGATCAGGAGGCCAAGGCTTGATTTGGGATGATACGACATTCATGATCATGAATGATTCATAGCATATTGCAACCCTGTATTTAGGATATATTCAATTGTAGCATTCCCAAACTCGCTTTCCTTAGGAGAACTGTCTCAAGCCAGTGTAAAGAAGGAGGGATTCTGACCGATCCTCGGAACAACATCCTTACAACAGGATGCTGAGGTAAAGGTTTGACGAAAAACGGGGTGGCATATTTTAATATGATGAAAAGCCCTGAAATACGGCGATTAATCCAGAGCTTTGCAATGGAGCTCAATTGAAGAGGTGGTACTTTTACTCCCTCGAAACCTCACCAGGGGTATACTGGTACCAAGGGATCCAGGGCCCCAGAGACTTATCCCGGCCAGTGTCGGTGAGAAACCTGTGGAGGTTGAAACTTGGGGGCTGTGATTGACACCGAAAAAGCGGGTACTTCCATTTCTCATACAGATTGCGACCAAAGTTATTCGGCAACCCTTCTATACCGTGGTGTATTGGCATGCTGTTGCTTGTACGACAGGGGTACCGTTATCCAAAAAGGCGGCAAGGATGCTGATAGGTCCAAATTCTGAAGGAGTCCAGGCAAGCTTTGGATAAGATCTGGAACCCATACTCGGAAAAGCAGTACTCATAACATAAGTTATGGGCTACTGACTAGTACGTTTATGGGGGGTTTTGGTGCAAGCTAATTCGTAACCCTGGCTTAAGAGGCCCGTGTTTTAAAAATTAATTTCGGCGAAAGCACGTTAAACTCAGGAACTATCTGTAACATTCCCAATTTTTAATACTTCCTAGAAATTTGACAACCGTGACTATCAGACTATCATCCGCATGAATAAATTTTTCTAATTGAATTCGAATAAATGGCAGGTGAGTTATAGTTGATCAATTGTGATATCACACCAAAGGGTCAAGAATAGCATTAAAAATTCTTGACATTGCATCCTGAGGACAATGAAAGTAAAGAAGACATTTCTTTATTTTTTAAGCATTTTTCAATTACTTGAAAAAGTTATAAGCCGCTTTTTTCTAGTTTACATAAAAATAGGAAAGCATATTCTTCTTCGTGCTTTAATACATTGTTTGGAATGTGTAGAAGCAATGTAAGAGCTGCTTTCAAATCGTTCATAATTAGCAAACGTTCGTTTTTCGCTTCGTGACATTCGATGAAACTAACCGCATTACTAATAAAAGCTAGGAACACAGTAACTGAGAGATGTATTTCGGTACCCTAAATAACTTCCCATGACAAATTAGGCTACAGCCGCCACTGGTGAGAACCATTTTTTCCTATGTTATCAACTTTAATGCTAGATATTTTCATCAAAATTTTCAGGAAGGAAAAAATGTCTAGAATTTGCATTATACTTCTGGAAAGTGCTGAAAATTTACACATCAACTGTGACAAGAGACTCTCATATGAACTCCCAATCGTTCTATATCTACGATGTCTACCTATTAGAAAGTGATCTGTTATTATGAAGATTTTCAAATTTAAAGTATAACGACTCATGTTCAAGAGTTGCTTGATACTTTTAATAATTGGTTTATTTTTAAGTTGAGTTTCATTTTAAGTTGAGAAAAAATTGGGCTCAAAATTTTTTAAATGATACCCAGATAACCTCTTCCTCTTAGTGTTCCTTAACTATCGCAAATAAATTCTGAATGCAATGTGAAAAACTCTGATCTGGAAACATTTTGTCTGACTGACACTGAATACGGTTATTGAGTATTGACTATTTCCGCATCATTTCCACACCAAAGGCCGTCGTACTTCAGTGAATTCAAAATAGAGCACCGAAAATCTGAAGAAAAGATCAATCGGTATTCATGAATCACTTGAACTTAGATATCACATTGATTCAGCATTTGCTGCTCCTGTATAATTTCGATGTTAAACACACTTCTAAGGACTCTTGAAGTTAGATAGTATAAAGAGTAGAAAGCTGAGAAGCTGCCAAAAAAGATGACAGATCGGTATTCAGTATTCACTAAGTAATGTATAAGCAGCTCTTGATGTCACAGAGATTTACTACTCTTTATTCCTATATTTTTTTAGTTTACACTACTCGGAATATATTGAAAGACTTGGTGCGCTTAAAATAGAGGTCGGAGTAGCTGAACTCACTTCAATTATTGATTACTGACCAAATTTTATCACTGCTTATTAACGATGTCAGTAAAATATTGAAAATATTACTTAAAAATCTCCTTTGAGACACTCAAAGAATGTCTAGGCGAATCAACCCTAGATGATCATTCAAAATCATTGGTCGATTGATCGTCTACGAATAAGATTGATAGCTCAGCGTCTAAGAATAAGATAGATAGCTCTATCAGTGAACTGCTGAAATTAAGGAGCTGAAATGTGATAGTATGGCATATCCGCTTCAAGTTTACTGGTTTCACGATGAAATATATAAATGTTCAAATAAAAAAACAAGTTCCCAATGCAATTGAATTGATGATTGAAACAGGAAGCAGAGTTTTGAACAGCACCAATGTACTCTTGGTGATGATGTCCTTTTCGAACTAAAGTGTTAGAGTGACAACTCATTTAATTAATTCTTGAGTGAATTTCAAAATGTAGATGCAATCGCTTAATTTTGTCTTCTCTGCATATCAATTATAAATATGTAAAAGCGAAGAGCAAATTTAAATAATATTTTACTTGGGTAACAATTTTTATTCAAACGCTGGAAGGTGGAAATCTTCAAAGAGACACCGATCAGCTCCTGCCTCCCGAAATGCCGAATTTCTACAATTCCGATATTGTCCTTGACCGACAAAAATTTTCATTGGATTGAAAGAAAGAAAGAGGAAAGCCCCATTTGTATGCTTCAGCCCTATTGCGGTGCAAACAACCGTTCGGTGTTGTGTTTTCATCCCTTCCTTCGATACCCTACTATCAACCCTATACGAATTTTCCCACAAATTTTCGCCACGACAACGGACATTTCAAAGCCGGCTATGACTATTGCTATCACGTATTGTATATGGAAAATGCTGGGTGTTGTTTGTGAGTCATTTTTTTCTTCGGTCGTGTTCAACGGATTTTATCAATCATTCATAACTCAAGCCAACATTCGGATTTTTACTATTTTTTATTAACTGAAAATAACCGCCCATTTGCAAGTGGGCACGTGATTTTTTTTTCTTATTACATTGTCGAGTCGATTTGTTTTGCGAAGGAGAAAATGAAGATACCTTCCTCTACCCGTTTTATGCAAGCCGAGTATCTTATTTCGAACACTGGAAGGTTCTTATAATATGAATGCAAGCTTATTATCACGTGCCTGAAGCCTGGTTAGAAAACGGTTTCGGCGACCATTGTTGCACAGACAGACAGACCCACACAGTCATGTTCTGGACTACTTCCATTGGAACCTATAGCAAAACCGGGTTCTGAGGTTCCAGCACCTCCAGCTAGTCAGCATACTAGCTGCTAGTATGTACCCCTACATTTCGCACAGAAGCTAGCCGAAGCAACGGAACCAACCATTCCCACCTGAATAATCTGCAGTCTCAGGAAGATCTGGCATCGCCGGCGAATTGGTACCGCCTGGATTTTCACTATCGGTAAAAGTAATTCCGAAGTGGAACAATGGCAGCTTGTGCCGCGAAAAATGTAGGAAAAAAAACTGAATAAGATGCGATTTTCATAAGTTTCACCCGAAATGAATGGATTGAATACTACGTATGTTGAATCTTTTCAGGCCTTCGCCGTTTCCAGTACGGTGCCTGAGCCGACCAATTTTATTGTTCGCACATTCCATGGTCTCCTTCTAATCATGTTAGTGGAAGAAAATCGATTTTTTCAAAGCAACTTGGGACTATTTTGTCGATTTTCGTGCAACCATACACACACAAAGATACTGTCGGTGTGGATTCAGTTGGATTTGGATTGGATGGTAGCTACATTCATACATGTACATAGGTATAGTATCTGGCGCACACTTTAGATTCTCCTCGATTATATTTCTTGCACTATTGTCGTCGCTGTATGTATGACCGTCGACGACGGAACATGGCTTTTTCCTAAAATGGTCATAACGAGCAGAGCATGGAAGCACCAGTGTCGACGTCTGTACCCCTACATCAACAATTGTTGTTGTAGAGCCCTCGCATAAATAAATTGATTGCTGCAAA
The DNA here is from genome assembly GCA_963942545.1 of Oxycera nigricornis. Lineage (NCBI taxonomy): Eukaryota > Metazoa > Arthropoda > Insecta > Diptera > Stratiomyidae > Oxycera > Oxycera nigricornis. Next base: position 12,325,919 of record OZ012662.1, read on the forward strand.
GAGCCCACAACAATACTGACCTATATTTAAATTAGATATTTTATTATCGCGCTGTAGGTCGGTATCTATTTGGGCCGTTTTTATTTTGAAATTCATATAAACACTTCTCAAGGTTGCATTCGAAGCTATCCAATCGGTTTAAGCCACTTCGATGCCAGCATAATGGAAGCATGTTGCCAAATAATTGTATCTAACACCCTCGAATTATAAGAACAGATAGCTCTATCTTCGAAAAGCATAATCCTTTTAGCTTTCCTCATTAGAGCTTGAGGACTTCTTAATTGTCCAAATATCAAAAGTTTAACGCGTAACCCTTAAAAACCTTTACCTTCAAGTGAGAATAGTCTAGTAAAATGATAGTTCTGTGATGAGGTAGGATCGCCATGTGATGAAGTACAATTGTCTTGCGTTGTTGTCATAGTCCTCTCCATCACGACTCTAGATTTCCATGATAAGGTTATATGAGATGACATGTATTTACAGATCCAATAACTTATCACTACTCGTAAACTTCCACCTGACACTCGCAACCAAAAAGGCGATATCCATGCTCGCAAGGAAAGATCACGAGGTGATAAGCGCTATCTGTCCATTCGTGATGCGATGTATTTATTGGTGATAAATACATGACTTTAATGTTTGAAAGATGTTCTTGTTTGAAAGGGATACATCACAAATCAATTTTGCATTTATGATAGGCCGTCTGATTTTTAGCTAAAATTTTTTGTTTATAACATCATCTTGATCATCATCATCAATGATGTACTACACTGAATCAACCTTTCGCTTCCTCAAGATATTATCTACAACAGTCTCGATTCAACGACCGCGACCTCCAATTTATTAGCATTAGTATTCTGCTATCAGCTTCGGCTGAGTCCTTCCAACGTTTATCTAAATCATCCATCATGGTAACTTACTGAATTTCAATGTGGTTTCATGACTAAAGCAAATTTTACATCAGACAGCTCAGAGCGAAAAGGGAAAGAAAATTTAAGCTTATTCCATTTGTAATAAAAAATAAAAATATTGATGCAAGATTTTAAAACGCTTCTTTCGAAAACATCCTGTACGTGGGCCTATGACAACGTATACTATACAAAATCATCATTTTAGAAAAATGAATTCCATGCTACATTCGATAAACTCTTCCCAAATTCTTTTCGAAATACCATCCAAATGGTATTATATATTCTATATAATATATGTACATCTAAAATAATATGTACATTTATCTAAAAAAAAATGAGACGGGAAACTGAAAATACCGTTATGATATCTTTCTATTCTGTACATACATATGTATACAGTATTTAAACGCGATTTTTTCAAAACCACGTTTTTAGGTGCACGATTTAAGAAATCCTATCAAAACGATCACTCTGATTTTTGAATATGTTATTGTATGGTTATCGCATGAACTAAAACCGTTTTGATTGGGAAGAACTTTCCCGATTTTCAAGTGATTTTTTCCTTTTCTCTCAGATCATATATCATTTTTTGATGTTTTTTTTAAAAAACCAGTATGATGATTTTTTTTAAAAATATGAAGAAAATTTTGTCATATTTTATGTTTTATAAACACACTTACAAAATTTCAAAACGATATCTCTATTCTTTCCATGGAAAAAATGTTTAAAAATATTTTTTTTAAATAATTTTCATGTAGGAAGACCCCTTAAATGAGATTTAAAAATATTTTTGAAATGTTTGAAAACCAATCAAAATATGTACCCTATAAGATCTTGCTTCATTTTTTGTCCTTCGTAACACATACTTTTTTTATAATAAAAACTACGTTGAGACATCCACGTTATAAGAAAATAAATTTCCAAAACAAAATCGTAAAGCATTATAATTGTTTTTAAGGATTTCAAGAATAATTTAAAAAAAAACACCTTATAAATCTGTGCTAAGCTGGCAAAATATTATAAATTACTTTTAAATATTTATGTGGTAGACACTTTGTAATTAAAGATGCTGTCCAAAAATTATAAAATGTTTTACATGAGCAAAGGCGTCATCAATATGTGAGCTTTTAATTACAGTTATAGTAAATAGAAAATATGAATAACTCCAGAATTCGAAAAACTCGATTTTTTAGAAAAAAAAAATGATTTATAACATTTTGCCCTCTTACACAGAATTTATTCGGTTTGTCTGCAACAAACCCAATTTATGATTACCTACTTTGCTGATGTCAAAATAGAACTAACGAATTTTAGTTCAGAATTATAATAAAACGATAGAATATAATAAATACATAAATAAATAATTTAGACGATAACACGGCAGAATTTATTATTGACGCTATTTTACAAAGTATCAAACGATAGAATTTATTATTTTCACTATATATTTTTGGATTTTATTAAAATATATTTCTATTCCGACGAGTCGACGAGGTTATAAGATTCTTTTTCCATACACATGCGTATATTCATTTGAAAATTTACATACTAATGTATTTCAATGAAATAAATTCTCGAATGACTTCCTACGTCTGAGATCACTAGCTTGTGTTAATAGTACGTTACAGAGGTACTAGATACTGGCTAAGTCAATGTCTAGATGTGTGTCTCAAGCACCTAGTCAGCGAAATATAGTAGGTTCATTTCATAAGTTTATATGTAAATAAAAAGCGGTTGCTGATGAGAGAAGAATGCTAACGTTGCATGAACATTTATAGATATTCGCATAAAATGCTTCCACTTTGCATTTATGTAGATGATGAAGCAGAACTGACGATTTGAAAGAACAGCATTTGATTTTATGGATGGGTTCGAGAAAGTTTTTGGTATGAATTTGAAAATGTGTTGGTAGCTTTGTAGTAAAGATTGGTTTAAATTGTTCCTGGGATATGGAGAATACTATCACTAATACCCTAGCGAAGGACATGATCGAGATTTCTGATCTTCTTGGAGGAAAGCTTCAAGCTACTGGCCTGTTACGAGTATACTCTTGGAAAGAAGCCAAGTCAAGCTTGCTCTCGTTCAATTTGTCGCTGACAAGGCTATAAAAAATTCAACTCCTACCAAAAAATTTAAACGATTTTTGTGTATAAACCTTTATTTTTCCTAAAATTCGTACACACAGTAGTTCAAATATCACCAGTTCCCGTCCATAAATTGAAACGTCTTATAAGAGAAGGTTGAGCCCCACTAGCCCCAAAGGTAGAGCCGCCACTGGGGATAATATTCACCTCCCGCTTCCCACAAATTCCTTGACGTAAAAATTCGACCGGAACTCCCTTCCCCCTAAAGTCTTACGTCATCAATGAACGCTCCTATACGTTATATCCAAGAAAATTTGTTATTACCACAACGAATGTTTTCGCATTGAAAAAATCGAATGAAAAGAAATTCGTCATGGTAATGAAGAGCTACGTTGAAAATTTTTGAATAATAATTTTCGATGAACTGACTACGGTTTTTTGGTTCAGTATCGCAATGTAAAGGAATCACATTGAACGACCGGGCATCTGTCCTTCATGACTCATTTAGCAATGCTTAATACACATTTCAATTGTCATTTCACCACAAGCAAAACATGGCGGACATACTGTGTCAATTAGAAACTCTATCACTCTTATTGCATAATCCATAATAATTTTTGAGTCTTTTTATTGATAAGATATTAAAAATTATGTTTTCAAGGTGGTGTAATGTTGTCAAGTGCTTGAATAGATTAAAATGAGAGTATTTTCCACGAATCAAATGCACGTTTTTTGGCGAAAAAAAATCCGATAAAGATTAACATTTTATCATAATTAAGTATTGTAAATTTAAAAGAATGATATTGAAAAAATTCCAACAATTTTGTGATTAAAATGAGGCGACTAATTCGTCGTCATAAATGATATCTTCAATGTTATCGTCATTTTATTTTTCAAACAAAACAGTATGATTTACACTGGGGAATTTTTCATATCGATTTTTGCAAATTCTTTAGAATAATGTAGTAAGAATTTCCGGAATAGTTATTTCATGTTAGCTTTTTAAAAGTTTGTCAATCTCTTTCTGAAGAAATTAGATTTATCAACGGAGTACTGAAGCAAACAATACTTCCTTTGGAAAGAAGTTGATGAGTCTACTATTATTTTTGAACTTGTTACAGATCTTCATTATCTAAAAGGCTTGAATGCAATCTTGACATGGTTCGAAAAAAATACATGAGCTGCATTAAAGCCATGATTCAGATGGCCAAGTGACGATAGGAACGAATTTCAGATGTGAGCGTCAACGAAGATAAGAGTTTTACTTCAAGAAGAAGGGTGATCCACGTTAGAGGTAACTAGTGAAAATCAGTGATAAAAATATACTAAATTTACACACTACACTACATTTGTCCGAAAAAATTGTGAATATATTTGTATCTTATTTACTTTGAAATGAATCACAGTGAAACAATAAAGCAATCACTGTTTGCTTTTATCAAAATAAATTCGCATGACACACCCATAATCACTTTTTGAATCGAAAGTTAAAATATGAGAGCTTCCATCCGTGACCAAAACACGCATCAGTTATCAACATCAAATCTTTGGGAAAAGGCTCCATTTGTTTTCATCTGTCACGTTACAACGAAACCGAACATTTGCTCAATCGCATTGTAACAGGCGACAAAAAGTGTATAGTCTATAACAACTTCGTGCGGAAAAGACAATGGATGGACGTAAATCAGACACCAGAACCCAATTGCCAAATCAGGACTGCACCCACGAAAGATTCTTCTATCTATTTGGTGGGGTATATCAGAAGTTGTGTATTTTATATTGCTGGATCCAAATGAAACTATCATAGCGGATGTGTATTTTCGTCAACTCAGTACTTTGAATGCAAAATTGATTAAAAAACGCCCTTCTTTAGTGAACAGGAGAAAGGTTCTTTTTCATCACGATAACGCCCGACCGCATACTGCAAAAGTCACCCTGAAAAAATTGAAGCAATTTGGCTGGAAAATTATGCTTCACCCAGCATATTCTCCAGATATTGGTTGTTGGCAGCCTCCTTTATCCAAAGATGGCTCACTTAGGCCACTATAGGCCCATTGTGATTTCTCCAGATATTAATCCAAGCGATTTTCATTTGTTTAGAAGCATGCAGTCGTTTATAGGTGGAAAAGTATTTCAAAACAAAAATGATGTCCAAATCAGCCTAATTACATTTTTTTAATTCGGAAGATAAGAAATTTTATGCCAATGGAATTCAACCATTACCACAAAAGTGAGGAAAGATTTTAGACAATAAAGGTAAGTATATAATCGATTGATACGAGGGGGAAGGGGCAATAAGTCCTTCGAAAATCTCAGATGGCTTGCAAAGCATCACAAAACATTTTTTTGACAGTAAACGTCACTTCTAACTAGAGTGGTAGTATTAAAATTTAAGGCAGACCCATGTGGTGTCCTTTAAGAACATCTTTTAAACATTAAAGTGATGTATTTATCACCAATAAATACATCACTTCAATTCCATGAAAGGCTATCCTTCCAACATCAAAGTGATGTATTTATCACCAATAAATACATCGCTTCATGAATGTATCGATAGTGCTTATCACCTCGTGATCCTTGCGCGCATGGACATTGCCTTTTGGTCGTGAGTGCCATGTGGAACGATTAGAGATAAGTAATTGAAACGCATAATTTAGAATATTTTATTAGGCCAAATACATAAATTAGAATATTTTATTAGGCCATTAGAGTTTGATTTAGTGTTAAGAATTTGTATAAATAGCAAGTAAGCATTGAAGAAAAATATAGTCTTTTGAGATCAAGCGAACGTGTTTCACTTGTGCCTATCATTCGAGGCACTCTTAAAAGACTTTCCCTGGATTGTGCCAATAATTCGGCACTTCAGGTAATGCCTACAATCGGCATATTATATTCCTTGGCCAGTGGCATAAAAATTGTGCCGGCCGTTTTATAAAATTAATTTTCCTCTAATAATTTCTTTTAAACTCACATATCCTCAACATGGGAATGTTTAGTTACTATGGAAAATACCATCACAACGAAGGACCATCATTCGGCGATCCTTAACCATTACACCCACCAAGTACATAGTTTCGTTTTCATCGTCGATCAAAGTAAACTACTTTTGTTTATTTATAACAATGGACAAAAGTGACTTCCGAGCCGTGATAAAACATTTCTATTTAAAAGGTCTTACACCGAAAGAAATCAAAGCTGAGTTGGATGCAGTTCATGGTGAATCTGCCCCTGTGTTTGCAGCTATTTATTTACAACTGAATAAATGAATTTAAACGTACGTCAACAAAAGACGAACATTGTTCAGGACGTCCAGCGGAAGTGACTACATACTCCCAAAATTGTTGAAAACCCCACAATATGGTTTTGAGCGATCGGCGAATCAAAGTGCGCAAATCAGTTGAGGCCACAGGCATACCGCAAGGTACAAAAATTGAGTCTGAAAAAAATCTTGGCAAGAGGGGTGCCGCATTTGCTGTCAGTGGAGAATAAACGCAATCGTGTAGTCAACTCAGAGGCCAGTTTGACGTTTTTCCGTCGTAATTTCTGCGTTCATACATAACTATGGACGAAACATGAATACATTACTACACTCCAAAAACGAAACAGCAATCAAAGCAGTGGGTCTTTTTGAAAGTGAACGGGCTCTGAAGGCGAAAACGATGAAATCAACTGGCAAGAACATGGCTACAGGTTTTCAGAATGCACGCGGAAGCATTTACAAGGATTACTTGAAAAAAAAATAACTAGAGAGTATTATAAGTCATTTGAGAAAAAAAATCAACACAAAACGCCTTTATTTGAATAAGAAAAAGGACCTCTTTCATCACGACAATGCCCGAGTGCACACCTGCGCAGTTTCGATGGCCAAAATTGTGGAATTAAATTTCGAATTATTCGTATTCATCGGTTTTGACTCCCAGTGACTTTTTATTATTTCCAGACTTGATGGCTTGACGGAGGACGGATCACGTCGAACGAACATGCCTATTTTGAAGGACTTTCAAAATCATATTTTTTTCTGATGGCTTAAAAAATTTGGTGAGATGCCTAGGAAAGCGTATTGATCTATAAGGAGATTATGTCGAGTAATAATAAAAAAAAAACAATTTACGAAAAAAAAGAAATTTCTATCTTTTCTAAGGACTTATTGATTCACCATCGTATTAAAATTAATTGTTTTTTTGTGTACTTAAAATTACCTTAAAAACGCGGGGACTGATTTGATGTTTAATTTCACAAACAATTTTATGTGATCAACGTTTTTCAAAAATGAAACCTCGACTTTTCGAGTGAAAAGTTTAATTTTTATTTCAAAAATCCTAAACGATATTGAAAAGGACTCACTCATCGATGAAACTATTCAGAAATTTATGAACAAAAATATTCTATACATTCCTATCTTGCTACTTTTTCATCGTTAAGGGAGGGGTTTAACGAATTTCTGGATCCGTTACTGAAGAGGTCTGATTCAAATATTTTTTTTTATAAATCTGAATAATAATTTTGGTATTTACGTTGTTTCCATTTTGGTCGACTTCCATCTTTAGCGTTTCATCTAGGACAGGATCAGCTTTCCAACACAGGCAGTTTCACATCATGGAAGCACTATCAGTTCGTCACTCTGAGGTCGCGCCGTAACCGTCAACACTTCGGCATAATTTAGAGAAAACAACGCGTCATCTTCGCGACGTTTCATCAAAAGCTTAGATAATACCGAAAGTGATTATCAGGCGCCATCACTCCATTCGAATGTAGCATGACATAATTTTTTTATATCACCATTGCCAGGTAGCAACAACATTCCTACCTCTGCAACGGAATTTCACCGCTTATCACACCCAAAGTTCAACAGACATATCAACCGTAATTGTGGGACTACAGTTTAAAGGAATTCGCATGCTTGCATGTTGCATAATTGAAACGTTTTTCCAGAGATACGTTATCTGAACTCGTCTATTTTTACCGAAATCGGGTTTCATCGCGAAGCAAAATCGAATGACCTTATATGGAATTGTTTTCACGCTCGAGTCGAGAATGGTGTGCGTTTTTTTTATTCCTCTTTCTTCTGACGGTCGACCGTTGAAAGCTGCTCTTGAGATGTTTTTTTTCGCATGATGTTTTCTTCGAATTGCTTCTTCGCGAGACGCAGCACGGTTCTAATATATCGTTAGTTCACCTTTTACGTTCACAACGGGGGGGATTTATTATGGGCCGGCATGCCGCGCCAGGGGAGAATCATTCGTTCCATCACCGCAGAGACTATCGATTTTTCCAGAAGGGGATTGTTCTTTGCACCTTGAAACACTTTTCTGTGTACTCGTTAATGCGGGGCTGGTTCGTAGAGCACGTTTTTTTAATCACCAATGACGTCACCTGTTTCAAATTCTCGAGGGAAACTCCAGAAACCAAACACAATTCGAAATAAATAGCCACCATTTCTCTTGGATAATATAAATTATATTATAATACGAATACACTTAACCTACATGTACATTAATATTATGAACAACAATCAGTCGGAAAGAAGGAATGCAAATTTTTCCCAATTCAGACAAACTAGTGTAAGTAACATTTCGTTCCTTAGAAGCACTTCCTGTGGACAATTGATGGACCGGACTCGTCGTATTCCTGCTTGGAGATCCACATCTGTTGGAAGGTGGACAGCGAGGCCAGGATCGAGCCACCGATCCATACGGAGTACTTCCTCTCGGGCGGGGCAATGATCTTGATCTTCATGGTCGACGGGGCCAACGAAGTGATCTCCTTCTGCATGCGGTCAGCGATGCCCGGGAACATTGTGGTGCCTCCGGACAGCACTGTGTTGGCGTACAAGTCCTTACGGATATCCACATCGCACTTCATAATTGAATTGTATGTAGTCTCGTGGATACCACAAGCCTCCATACCCAAGAACGATGGCTGGAACAGCGACTCGGGGCAACGGAATCGCTCGTTGCCGATGGTGATCACCTGACCGTCCGGTAACTCGTAGCTCTTCTCGAGGGAGCTGGATGACGCGGCCGTGGCCATTTCCTGCTCGAAGTCCAACGCCACATAGCACAGCTTCTCCTTGATGTCTCGCACGATTTCACGCTCGGCGGTGGTGGTGAATGAGTAGCCTCGCTCGGTCAAGATCTTCATCAGGTAGTCGGTCAAGTCGCGGCCGGCCAAATCCAGACGCAGGATGGCATGTGGCAAGGCGTAGCCCTCGTAGATGGGCACGGTGTGCGAGACACCGTCGCCGGAATCGAGCACGATGCCAGTGGTACGACCGGAAGCGTACAGCGACAGGACAGCCTGGATTGCGACGTACATGGCGGGCGTGTTGAACGTTTCGAACATGATTTGGGTCATCTTCTCCCTGTTGGCCTTGGGGTTCAATGGCGCCTCCGTCAACAAGACCGGGTGCTCCTCGGGCGCGACACGCAGCTCATTGTAGAAGGTGTGGTGCCAGATCTTCTCCATATCGTCCCAGTTGGTAACGATGCCGTGCTCAATGGGGTATTTCAAAGTGAGGATACCTAGAGAGCGGGAATCACCGATAAGTCCCTGGTGCAAACATTATGCGCTAGATTTAAAATACCTCTTTTGCTTTGGGCCTCGTCGCCGACGTAAGAGTCCTTTTGTCCCATGCCGACCATCACACCTTGATGCCTAGGGCGGCCCACGATGGAGGGGAAGACGGCGCGTGGTGCGTCATCTCCAGCGAATCCTGCTTTGCACATACCGGATCCATTGTCTACGACCAGGGCAGCAACTTCTTCGTCACACATTTTGGCTTCTGCAGACGAAACAAACGGGAACTTGGTTAATCCAAATGCGAGCACAGTAATCCACCAACGAGAACTCCACAATCACTGCAAACCGAATCTCAAGCTGCTCGAAAGCCCAGCCGAAACCAATTAATTACCTAATTTTCAGTTATTCCGTTGCACTGCAAAAGCAAATAGCGATTAGCAAAACCGGCTATGGTATGGGATGGCGCGACTGAACAGGGAGAGCGCGTGGCTAAATGAACCGACTGCGAATATGGCGGATCGCGAAATGAAAACCACTTCCCAGCGTTTCGCGTTTTATACGCATTCCACGTCTCTGATAAGACTCGAGGCGGCGCGGCGAGGACCAGTTTGAGTCATCGACTTGTGATTCGCACGAATCGCTCGCTTGTTTCTCCAGTACGAAGAAATCGGCTTGAGTTTTGATCGCGGGGCGAAGAAGCGAACGAACGGGAACGTGCCGAGAGCAGCCGAGCTCCAACTTTTCTCAAGAAACTCCAGTTCTCCTGCGGAAGGCAGCAGCGACGATTCGACGAACCTTCGGCCTTTGTGCATGTATTGTGCTTGGGTGCGTTTCCCCTTTCTGGATTCTGGCCGGCGCAAAACGGCAACGTCTTCTTCTGACTCACATTCATTCACGACGCTATGGAAGCGACCCTCCCTAAAGTTGCATAGGGGTTGATGCGCGGCGCTTCCATTCCAGGGCCGGGCTAAGGCTACGCGCCCATGTTTGTCGCCGGACCGCACCAGGCTACGCTAGGCAACGGCCAGGTGGAAGGAAAACCGCCTCGGAAGTAACTACGCTACGGGCACGGCCATTTGAAGCGCTCGGTTCGCCTCTGGCCTGGCGACCTTTGGATGCAGTGAAGGTTGCCGAATCCATTATTATTCAATTCGCTACCATAAACGCTATAAATGTCTCTGACATAATAAACCTCCGCTGCGAACGAAGCGAGCCAACTTTGGACGTGGATTTGAATTGGCGGTTGGACGTCCGTCTGCGGGTCGGAGTGATCCACGCGCTCGTCTAGTCCTTGCACGGTATGCTGCGGTAACCTGTTGGCCCCATTGACCCGCCGACATCCATTATTTCGCGTGTCTGAGGTCGTGCAACCGCCTCGCGCTGCACGCCGAAGCCATCCATATCCATCAACCAACTGTCATGGCTGGGGGTTTCCTGGAATAAGGGTGTGGCAGCACCGCCGTCGGGATGAAGAGTCGCGCTGATATGTTATCTGGAATTGTTTCATACGATTACCATATTTGGGCATAGTGTGCTGCGCGCTATTGATTTCAAATATTGCCATGCCGCCGACATCCATGGCAGCCAGCCGTGCCAGGTGATATCGCGCCGGAGGAGACTTCGCTCCCGTGACGGAGATAGCGCTTCGACCGCTAATCCGTAAATGGGGTGGCTTTCGGGCGACTGCAATTCATTTCCGGGCTGGCTGGCTGGCTGGACAAGGTTTTACAGAGTGGCCATGCCAACAGTATCCCCTCAATTCGTTTGGTTTAATCCTCGTGCGAAAGGCAACATTCCCAGACCTTCTCGTGCGCGGCAACAAGGCGCAAACGATGCTACTTTAAATAATTTAAATTGTCGCCATTTGTTGTGCGTAAAAATGGAGAACGAGTCGAACAAGGTGGGAGTGGCGTTTGGCGTGCCAGCGCAAGGTATATAAACTACATTGGTATGATCTGTTGTTACGTCATCCGGCGGGGAGGTCGTGGCCAAATATACCCAAGTGGGATTTCATGCACACTCTGAATGAAGCCAATTTTTCTTTTTCCGACTGGGAATGTAGTTCTTGCGAATAAGATTATCCATTAATAGGTGTATAGCAAGAAATTCCCTATAAACATTTTTTACCAAGAGAATAGTGGTATCTAGCAGAATTAGAAAGTGATGAGTATATATAACTGTATGTAATATACAAATCAAATATAATTTTACGTTTTTCAACATCACTTCCAAACTATGCTATAAATAATTTTGCTTTTGATGCGTAGATTATTATAGAGAATTTTGAAGTCCTTTATTAGTTGTCATATTAATGGCATGTGATTTTAAGACCAGCTCTGGTTTAAAGCATTTACCATTGCTTATATGTCTATTGTGAAATATATAATGAGGTGAACAGGGCTGCCCAAATATTTTCCAATCTATTTTTTAAACAGGATGGCAGCACTACTGGGCGTGTCTGTGCGATATTACGTCACTCGGCGCGGAATTCTAGGGCAATAAATCATACCTCTTCTGGTTTATATACCTTGGTGCCAGCGAATACTCTGGGCATTTTGCATGAAGCAATGACGCGGCGTTAGCACCTTTTATTCGTGTCAATTGCTTGTAATGAGATTTCATTGTTGAATATGCATAAAGAATTTCAATGTCACTTGGCGCTGAATATTGAAAAAAAACATGGGCTGAGATTCTTTTTTTTCAACATTGGAAGGTGGAAATCCTCAAAACGATATCTGCTGCATCTCGGCATGCCAGGTAATTTGATTCGTTGCTTCCTAGCCGGATTGACAGGAGTAGGAGCGGAATATTGACTTTATGCAATTATCCTTTCAAACAATTTATTCATGAAAACTTACTATTCACCTTCAAAATAAGCAGAATTGCTCTACATTTGGAGTACATATCTTACAAACCTGAAATAGTGTTGCGGACAATAATCAACTGCCCACTCAACTTCTTCCGCGTATCTAATCATCATTCACGAGGGGTGATTCTAACACGTTCACTGCCCATGAGTCACTGATGCCATGATTCATGTGCTTTAAAGCAGAATACGTGCGATAATTTGAATCAACGTTTTAAGTAAAAAAAATTTCCCGACTTAATTTTTTTGTTATCGAGCTAAGAAATGAAAACAATGAAGCTACATAAAAATGGGGGGGGGGGGACGAGTATAATATGAAACAACACAAACAAATTACTTGATATAATTACACAAAAATTAGTCGAATGGAGTCAAATCACATGATTTGTTGAGATGATTCCTTGACCAAAGGTTCGACCCAATAAAATAATGGTTTCACGCGCTGTATGGGGCATATTGTACCAGCCTGTTGCAATCGTTTGTCCTTCAGACGATTGGCATTGATGTTGGAAATCAAGAATTTTCAAATCATTTGTCGGTATCGACCGCCATTAACGGTAACGGTTAGTTCCGACTACAGAATTGAAAAAGAAAGGACTAATTATGACACCGGTGTAGTGTATTCCTAGTTACAAACCTGGAACTAGCCAATACACAACTAATGTCCCACACAAGCTTCTCTAATCTACGGTAAGCTCTCTATCGTAGCACAGCACATCCTCAAACCTACATCGATATGGCGTGATACCGTGTGAAACTCTTAGTAGAGCACTGAACCCAGAGTAAGCAAAAATATAACTTATGCGACGTTAATTGGGTCAATGCAAAGTAAGCTATATTGGATGCGACGAAGTCCGTGGGAACTAATTTGAATCGCGTTCGATTGGTTATGGTAAGTAGATTTAAAACTAGAGTAGGAATTTTTATAGAATAAGCAAATTTAGTGTACATAGAAACTAAGGGAGATATTTGTGAATAAAAAGAAGGAACGAAGCTGGCACTTGGCTCAGAATTGTTCCTTAGTTGAACGAAGTTGGTTGTTTTTATACTGCAACTTTTTGCCTTCACATCGGCAAAACGTTCAATAGGAATACTTGAGTAAAGTCTGCCTTATTCGGCAGACTACAAGTTGCCTTTTAATTCGGCAACTTGAAAACTTAGAAATATCGGCTGCCTGTTTTTTTGGACTGCGCCAAACATGTGGCAATTAATCAGTTGCCTGTAGGTCTCTAAAAAACCTCATTGTTTTCTTTTCTGAGAATAACTTCTTTGACAATGAGAAGAAGATTATATCTCTAGAAGAATATCGTAGAAGACGTCCATCACTTGGTCTAACACGCGCAATAAACACATTACATGACGATACTTCGATAATCTCGTATGCAAACCGCACCACAGATCATTGTGTCAGTTGAACTGTCATTCGTCATATAAAGCTGCAATGGACAATTGATCTATCATAAAAGCTTTTAAAACTGAAAAACAAGTGTATCATATACTCGATATTCTGAAAACAAATTCTACACACAACTATTTCGTTAGTATACTGAACGGGCGCCGCGAATAACGTTGCAAACGTCATATTTACGAAATCAAGATTTTTGTAGAATAACGATGCTACGATCATTCTACAGCTCTTAAAAACACAATTATTGCATTTGAATTTTCCAGTTTATAGAAAAACGTTGGACGTCAAGTGCACATTGGAGAAAATTACCGCGTTCAGTTTAATTAAATAAGCGAATAAAGATAGAAAAAGACAAGTAAAAGTGAGTGAATAGAAGGATATAAAAAATAAAAGGCTTAAATATTATGGAGAGGAATATATTTCAAGGGGAAGGTGATTCCAGAAAAAATGGGCCCAGCAGAACGTTGTATGTCTTTTTTATTTTAAATATGGTCTAATCGCTTCTTAGATTGCTACCTGCAAGTGCAATTTTTATTGCTGTAATTTCAAGTAGGCGATACTTCGGGTTTGCCGATATATCGGCGATATTTTTATGGCCGATTCAACGATACTTTCCAAATTTCACGCTTTAAAAATGATGTAATGTAAGCGGCCGTATTGTCTCGTCTATTTCGTTGCAAACGAGTTTCGAACTAACTATGCTCGGAGAATCCTCGCGCTTTATTCAGTCTCTTGTTCCGCGCGTAGTATTTTTCTATGCAAATAAAATTAAGAATTACATTAATTTGTGTGTGTGTATCATTTATAACTAGTCGTTTGAGTCAAATAAAGTAAATCTAAATAGTACTTTACTTTACTTTAAAACACAAATTATTGGAAAACATAAGAAGTCCGTCGACAGAAAGGGATAATTCATCGCAATCGAAAAAAATAGCGGCTGACTTGGTATTGGCTCTTAATGGAAAATTTGATGGTTTGGAAAATGAAGAAATATATTGCTTAGCCACAATCCTTGATTGTCGTTACAAATCATGAATATTTCAATTACAGTCTACTATTACTACGGCAACGTCTTGTTCAGTTACTTGATCTTAATGTAACACTGCATTCCGAAACTATGTCAGACACGGTCACACCTACATCTAGTACTGTAACTGTAAGTTCTGAGATGCCTACGAGTGGTGGGCTTTGGAGTGTTTGTGAAAATATTATTAGAGAGTCCGAGAAAGATGAGCGCCTGTCTACTCTGAGCTGTAATTCTCTCAAAGAACAAGTCGAGAGATACATAAGGTCTCCTAATATATCGAGAGATGCAGATCCGTTCGTTTTCTGGCGCAATGACGTCTTATACCCAAACTTGAAAAAAATGGCGCAGAAGTACTTTAGTTTCCAAATAAGTTCTGTCGCATCTGAGAGATTATTTTCCACCGCAGCTATTATTCAATCAGACTTGCGAAATCGCGTTGCTCCGCAAAACTTGAGAATACTTTATTTTTAAACAAAATTTTTATCAATGTTAATTTAAATTATTAAAACTATGTATTAACTAATCTCAACCTGTCTATATTTTTTAATATTAATTAAAAAAATTAACCTGACTTGTGTTTTATTTATTCTACCTACATTTTTGAATTTTATAAGCATATCGATATCGGTATCGCCGATATTTTTATAAGAATATCGGTATCGGCAAAAAGGCGTATCGAGGCATCCCTAATAAGAATCAGTGTGTTCCAAAAATAAAAACTTTTCAGAAAAATATTTACCACGGAAACAAGAGAAATGGTTAGAAGATATTTTGAGTTATGCTCAAAATTTGGATGAAGAATTAAGCATTTTAATGGAACCTCCTACACGAATAATGAGGAAGTAAATTTTTTACGCTCGAAATGAGGATGCAGCCCTGTCAGTCTATGAAAAAAAAATTGAGAAGAAAGCTACTTCTTCTTAAGAAAAGAGAACTAAAAATTTACGAGAGATGGTCGAGTTTTTAACGAAGAAATTTAGCGTAAGAAGAGCCTGCGAAAATTCGGGACGCTGATCACCACGAATGAAATTTAGAACATGCATGTTGTTTCATTGACAAAAAGGGTTCAAGCTCGAAAGTGTATGCTTGAGGAATCCTAGGGCTGCCGCAAGAAATAAAAAAGGATGAATCCATTCAAGCCTAGTTGAGTTATAAAAGTTTACTATGCAATTTAAGATGGAAGTCACCATGCCTAGCGAAATGATATTGCTTCGAAAATTCCTTACAACGCTTCTTCCAATACGAAGTTAACTAATCTGGCTACCTTGAAGAAATGTCTGATATTGATAGTGTGTTATTACAAACTTTGCCACGAGAAAAAAATGAAGAAAAAAATAGTTAGAAAATAATAACAATATTGTTTTTAGATAACAATTGATAAATATTAAAATTCAAAACATATTTTTACAATGGGATTTCACTATCAAGTTTTTAAAAATTAAAAAAAAATATTAAAAATTCGCAAATTTGCGGCTTCATATTTTATTTTCTGTAGAAGATTTTAGTGCGGAGGGAAAGGAGCGGCAAATTTAGGATCTGTCCAATACGGTAGAATCCTACGTTACGCTCACTGGGTTGGAGTACCGAAATTCAAAGATGCTATTAATAACGAATTAATTTAATGAACAGGTGAAAGCTAAGTATGTAGTAAGTAGATCTAAACATTTTAATAATAATGTACGATTTATTGCTTCTAGAATCTGTACAGTAAGTTTATTGTCTCAATGGTTTCTTGAAAAATCGTGAAATAAATGAACGCGTGTTAGCAATACGTATTAAAAATAAAAGCAGTGAAAGTAACACTTTGATCAATTAAAATCTAGTTAAGTTGAATGCCAACAAAAATTGAATAAAATATCTAGCATCGCTTGGTCGACCAGTTTATGTGCTGCGAATTTGTTTGGTCAGCGAAACAACTGGATTTAATTTTATGACTAAATTCAGATGGAGAGGTGCTGCCTATAAGAAATAAATGCGGCCAAGTAGTGTTAAAAGCCGTAAAGAGTTGTTGAAGCCGAAGACGAAGACGCAGTTGTACCGCTCGCTAATGATGATGCCGTGCAGTGGCACAATAGTTATGGTCACTTAAACAATCAAAGTTTGATTGGGCTATCAAATAGGAGTTTGCTAGTGCGAACGTGGTATGTGCAGATAAATTTCAGCTAGCGGCGAGCGAGCAGCAGAGATGAATTGGATGGTAGGAAAGATCGATTTCTAGCTCCATATGCATCGGAGAGAAGGTGAAAAGCAATCTATCAGATTCATTGAATATACGGTCGGCGTGCAGCTGTAGTTAGTTTGCGATTTATAGTGATTGGAAGAGTTGAACGGCTCTCGAATAATTTCTAAAATTAAAAGCACAATCACGTGAAATTTAGCAATATGTATTCACGGGAGAAATGACTTAAAATTGGAATGCTTCTTCATAAATCTTTTGCATTACATGCGAACTTTAACGAAACAGAGGAGGGGACTCAATGAGCTACTAACTATGCAGTACTTGATTAATATTTTAAGGACCGCTTAGAAAGATAAATTTTTTGAAAGAACTTCAATCGAAAAGCTTAAAAATTCCAATTGAAAGGACCATAGGCAACCTACGAGGGTCATTCAATTAGTAACGAGACAAATTGTTGTAGTTTAAAAACCGTTTATTCAATCAGTACAAAATTTTGGCTATTTTCAACATAATCCCTTCAATACTTATACACTTGTCACATCGTTCCTCCAACTTTCTTATGCCACTGGCATAAAATTCTTTTGGTAGCTGTTGCAGCCACGTTTGCACGTGAATCTTGACTTCTTCGTTAGAGCCAAGTTTTTTGTCACGTAGCTCCTCCTTAGAGGGGGAAATAGGGTTAGGAAAGCGTTTTCTTAATGATTTTCATGACTTTGTTATAACATAAGAAATTAATAAAATTTATTGAAACTTTGAGAATATTTTATACATATATTTAAGTATATACTATAAAAAAAATTCAACCGTCTAACCCTATTTCCCCCTTAAGAGGACCAAACATATGGAAATTTGATGGAGCAAGATCAGGGCTATAGAAATGGTGTGAAAGAATCTCCCAGTCCAGTTTTTTAAAGGCATTATTGAGTTATCCATGCCGTATGCGGCACACAGTGATTTTGACATCAAAGACAAAGAGCGTCCAGGCCAGCCAAAAATGAAGAGCCATGAAGAATTGGAGATATTACTCGATCAAGATTCATGCCAAACACAAGAAGAACTTGCAGAATCGTTGGGAGTGACTCAACAAGCCATTTCGAAACGATTAAAAGCAATGGGATTCATTCAAAAGCTAGGAAATTGGGTGCCATTTGAATTGAAGCCAAGAGACGTCAAACGCCGTTTTTGCATGTCTGAAATGCTGCTCGCTCGCCACAAAAAGAAGGCATTTCTGCATCGGATGATAACGGGTGATGAAAAGTGGATATAATACGATAATCCAAAGCGCAAAAAATCGCATATCAAGCGCGGCCAACCAGCCAAATCGACGCCAAAGTGAAATATTCACGTTTCGAAGGTAATGCTTTCTATTTGGTGGGATCAGAAGGGAGTGGTGTACTGGGAGTTGCTTCCAAGTGGTCAAACAATCAAAGGACCTCTCTACCGAACACAATTGATACGTTTAAAGCGAGCGTGGAAGGAAAAACCGACCAGAATGGGATACCAGACACGAGTCATTGATTTTCATCAATGACAATGCTCGGCCACATATTGAAGCATCGGTCAAAACCTACTTGGAAAATAGCGGATGGGATATTTTGCCTCACCTGCCTTATAGCCCAGACCTTGCTCCTTCCGGCTACCACTTATTTCGATCGATTCAGAACGCTTTTACCGGCATACGGTTCTTTTCCGTCGAAGGAATCAAAAATTGGCTCGATTCATTTTTTGCCTCGAAAGACGAGCATTTTTCTTGGAACGGAATTCACAAATTGCCAGATTTGTGGGAAAAAGTCGTAGCTTACGATGGACAATACTTTGAATGACATGTTTTTTCAATAATTTATCTGAATAAAGCATTTCTTTTCAATAAAAATGACCGGTTTTTGAGTTGTAGACCCAATAAATAATTTCACGGGCAGGAATACTGGCGAACGATCGTTTCTTTGCTATTTGGAAAGTTTCCTTGAAACTCAAATCGGCATTTTAAATTTATTTATATGACAATTTATTTTCTTTTTTCCATGTGCATCACAAGTTGAAAATAAAATATCAGATTTTAAGAAAAACAACCCCAAGCGGTGCTTGTAGAGACAGTAATCAATATTTAAAAAATTGACTAATTCAGCTCTTGATTGCTAGAAATGATTAGAGAGGACGCATCAGATGCAAAAGTTGAAAATGATGATGTTCTTATGTTTAATTCAAGTGAACTTACTTTAAGAATAAAATTTCAAATGAAATTCGATTGAAATAATATAATTTACAGAATCATAAATACAAAACTAATATAAACGCCTACTTCATACAATATATACATCTCTCAACTAATGCTCAAAAATTCATAATTTACGTTAAACTACTGCAGCTTAAGTTAAATTTGCTCTTAGAAGCACTTTCTATGTACAATCGACGGTCCTGATTCATCATACTCTTCCTTTGAAATCCACATTTGTTGGAAGGTAGACAGAGAAGCGACAATGGAACCACCAATCCATACCGAGTACTTTCGCTCTGGCGGGGCAATTACTTTCACCTTCATTGTGTTTGGAGCCAGGCTAGTGATCTCCATCTGCATCCGATCAGCGATTCCAGGGAACATGGTACTACCACCGGATAACACTACGTTTGCGTACAGATCCTTGCGGATATCGAGATCGCACTTCATAATTGAATTGAAGGTAGTCTCGTGGATTCCGCTCGATTCCATTCCCAAGAAAGCTGGTTGGAAGAGTGCCTCTGGACAGCGGAATCGCTCGTTTCCGATGGTGATCACCTGTCCGTCAGGTAATTCGTAGCTTCTCTCCAAAGAACTGGATGACGCTGCTGTGGCCATTTCTTGTTCGAAGTCCAGGGCGGTGAAGCAAAGCTTTTCCTTGATGTCGCGCACAATTTCCCGCTCGGCGGTGGTAGTGAAACTGTAACCCCTTTCTGTCATGATCTTAACCAGGTATTCAGTCAAGTCACGACCAGCCAAGTCCAGACGCAGGATTGCATGAGGCATTGCGTAACCTTCGTAGATGGGTACAGTATGAGAAACACCATCTCCTGAATCAAGCACGATACCAGTCGTGCGTCCGGAGGCATATAACGACAAAATAGCTTGGATTTGAACATACATTGCGGGTGTGTTGAAGGTTTCGAACATGATTTGGGTCATCTTCTCTCTGTTGGCCTTGGGGTTCAATGGAGCCTCGGTCAACATGACTGGGTGTTCCTCGGGGGCGACACGCAGTTCATTGTAGAAGGTGTGGTGCCAGATCTTCTCCATATCATCCCAATTGGTAACAATGCCATGCTCAATGGGGTATTTCAGGGTAAGAATACCTACAGACGTGGAATAATCAATGAATACCTGATTCAAACTTAAGGAAGTCGAATAAAATACCTCTTTTGCTTTGAGCCTCATCACCAACGTACGAATCCTTTTGTCCCATTCCAACCATCACACCCTGATGCCTTGGACGACCAACAATCGAAGGAAATACTGCTCGCGGGGCGTCATCACCAGCAAATCCTGCTTTGCACATACCGGATCCATTATCCACAACGAGGGCAGCAACTTCATCGTCACACATGTTTAATTCTTTTAATTTACAAAAATTAAATTCAAAAAACTTCTAAATCACTATGGATGCGTCCAACCAAACTAATTAATTTTATAGTCCTTCACAATTATGTAACAGTTCACCACGAGAATGGACTGTATCGCGAACAAACTTGAAAAAATCAGATTGCAGAATGAAATGCACGTTTCGGGGTGAAGCATTATATACGCCATTGAGTTTCTGATAAGCGTTCGGTATATGCTGCCATATCTCTTCGTTCGGTCTTATTATTAAAATCAATGTTACTAATAGTTCATTGTTTTTAATATGGATCATATCATAATCTTATCCTTTTCATGTCTAACTGAAAGTGGTCACAATGCTCGTAAAGCAAACAGTTTGCTTGGGATTTTGTATGAATGATGATCTGAGCCCTAGAAACTAATTTTTTTCTGAGAAAATTGCATCCTAGCTTCTCTTCAAATTGATTATCTACTACTCTTTTGAATAACGAGATAAATTCCTTTAATTTATTTGTTTTTCATGATTGTAAAACTAAATTGAATCAATTATTTTTACTATCAATTCAATTTACTATTTATGGGCAAGATGTGAAGAAAATACGATTCGACTGAAATATGTATTACGCTATCTTATCGGCAATTATTTCGGTAGGTATATCTCCATATTTGGTATTGGTTTGCAATGCAATCTGAATTTCAATTAAATTGCAAAGTGTTATCGTTGTCGTCACCATGATTGGTAATATTTCGCATATGAATTGATAAGGTGAAATATGGAATTTGGATGAAAGCTAGTTTGGGGAATTTCGAGAGGATATTCAAACTGATCGTTTACATTACTTTGTGTTTAGCATAGAATAAAATTTAGGACATGCCCGAACAAATCTTTTCTCTTTTGAATATCTTAATAAATTGATATGCGGTATTCTAAACATAAAAAGGCTTCCTTCAAAAAGCGAATGGACTGTTTCGCGGCGTTTCAATCTAGTATTTTGTAAATGGTAGTCTATGTTTCCTGGCGGGTGAATGAAATGTGGTGTGTAGAAATCATTGCTTACAGACATGATACGTGCAGTCTAGTATTATCTTATAAAATGACGAACCACGTCGGCCTTTACTACGCACGGATTCCATGAATTTCATAGCATAACAATACATTTTAGCTGTGATTAGTGTACGTCTCTTTCGCAAATCCAAAATACTGTCACCATGTCCTGGAGTTCATCATCAGAACTTTTTTCTTCTAATTTTTCGGTGAAAATTTCAGGGATTGTAGATTTTGGGGAGGTGGTTTTAATTTTCCGGGCCGGAAAAACTTTTTATGGCGATTTTCCGGCTGTTACCGGTAACGCTGGGACCTCTAAGGTCCGTGTCAAGGTGAACAAAAAATATTTTTTTTATGGAAAATCATGAAGTATATGAATAGGAAAGCCTGAAAATGCGTTTCTTTTTATTTTGAAATGTAAACAAATGATTTTAAATAGTATTGAAATGAAAAATACGAAACACGTGACTGGACAACTTGCAGCGATCCGATTTTCTCGCATTGTTCTTGTGCTATTGTAGTCATTGGCTTTCAGATATGCAAGCAATGGGAAATCAAATGATCGAAGAAACATCCAAATGGCAATCCTTTCAATTCATTGGGGAACTTGTCAACCATGGACAAAAGTGGCGCCGATGCTTTGCCAAGTCTCTCTTCGTACTTCGGGTTTGAGCTTTGTTAAATTTCGAAATTTACCAAACAACCAGACAGTGTGCACAGAATGGGCTTCCCTTTGGTGCATTGCTTGCAGCCATGTTTACCATGAAAAGCGATCATGCTTTCGCCATACGATAGATTTTGTGTTGGATGGAAATTCTTCAGAAAGTTCGCTTTCAAATGATTCACTATCGGACGCAGCTTCCAAAGTTTATCCTTGTTATTTCCTGGTGGATTCAAATTCGACTCGAAATGAAGCACTCGGAGTATTTCTTAGAATCTGCTGCGTCGCATCGTCTGGAATATTATTTCATTGTGTAGATCATCTGAGCTACTCCAGTATGCTTTGATGTTCGAAACGGTATTCTATTCTATCCAGTCACCAATAGAATGCCAATGAAAGTACGCAATTCTGGAACCGTAACGTTGACTGGTTTCTGCAAATGCAACACTGACTATCTTTCTGAGCAATCACAAATATGTTGCAGCAAATCATCGTCAAAAAACCGTTCAAATAGCTCATTATGTTGTACATCACGGCAATCGTCGAAATTCGGTTCAGGAAAAACTGGAATGGCAGTATTATCGCTTTTTTTAGCCACTTGAATGTTGTGTCGTTGTTTTAGAGGGGCAACGGAACATTCGAAGGAGTGGACGATGCTTTACTCCTTCGGTTAACCCATGGCTCAATGACAATATCTGGCAATTCAAAAGGTCACACTGTTTCTTCTTGTTTATCGTCTCCACTTGAAACTTCCATTGCTTCATGCTGTGATGCATGTATAACATCGACGAGAACATATTCAACGGTTTCATTATCGTTTTGTGCTGACTCTCGAATATCGATTGTTTCAGTGTGCACACCGTTTCGTAAAACCAACTCACAGCCGGCATTCAACTGATTACGAGACAAAGCGCCGACTGTACCTCCTTCATTTTCATTTGCCTCGTCTTCACCACTAACATTACCGTCATCTTCGGGTGGTTCAATGTAAATTCCATCACCATGTCGCATGAAATCATCTTCTTCGTTAATTAGCTGTTCCAAATAGTCGACGGCATCTTTCAATGATAATTTTCTGTTTGAAATGTAAAAAAAAAACACAAGAACATGTATGCATGAGAAAATCCATGGAAATTTTTTTTGTTCACCTCAACACGGACCCTAAAAATCCCAGCGTTACCATATAGTAACGCACCATTTTGACGGATTCTAACGACACGAAAATATTTTTCATGTAACGGGTGGACCGTCTAACGTTTTCATTTTGAACTACGGGCTATTTTGAGTATCGTCGGAATTTCGCCATAATTTTTTTAGCAGGTAGTTAGTATTATATCTCCGGTCAACAAAAATGGTCAGATACACGCTTGAAGAAAAGTGGGAAATATTATTTATTTATTTATTTACACCAAACAAGGCATCAAGTAAACAATACAAAATACATAAATAATTAATAAGTTAAAGTAAAGTAACTTAGTCTAATTAAAACTTAATCAGGCTTAGTTGGGGAGTGCGTGGTTATGATGACAATAGGGCCTTTGTCAGGTTACGTTTAAAGGACGATTTAGGGATACCCGGAGAATAGTGGTTACTAATTGTGTTGAATATTCTGCAACATCTATTTATCGGTTCATTATGACCATAGGCCGTGTGATGCCGATATTCTTTAAGCAGGGTTGTGTGTCGAGTACGTCGTTGTTGGTCATTAAATTTTATTCTATCAGCGAGGGCTACTATATTTACTGCGCCGCTGATAACGTCGAAGGTGAAACTGGCACTAATTAGTGTTCTTCTAGATGAAAGAGACATTAAGTTTAGAAGGTCTAGTCTATATTTGTAGGAAGGAAGACTATGAAAGACACTCGGGTTGTAGAGGTCCCTCAAGGCAAAAAGCAAGAATTGTTTCTGGATAGATTCAAGTCTGTCGCTGTGGAGCACAAAAACGGGGTTCCAAATTATGCAAGCATATTCGATCAAGGGCCGCACGAAGGTGGTGTATAAGGACTTGGTAACCCAAACGTTTTTGAATTCTTTGGCTCGTCTCTTAATGAAGCCAAGCTGTTTATTAGCCTTTGATAGGACTTTGTCATATTGCAGATTGAACCGCAATTGGTTGTCTAAGACTACGCCGAGGTCAACGACATGATCAGCCCTGTTTAAAACTATGTCGTTAAGGTAATAAGAATAGGTAGTAACTGCATATTTACGAGAAAAGCTCAACACGTGGCATTTGCTGACACTGAGATAGAGCTTATTCTGACTACACCAGTGTGCAAGTGCATGAATCTTGGACTGGAGGAAGGCTGCATCCGATTGTGTTTTGATGCTGTAGTAAATTTTTAAGTCGTCAGCATAGAATAGGTGAGGTATGTTAGACAGTGTCGCAGATAGATCAGAAATGAATATATTAAACAACAGAGGGCCTAAATGACTGCCTTGTGGTACTCCGGAGGATGCAAAAACTCTTTTAGATAAGTGACCTTGGAATTTGACCATCTGAGTTCGGTCACAGAGATAGGATTGTAGCCAATTGAGTAGGGAACCAGATACTCCAAAATTACGTACTTTACGTATTAGGGTTTGATGATCAACCCGGTCAAAAGCCTTACTAAAGTCTGTATAGACCGCGTCAACTTGGTTTCCCTTTTCCATTTCACAGAGGACGTCAGAAACTAGGATCATGAGATTAGTGGAAGTCGACCTGCCTTTACGAAATCCATGCTGCTGTTCGTTAAGGAGAGGGTCTATGATGGGAGTGAGAATATCGCAAACTAGCTTCTCAAAGAGTTTGGGGATGACTGACAAAATAGCGATCCCTCGGTAGTTATCAACAGATCGCTTATCACCACTTTTATGAATAGGTATAAGATGCGAGGATTTCCAGGAGGACGGAAAGACACCTAGAGACAGAGATCTATTGAAAATGAGGTGCAAAGGAGTGACAAGTTGGTCTATGCAACGAACCAAGAAACCAGGAGGAAGTAAGTCTGGGCCGGGTCCTTTGTTCACTTTTAGCTCGTAAACAGCATTAATAATTGCCTCTTGTGACAAGACTATACTGTCGATGAGGGGCGTTGTGTTAGCTCCAATCGACGGTGTTGTTGACGAGACTATAGGCGGGCAGAAGGTCTCCTGAAAATGATCGGCAAATAGGTTGCAAGTTTCAAGTGGAGAGGAGGATACAACATTCCCTTTGAACAAAGAAACGGGATAGCCTGTCATTTTACGTTTTGTATTAACGAAATCAAAGAATTTTTTCGGATCATTTATAATGCTTTCACCAATTACGTTGACGTAAACATCGTACGCTTGTCGGGATTTAGTGGAGAATTCATTCGATAGCTTATCGTGCATTTTCTTTAGATCCTCGTCGACGAAAATTCCATTTTTTAAAAAACAATATTTTGAAAGTGATTGTGTTCCTGCAAAAATTGCAAAAAAGTTGCGTTCAAAAATGGGCCGAAAAAAAGCACCAACAAGTCAATATGTGGGTTATTTTGTTAAAAAAGTGAGGGAAACCGGATTGCTCATAAATAAACCAGACCGTAAACGTACGCTGACTGTGCGTACACCCGATAATATTGATACTGTGGCTGTGAGTGTGTATGAGTCTCCTGGCACATCAACTCGACAACGTTCTCAGCAATTGATCATTCCTCGCACCACTTTGAGGAGAATTTTTCGTAAAGACCTCGGAATGACGCCTTATAAAGTTCAATTGACTCAACAGTTGAAGAAATTAGACCACCCGATGCGTTTCCGATTCGCTAAATGGGCCAATGAACGTTTGAAGGAAGACCCTAAATTTTACCAAAAAATCATGTTTTCGGACGAGGCACATTTTCATCTCGGTGGCTATGTAAACAAACAAAATTGTAGAATTTGGGGCACCGAAAATCCACACGTTATTGTTGAGAAGCCAATGCATCCTCAGCGAGTGACAGTTTGGTGCGGATTGTGGTCGAGTGGTATCATTGGGCTATTTTACTTTGAGAATGATGATGGTGCGGCCGTTTCAGTCAATGGTGAACGATACCGGGGCATGTTAACCGACTATTTTTTCCGAAGCTTGAGAATGTTGATATGAACGCCATTTGGTTCCAACAAGATGGTGCTCCATGTCACACAAGCCATCTCACAATCGAATTGCTGAATACGAAATTCGACAATCGTTTGATAAGTCGTTCTGCAGATGTTAGTTGGCCTCCGCGAAGCTGTGATTTGACACCGTTCGACTATTATTTGTGGGGCGCCGTGAAAAACAAATGCTATGCTAATAATCCAACGTCAATTGCTGCACTCAAGAACAATATTCAGTCGGCTATAGGCGAAATTACATCGCATACTCTCGAAAATGTATTGAAAAATTGGACCGACCGTATGGGCTACTGTGAGGCCAGCCGTAGGAGTCATCTAAATGAAATTGTGTTTCATAATTAATGGGAAAGATTGTACTTTTGAAGGAAACAAACCGCATTGAAAAATATTTATCCGTTTTTTATTTATTAGTTTTATTTTGAAAAATGTAAATGGCCCACCCTGTACATAAAACTTGTTTGATTCTCAAAATTTATGTCTCTAACTATCGTTTGATACCAAGTTTATCGAATTCGGATAAAAATATATATTGACTTACTTCGACATGTCTGCGAAAATCGATTTTTTTCACTTTCCAAAAAAGTTTTTTTAGCGTTTTCTCCCGCTCACACCCAAACACATACTGACGCTTGCCATATATCAATGGAAAGCGGCAACTTGCCTTGCCAACTTAAAAATACTTAACTTGTCACATTTGGTTGCGTTCGTGACGAGCTAGCCATCAAAAGGTCGACCAACCTTTTGCGCTACCATATGGTAACGCTGGGACCTCCCGGGCTAATGAACGTTCAACTGTCTTTACAAAACACTTTTCACTTGATTTCATCCTACAACTCTAATGATTATTCTCGATATAGAAGGTGCAATTATGCGTATAAATTACCGTGATCCATTCGTGTTCCTGATCTGCCGAAGCCTACCGAAGGCGATGCCTTTTGTGATAGTAAGGACATCCATTTGGGACGCTTAGGCTGAAAAACGAACTCCTAAAATCACCCTTTTTAATAGCTTACGACTAATACTTACACATTTTCTATGTAGAATCGCTTGAAATTGAGAGTTTGTCACTTTAAAATTCTTCTCCGAATTGCGTTTCATTATTTCGTAACATTTTTGGATTGCATTTTGTTTCGCTCCACATTTTAGGCATCGGTTTCCTCTAGCGTAGTTGAATGTTGATTGAGTCAATCTTTGAAGATACTTTCAGTGACTTCAAATGTTAATTTTGGACCATGTTGATGCTAAGATAAGAAAACAATTTTCAGTCGCTTTTTTCATTAATAAGGTCATATTTTTACATTTGATCTCATTTAAATTCAAAATCTTGTAAATATTCGTGTTAGCCACTATCTAAACATCAACCACTGCTTACAATGGCCTGAAATATTACATTATTTATTCGCCAAGCTGTATCAACGGAATGTCCAAAGACAATGCAAAACATAGATCCACTTAGATCGGAAAATAACGTAAGCTGTTGCTAATTCAATCTACCCCAAAAGCAAGTTGATCGCTTGATGATAGTCATTCAATGAAAACGACTGTAACACACACACAATAATAATCTGAACTGTAACGAAAAAGCAAAGACTGCTTCTAAGTTATTTTAACGAAACACGAGTGATTCAGGAACATAATAATTTAAATGAGCTAGTCGAGTTAAAAACTGTAGAAATAGAAATGAAAACGACCAGCTACGAGTATTAAACATCCTTTATTTTCAAAAAAGAAAATAAAAGAAGCTGTTACATCAGTTAAAAGTAGTTTGTTCTCAAAACTTTGTCTTTTTGCATTTAAGCCTAGATTTACGTATAAAAAACTGAAATACTTACAAAATGAAACGTTAGTATTTACAATCTAGTGAGTTTGCACAATAATTAAAATTGACTTATAACAAATCTATAGTGACTACAGTAAAAAACAGTCACAAATAATAATTACATAGAAAATACCGGATTTTCTTAAGTATAAGCTAAAGTTATATAAAAACTATATACAATCATATAATAAAAAAACAAAAACATAACTCTGATTCGATGTCAGATTTGCACGTTGCCGTTGTAGTCATTAAATGCATCAGTCTCTTCACAACCGTTCGAGTGAAGTAGATCCTTCACTTTGAAAAAGTAAATTTCACCAACATTATCGATGGTCACGAATTCCGTGAATTTTTCGTTGGTGCACAACTTTTCCGCCTCTTTGCCGGCGAACTTGATGCACGCCAACAGCTCCTGCTTGTCTTTCGGGCCACGTTTATTCGACCAAATGTTCGACGTGATCATTGGCATGTCGGTTACATCGTAGCCGGCACTGTCCCTATTGGCGGAAGCGCCCAAATCGGCGGAACGACGCTTTCCTCTTTTCGATGAGAAACGTGAGCTGTAGCGCGAACCGTTGCCCATCAACTCGAGGGGATTGTTCAGCACATGGGTGATGTTCCAGAAGCATATTTGCTCCGATATGCTGGCTAGAATGATTGGCAGACTACTATTGATCCACGGTGAGAATTTCATGTCGTGTATTGGAGAGTGGTGCGATTCCAATTGATGGATCAGTAGCCACGTCTTTAGTTTTCTAATCTGTATTCAAAATCAGTTTCAGTTTGATTGAAATTTGGGGATAAAGAAGAAGAATAAGCTTACCTCGATAACTCCATTACTAAAACCCACGGCACAAAGATCAGCATCGGAAGATATTTCAATTGCGGTGATTGTTCCGTCATTTTGGCAGTTGCACTGTTGCTCCTTTAATGCTGGATATCCCGACGAATCATCGTAAATTTCATATATCTGTTTTCCGTGAGAAGGATTTTATAAAGACTTCTATAAGTATGCACATGTTAGCAAGTACTTACCATGACTTTAGAATGAAGAGCACCGATAACTAATACGTTTTGCTTAAAGTCGCACGCGGCAAATATTTTTTCGTTGTAAACGTACTCTCCTTTGGCAAGACCTTTGAAAGGATTGCATAGCTGTAAAGAGAATTCAATGAAAACTGAATGTTGTTCAATATGTTTGTGGAACGTAGCTATTCAGGTTAATTTAATATTTAACTTTTAAATAATTGATGGAAGCAAAATGAGGTATCTTTAATGAAGTTAGGTATATTTTGAGTCATCGTTTTTAATTGTCCATGTAACTTAGAGAGAGAGGAATGACTTCTAGCCTAGCTATTCCTCTTACCATTCGTACGGCATAGGTTTTTGTCGCATATTCGTTCGGTCGTTTAACAGAGAAGCCTGCCATACGTGTTGAACTCCACAGTTCTCTTCAGCCATGAGTTAATTACGAAACGAGAACAAGCGTCGTCCCACTCTAGGTTAGGATATCAACCTATCGCGCAGGCTCATGAATGTTTCTGCCGTTGGGTTAGGACACCCGGTTGATTATGCGGACCACCACGCCGAAATCGTATGGTATCTTGGAAATTTCTCATACTAGAAAGCTGTGATAATACAGTGGCAACTACCCCAAGATGTTCGAGGTGTATGAGACAAGTAATGAGACTGGCAACACTGCGAGCGATCTGGCAACGTTGTGTCTACCGGCCTGAGCTATATCGGTTTGTTTATCCCTTCCACTTTCTCAGTCCGAGTTTCAACTCCGTACAGCTAACACATTATTTTTGACAGGGCCATCAGTGAACTTGTGTTTTTGTGGTATGTTACAAAAATGGAGCATCGGAATTTAGAGCAACGTTGTGCAATCAAGTTTTGTGTTAAACTTGATGAATGCCACACTCGCGGGAAACAGACTTATGAGGAACATTGCTTATCAAGCGCACAAGTTTTCCGCTTGCATAAATCATATTTGGACGGCCGAGATCACGTTGAAGATCAACCTCGCTCAGGAAGATCTTCAATTTCAAAATCTGACGGAAACGATGAACATGTGAGGGCTCTTGTGAGATTAGACCGTTGTTTAACAATAAGGATGATGAGTGAACTGCTAAATTTAAACACTTTCACCGTACATCAAATTTTAACAAACGATTTGGGCATGCGAAAGGTTTGTAACAAAATGATGCCAAAAAACCTCACAACATTTTCATTTCCATCAGAGAATTTTTGACCTCAAAACGGATTTCTGTTGTTCCTCAACCCCTCTATTCACTCGATTTCAGTATTGTGTCTTAAAAGGACGTCATTTTGAAACTCTGGAGAATATTTAAAGAATTGTGACTGACCAGGTAAAAGCCATACCAGTTGAAAACTTCCAGCGCTGCTCCTAAGAGTGGGAACCACGACTTCGCCGGTGTATAGCTGTCCAAGGGAACTACTTTGAAGGGAATGGCATTGTTGTTTGAAAAAATAAAAACTTTGGTAAATGAAAAATCAGCCTCATTACTTTTCTCACACACCTCGTATGGTTTGGAAATAAAAGCAGAATAGAATACTGCAAAACATTTTTGAATATATGTGGTGCTAAGCAAGTAAATATATTTTATACACCTTTCACCGTCAGGTGGCGAATATCCAAGAAGTAAAGTAATATTAAGCAGAAGATAGGCAATATGCAACAATTAACAATTTTTGTTTTTTCTGATTAATTTTGAAGGATTAATTTTTTTGTAATCTGAAAGCAAAGTGAGTCGAACGATTTATAAATCGAATTCAAACAATTTTGAAAGTATGAAACGAGATGTCGGCAAGAGGGGACATTGCTTGATTTTTCAGCAGGAGGAGGCTAGAGCTATTCTGGAGAATTATACGTCGACTACGGTGACCTAATTGGTTTCTTAACTGCGTATTTTAGAAAACCCGTTCTTTAAATGATAATTCGAAATTTTTAAACCATTTAAACGCACTTACCCGCACCGAGCAACTGCTTTCAACGAATAGAAGATAACCGCCATCTAATAAATAGCACCTGTAGATTGGTATATTAAAAGTCGTTTTTTCGTTGCCACGCATTATCAAAAATTGGCTGTTTGTTGATACGACAAAATAATCAATATCGAAGATTTCCAACAAAGTGATGGGTTCATTCAAACCAAAGTCAAATGTCTTCTCCATTGAATTGTAAATGAAACCATTTTGACATCCGTAATAATATTCAGTTTTAAATGCTTTTATGGCAGTGATTTTATTTTGAACATCAATTCGACACTCTGTCGTCCATTTTTGATTGTGCATATAATGTATCTGTTGAATACAGCATAGAAAGAATTATTTATTAGTAAAATTGCAATGGTGTAATTGATTTTAATTCATAATAATTATTGATACTGAAAATTTGTTTATTTACTTATTTTGATTTATAATTTGATGATGAAAAAGTTGTCCCCAGAAAATTCACTTTGTTTTCATCACTAAGAAACAGCATTTCTAGTGTTAATAAACGCTTAACTCAGGTTGTGATGTCCTGATTTGCTAAGCTATATTTACTACACCAGGAAATTATAATTTTTAATTTATTGAATAGGAAAGCTGTTGTACTTATAATAATAATACGAGCATTGCTATCCATCTTGTTTTCAAGCAAGATTATATATATTACAACATCGACATGAAATGCTTTACATGTACCAACTCTGCTTAACTTTTATTTAAAGTTAATAATTCAACTTACCCTATTCTTTGAATCAACAGCAACAACGGCTCGATTTTCTCCAAGGATCACATCAAATAGTTGTCTGCCAACAAGCCAGGCGGTCGGTTCGAATCTTAAATTCAAATTACACTCATTCACAAACGTGCCAATGCTATTTGCCCAAGTCAACGTGTCATTGCCGTTCAATTTCAATCCAAATATATTCAATTGCTTTTCATATTTCGACGCCGAAATAATAATGTACTTGTAAATGTCGTCATCCAACGAATAGATATCGACGCAAGTGATGTGGTCATTGATACTGTTCCGTAGCACTTCCGATTTATCTTTAATATCGAAAACCAGAATCCCTTGTTTCGAGCCGATTATCAAATACTTTGCATCGTCAGACATTGCGCTGCAAGTGATCAACTCATCGTCATTGATCTTGTATAGTATTTCGGTGGAGCCGCGCAGCTCTTTTAGTTTTCTGTCGAGCGGAAGGCTGATTTGAAAAACTTCCGACGCATAAACAAATATAAGAGTAACAGCGTATGGATTGGAAAAGTCATAGTGCAGATTCATGGGATTCTTTTTATTCGACGGAAAGCCACAGGCATGCGAAATTTGCGATTGATCGCGAGCGTTGAATATTATCAATCTTCCGTCCTTGGTGAGTATGATATACAAATGCTTGACAAGCAGTAAGAATTTCATGTTCTTAATATTAGTATTCAACGGAGGATAGTTTTCGGGTTCGAATTTTTGCCGGTAGCTGTTCCATTTCTGTATTTGAATCACTCCATCCGATCGCGCTGTATGCAACAGTATCTCATTTTCGTCCTCCTCATCAATGAAAAACGCTTGAATGTACCCATTTATCAATTGTGCGCTGTTCCTGTGACGAACCTTCATGCATGTCGAATAATCAATTTGATTGACCACAAACCGAAGACTTTCGCGTCGTGTCACACTTTCGCGACGCTCCTTTTGTATGCACCAAACACGAATGTTACGATCCGCGTCGAACGATAGAAAGTAGTTGTCGCTGAATATGACAATGTTTTGGATGGCACTTTGATGATCGATGAACAGCGTAGGTTTATGGCTGTAGTTTAACGAGAGATCGGCAACCAAAATCGAATTGTTAGCTAGAGCTACGAGGCATGTGTTGGGCTCTAAAAGCTTTACAAGTCTAGGCTCTTCACGAAGTGGCACGATTTGTCTGCGACGATGGAAGTGATCGCTGTAAAATGAGATAAATAGAATTTTAATGTTTACGTTTGAAAATTCAGCGAAATTCTCCCCCTAACGTTTTACGTCTTAACATCTTATTTCAGTGTTGTTCAATAATTTGAACTGTACGCATCGAAAATGTCGACAAGCAAGTCGACAAGCAAGCGTACCGTTTTATCACTCGAAAAAAAGTTGAAATTATAAATCGCGTTGGCGATAAAGGTGAAAGTGTAAAAAAAATTGTCATAGAATATGGAATTGGCGAACAAACTGTCCGGGTTTTAATAAAAAATAGAAAAGGCATTCTGTTATTCGTTTATTCGGCGGAATCAATTGCTTCTTGTTCTTCCCGGAAAACGTTGAAGACATCAAGAATGGTGGAATTCGATAGAGCCGTTTATCAGTGGTTCAAGAAAAAATGGTCAGAAGGACTTCCCATTTCCGGACCGGTTAAAAATTGATCAGAGCCTTTCTCCGCTTCGCAAGGTTGGCTTAGTAATTTAAAAAAAAACGCCACGGTACTAGGCAACTCGAGATTCAAGGGCGAAATTGTTGCTGCAACATTTTTTAATGAAAACGTTGCCGCTTTAAAAAGTGAGTTTAATTTGTGTGAAGAAAGCAATTATAATGCCGATGAAACCGGTTTATTTTGGAAGATTTTGCCCGCTAAAACACTAGGTTTTACAGTCGGAAAAATCAGTCACTGATCATAAGTCCAGGAAAGAGAGAATGACAGTTTAAACCTGTTCTAACGCCACTGGGACACACAAATTAAAGTTATCTGTAATAGGAAAAACAAAAAACCACGGTCATTTAAGAGAATCGAAGTGAGGAGTCTTCCTTGTGATTACTACAATCTTCCCAAAGCCTGGATTAATCAAGCGAAATTTACGGCGTGGTTTAAGGAGAAATTTGTGCCTTCCGTGCGTGATCATCTGGAAAAACAAGGGCTTCCTCAGAAAGCTGTACTACTTCTTGACAACGCTTCATCCCATCCTGGGATCCAGGGAGTTATTTCTAGTTTAAAAAGGCGACACAAGAAAATATTTTTACGATTTCTCCTTGATGTGGCAGAAGAAGGAAATCTTCAAGAAATTTTGAAAAAAATGGGCAGTAAAAAACGCAATTTTTGCTTTTTGTGAAGTTTGGAATTCGACATTAAAATTGGCATGGGCCAAAGTTCTCGACCCTGAACTTGATCAGTCTTCTACTGACCACACATTAGAAGTTTCCGCTGCAGAGAATTGATTCAAATCTATCGATTAAACTCATGTTTGAAGTGGTACAATAGAGCCAACTTGATTTTTTAATTTAGTTTAGAACATGTTATGTTTTCATAAAGGAAATAAGCATTTTAAAGCCTAAATATAGCCGTAAAATAATTCGCAATCAATTAAATCGCAACAAGGTACGAAAAAGAACTCAATCAGTAAAAATTCAACAATGGAAAGCCATAATTTCACAGATTTATCTGCTTGAAAGTATCGTACAGATAGTCACAAAAAGATAAATAGGAATAAACATTGATTTTGCTGGACTATATTAGCTATTTTAGAAATTTTGAAGAGGTAAATGAGAAAATTTAAATATTGAGGATTTTACCTATCACTGAACCACACGTTGAATGGAAATTTCGAACCCTGTTTGGCCGCCTCTTCGTGTAGCTTTCCATTAGTCATAATTGCATACTGTATTAAAAACGTATCATCCGATTTGAAGATCATTTCCTCGATATTCGGCAGAAACTCAAGTAGTTCGTCGACAAAATCTTCTCTGTATAAATCACCCTCTAATAAAAAATGGCAATAATAAGTTCAAGCAACATTTAATCGATCGCTATTATTCTTCTCACCTGTGATTTCTTCGCGGAAATATTTTAAATCTCCAATTGTATTCGGCAGTCCAGTGTTTCGTAGTTTCTGTCCGAGAAAACCAAGATCCAAATACAATTTCGGAAACAAATATGTCATATGTGCCTCTTTCAAGTGATAACCGATGTAGTAGTAAAAGTAGTGATCATCAACTATCGAAAGATTTATGTCGGTTCTATTGTTCAGGGCATCCGTAATGCTGGAAATCGAAAGCAATGAAACTGGGAAGTCTAATGTACGTTATGTAAGCCAATAGATAGAAATCTTACCGATAATTCTCCACTAGCTGCTGGTGCAATCCTACTCGATCATTGTTCACGCAATTTTGTAAATAGTTGTAATAAAGAATGTGAATTGTTATTGCAATCGTGTTGGCACTGTTCAGATCTACTTTCGTGACCAACGAGTAGCGATCAAACTTTTTGATCAGAGCTTCGGTTTGATGTTCATTTTTATTCCAGTAGCTTGCTAGAACCTAAACATTAAAGAATTAAATTACTAATTAATATATTAGTTGAGTAGTACGATTATGTGTTACAGAAAATAAATAAAACTTGTATTATTTTATTCACAAATTTGCAATTGATGTTTTTAGTGTTGCTGAATATAAAATGTGTTGTGATTTCAGACATTAAACAACCAATAAAAACAATTCGCTGTTCTTAATTACACTAATTATGATTTTTAGTAATGCCATGTAAATACATACAGTGCAGTGAATAATTATAGACTCAAACATATTTTTGGATTTTTTCCCGAAGCATTTCTAGGAGATGAATTTTTTGCCTGAACATGTTATTTTGGGATTCCCAGGAAATCCTTTCAATCATCTATTTCTCCCTTTCTTTCAACCACACTAAGTACAAGGTAAAAATCCCAAAAGCACATGAATAAATTATAAACTCAGTTGCTATTCTAAGTTTGCCAAGAATGTTTCTAACGTGGATTTGAGTTTTTATATAGCATTTTAATACTGTGAAGACGTGCAAGTGTATTTTTTGAGAGTTTTGAAATTTCGTCGATCCCTAGAATGCCCCGTGGAAAAAAGTAAGTGATGTTTAAAAACATAGAATTATTGATTTAAGGAACAGTGGAAAAATTCAGAGAGAAATCGTGAGTGAAATTAAAAGATCGCAGAGTGTAGTTAAAAATTTGTTGAAGCTTGCAATGGAGAATTATGGAAAAAAGAATCATCTGGACGTCCTCCAAAATATTCGCCTAGTGTGAAACGCGGAGTTTTAAGAGAATCATCGAACAAGGAAAAGAAACCATTTGGGATCATATCATCTTCAGCGACGAGAAAAAGTTCAATTTCGATGGAACAGATGGGTTTAACTACTACTGGCACGATTTACGAAAGGGTAGAGAGAATCATGCCAAGTCGAGCACAGGGAGGTGGTTCTGTGATGTAGCTTTCAAAAAACATGCTAAGAGCGAAATAGCCTTCGTCTATTGTAAACTTAATGCTGTCGGATATCAAAAGTTACTAGAGACTCATCTACTGTCTTTTGTGACGCTAGCGGAAGACGGAAACATTATTTTTCAGCAGGACAATGCACCCATCCATACGGCTGCTTCCACAAAAAAGTGATTTCAGGATTATGGAATCCAATTATTACTTCTTGTTTCCAAGTATTTATTTTCATTAAATATTTGGATTAAATAACATGTTCTAGCATTTTTAAATTCAAGGCAATCGTGGGTTAACGTTAAGTTCATTATTTTCCTAATTGCGAGCTATTCAATGTTTTTTTTTAGAAAATAACACTATATGCAGATATAGTACAATTATGTAAGTTTATCCTATCGCTAGCTTGGATGTGGTCTTAGGATCGAGGGATAACGATTAAATATATATACAAATTAATCAATTCATAATAAATAAGTGAACAGCAAATGAAATTGTATTCATTTTTTGTTCTTGTTTGATAATATAAATCGCTCACTGAGTTGCGTAGTGATACATTTGCAAAAATTAAGTTTTGTAAAAATTACCTTAGAAAGTTTCCTGATATGATAAATGCTACATAAATTGAAAATGAATGAGAAAAAAATAAATGAAAAGAAGCAAGTTATTGATAGTGAAACGTCTACAAATAATTCTTTCCAAGTTGAATGAGTTTCGTAAACTTAGCGAAGTAGTTGCAAATGATGTCAAAAAAAATCTAATTGGAACAAGATTGACACTGATTGTATTGCCCAAATTATTATCAAATCCAATATCCGATCGACTCCTAAGTATCCCATTTTTATCGCTGCTCTATAAACACGTTAAAACACTGCATAATACTACAATGCTCCCCTAACCCAAACCATAAATCGAGACATGATAAGCAAACTGTGATTTCTGAGCTGATTCTGAGATAAGGTCACTCTGATAATTTCAATTCCAAGTAAAATTTTGAGAACAAGTCAAAAAATCGATACATGCTACAATTCGAAGGAATGACCCACATTTATTAGTATTTAAGCCTCCAAAATTGTAAACCAACACAGTCAATATTATTTCTTTCATCGAACAGCTCAAAGTGATTCTGTTAACCATTACCTAGCCGATCCAATCTAAAATGATGCTTTTCAACATTATTTTTGCTGTACTTCTATTGCAATTTGCAGTTTCTAATGCTTCCGTTTTCGAGGGAAGCCGATTGGAATCGCAGCAAATAGCTGACGAATATCCGCAGGACATGCCACTTTCAAAGGAATCATTGGTAATTTCTGAGGTGCTGGGAGCTAGCAGTGACGATTTACAAATGGAACGATTAAGTATGTGTTTTAATTGAAAATTTAAATAGTTGTTAGCTACTATTTATCATTTGCAGAATGCAATTTGGCTAAATGCAACGCAGTGTGTCAAGCTCTAGGATACAAGGGTGGATCCTGCAAAGACAAACACTGTGTTTGTTTTTCGGAAAGTGTTGCGGATGATTTAATACTTAAGAATATATTAAGAATTTTGTAAAAATTATCACAAATTTGTTTTAATATTTAGTCATAATTTGAACAATAATAATACAAACATACAAAAACAATATTTCTATAAAAGGTAACATGTTATAAAAGTTGCTATATTCCGAACAATCGCTTGAAGCTTCTGAATTATCATCGATAAAAATATAGGACCATGGTGTTGCTTCGTATACATCTCACAATTTCGAAGTGACTTGAAATTT
Organism: Oxycera nigricornis; assembly: GCA_963942545.1. NCBI lineage: Eukaryota > Metazoa > Arthropoda > Insecta > Diptera > Stratiomyidae > Oxycera > Oxycera nigricornis. The sequence goes on from OZ012662.1 coordinate 12,364,099, forward strand.
AATAACTGTTATTTTATGATTGATATTATATGGTAAAGAATGCAGTTTTAATGCCGATTAGTGCATTATAATTTGAATATACCCATTTACTGCTCCTTTCTTAGGTTATTGATTTACAGACATGAAGTATTGGAGTTTAGAGATTAACTTTATGGGAAAATTTTGCCCATTTGTTTCTCTTATCCTATATCACATTCACAGTAACTATGATCTAACGTCTCCTTCGATAGAACTAGTCGACATCATACATTTCAATCAATAGTTTGAAAAGCGGGCAAACTATTTATTTCTAATATACACGTTTAAATTATTCCGTTTTGTCAGACTGATGAGGATTTGAGGGCAACTAAAAGGAACGGTCTTTATTTTTTTGCGAGTTGATACTTTAAATTGTTGCATTCACTTGTACGCAAAGTTTTGTTTCAGTATCCATTTCTGAATCTTTCTACAATAAAAAGGATGATTTCGTTTGAAAGAAAAATAATTAAACATTTCATCTCAGTCATAAATTAGGGAATAAGTAACAAAAATCCCCAATCCAGCTCAAGCACAAACTAACCAGGCCCGAAGTCACAGAAAATTTTTTCGATTATGTTTTCAATTATTAATATATTTATTCATTTGATTTTTATCGTACAAACTAATATAGTCCAATTACAACACAAAAAAAAAACGAAAAAGACAAAAGAAAAGCAATACATAACATAATAACACTCATTAAATTAGATGCGCTTTATATTCTGTTTAAAATTGTAGAGTGAGCGAGGAAAACCATAAATCATGAAAGGATCAGTAGCAATGAATTATTGTTTTCAATGAAAAAAGTTTAATCTTGATGACTCGAATTGTTTTACGTATTACTACCATGTTCTTAGGAAAGTAATGAGGTTTCCATTATAACGAAAACGAGTATCAGTTATTTGATGGTATGAGCGGCATTTGAATAATGAAATATGCTTTAAAGGGGGAAATCCCATTATATGGTTCAAAAAATTGATTTTTTTTATTGCAGAGATCAAAAGTTTAGTTATTCAAGAGTATGCTCAAAAAATTTGAAACCGATATTCGAAGTCCTTATATTTTCGGGGTAAGAAACGAAGCGCGCTCGAGTATACCGCACGGCCTAATGAATGGAGCGATCGCGAACAACCTGGGTGGGATGGCAGCACGCAGCTGTCTTTCTATGAATATATCTTACTTTGTATGTATTGGGGCAGGTATTACAAACAAGAAGAAGCATTTTTTCTGGTATCCCTGTGTATATAAGAGTAATACACAAATCACTTCAATACTCAGTTTTCGGTAATTTGTTTTTAAATGCGTTTTTCCGGCTTGTGTGCACTGTATCTCAACGAATTTTTGACCGATCTTCCAAAATCAAAGATTTTATGAATTCTTATTAAATTTGCGTATAGCTGAAATAGAGATAAAAAAATCGATTTAGGGTTTTTTTATCATAGAAGCACGAATTTTTTTTTCAAACGCGTCACAAATTTTCAATTTTCCAAATTTTCACTCAAAATCTGGTTCATCGAGGAATTATACAATGAATAATGTGAAAAATTTGCTTGGATTGCTTTCACATTAAAATGAGAGTTCTGAAGAACAACTTCTAACTTTGCGAATCTTGATGATAATCACTTGAAAAAATTATGAAATGTGATTCAAACTATGAGTAAAATAGACTATTAACTTCAATTAGTTCTAATTATTTCATCCTTTTCAAAAAATCACGAAAAAGCGTAAAAATAGGCCTCTAATATGATTTCCCCCATTAAGCGAACATCATGCGTGGACTTAGAACTATTTACACCTGCTTGAAGAAAGTTTCTCCCCTCCACAAATGCTAGGCTTCGACCACGGCCAGCCTTTTTTCTGGATCTCAAATTATAGGGAAATGCCTGGGGATATTTGATTGAAGCGTTCATAAAGATTGCAAGCAAAATAATTACTAAACACAACACATCAAGACAACCGGAAGGAATATCCCAAACTCATGGTCAAGTAAGTTATATAGTCATAATTCTTTCGAAATCCGCATAAAAGGCTTGAAAAAGGTATATTTCTGGAGCATAAACCGGTTCATCGAAAAGCGCTAATCGTACCTGTAAAATACGACCGTTCCAAGCCGATCTGAAAACGTAATAATTAAATGCCACGATAAAAATAGTAAACACGCGAAGCAAGTGTTAATATCTAGCTTATTATATTATATTGAGTCCAATTATAAAAACCATACAGCATCTTAGTTTTTGATTGTTTCAGTTGAAGTCCAAACCCAACGTTAACTTATTCTATTCCTTGAATGTTTGTACAAAAATGCTTTCTCGTTTCAAGGGAGAAAAATCAGCTTCCCATGATTAGCTTTCAATATGTTTGACGAACTCCAATTTAGTTATTCGAGGCTTGTTGCAAGCATTTTGATGTACTTGTTAGTTACGGTTGCAACGAAACCTTTTTGCTTCCAAGCTTAAGGGGTTTTTAGGTTACGATTTTCAAAAATCATAATATTTTAACTAATTTTTTTAAAAAGAAAGAAAAAAGATATCATTTTGAAATTTTGTACATACAGTGGATCACAGCTTATTTTATGCAGTTCATACTTTAATTTATGAGGCTCTGTAACTACGAAATTGGAAAGAATATAAACTGAAAATTTACGCTGTTTGAAATAAAAACTTGTAAATTTTACATATAAGCTTCATTTAATGGCAATTTTTATTATTTACAAGGTACACATCGAAATACTAAAAATTTCATATCACAGTTAATGTTATGCAGTTACTGAAAATATTTTTAAAAAAATATAAATTATCTAGATTTCATATTTTGTGTGATACCCCTTCTGGTCCACAACAGCTTTAAGCCGATTTGGCATTGAATAAACGAATTTACGGGTAACATCTGGTGATATTTTGCTCCATTCAAACTCCAAAGCCATGTTATCTGATATTTTGTTCCAATATTGCCCATAAAATTTTCAATAACATTCATGTCTGGTGATTGTGGTGGTGGCGTCATTAAATGGGGGCAGTTGTATATCAACCATAACTGAACAATTTCCGTTTTTATGTTGTGGGTCTTTGCCTTGGTAGAATTGAAAATTGGTGCGAATACCCAATTTTTTCGCGCTTTGCGACAAATTATCTTTAAGAATCTGAAGATACATGTGCTTGTCTATTGTTGTTTCAATGAGAGCCAGCTTTTCTGGACCGAAAGCCGACATACAACCTCCTTAACAGTTGGCTTTAGGTTTTCTATATTGTATTTGGCTTTCTCCATACGTAAGACATGCCATCTGAGCCAAATATATAAAATTTTGATTCATCGGCAAAGATGACTGTATTCCAGAGCTCGTGGCTCTTACCAAGGTGCTCTTTAGCAAATTTTAATCGACTGGGCTTATTTTTAACACTGATGAATGGTTTTTTCCGGACAACTCGACCATGAAATTCGTGATCCCGCAGTACTCGGTGAAGAGTTTCCACACTACACTTTTCACCAAGGCTTTCGTTCACTTCGGTGGTCAGTTTTACCGCGGACAGTCCAGGATTAGCCGTAATTTTCCGCACAATGTATCGCTCGTCAGCTTCATTGAAAATTTTCTTTGGTGCCTTTCTTCCTGTATCATGCACCCGGTCCTCGTGCAGGAAACGTTCAATAATTTTTTGGACAGTACATGAGTTCATATTTACCATAGAAACAATTTTCCACTGTGATTCGCCGTGTTTCAAATGGTTTATGACCAACTCCCTTTTGTTGTATTGTCGTACGAGGACCCATTTTCTATTATATTCTTGATAACCTTTTCAATAACAAAATCACACTTCAGACGACAACAAGACAATTAAAAGACAATTACCAAGGAGGACACACGAAAAATGCTTTAAGAACTGAATGGCAGAGTGTGAAATCGGTAGCTCGTAGCGACTGCATAACATAAGCTGTTACATGTAATTTCGATGCTTATTTGTTTTTCTTGGAATTTTGAAAGCGGGAGACGCATTTATTTATTGTTCGGTGTTTGTTTCATACTCGATGAAACTGTGATAATCATTCTGCTTTGGTATTTCATAACAAAAGTTTTTCGTTGAAAAAAAATATGCCGTACGAAAATGAAAAGTAGTTACGGCATAAAATAAGCTGTGACCCATTGTATGTTAATTGGTACTTTAAAAAAACACCACCGGCGGTCGTGATTTCAGGTGACTAGATCATCTGGGAAACAAAAAAATCGCCAAATTAATCCTTGTATAAGTGCCTATGGTAGGTACCGGAATGATTTTTTTTCATTAAAAAATAACAAAATGGCGGCCATTTTTAAAATAAAACTATTTTTGAGAATGAAAAATTGAGGAAAAATCGAAAAAAAAATTTATATTAAAAAAATTAGAGTGATCGGTTGAGTATTTTTTTAAAATCGTGTCCGCCAGATTAAAAAACATGATACGAGAAAATCGCGTTTACTTTCTTTTACGATTTTTAAAAAAAACGCTATATACCTCTACTCTGCTATGCCTGAGCCATACAAAATTCCTTCCTCTTTTTCATACAGCTCCTGATTAGCTAATTGTGCATCTCTGCGAGCTGTTCTGATTTTTACAAAAACTGTAACGTAAAAGACCCCTTAAGTCAACAAGAAATTTGAACAGCTCAACATCAACTACTGGCTATTTTTCTGATTGCGAGACATTCAATGTTTTTCAGAAAATAATGGACTGTATGTAGATATAATACAGTTATGTAGTTTATCCAACGGCTAGCTTGAATTTGGTCTTAGGTTCGAGGGATGGTGATCGAATATATATCCAAATTAATCAATTCATAATAAATAAGTGAACAGCGAATGAAATTTAATTCATTTTTTGTTCTGGTTCGAAAACATATATCGCTCACTGAGTTCTGTAGTGATACAAGCGCAAAAATTAAGTTTTGTCAAAGTTGGCTTTGAAACTTTCCTGATATGATAAATGCTACATAAATTGAAAATAGATGAAAAACAGCTAAATAAAAAGAAGCAAGTAATTGATAGTGAAACGTCTACAAATAATTCTTTCCAAATTGAGTGAGTTCCGTGAACTTACAATTGCCAACATCCATTTTGGAGTCGCGTCACTATAGAAGTCTGATAAGCGAAATATTTGTAAGTGATGCCGACAAAATGATAATCTAATTTGAAAAAAGATGGACTAGAAAGTGCGTTATCGGTTTCTTTATTATATTGCCTATATTATTATCAAATACATTTCCGGTCGACTCTTAAGTACATATTTCATTTTTATCGCTGCTCTATAAACACCTTAAACACTGCATAATACTAAAATGCACCCGAAACCCACACCATAAGTCGATAAACGATAAGCAAACTATGATTTCCGATCTGAGTCTGAGATTAGGTCACTCTGATAATGTGAATTCCAAGTAAAATTTTGGGAACAAGTCAAAAAATCGATACATGCTACAATTCGAAGGAATGACCCACATTTATTAGTATTTAAGCGTCCGAAATTGCAAACCAACACAGTCAATATTATTTCTTTCATCAATCAGCTCAAAGTGATTCTGTTAACCATTACCTAGCCGATCCAATCCAAAATGATGATTTTCAACATTATTTTTGCTGTACTTCTATTGCAATTTGCAGTTTCCAATGCTTCCGTTTTCGAGGGAAGCCGATTGGAATCGCAGCAAATAGCTGACGAATATCCGCAGGACATGCCACTTTCAAAGGAATCATTGGTAATTTCTGAGGTGCTGGGAGCTAGCAGTGACGATTTACAAATGGAACGATTATGTATGTGTTTTAATTAAAAATTTAAATAGTTGTTAGCTACTATTTATCATTTGCAGATTGCACTTCGGCTAAATGCAAAAAAGCGTGTCAAGTTCTAGGATACAGAAATGGATGCTGCAAAAGTTACAACCACTGTCAATGTTTTTAGGAAAGAGTTGCGAATGATTTAATACTTAAGAATATATTAAGCATTTTGTAAAAATTATCACAAATTTGTTTTAATATTTAGTCATAATTTGAACAATAATAATACAAACAAACAAAAACAATATTTCTATAAAATATAACATTTTATAAACGTTGCTATGGTGTTTCAGGTCCGTTAATATTCCAAGCAATCGCTTGAAGCTTCTGAATTACCATCGATAAAAATATTTGACCATAGTTTACAGTGGTGTTGCGTCGTATACATCTTACAATTTAATAGCTGTTATTTTACGATTGATATTATACAGTGAAGAATGCAGTTTTAATGCCGATTAGAGCATCATAATTTGAATATATCCATTTACTTCTTCTTAACCAGGTTATAGGTTTACAGTCTTAAAGAATTGGCAGTTTAGCTATATAGGCAAACTTTGCCCATTTGTTTCTATTGTCCTTTATCGCATTCACAGTAACTATGGTCTAACGTCTCCCGCTCCCACTTGATATAATAAACTCGATAGAGCAAGACGACTTCTTACATTTGTTTCAAGTGGTTGAAAAGCGAGCAGCCTATTTATTATTCTAATATACACTTCACGTTTAAACTATTACTTTTTTCAGGCTGATGAGGATTTGAAGACCACTAACAGGGATGATCTTTATGTTTTTTTGGGAAATGATACATCCGTTGTTGCATCCGCTTGTAAGCAACCTTTGGTTTCAGTATCTATTTCTAAAGCTTTCTACGATAAGAAGGTTTTGTTCGAAAGACTATTGTGAACTGAGGCAAATGATTGGAAATAGTATGGGCCAAGCCTTAGATCCGTACACCGTTGTTTATCCATCAATATGATTAATCGTCATTAACTGATTTTCAATTAGGAATAGCTTCTAGACAACCTGCGGCTAATATTTCTTGACTCAATTATTTGTTACCAAGATTATGCACTTTTCGTTATTTGTTACTCAAGTTATACATTCGTAATTATTTTGTCGATGAAATGTAGAATCCAAATGCAAAAATGTTAATACAAATTCACTGGTGCGAAGCTAAATTGTGCATAACATTATTTGACGAGAACAAAAGTCGAGGTTAGATGTAATAAACTGATTTGATTATTTAGCAAACACAAAAAAAAAGATGTTCCAACAATAAAACACATTGTTTGTTGACGTACATATATGTTGCTTTGAGATACCTTGAACTGATTATCTGATATTCCAAGAAAACACCATCGCTACACTCTTAAATCATCAATTCTTTTAAGCTAGGCGAAAGCATCACGAAAATTCAAATTAAACATTTCTGTATGTAACTATAGCTTTAGCTAATTTATTTACTTACCGACAGTGGAATTTTTACTGAATGATAAAATATGGCAAGCATATGAAATAGTTCCAGTTCATGGTGTTTCAACACGTCTAAGGATAGCCGAATGACTGTGTTAATTTTATCATTTTGTATACTGAAAGTAAGTGGAATGTTGGTTGATCATTTTGTCTTTTTATTTAGTGTTTTTGTTGGGGAACATATTAAAAAGCTTAACTAGATTTTTTCCTACGAAACATTCGGTAATGTCTCCAACAAAAATTGCCTTTAGCTTCGGCATTGACGAATTTGTCGTCGTTTAATTAAGTTTATTCGTGATAATTGAGTATTTTTTCTACGTACCGAAAGTGTTGTAAGTTCGATGACCACATATCCCACTTGTTGGGATCGCTGTTCAACCTTTGTGCGATAATATTCAAAAGAAACGGATGACTGCGGCTGTACTCAATTATATCATTCACTGTTTTCGGAAGTGTCTTCGCCTCTCTATTTAATATTCGTTCGAATAATTCTAAACTTTCCGAGCACGTTAAACCACGGTCAATATTCACAGCATTCATCGTTGTTTTCGGTAAATGTTCAAGCACCTATATCAAATATTGTTGTATATTAACTTTGCACTTCTTCTCTCCTGATTATTTTTACCTTCTTATTTCGCGTTGTCACCAAAATTTTACAAGGCAATGCAAATGTTCCAATGGTTTTAACATTTTGAACATCAGCTAGCACCAATAAACAGTCTTTAAATTCTTCTTGTTTGAGCATTGTTTTCAGTTCTTGTTGTAGCTCTAAAATTTTATTGCTTATACCTTCGTAGTCGCCGATCTTGCTGGTAGTATTCGTTCCGCCCAACATGATTTTCAATCTGAAATTACAATTGTACATTTTATAGCAATACAAATTGATGGATCGAATTTTTGTTGACATCACCTTTGCAATTTTTCCAAATCTCTTTCTTGACTATCACAATTGTGCATATCCAACCAGAAAATTTTGTAGTCCATTGCTTTCATAACGCTATAATCACAACAAACGTCCAACGCAAGCCATTTTTTGCCATATCCTAGTTCGCCGTGAATGACTAAATAATGCCATGGTTTCAGTTCTTTCACATAGTCTCGGGTTTCAGCAAACTGTAATGTAAGTTTTCTGTCGTGAATAATCGTTTCAAGATTATTTAGATGATATTTTATTGAGAGTTGTTCGAAAAAACCTTTAAAAGGCTTGGTGCGGTTTATTTATTTACACTTTTCAGTGAATTTTAAAATTATAGATAATGTACAAGCTTCCAAGCCTGAATGTGTGAGATTGAATTTAAAAACACACTTTACCGGTCCTTGGCTTTATATTCAATTTAAAATATAAGTTATAGAAAGTTGTATGTACTCTTGGTAGGCCATTATGTACTAAAATGTTAATAAAATTAAACACTTGATTTTTTTGACTCACAATTTTTTAAAAAATTTATTACGAAGCGTTTCGATCCTTAGATCATCTTCAGGTTTAATACAATATACAAATATTTCCTGTTTTTACTATTAAACAATTAATGGTTGAAGGAGGGGTGAATGGATGGGAAGGGTAATTTCAGCATTCAACAGGTTTTCCTTATTCTTTGTGGCCCGCCTAATCTCAAGGCATTTCAGGTAGTCCAACTTTTTCCCCTTGCTTATTTTATGGAGGATATTAAAATTGCTATCACTAAAATTATGGCCTGTATCTAAAATGTGTTGGGCTATCACAGAATTTGGATTTACCTCGCTGGTTGCTTTGATGCATAATAAAATTTAAAAAAAAATTGTGAGTCAAAAAATCAAGTGTTTAATTTTATTTAGATTTTATTATAAATATAAGTTTAATTTTTTTAAATTATAAACTTTTAAACGATCGCAGCGATCCTGGTATTATGTTTTTTGAAAATTTACAGCTGGAAGCCAGGGAAAGTGGGGAAAATGCTTAACTGCAATCAAATAATGAAGCATACTCTATCCGAAAGGTAGAAAAAATTCACTAGTTCAAATTTTGTGCAGGAATGACTAAAATTATCATCTATATCTATCTATTCGGAGCTGTCTCCGAGAGTTAATTAAATATATTTATATTTAGCAGATTTTTTGCATTATAATAGTCCAAATATATCAAGAGCATTCCGAGGAACCTTGTGTAAGACCCATGTCAATTCTCGCCCCAAAACCCATAAAATATCCTTCAATTTCTATATTGAGTGTAGCGTAGCATCCTTGTAAGCGCGTGTGTAGTGCCCATATCCTGAGAATACATGCATAGAAATTAGATAAAAAGCCGGCTACTTTGTCTTCGATGCCAAGATAGCGGACCGGTTTTGCATGGTATCTCACACCCCATGTTGCGCAAATATACGACACATGTAGCATTTGCCTGATATCGACGGATAATCCTTGCAGCTAGGATCGGTACGTCACTATCAGTGGATACTCGAAAGTAGAAAGTTCTGCGAGCTGGGAAAGTTTTGTGGGAGTGTGTGCAAACAAGAAAATTAAGGAGCGTGGCGACTTGCCAAGAGTTATTGGAAAGGTAAGCAATTCTGCTCATTAAGTGTTGTGTTCAGTGTGATTGTGTTGTTGATATTCATAAATTGTTTAAAGTAGATTTAATTATAAACTTCAACTGCCCTTCTTAAAGTATTGTAAAATGGTGTTTAAGCGGTGTTAGGTGTAAGCTAATCTGGTAACCGAACCAGGAACCTTGAAGTTAAGGATGATGCTCTTCCTTAGTGGTAGCGGGGATGGGGCTCCTCCTCGGTTGGTTGGTTGATGGCTCTCCTCTTCACCCCGGCTGGCATCCCGTGCGTTCTCTGTTGATGTCAGCTTAGGTGTAGGTTCCGTATCGCCTCGTGCGCTCCCTTTGACGATGGTTCAGTTACCATATGAAGCCACAGAACGAAGAACTGTTTATGATGTTTTACTAATTTAAAGAGTGCCAGGTAGTTGAATGTAGTTTATGTTCTTTTATTGAATCGGAGTAGTTTCGCTACTCATTGTGCTCGACCATCACAATTATGTGTTGTTGTTTTTTATTTTATTTACAGACGCGGCAGTTTCCCAAAGCGACCGGGCACCCTACCTTATGTATAATAATTTTTATACCTTGTTCAAAAAAAATTGTCTTACACTTGAAGGCGTAAGAAATTATTGACATGAAATAATGAGAAATAATTATGAAATAAGCTTCGTGAATGTTAATTTATTCTCAAGTTTCAAGCTCTTAACTAATGCCCCCTCTTATTATCATAAATTCGAATATTTGGTGCGGGCATGATTTAATTTCTTACTGAAAAACGCACAAGGTTGCCCAAATGTGTATTTTTTGTTTTACAAAACATCGAGAAAACTAAAAGTGTAAATGTTGCTAGTAGCTCTTTTGCTAATGTAAATGTAATATGGCACGAATTAGACCTTGTAAAATCATTTTCATTAGTTAAGAGTTCAATGATTATAAGTCGGGTCAATAAATTTGCATAAATTGGGATTAAATTCGCAATAGTAAAATAAAACTGTAAAAAAATGATATTTTCCATAAAGAATAAAATATAGAGAATCACACGACTTGGAATTAAGTCGCATTTTTGGACTAACCCATGAACACTTCTTTTGAAATGGTATTATAATATGTTACCACAATTCAAAGATAAACCTTATCATTCTTAAAGATATTTACATTCTGCTAAATCATCAAAAAATCGTTCACATTTGTAAAACGTATTGTAAAAACCCAATAAAGCTACTCACCAACTTAATGCGTCGCACATTGTTGTCCACATGTTTCGGTATACGACTACGTAGCTCATGACGAACATTCAAATAAATCATAATATCCTTATCTTCCCTATATAATTTTATGCCACTTTGTAACTTATTATGCAACCAATAATAATCATGTTGCAATGAATCTAAAAATGCCACCAGGTTCTTATTTTTGCTTATTAATATTTGTATCATTAAAATTATTTGATGTTTTTCATTTTCCTGTAAGACAAAACATAGAGGATTAAAATCACGTCTTTTTAGAAACACATATATCAGAAAATGAAATGATTTAATTTACCATAGATGATATGCTGTGTAAATCTTCTTCGGTAAATATTATTCCTCGACAATTGATGTAAATGAGCATATCCGAGAATTCAAAATCGTCTAAAAAATCTTCTAAGTACATTGGTAAAATATCTTGAAGTAATTTATTATGTTCAGTCTCTACGCTTATTGTGCGTTGAAGTCTTTCGTTTGAGTCGGGGTTTGCGTTTAGGCCAGACATTTTGCTAACTGAAAATAAATAGAATAATATAGGTTATTATTAAAATTTGGAAAACGTTCAAAAATATTAATAATGCTTTATTTTAGACGTGCCAAATATTTGAGTCTGTAGATGTTGGCTTGTCTTGAAGCTATAATACTATAAGCAATGAACATTTATGGCGTGCTAATTATAAGTAATAGTTAACTAATATTGAAACTGTTGTCGATCAAGTTTATTAAAGATGATTTTCTATAAGGAAAACTCGCAATCATTTTCACCCTGTTTATCATTCAATTCTTACATCTTCAAAATAGGAACGAAGTAAAATCTCATCTCCAAGTTCATGATCAACTTGTCATAAAAACATTGAAAAATGAATGAAAAACAATGAAAATGAATAGCGCAAAATGATACTCTACATTTTTTACATGATTTCAAGTGTGCATTTCATTTTCAGCAAAATTAAGCCACCATATACGGGGTGAAAACATAACTACTGAGAGTAGTGTATCAATAGCTGCTTGAAACACATCAAGAAAATTTTTTGCGTCTGTTGTTACTAAGAACATAAAACTGTTAACAGACTGTTTTTGAAATACGATATAGAATCGTTTCAGACTTTGCCAAGGTAAGGGATTGTCATTGAAAAAATCTCTTAATGACGACACTGAAACTGATTAAATAATGCGATCGAACTTATAGTGAAACGGAATATAGAATGGAATTGACGGAAATGAACATTCAGGAATTTGATTGAAATGCTAACAAAATTCTTTGGTTCTTATTTAAGACGTTCAATATTGTAAAAAAAATGACAAGGAGCTGATTTGGTTTAAACATTCTAAAAACGTTGTAAATGGGATAAAGTCGGGCAAATATCATACTTAAAGAAATCACGTCTTATTAGGTAACGTGGATCTCTTAAATTCATGAAATGATTTGAAGTACATGGACTTCATAAGTAAATGTTTATCTAAATAGCACAGTCGTATTTGCTATCATTCAATAATGGGTTCATTAGTCACGGAATACCAAAAAAAAATCGGTACGAAAATATTCTTTAAAAAAGTTTATCTTTACATTTGAAGTACAAAAAAAATTCGGGCAATTTTTAAGAAGAGATAACTTCATGAAAATAACTAAAGTCTGAACTTATTGTGCCAGTAGAAAAATCATACATGAAATTAATCCACTTTAAAATTGCCAGTTTGGGAAGCATATACATACAGTTAGGGACAAAACTCTCCATACACCCTCAAAATTTCATAAATTTAGTAGAAAATGCAAATATATAGAAGAATTTTATATGTAACGTTACTTCAAATGTATTTTTATTAACAGAAATTTAAAAAAAATTACATTAATTAACTTATAACTGTAAAAACACCAAAACAACGAAATTCAGTAAGGACAAAAGTGTTCATACATTATGTAGTTGAACTGAAAATTCCACATTATTCAATATATTTTTATATTTCAATATTTTGTTGGACCGCCGTTGGCATCGATAACAGCCTGCAACCGTCTTGGCATTGATTCCACCAACTTTTTAGTGACTTCCGGAGTTATTTCTCCCCAGGCTTGTTGAAGCGCAGTTTTGAGTGATTCCTTGCTACTGGTGTGAATTTTCGAGATTTTTCTTTTCATAAGTTCCCAAATATGTTCAATGTGGTTTAAGGCCGGCGACTGAGGAGGAGAACACAGCTGTCTTGGTGCGTAATAAAGCAACCAGTTCTTTACGAAGCGTGCAGTATGTTTAGGATCGTTGTCCTGTTGGAATATCCAATGCTCGCCAAGACCCAAATTGTCCACGGAAGGTTGCAAATTTTCTTCTAACAGTCTTTTATAATAGTATTGGTCCATAATACCGTCTATAAAGACCAATCGGCCAACCCCACCTGCTGCAATTCCACCCCACACCATCGCATTGCCACCGCCGTGTTTTACTGTTGATATCAAATTCTTCAGTTGCAATGCCGTTCCCTTTTTTCGCCAGATTCTTTCTTTGCCATCATTACCAAACAAGTTGAACTTGCTTTCATCGGTAAATAAGACAGTTTCCCAGAACCTTAACTCCTTTCCTAAATATCGCTTTGCAAATTCAAGTCGAAGCTGCCTATTCTTTTCAGATATTAGCGGCTTTTTACGAGGAACTCTACTTGCATATCCATTGGAACGTAGCATTCTTCGGATGGTTTTAGGGTGAACACACTTATTCGAAGTATGAGCGACATGTTCCGCCAGTTGCAGACCGGTTACCCTTGGGTTTTTGTCCACCGCTTTTAAGATCATGCTGATATCCCGCCTGGAAAGTTTCTTTGGTCGTCCATTCCTTGGCTTATTTTCCACTGATCCTGTGTTTTTATGCTTTTGAACAATGTATTGGACAGTTGCATGGGATAAATTAAATAAAGCTCCAATTGCGCGGTATGATTTTCCATTTCTATGCTCAGCAATAATTAATTTTTTTATTTCAACACTTACTTCTTTTCGCTTGCTCATTTTTCACTTCTTTTGCTCACAGATTACTCGAACAAACTAGTCATTAGATCGTACTCACGCTTTTCATGGGAAATACAACGGTTCTTTGAAGAAAAACAACAGTTAAGCAATGCAATGAAGACCAGAGTACACTAACTGATCAATGTATGAACACTTTTGTCCTTACTAAATTTTCTTGTTTTGGTGTTTTTACAGTTATAAGTTAATTAATGTTTATTTATTTTTAAATTTCTATTAATAAAAACACATTTACAGTAAAGTTGCATATAAAATTCTCGTATATATTTGCATTTTCTTCTAAATGTATGAAATTTGGTGGGTGTATGGAGAAACTAACTGTATGTATAACTTAACCATCAATTGAAAGTGTTGATCGTCCAAAAAATGTCCCCTGTACAAAGTTGGCTAGTGCCTCCGAAAACTGCTAAGTCATATGATCGACCTTTGGACTAAACAATTGTTTGATTGTATACTTTTTTTGAATATAATTGCTATTATTAGCTGGAGTTGCATTAAATCATTATCGGCATTTTCTGGAGCTCTGGAGAATAATAACCAACATAGAGCCGAGGCTGCAGAGTCAGCATGAAATGTTTACCACTGCAAGGGGAATCATTTTAAAGACTCTGCAATAACGACTCTATTTTGCAGTCCTGCCTGGAATATTATATCGTGCTCAATTGAGAATACTTATAATTAACATTGTGCACTGATATCTCGAAAACTTGGAAAACAATACGTCAAATAGGAAATTTAAACTGTTCATATTAAATATTAACACATATACAGTCGTGGTCACAATTATTTACACAACGCAAATCATGAAGAAAAATTTGAATGAAATCAAAATAGCTCCTTCAATTTTTTAATACAACAAAATGGAATCTTATTCAGGTATTCTTTGGCAAATTCATAGTTACTTGCCAAAGGCAAAATTGCAATAAAACATTCCAGAACAAAAATAAAAACAAAAACTAAGTGGCCAAAAGTATTTGCAAACCCGTCATTATGGCCAAAATTATTTGCACACACCATTAATTTTTTTTTTGGGAAATTTACTTGCAGTTTGCATTTGAGCACAGAAATAATCCAGCCGAATTTTGGAGACAAATTTTGTGGACGGAACGTACGGTAGACATTTTTACTATTCCAATGCACAGCAAAAGAAAAATCAAGCCGTCAGTATTCCTACGCGCCATTCACATGGTGGTACGGGGTTGTATTTGTTTTAATGGGATTGGTCCAACTGTTGATTGTCCAACAAAGATGCGTTCGTCTCAATACCTCCAAATACTCGAAGCGGTTATTCGTGCCAAGGGAGGCAACACCAAGTATTAGGTAATGGCCATAAAGTCCCCTTTTTTATTAAGTTTTAACTTTTTCGCAGATTTTTCGGAGAAACGAGGCGGAAACCAACCATTGCAAATAATTTTAGCCATAATAATGGATGTGCAAATATTTTTGACCACTTAGTTTTTGTTTTTATTTTTGTTCTGTAATCTTTTATTTCAATTTTGCTTTTGTCAAGTAACTATGAATTTGCCAAAGAATACCTGAATAAAATTCCATTTTGTTGTAATAAAAATTGAAGAAGTTATTTTGATTTCATTCAAATTTTTCTTCATGATTTACGTTGTGTAAATAATTGTGGCCACGACTGTATGTGTAAGTTTATTACGGTACCATATTATTACGCAAAATTAAAGCGAAAACTCCTAAACAAATCCAGATTATAGAATTGAATTTTATTTGTATTAATCATCGATTTTTTTGCACACTCTTTTAAAATCGCACCACGATCAATCGACAACGGTTTTAGATCTAAATTGCGTACATTCAGTGAATTATTTCATGTTGAAGACCACAATAATTAATTTTCAGCAAACATTTCGTGCCAAAAGTAGATCAAGCTCACAACAACAAAATTATATATATAAATACTATACTTAAATTTGAGATGGGTCGATGCCTGTACATTGAATTTAAAAAATAAAAAAATCATTTGAGTGAGTATTTGAAATCAATAGAAAGAAAAAATGCCATTATATTGATCTGTCTGTGCACGCAACACACGCAAACTACTTCAAGGACATGGATTAAACTTGATACAGTGATAGCTTTTATCGTGGGTCAACATTTAACACTCGAAAGAGGAAAGTCAAAAAACTATACCTATAAAATTGAATTTCGCGTTCAAACCTAAATACAATGCGAGAAAAGTAATAGTCGCGACATCGATCAACGAGCGCGACTCGCAATGAAATTTTCTAGACTTGGGTAGTCGGCGATATGTGAGCGGACAGACAGTGGCATAAGTGCAGAGTGTTTTTGAAAGCGAATAAGTGTTCGTTCTTAGAGAAGAAAAGCGATTGAATAATGCGAATGGCATTCATTTCATTCAGAAGAGTGAAGACAACAATTAATGTATTTCGTGATTTATTTTAGATGTGTGTTCAGTATCCCAAGCTGAAAAGTTGTCAGAAAATCGCTAAAAAATTTCGCATAATTTTTTCACTGAAAAAGAGCTGACTAACTGAATACCTACAACGGAAATAATTAATCATTGACACAAGAACAAAAATTATGCCCGCGCACAGATATGAACCGCATTAACGTTATTCCAAATATTTTCTAGGAACGATAAGACGTGGTTTGTGATTTGAATCGAAATATCACCACACTATTTCATGTAAATATCAGTTTTATAGATACTTAATATTTTATCAATGTTATCTTAATGTAGTGGTGCCGTTCATTTTTTTTACAGATAAGTATATAATCAGCTAAAATTTTCAATTTGATTGCTATCATATAAACGGAACAATTGAAATCTTTAATATCTTTTCCTGTCAGTTAATTTGATTAACGATACTTTTTTACTGTGACACGATTAATAAAATTCGAAAGCAGTTAATTTATACTTTAAAAAGATTTTTTAGTTACTAAATAATGAAAGCTGATACTCAAAAAGTAGGCATTTATTGAAAGAAAAAAAAACTCAGTAAGGATCATTAGAAATGTATTATTTTGTGGATCCAATCCATGCACTCATACAGCCTGTTACGTAAGAGCGTGGTCACTGTTACATGTAGAAAAAAAATCGTAGCGATATATTTATTTTTCTATGACATAGAGGACACCTCAATCCTTCATGCTTTATGGAAAGAATCAGCCGTTAGTCGAATTCAGTAGTTCTCCGTGCTGCTTACGCCTCGCGCTTCGAGGCATTTTTTATGTTCGCATGAAAAAGAACCTAAATTAACGCAAATGAGCTGCTGCGAAATACATGGGGAAGTCGAAGCAGTTCGTAAGCAAGTGGGTGAATCGCTATAAAAAGGTCGGCAATGTCGATGATTTTCCTGATCGCAAGCAAAGTGACAAAATAAAACGAAAAAAAGGATTTTAGCAATGTTTTCGAAGGATCCAACTGTGACTCTACGTGAAGGTGCTGTAAAATTGAAAGCAAAAGGTGTCGACATATCATACGGAACGATTCGTAGGCACTTGCTTGCAAATAAAGTGAAATATTGGAGTACTTTGGAAAAGCCAAAGTTAAGTGAAAAACACGCTGAAAAACGTGTGGCGTGGTCGAAGAAAAATTTGGACCGCGATTGAACAACGTGATCTTTTCGGAAGAATCTTCCTTTTGGGTATTTTCGAGCATCAAACACGCATGGACAACCTGCACTCTAGTAGACTGCTCCAACGAACTGTGAAGCACCCCGTCAAGGTCCATGTTTGGGGGTGCTTTTCAAAAAAAAGGTTTCGGAACTTTGTTCTTATTTACAAACAATTTGAATGCCGAAAAATGAACAAAATCTATCAAAAGGCTTTGTTACCATCTACCAAGCAATGTTTCATCAGAAAAAAAACGAGAGCTGGATCCTTCAAGAGGACAACGACCCAAAATATCGGAGTCGAGCGTGTAGCGAGTGGAAAGGGCAAAATGGGATGCAAATCCAATAGAAAATGTGTGGACTCTAATAAAAATGCAACTTCGCAAATGCAAGTCAGGTAACTTAGATCAACAGTCTCGACAAATTCGGAAAATTTGGAGGTCTTTCCCAAAAGAATATGCCAAAAACCTCGTGGAAAGCATGCCCCGACGGTGTCAGGCCATAATTAATGCTGGAGGAGATTGGACTTGCTACTAAGGTATTGAGTATTGACGACCAATTAAACAATAAATGTGCGAATTTTTATAAAATCTATTGTTCTTATAATTTAACAGTGACCACGCTCTTATGTAACAGACTGTAGCTTTTGATTTCGTGAAAGTATTCCACAGCTACAATACACTCAGCATTTCATGGTCAAAGTTGTTTAAACATTACCTTTGAATATTCTTTATTGTTTATCATTTTCATATCCGTTTTCCCAGAAATTGTTGCAACCGACAACATACTAACAGACAGAAATAAAATTTATAGAGACCTCAAGTTGTTTTTACGAAGCACTTAAAATTAGTCTTAATTTTACACAGCTTTTGTATACTTTAAATTTCATTTCTGATTCGGAGGGTAAAATAAGAAGCTTTTTTTTATCGTCCAATTGATTGATTCTTTCATTTTAAATTAAGAGCCGGCTAATTTTAAGGGCTCATTCGTTTAAATTTTTTGTCATAAATGAAACACTAATGCAGTTATTAATTATAATTGAATTCTTAAAAGTCATTTAACACTTTTTTCAATAGTTAATGCAACACCTTCACTATTTATGATTGCAATTTTCTAAAATAAATTCTATGTTTTCTGGAATACTTGTGAAGTAACGCGGTACGAGCAACCATCTAATTTACAAGTTTCATTGTGTTAAATTAGTAGTTCATAAATATCCAATTGTTATTCGTAATTAACGAATAATTCTAGTATAATCACAGCAGGGAACAATGGAGTAAAGTTCCTATTTTCATCAAATTAAAAAGTTGAATATTTACAGAAAAAACTAAGACGCATCATGTTATTGTTGTATACATTCAATTACTCATACAATTAATTTATGAAGACTGGAATTATGCAAAATACAGTTCGATTTAGCTACTAAAATTTATGCAATAAAATAAATTAGTCTTATAAAAGATTCTTTTGAAAGTCTTTTTTTTTTTAGCAAAATAAGCATGATAAATTTTTTTTTAATTAAAAGGTTTTATTACGCATTAAATAACGGACTTAAAGCCAGGAAATAATTATGTGTTACGAATCTGGGGCTTTAATCAGATAAGCATAAAGCCGTGGGACATATGTATGTGCTAGAAAACTTTCTGTTGAAACTGCAAAACCATTTGTCTTTCAACTATTTTCTTCGACCTCAACATTGAATTCAAATCGTTTTAATAGGCATAAATAAAATACGACAAACATATAACACACAATACTATTAAAATTATGTGAACAAACTTGAGATCGAATTTTCGTCAAAAAAATGAGTTGCAATGAAATGTTTCCTAAAAATTGAAGGAATTTTTAAAGCTAGAAGACTAAGGATAGTAGTTCCATGCGAAAAAAATCCGACATAAAATTCTTGTAAATAAAATCTGTTCCCCAAATATATCAAGGGACAAAAATTACATAGAATAATTTATTAAAATATGTATGTGGAAAAAAATTGTGAATTTTTCGGCCAAAATAGCAAAATTCTTACAAACAAAATATGTTTTCCTCATATTTCAAAAGACAAAAACCGCATAAAGTGATTTATCCAAATATGTATGCGAAAAAAAATGTGTTTGTTTTTTTTGGGGGGGAGGGGGGTAATAACAAATTTGATGCGATTATGTGACGAAAATTTTTGTGCAATTTATTGAAAAGAAATTTGGTGGCAAAGTTTCTATTGGAAAATTTGAAGAAATTCGCTCTCGAGAATATTTTTTATAAGAAAATATTGATAAAAGTTGATTTTTGATTGATTGTTCTCAAAAAATAAATATGAAAATTCGTTTGAAATTGAACATGAAAGTTAATACGAACAAATTTGGAGAAAGAATGTGTCAATGCATTGCGAATATTTCAATGGCGACATTTCCTAGGAAAAGCTAGATCAAACAGCAATGAAAATATGGACGGGATGAATATTGACGAATGAAAATGTATACGATAATTTATGTTGAAAAATATATACCGCAAAAAATAATAAAATAATAATTTTATAGTTACTCCACCTCGAAATTTTCTTAAAAAAATGCCTATAATGTAGCAAAATTAGGGCAGGCAATGCCCGTTAATATTCAGCCCTATGTATGGCATACCCACGGAGGGCATAGGTCCGAAATCGCAGAGCGGAAGCTGTCAATTAGTAAGTGAGGCCGACCGCGATCAGAAGCGTCAGTGTGGCGGCCGGTTTAGAATCGAAATAAATAAGAGCCATCTGCCATTTGCATGTATTTCATTTAAAAGAACCGTGTTTATAATAGAAACAATTCTGCAATTGCTTTTCTTTTCAAAATGATATTAAATCCACATATTCTTGGAAATGCAAAGAGATATAAGCGACGTTTTTAGCGAAAATAAGTTCGAATGTAGTAGCGGTTTCTTCTATGGATTTAGCATGTGTGAAGCGTTAGTGTCGCAGGCTTCTAATCTGCGTGGCAGACGTTTTATCAGCGGTTTAATTTTTTATCACAATTAAAAAAAATAGCATAGTAGAAATGTGCAGAATAAACGTTGTTAGTAGTTGTACAATTATGTATTAATAATATCAGGTGTTTGTCAAATTTGAGGATGGTTGGTTGGTTCTAGTGGCAGCACTCTTTTCTCAAAAGATGGCTCACTTGGGCCACGACCGGTATATTATGATGCCACAAGAAGATCCCGACGGCACTAGAAGCTAACCACAAGATGCTGAGAAACATTTAGATTATAAATTTGAGGGAAAATGTGAGAAAAACGAAAATTGTCGATTAGACCACAAAAATGCTTTTGATAAATATCAGATAGAAAAGTATGCAGTGAATAATACACAAATATGCATAAATTTTTCAAAAAACGAATACTATAGTTATCTACATGGAGCTTATATTATTTTTGCAAAGAACTAAAAAAAAACTTTAATAGGGAATTGTCGAAAAAAATGCGAGAAATCCAACAAAATGAGCGAAAGATTACTTCTACCACGGTGTCAAGACGACGAAAGAACGTCAAGAGCGACTAGAGGATAATATAATAATGTTGCTCTAAAGTATACCTTATCATCATAGAAATCATGTAGCAAAGTTGCATATAGTGAAAAAATCTCCAAGTGTTCGAAATTTTAAATTAGCGTGGCGCCTCTCCCTGCTCTTCCGGAGCCCGATTCGCCCGTATCCCCGCGCACTGTTGGTATTGAAATTTAGAACAATTTTAAATATAAACCTTTCAAAACTGTACACGTGCTCTGTTAGTTGAACGTTAGTAGAGAACGCTGAAGTACGCATTTTGCAGACAAGAGGTATATCAAATTTATCCATGATCTTTCAATAACTTAAACTTTAAACGCGTTTATCTCGGAACGACGTTTTTCAAATTGGCCGGAATCCTTTCTCAAACAATTTTAGGTTCGATTTACTTGAAATTTTCACAGTATGTTCAAAACTAGTGTCTGCTAAGGAAGTACGTAGGATTTTTTTTAATGTTGCATATTTCAATTGTTATTAACAATTTTCGAGCGTTTTTTTTAAATTTCAAAATGACGCCATTTTGTTAAAAATCAATTTAAAAAAAATCTTACGTACTTCTCTGGCTGTTATTATGCATTATCGACAATTATTTGTTTAATAACCATAACCTTAACATTTCAGGAGAAAACGATCCGGCCAAGAAGCCATGAAAAAATAAGGCGTTTCTGGAGAAATGCCAGAGAACCGCCATTTTGTTTTTTAAAGTTCTGAAAAAATTCAAAGAGGATGTCAAATACTTGTACAATTTAGATATTTTTACCAAATTTCGATATGTTGTTTGGTTTTTGAGAAAAAAATTCCCAAAAAATTTCCTTTTGTTTACCTCTACAGTGGGATTCTCCCTCAAGGAAACGTGAAGTGTTGTTAGTACTTACAAAAAAATAATTTCCAATCAAGTGGGTACAGCTTTAATGCGGAGTTTATCACTAAGGAAGCGTCACTCGTGTACAGTATCAATAATAAAAAATAAATAAAATTCAATTTCACACTTTTATCTGGAATGATATAATTGTTTTATGCTTCACCTTATATCATGTCTGTTAAGCCAACTGAAAACCGATTAACTTTGTCGTAAATTCACACAATAGGCACATCTAGATACGATTTGAAATTGTTCAGAATAAACTCGAAAACTATGAAATTTAAAAGTTTTTTCAATGATCACTGTATTCTCGACAAGTAGTAAAGAAGAAAAGAAACAATCACACGTAACTTCAAGTGAATACTATCCGATATTCATATAGGTAGATTTTTTTATTAGACGCATTAAATAAATAACGGAATCAAGTTGTGATAAAACAATGAGCAATCAAAAATTTATAGAAAGCGACTAAATGTCTACCAGCACCGGTTTCCACCACAACGCAAGGGATAAAGCATTCGTCACTAGATATTGCCTTCGTTGTACACCTATAACCGCGTCACTTCATCTTATCTGCAAAAACATACTTTTTTTGGGACCAACAATCAACTAAACACGATTTGTTTATCAGCAAGTCAATGGACTCGATATTACGAGTTAACTTGAAGAACTTGAGAATTTCATAATGTGCACTCATTGACTGACGCGATATCTGGTTTTTTTTATTAAAGCAGTTTTTCTTCTAATTTATAAATAGTTTTCTATGACAAAGATTCGAAGGCGAAAATGTCAAAAAAAAAAGTTTGCAGAAAGAAAAGATTCATGCAGGCTGAACTGAACTGACACACAGGAATGAAATATAGCCCAAGGTTTCACGCATTTTTCTATGAATTTTTTTCATCGGTTTGGATAAAATACGCATGAAGACTTTGTACTGGATTGGAATTAAATAAACCTTTTTTTAGGTAGCAGGCTTTTTTGGGACACACCAAGAAAATCAATCAAATCCTGTCAGAAGGTGCTACTAACCATTATCTATTAATTGAAAAATAAATGTGTTAGAATATTGTATGGGGAGTTTTCACGTTATCAACGACTTAATAAATCATAATACACGTATTACTGATTGCTTATCAAAAAACAACGTAGATTTAATAAATAACCATTTCGACGTTGCGAAAATATGTAAAGTTTAGTAAATACAAACTTCCTTGTGCGATTTATTGCAAATTTTTAATTTAGATTTAACTGAAAGAAGAAATTTTACCATTGTTAGATTACGAAGAATATCATAGTGTAATCAATAAATTCAACCTTATACATGTTCAATTCAAGGTTGCGATCAAACCTTTTCCACTATGGAACTGTGAGTCAGCTTATGTGCAGTTGTGAGGCATGATAGTAAGCACGAGCGTGTAACAAACAAAGCCACAAGAACGAATGACAAACAAACATTCCAACATCATGCGAGCTCATATGCAGTTGGGCACGCGAACAATCGTTAAGGGATGTTAGTTTGCAGTTTATGACTATCTTGGGTAGCAAATATCTGTAAGACACAATTAGATATTTTAGTTTAGAAAGAAACACAATTCTTATTTGAAATATAAACAACAGACTAAGCGACGACTACACAAAGTGTTAACCCATCGATTTAATGAATTTTTTTCTAGATAGTTTACTACGTATTAGAAGACATGGAAATACTTGGGGTCTGTCGTCACTTCCAGTCCTAGACGAATTTTTGTAACATTGCAAAGAAAACGAAAACTAAATCTTGTAATTGCATCTGTGTCTTGAAAAATGTGGCTTACACAAAAATGTTGTGTATGGCGAAATTGTGTAAAATTAAATTTCCAGCAACTTGTACATAGATTGTTATCATGTGATTGCAATATTTAAAAAGTAACGAGCTAAAATCCATCCGAAATCATCTTATGGACCCCATAACTTCTTTGTTTTGGGTTTTTATCACCAAACGAATTTAAAATTTTACTTTAAGGAGTTGATAGGCTTTCTACATCCAAAAAACTGGCCTATTTTTAAGAATTTATTACAACAACTCTGGAGTAGATATTAATGTAATTCTTTTTGGGTTTATTAAATACACTGTCAAAACATACCCAAAAATTAATTTCATTTAATTATTGGTATTATTTTACACAAAATGGCGGCATTCTCCTAGCCATATAAAAAATGCATATTAAGGGGGGAAACCAGTTTAGACGGGTTTAAAAAACCTCATTTTCGCTACATTTATTTTCAAACGCGTTTTTCTCGAAAGGACTTTTTTTCAACTGGTGGGCATTCTAGCTCAAAAATATATCGACCAATTGTTCTTAAAATTTGTGTGAATATTCTTTTTTCAATTACAATTTATATATACCCAACTCTGGGGTGATATTATTATTAAAAATATTCTTTTTAATGCAAAAAAAGGTGAAAAAACATGGTATAAAAACATGACATTGTGTTCAAACACCTCAAAAATTTTCAATTTTCAACTTTTTTGATCACAGTTAGGTTCATATTCTTAGGAAATATGTTGTTAACGAAAAAAGAATTTGTAGTGATTACAGGGAAAAAATGGTGACTTCAGGAATGCCCACCAGCAAAAAAATCAGATTGCGATCGTCCATGGACAGTAGCTTCTAACTCTACTATTTCCGGCCCAAATGACTTGAAAAAATAACAAAGTATACTTCAAAACATAAATAAAATATCCACCACATTTAAACAAATTTTAATTATTCCTTCCTTGCAAAGAAAACCACGAAAAACACTAAAATTTCGGTCTCCTAAACTGGTTTCCCCCTTTAAACGATGACAGTGATCACGAAGTGAAAAATGATCGGAAACAATAAATTCAAAAAAGGTTTTATCAAGTAAGCCAGTGGCAAATTATACAGTTATGTACAATAATAACAAAATGGTGAACAATTAAAAATAACTTTTCGAATTTCGAGTTTTTTTGGTGATTTTTGGGTTAAAAAAAAATCAAAATAAATATTTTGGAACGCCTACGGTTCACACGATAACTATACACACATGTGTTCAATAAACGGTAAATGTTTCAGAAGGATCAGTTCCGTAGTGGCGGAGAAATCACTGTCACGGCAAGAAAAAAAGTGATTTTAAGAAAAATGCATTTAAACTTTTGAGAGAGATGATTTTCTTCCAAAATTCAAAACGTTACTCATATTCAAAATACCGATTAGACAAGGTTATAAGACCAACATTCTCTTTTTAAATTCAATACTACAGTTAATCTACTTGTTTTCATGTATCACTCGAACATCTGTTTGTGTAAACACTATACAAAGAGCTAAACACTATACAAAGGGGCAAAGCCTTATAAAACCACGTGTGTCTACCAGTATACACATGGCGCGCGCATTAAATCAAGCATAACTATAATAATAATGCCTGGATCTATCTAACATTTTAACACGATATTTTTGAGAGTATTTACTATTGAAATAAGTAAATAAAAATTGATTTTTTGAAATGTATAAAGCCTATAACCTCCTTAAGATGATTTTGTCGCAAATCGCTTGCGATATCCTTTATTGCAGTCACAGTACTCTGTCGGGAGTTATGACAAAATATATATTTGTGTGAGCTATGGTTTTCGAGATACAACGGGATTTAGATTTCGTTTTGTTTTTAAAAGTGCAAAAATCCACAGGATAAGAAGTGGCAGACCAAGCTTTTTCATATCCACTAATAGTAAAATATCACTAAAAATTAGAAATTTTCGTCGATTTAGGGTTAACAGCTGGCGTCCCTTTATAAGATTGTACAATAAACGAGAGTAATATAAAGAATTGAGGTAAATAAAAGCAATTTACCAGAAATACAAATTACAATGTCCAGAACTGTTCATTTTGACAAAACTTGTTGAAATGCGAAAGATTGGGGGTGTTTAAATCGTTCAGATTTCATCGAAGATCAATTCATTAATTTTGTCCATATATACATATTTATGTAGCTTGTATACTTATCAGAAAAAATCGGAGAAATACGTTTTAGGGGTCTAAATTCTGTATTTCCAAGCTTAGAATTATATACGTATGATGGTTTTGGTAGAAAATCATTTAAAGGGCAATTTTACCACATACATAGTTTCCGGAATTACTTACAAGGAGAGGCTACGGTCTCGACCTCTCAGATTTGAATGAAATTTGGGACATAAATAGGAGACGTCAAGGATATTCGATCCTTAAAATATTAGACCGCAACAACCCCCTCCTCCACCCGTTTTTAAGAAAAACGCCTCTGAAGTTTTTAGCGTCGCTTATGCTTTTGCATCTGACAGAAGCGATGTAGTGAAGGAAGCAGCGCGACTAGCTCGCGATAATGAGGTCGTGTGTTCGATCCCCAGTCGGTATTGTTTTTTTTGAATAATTGTCGATGTAATTAGTTTAAGGTAAATCAGCAATGTTCAACTACAAATACATTTATTTTTAGAAATCAGCGAACTGTTCGTTTATTTAGATATGTAAATTATACTAAAAACTCATTGGTCAACGGTTGGATTATTAAAAACTATTGTTTTTTAAGCAAAACCATAGTTGTCGGTAGGATCATTTCTTGTTCCTAGAATCAACCCTGCGGCCTCTTCGTGTTCCATAGCCAACTAGGCAAAAAGCAATAAAACAAGATGACGCTCAACGTGGCTAGCCATAAATTCTATGGTGTTGAGTAATTTTGGCATATAGTAGATACTAGGGACAGTTCCCATAATTTCGTATTGCTGTATGATTCGCACTAGTTATCTATCCGGCAAGGATTTCGCTTCGAGCACAGCAATCCGAAATTATGGAACTGTTAAACAATTACGTCCCTAATATCTACTATACGCCACAATGTTTTTGACTCGAGTTTCTAAATCACATAAAATACATTATTAAATATTTCCAAAATTCAATCGTATTACATGATTTCTCATATTTCTCCTAAAAAATCGATGCAGATCAGATCGGTGAGATCTTCCGATGAAATGAAAACAAAACATGATGTTGATTCACCTTAATGGACTTACTAGTCAGAACAAGATGATGACACATCTGCATGTACCAATATAAAACTATAAACCGAACAAAAACTTTGGGGCACGTGAGTTCCTTGCACGCCAATAACCTTAAAAGTGTAATACGCAATCGAACTAATGTGTTGCGCCAATCTTTCAGTTTATTTATTGTTCCTATAAATCGAAGATAAGCTTTAATTAAACAATGCAACTACATGCAGCCCGCATCTCCATCTGCGATCATTAGTCACCTCTGGCACACTTGGATATGCAATAGTTTATTTACTATTGTTTATCTTTCGCGAATATCAAAGACTGTTTGTTTGCTGTTAAGGCAATAAACGCGTGAGAAAATCAATATGACGTGTATATTCTATGAATCGGGACACCTTTTATAAGTATGCGATTTACAAGGGGTTTTAATTGATTTAAAACGTATCTGCCTCCTAGTAAATGATCACCATATAGAATTAGTCACCTTCATAACAATAATCTTATCTTAAGAATGAATCTTGAATTAAAATGATAGAGAATTGTGACTATAATTTCGACCGATTGAAAATTTTGATCGATTTTTTGATCAGATTAATACCATAAAAGTGAAACGAGTCAACATTTGTTGACTGGTTTATTTTTATGGTATTTATGAAAATTATTATTGAAATTTTCCTATTTTTAAGGGGTTATATACTCGATTTTTTTTTGTAGATTACTCATTTATTCGCTGAAATGGCATATAAACGTCGTGAAAATGATACTCAAAACGAACCATCACCAAAAAAAACTTGAATCAATTTTTGCATGGAAACCGGCGCACGTCCACTCAAAGTCGCCAGCAGCTCAGTGTCGAAAAATGGGCAAGACGATTATAAGGACCTTTCATTGCTCAGAAAAGAAGTCGAGGAGCAAAATTTGAATTTGTAAAGGATGTTTTGTGGTGCTGGAAAAATTAAAAGAGGTGAAAAATTCATGTGCTAAACATGTTTGAAAACTTTAAACACGGTTTTGTTCGAAACCATGTTTGCGGAATTGGTGAGAAAAGTACACTTCAAGCTATTTTCATCTGATTGTCTTGAATTTTGACTGTAGCTTCTCAGCAGGATTATCTTGAAGGACAAACAAAAATTTTGTACATTTTATCGACAATTGCAATTTTTATAAACAATTTAAGGACGATTTATTTTCACTGAAAATCATTAACTGGTGTTATTATTTTTCTGTTATCTTAAAAAAACTAATTTACATTATGAAATAAAATTTATTTCGTCACAGGTGCTGTTTTAAAACTTTTATGTTGCACACTATGAACTTCGTCGAAAGCAAAACGTTCGATTTACTGCATCTTGTGTTTTTTAATAATAATAAAATAAATAAACATCCGATAGTATGTTAAAACCATTTTTTATCAATTAATTTTTAGCAAAAACTAGGTAAACATTTTGATATAGTGGATGTGTTCTAAACTTTCGGCTAAACAGAGTCATACAAATTTTTGATTTCGACGAATTATTTGACAAATTTAATAAATTGACGAAAAATAAATTTAAATAATGGATTTTAACGTTTTCACACAAGAGAAATTGTAGCAATGTAGACTTGCATGATTTTTTTGAATTATATTGAAGAACAGAAGTTATAGCGCCATTATTATTCCAAAAAGTGCTACAAGCTCATAAAAAAACAACCTTTACTAGAATTTGTAAGGGATTCCTGAATTTTTAACATGCTTGAATTATTAGTTTGACATCGAATTAAATGGATTAATCAATGCTATAATGTTTTTGTATTGCTGATGCGCACATTCATGTAGTGTAAAGAACATTCTCCAGTACAAAGAAACTTGTTAGCTTCCCAGTATATAGGGAAGTTATTGTAATTGGTGCGAAATTCGAAATTTTCAACATATCTTCGCGGTTTAAGGTTTCAGGAGTAATTTAAAATTATTTTCAGAAGGAACTATGTATTTGTACGTACTTATGAACGTACGCTCGGATCATTTATTTCTAGAACGATATCTCATGAAAGCAATGCCATATCGACTCTGTTGAGGTGTCTATCGAAGCGTTTTAGCAATGACCTAAGTTGATAAGATTTTGGTAGTTTCGGTAGATTTCTTATTTTAACGCAACCAAGGTATTTCTGTCACGCATGATATCTCAAGAACGAAACGTTGTATTAGCGTCGTTGAGAAGGCAATCGAAGCGCGTTAACATTTTAATGAGCCTATCAAATTTTCTACTAATTTAATATAACCGGTTTTTAATTCAATGAAAAAACTTAAAAATAGGTTACATACTTATATTTTATTTTTAAATAAATTTGCACTTCTGGCAATCGATGCTTTACAAAATTAAAAGTAGCAATTTAAAATTGAAAGTTTTTTTGTAATTAAAAAAATTATTCGTAAAATAAACAAATAATGAGCATAAATAACAAATTATGAATAGTTAAAGTGAATAAAAAATTGATAGGAATATTACATAATTTCACTTACTCTCGCGATTTGGTTGTGGCATTTATCAAAGCGTATTATTATTTTTAAGATTTTTTTTTCAATTTAGTACAGCCGTTTTTGATTTAATAAAAATAGCAAAAAAAATTTTTTTAATCTGATTGGCTTTAGCAACAATCAATGCTTAAGAAGATCGGACGCTTTAAAGATCAATCAAACAAACAAAAATATAGTTTTTTTTATAATGAAAAAACACACAGACTTATTCCACTTCCAGTAATGTCCCGTTATCATAATTTAAAGTATTGCTATTTTCAATTGTTTTTAATAATGGACCTGCTTGTTTTATTTTTCTTTCACCCACAATTGCTTCATCAATTCCACGAATCACAATTGTTGCGCTATATTTATTATAAACTGATGTACGGAAATGATCCTCAGATACCTTGAATATGGTGCTAACTCTGTAACAATTGAAATAAAAAAAACATAGGAACGAAAAACGCGTGGATCTTTCGGAAGTGAATGTTGTGAAAATGATGCAATTCGTCATAACTAAACATCTGATCAAAACGGCAGAATCATAGGTAAAAAGAAGACTAAACCGGAAAATATAATTTTAGAGTTTGCTGTATTTTCCTGGAAAATCACTTCAATATTAAGAGGTCTACCCTTTTTATAATTTTCAAAAAATCGATTTTTTTATTGCGTTTGCATCTCACATTAAAATTTCATAAAGATCGGATCAGTCTAACAGTATTTTTGGGCAACTTTCACTTTGTCGCCCGAGAGCAATGTTTCATTAAAAAAAACTTTAATCGCGTTTTTCTCGAAACAACGTTTTTCGACGCCGCGTTGATGAAATCTCGGGAACTACTAAACCGATTTTCACCACATTTTTACCAGACATTCTTTATGACTACTGCTATAGCGCGGATAGGGGGTTTTCGATTTGAAATATATTTTCTGATCAAAAACGGGTGAAAAAAAGCATGTTTTCTCGTAATTTTTCGAAAAATATCCACCATTTTGTCATTTTTGCAAAAATCAAAAATCGCCCTATTCGCGCTATAGCTGTTAACATACTGAACCTAAAACTATTTGATTTTTTTGTTCGAGACCAAACATTTCGAAAATTTCGTGAACATCATCTCGTTTTTTCGATATTTTTTCAAGCAGCATTTTCATTGATAAAAACTAACATAAATGAATAAAAGAATTGTTTTTGTGTATTTCGAGAGTGCATTTATTGTGTGTGACCCCTCCTTCATCAATATTTATATTTTAAACCTATCTAAAAAAATTACTCAAATAACCCTTTACACTGCTAAACGAGGGTAGACCCCTTAAGTCCCAGAAAATCAGAAGCAGACGCATTAAAACATGTAAAAAAATTATAACAGAATCAATCGAAGCCTTATTTAATTCTTCTTTTGCACTATGCGTTTCGTCAAATAGTTCCGAACAGTTGAAGAGGACTTCCAGATAAGTATTATTGGAATGTAAAAAAAATTCATACAATAAATGAATTTTCTCTCTTTGATCTGATATAATGCTGGTACAATTTTATGTACTCGTTTAGGAAGTAAGAGTATTCAGGTATATTTCAATTATTTAAACGGCGCCCAATGAACATGCATGGATTGTTTTTCACTTTATTATAAGAAGAAGAAAATATGATTACTTGGCACGTAAAATACGAGAATTTTCCCAACTTTTCTTATGCCCAAAATCTGCTTCCAAACGCCAGTCAATTATGTTCTTTCACACCAACCAGCAAATTCGCAATGTACACACTAACTACCTCCTCATGATAAATGATTACGCATTTCGGGCAGAGTTACCGCAGAGGTGATAACGCTGCCACCACAGCGAAGAACACTTGGTTCACACGAGATAACGGCAGGTCCGGAACAGAAAGCTGAGTGGTTGTTTTATAGCCAAACACCACATTCTGTTATCGCAAAACGCGCACCACTCAAGTGGAAGCGACTAGGACGCAGCGTACAACAGCCGAAAGGGCTCCATCGCTCGCGGTCTAGTCATGCAACAAATATGCTTAGTGCTCCAGCGCATCGTCTCCAAAATGGTCAGCGCTCCGAGCAGGAAAGTGTCTAATAGCACTGATGTGCCCATTCCCATTTGCACCCCCTTCTACACATGTGAGGCTGCGTCAACCCAAGGTGCTCGCACACATCTTTCGGCTGGTGATCGACACCTGCGACCGCATAAGACGCATCGCAAGATGCCTCGTACACCTCGCCAGCGAGTCATTGAACCTGACCGAATCGCCGAAAACGCCGTGCACAGATTTCAAGGCCGACACTAGATTAATTGCCAAAATGTCCGTGGGCCATTCTACTCACCTGATCGAAGCGTTATTACTGATAAGAACTATGTGGCTGGCAGTGGATGCTATGATAAGGCGCGCGGTTTTGGATTAGACCGTTCCTATTCGCGTGTGGAAGTGGTTTTTGTGTGAGAAAAAGTCCATTGTTCGATGTGATAACGATGGGATCTTCTGTTGGCGCAATTTGGCACTGGCTTTCTTCAAAAATCCGACTTCACTGAGTCCTCCTCACATTTTCACTAGATTTCACACTGTTTTTCACGCCGGAAGAGCATATACACGGGGATTTTCTCTAATGTTTTCGGGACTAAAAATTGATCTAAGCACACGCATCACAACACTTATTACGCGAAATCACAAACAAATAAAGAATAGAATGGATTGCTAGCACTCCTCGGCCCTCTCTCTTGGTTGACACTTCGCGCTGTGTGTGAAGTTGCTCATTTTTCGTTCTGTGTAAGTACAGCGGTTCAAAATTTAAAACAATTCGGATCTACTTGTTGATGGTTTTTTACTTTCATAACGTTAATTTTTAAAACATATTCTAGCAAGTAACTTTCCTCAAGTTTTAATAACTGTTGATGTGCAGTTATTAAAACTTCAGGAAAGTTACTTGCTAGAGGGGAATAATATGAATTCAGATTGAAAAATGTTAAAAATCAATTTTCTTTAAAAAATAATTTCTCGCATTCCGTATTCCTATACAATGAAGGGAAAACAATAGCACTAGATATAAATTTTTTAAAAACGACTATAATGTGAGAAATGCAAACTCATTAGATACGGGATCATAATTTGGAGCCAAAATACGAAAAATAACCTCATGAGCATGTAACGGCTACTAACCAAAGCGTACAAGACTATATACAACTTGCAAAGAATGACCGTTACATCTGAAGTATATAAAACAGCACAAGAACATGGAAAAAGAGAAATTCATTTATAAAAAATTTCCGATTAACGCCACAGCAAATTTTTACATTGAGTTATCTCGCCCAATAAGTGAAGCGGGTAACATAATATAGTTTAAAATCATGCTACGCAAATATTTACTGGAAACTTAATTTAATAATTAAAAAAGCTTTAAAGGTTTATTCCACAAAGGAGAAAGAAAATTGGAAATATTGAACTCAACTGAATAAAAATTGTTTAGATATTGGTACTATCCCTTATACCGATGTACATCGTCTGGGAAGTACGAAGTAATAAGCAAGCATTCAGAGAATACATTGCATGCGGACAGTGCAAGCAATGAGTGATGAACTGAGAGGTTTGGAAGAGGCTGTGTTGGTTTTAATCGGTAAAAATCAGACAATCCGAGAAGCAGAAGGAAATCGGTATCTTTTGAAGATTTCCATCTTTCAATGGCAAAAAAATATTAATAAAATTTATTCAACTTGCCTGCAGAAGGGTCCGATTAATAGTTCTATCTGCACCATCAGTATATTTACTAGGAATTATGTCTTCACAGGGAGAAAATCACGCGATTTCGGTCATAAGCGATGCAGTGTTACTAATCGTTAGTCTGTGCAATAATGAATGGGAGTCACAAATGCTTTAAATACCAATGAAACAAGCCGAAGTGTGTAACCGTTTCGAGTAAAGTTAAATGATGAATATCATAATAATGATGAAACCTTTTGATAATAATGGGAGTTAGTTAAATTAGGTAATATTACTCATATAATACTCTTATTCTTTGTAAAAATGAACTGTTTATTGTTTTCACGTGAACATTTTTCGAAATTTGAAAACAGGCCTATTTTTTTATTTGATAACAACTCCTAAAATCGTCAAGTCTTTCAAAGTATTAGTTGCCGAAGGTGCAAATCTAATCGTTGAAATCAGTTCGTCCGGCGCACTAAACTCCGTCATAGCATTAAGAATATATATTATTCATGTTATGTTAAAAGCTCACAAACGGTTAGTAGTAGTTCATTTTAGTAATCAGTTACTCAAAAACAAAATTGTGTATTATGAAATGATGCATTAAATGATTTGATATTGAAATCTTTATAATGGAAGAAAAAAACTTCCCATCCCTGAAAATCAGGGAAATTGGC
Source organism: Oxycera nigricornis (assembly GCA_963942545.1). Classification (NCBI taxonomy): domain Eukaryota; kingdom Metazoa; phylum Arthropoda; class Insecta; order Diptera; family Stratiomyidae; genus Oxycera; species Oxycera nigricornis. The sequence continues at coordinate 12,398,056 of OZ012662.1, forward strand.
AGAAGCTGGCTACTCACCTTATCGAGGTGAAATTTTTGAATCATATGGTTTTATCGCCGGCGTTGTCAAAATGTCACTGCAAATATCTAATCCGATGCGTCAAGGCCGAAACTCCACGCGAAGACTGTTTGGATTTTGGAATGACCACGCAGCGGTGGTTAAGCAATTTAACATACTTTTCTGGAAACTAATTGCGTCACTCTTAAAAGCCATTAAAATTGATTGTCGTTATCGGGGAAAACTGTTTCTATAGCGCTTGGTCATAATCAGTTATTAGTCGAACTTATCTTGGGCTACACATATTTACGTAGGTAATTACATCATTTCAATGCTGAAGCTCATTCCGGTCGGGCGCAGTTTTATTACTAGTTTAGTGAAGTCGAATCCGGTGTTGTTCGTAGCGCAGAAATCAACTGGTAACTTTGCCAGCATGTTGTCGCTGAAGTGTATCCCATTTAGTGAAGATTTCTTCTTTAGGCAGGTAAGGAATCAATTTGATATTTATTTATACGCTTGTGAATGGATAATTTACATTTTATGATGTTCCAGCTATTCGATACGAAAAGCAGCACCTACACTTATCTATTGGCGGACACGAACACCAAGGAAGCAGTGCTGATCGATCCTGTTCTGGAACACGGGAAGAGAGATGCACAACTCATCAAGGAGCTCGGCCTGACATTGAAATATGCAAGTAAGCAGTTGGAACTGTTCAAGATATCTGATTTAAAATGATTCCCCGATTGATTGATTCTAGTGAACACTCACATGCATGCTGATCATATAACTGGCACCGGTTACTTGAAGCAACTGCTGCCCGGAACGAAAAGTGTGATTTCGCAAGCAAGTGGCGCAAAAGCCGACCGATATCTAACAGATTGCGACAAAGTCAAATTCGGACGACATGAAATCGAGGCTGTATCGACTCCTGGTCATACGAACGGCTGTATGTCGCTAATTGTGCACGAACAAGGACTTGTCTTCACGGGCGACACAGTCTTGATACGGGGATGCGGTAGAACTGATTTTCAGGAAGGTGATTCGAGAGTTTTGTATAATTCCGTGCACAAGCGGATATTCACGCTGCCGGACAATTTTCAACTGTATCCCGCTCATGATTACAAGTAAGTAGTGATAGAAATATAGCTTTATTCTTGTAAATATTTGGTAAGATGACTCATTTTGTACACGTCCTGGTAAGAATATTCAATGGGAGTCTGATAAAATTTAGGAGTTTGTAATAAAAGCCCAACTATAGAATTCACACTGAGATGTAAGAAATTATCCATTGTTTTTTTTATCGATGAATATTTTGCAACATGTGTTGACTAGATTTTTCGTTATTAATGATGCATCAACCCAACTCCAACCCATCTCGGTCATTTGATCTCTGTTTCGACTCATGTCTAACTTTATTTCAAATTCTAAACTATTTGCAGTCAGGATAACTCCTCCCATAGTTTGTGTGGCTACCTCTGTTGGTAGCCGCAACCCCTCATAGTGCGCCTGAGAACTCTGATACCATCACCGCGGTCCACATGACCAGCCTACATAGATTTACCGGGATTGATAAACCTGGCTCATCAACCGGTTCATGTAGCTCATGGTTGTGACAGATTCGTCAGACCGACCCATTCTTTAAAGGCTCAAAATGCACACTATACGGCGCTTGAAAATATAAATCAGAGGTATCCAGTTCGTTTCAGAGGATCCACGATTTTTGTTTCCACAAAACGTACGATCGTTTTGCATATTCATAAATTATTATCTCACGAAGTTCAACAGCAAATATAATAATAATTAATAGAAGACCAAAAACCACCACCTGGTTGACCAATGTGTCATTCGAAGCGTGTACCACAGAAATATTATCGACTCATTTATCAAATTCAACGTGAATTGCATTCAAAGGAAATGGCAAATCAATTGAAAGAGCATTTAGGATAGAAAGACTAAAGTTAAATTGAAAAAAAAACGCATCGCTCTTAACGAAACTAAAAGAAAAATCCAATTATCAAACTCAAACAAGTAAGAGAAAAGCAGAAATTGTTTTAGGATATTAATGAGTGAGGCCCACTCTTACGTTTCCAGCTTAAGGGGTTATACCTATGTGAAGGCTAAAAAACAAGCCTTTTTTCAAGGATTTTGAAAAAAAGGTTTATAAATAATATATCAATATAAAGGGCAACTTTTCGGGAGTGCAAAAAATTTTTTTTTATTTTAAATTCAATACAAAATGGCGGCTGTAGTGCACGTCAAAGTCATTAGTATTTACAAAAGACGTTCCGCGGCCGGACAAGTTTCTCAGCCCCAACTGCATCTGGAACAGTAAAAATTTTTTTTTCATAAACTCCATTAGTTTTTCTAGTGAAGTACATACGATAATAACTTAATATCGATTTTTCGCAAAATGGCGACCATTTAACGAAAAAGTTGCATTTTCGACCCCAAAAAATTACTTCAATTGTTTATAACTTTTTTTAAACAAAACCAATCGCTAAAATCGTGTGTACTTCACTAGATAATCATATCAAGAAGCTACAGTTATAACGGCAAGTCATTCGGATGAAAACTGAAAAAGTTTGGTTTCCGGCAAATTTCAAAAACACACTTTCGAGATAAACGCGTTTGAAGTTTCAAAACATTATAAAGTTGTGAATTTTCAAAATTTTACTATATACAAATTTTTTAACCTTTACTCTGCTATTCCAGCACCATACAGTTGGCCTTCCAAAACCGTGGATTTCTCCTCCTCGTCCTTTCTTGATGCTAAAAGACCGCGTCTCGCCTCTTTTACAACGTCGGAAATTGAGCGCTCAGCAGACTTTATCGCTCGGCGTCTGTTTCTAAGCAGAAATTAAAAAAATTAGGTCCTGCAGTCAATCCTAATGAGTCTCAAACGAATGGCACTTCTGCGATGAACTACTTGCTTTACGGCCACTGTACAGTTTACTACTCATTTCTAACACTTTTTTATACAAAACAATAGTAAAAATATCAATCAGAACATAGTACTTTAACCTCAAATGCAGCGTGTAGTTGATCAAGTAAACAGAAGCTCTCCTAGCGTCGTTTACGAAGGAACGTGCCCTATACAGTGTATATTAATTACTATATAGTATAAAGCGAGGAAATTTTACGTTTTTCGAGCATTGGAGTTGCTTCAGAAAATTGATTCTCAAAAATTTTCTGAAGTATATTAATATTTGGACCTTTTTGATTTCAATTCTAGGGATGTGTTAGCATACCTTCAGCCAATAAAAAAAAATTGGAAAAAATAAAATAAATTCACATAGGTATAACCCCTTAAACAAACAAATAGCTCAAATTTGTTGTCCATTTTTCGTTTTTGCAGTGGGATAAAGAATTTAACAAAAACTATATTGTTCCGTATACTGCAAATTTTATTGTTGTATCGCTTACAATTGTTTCGAAGACTATGTGCCTTCTTCTTCAGTGCGAATCACAGTTTGTTTATTATACCTAATCTACGACTATTTATGTGCTCTTAACTTTTTATACCTACTTTCTATATCCTAATTGTATCCTATTCGACCACTTACCACTCTCACTAGGCTCAATGTACAGTTGCCTGCATCTTGATTCATCCTGTTGTCTTTATCCACCTTCAATATCCAAATACTTTCGGCTGTATCCAATAGATGGGCTTTACGCACTCGCTTAACGACTTGTTGAATGATATTATGTGTCCTTCGTTAAGTTGCAAATAGCATAAACGACAGCAACCACTTGCACTTTTAAGTAGACTTCCAAATGAGAAGAAGAGTTGCGTAGAGTAATATTTCGATTCACACTACCCCTGAGTTATGCGATTTCTGAATTTCCTGCTCGCTACCTCATACGTTCTCAGCTCGCGAGCCACACGATGATGACAAACTTAGCGAATTAAGAATATATAAATTTTAACAAGAAACACATCTCCATCAGAAACCAAGGAAGTAATAAAAAAATTACTAGCGAGTTATGAGTTGATTGTGTGTGGCAAAATAAAAATCATTGACAACAGAGGAGTTGCTGGATTTTTTATAGCCTTTTACGACGGAACGATTGTAGTGCATGGGACTAATCTACTGGAATTTGATTCTGCAGTAATAAATAGAAATAATAAACAACATACATATTTTCCTTATATACTGGTGTTTGAAATAGCCTCAACTATTGTACAGCTTTACATAGGAAATTGTATTCCTACTTACGTGGATTGACGGTGGTCTTAGGAACAAGGAGATCGCCAGGGACGGCTATTCGCACGTAGAAATATGGTTCTAGGAACAAGAGATAAACAGGGTCGGCTATTACCTACGTAGAATCATATGGCATCAAAATTCAAATTTGAAAACCATACTTTGTTTTTCATAATGTTGACACCTACGTTAATAGCCAGAAAAATAGAGAATAACGTACTAAAAATAATTGCATTTAGGTTTTAGTGTACCCACTGTAGTGTGTCTACTGTAACTGTACACACAATAGTGAGCATTTTGCAGTATGAGCTTTCAATGCGCAAATTAATGAAACATGGGCATTTAAGAATAATATATGTACTTTACACCTATCTTATGAATTTCAATTAGAAACAATTTAATCGTCTAATTCATTTATTTCTATATTACCAGGGGTCAGCTTGCAAGCACTGTAATCGAAGAAAAAACCTATAATCCCCGTCTAACAAAAGATATTGATACATTTGTGGATATAATGGAAAATTTGAATTTACCAAAACCAAAAATGATAGGTAACACATATTTTGTAAAAATAAATATTCCAGCTGAAACAATTTAATAAATAAAAATTTTCATTTAGATGTTGCTGTTCCAGCCAATCGTGAATGTGGACTTCACGACATACCGACGTAAAATTATTGATCAAAAGAATCATATATTGTCAACGTCTTGAAATTATTATTATTTAATTGCAATCAATCAAAATTACGTTAGATTTATACATCTATACATAAATGTTGTTACTATGGAAATTTTATCACTGTTTCGAGAATTTATTAGAAAGTAGAACGTTTCAGAAAAGTGCACTAGAGTTCGATAAAAATGAGAAAACAATTGTAAATTTATAAAATGTGAATTTTATTTTTAAATAGTGATGTCACGATTTTATTTACAAATATATATTTTGCATAAATGAGAGTGTGTTTTTTTGAATATTTAATCACTGTTTGAAATGAATTTTGATGCAATGGATATTGGTTGAATTTTTCTTAGCAACCAACTAGGAAAGTTAAGAAATATATCTTGACACGTTAATTGCAATATCATAATAGTTTCGCAACTCTTAGTATTCAAGCATCACACTTTCGTGTTTTTTTATATATATTTACAGACTCGACAGTTCCCAGGACGACACTAGCTCAGTGGCGGCCTAGGGCAGATTGGCACTCCGGGCGGTTTTGTATTGAGCACCCCTACTTAAAATAAAACAACAAATACTAAACATGCTTACGAGATTTTGCTTTACTAAAATATTCGATCACATTATCAAAATTGACTTCCTTGTCTCTTTCAAATGATAAAATCGAAAGATTGGTTAGTCGCGCTTGGCTCATTGTGGATCTTAAGTAAGATTTTATTAATTTTAACTTTGAAAAGCTTCTTTCACATGAAGCCACCGAAATACAAATTGTTAAAATAAAATCGAAGAAAGCGCTAAATTTGGAAGATACTCAGAATACCGTCATTTTACAATGAATCTGAGAAGCTCTAATGTAGCCCATTCAACCGCTTCTTGGGCAGAAATTATGGCGGCTTCCAAATGGCGCCTCAATCGTAGAATCTCCAACACGATTTCCTCTGCTGAAAATTCATCGTAAATTTTTAACAGATTTGGAACCATTCCATAAAGAGGTATAAGATCAGACCCAGCGCAAAATGAATTCATCCTTTTACGGAATTAGAAAATGTATTGAAAAAAAAAAAGAAAATATAGTTGCGATGCGTTTTAAAATATGATATTAGTATGTTAGTAGCTAGGTACAAGAGTAGGTAGTTAATTATTGATATGTCTTTAAAGAGAGAGAGATTTTGTGCGCCTTGTTTGGATTGGCGAGTGAGTTGTCGTTGTCACTCCTTGGTGCTTGGCACCCGGGGCGGGTTTGGTTCTTTCGACCAATCGTTCGTGGCATATAAAAACCGCCTAAAAATCTCTTTGTAGTTCCTAAGTAATATTTTTAAGACAGTTTGTATCGTTCATTCATAAGCCTAACATATTTCTTACTACTCTGCAATTGGAATTTCTTTCCAGTAGTATGTAACAATAAACAATATCAATTGCCTTTTCTGAGACCTTTTTGAGGGTCTATGGCTCACATCTGTGCGTTTAAATCGGATGGATGATCGTCTTTCAGATTCGTAGTTTATTTTTGCGATCTAATTTGTTCTACCTAATAATTGGAAGCATTGAATAGAAAATTTATTTGCCATATCAATATGCCACTCGATATCGTCCTTTTCACTATCGTATTTGTCGAAGCAATACCGAATAAATGCGTCAATATCTCCAAAGTTGTAGTTATTCATTGTCATATTCCGTCTGATGCAATCTTTCTCTTGTTTAGATCATAGATCTCGTCTTCTTTTCATTGTCCTACAACCATGCTTTTTAGCGGCTGACTCAATGTCCATGAACACTCCCTTGGTATGAGGACTTAGTCGATATCATCGGCATATGATACTATTCAGGGAGAATTTAACAGTAGTGATCCCGTGTTGTTTATAGGGATTTTTCTGATAACATCCACGAGACTCAAATTGAAGAACATGGTAGCGAAGTCATCGTCCTGTTTTATGGTTGGTTGTAGTGGCAGCCGCCCCCAAAGGTGGCTCACTTTGGCCACGATAGGCATATGGCGGTACCACAGAAGATCAGGGCGGCACTGGAATCTGCGGGATGACGAGAACCATCCAGATTCTCGTATGAAGCCGGCTATGCAGCCAATGTCTAAATCAGCTACCTCCGTGAGGTTGTCCAGGAAGGGCGAGCCCAAGGTTTGCATGCGCTTCTTGGACAGTGCTGGGCATTCGCCCGGAAATGTTTGATTGTTTCTTCCTCTGATCTGCAACTTCGGCAGAAATCATTGAAAGGGACACCCAATCTTCCTGCGTGTCTGCCGGTCAGATAATGTCCCGTCAGTACACCCTGTTTTATACTCGAGTCAATTTTGGATTTTTGAATAAGCTCGTCTTGAGCTCGGGAATCAGCCAGCATTGTTTTGGTCATCCAAACTAGTTTGGCAGGTATTTCAGAATCAGTCATTATTTTGTAGTGTATATTCCGTACTATACAATCGTATGCTTGCTGCAACTCTACGATGGCTTGATTCACATAAATATTCCTAGCACATTTCTAATATCTGCTCCACACAGAATATCTGGTATGTTGTCTTATTGCCGAAAACTATTTATTGCTATCGCATGAAAGCACACGATACAAATAACCTTTTTTGTCTATCTTTCATAAGATCACAAATAAGTTTCGGAGCCACATGAAGTGAGTGCTAGGAAATTCGAATCCGAATCAGTCATCCAGAAAACTTTCAAATGTGCCCAATATTTTTTCCTGTCCTCATTTATGGTCACTATTGCATATATGCAGCAGAGAACATCCCTAAATATTTTAGCATATATAAACGAGGGTGGTAGCAGCAAAGAAGGGATATTACGCATATTATCGCCCAGGAATAAATACTAATACTTCGATGTGCCGAAAAGCAGGATCTGATAGATATTCTTTGAGGTTTTCCTCCTGCCTACATAGAATTTTTTTTAAAGATAAGTTCAAACGGTCTATAGCAGCATTCGCTTAAAGATTCAGCACTAATAGGTTAACCCCCCCCCCCCCCATTTTTCAAACACCGAATATAGGCAACTCAACCCTGAATCTGAACCTTACAAACGCGCAGAAACGACAAATACAAACAGGTAAATAAAAATACAAATTTACAAAACTCATCGATTTATTCATTCCATAAAATTTCAAACGAAAACCAACAGAAATCAATTTTACCAAAAACATTTCGGCTGCAATGTGACATAGGGATTAGTGTAACGTTGACCCCTTCTACCACAACTATTACTTATAGGTCTGCATGATTAAACCCCGCTTTATATAATACAATTCAAAGCCATTATCATAGCAGCAGTTGATCATTCAATTACAAGCCCGTTTTTCATGTTTAAATGCCTAAATAGAATACAATTTCTTCTATTTTTCAGAAAATAAAAAATGAACAAAAGAATCGTGAGGAGAATAACATACAATAACAACGTTTTCTTCCACACTCTTTCGCAGCTACTTCGAGCGATTCGCAGTCAAACCATTAGCATTCAATCTACTACAACAGTATAGGATTAAGGGCATGTGTTTTTTTTTAATTAAAGAAAATAATTCAGAATGTTATTACTATGTTTTTGAAACTCCGACAAGTGCGGGTCGTATACAACGCGTTTTCAGTTTATAGCCAATTTTACTGACTTCGACTACGGTATTCGGTGCAGCACCTGGTGCTTCCTGCAAGAAATAACCTGTTAGATGATTATTTAAAATAGAAAAATTTAATCTTTACTTTTTGGAACAATGCTTCGTGCAAGTTGGGATCGAATTTCTCATTAATAGGATTGACCTGTTCAAGCCCATGTCGTGTGAACACTTGCATCAGTGAGGCACGCGTCATTGATAATCCTTCGTAGAGATTCTTCAAATGAGGATTTTTGCCTGTCAACTAATCAACGATCGTGCAACAAATCTTAGAAAAACATAAACCAATAAGCGAATAAAAATACCTCATCTTTGGGCACAGCATCGGTTGCAGCTCCTAATATATCGGCCACATCTAGCAAATCCTTGCAAAAGCTTTGTATACCAAAAATTTTTGCATCTTCAATTTGTTTTGTTAAACGAACTCGTAAATTTTCACCATCGGCCAATGCACGTTTGTACTTATCCAATAATTCGTCGTTTTTTTCTTTCAGCTCGTGCACGTTTTTAGTTAGCGACTCAATTTCTGTGGTCAATTTCCTCTCATTTTCGGTTAATTCAACTTCTTGATGTACAGGATTTTCTTTTGCCTCGCCAGTCGAGTAGTTCTTGTGGCTGGGGTTACTTGCAATGCTGGTGATGATTTGACGTGATCTGAAAAAGGAAGAATCATTGAACATTGCATATGGATTGAGTTTTTGGGAATGAAAGCTAAAAATATAGATAAAAAATAACTATATAAATAAAAAAAAAACTGAATGAATCTTTCGTAGAAGATTTTTTTCTTTTATATCTTACCATTTAAGATAATTTCCTTACTTGTTTACTAACTTGATACTTGACATAATTTTCCAATCGATAAAGCGCGAATAATTTCTCATTCTAATAATAATTGCATTCTTGCATGGCTTTAAGTCATGACCAACTTAAGATTTAGCTTCTTGGGGATACGCATTCAATGTTGAAGAGGATCACTTGGTCATCATTCTCAAAGGCATAATATTTTTTTTACGATTGAATTCAACACGATCAAATGAAGAATAGACATTGTCACCGAATTCACATGAGAAAACGTGACATGCATATGTGGTTCGTGGCTCAATTAGGATATGCTTTATGATGTCACTAATGATATCATATTATGAGAAATAATTCACGATTGTGGGAGAAGCCGTTGAATTGTTTCGTGGATGGGTTGTGGCGGGAAACATGTTGTCAATATCCACACATAAGAACAGTTCTAACTATTTTTATGTGTTGTCAATTGTTTGCTGAGCTACCCTACAACTATTTCTTGTTTCGGGTTATCAAACCCGGATATTGTTTTAATTGGTTGTAATGGCAGCCCGCTGTCAAAAGGCGGCTCACTAAGGTCAAGATAGGCCCATTGTGATACATTGTTTTAATTGCTCTGATAAATCCGTGTTTCTCCTGCAAGGTTTGCTTAAGGCTTCCTTTTTAACAATGAAGCCTCCATAACGCTTCTGACACTTTGTGGCTAGTCCGTAAACTAATGTCTTGAAGCTATACAATGTAATGATTCTAGGAAAAAAATTCGGGCCCAAATAATGTCACTCTTACACGTTTCACAAAGATCTCAGTAGATCCATTGTGATGTCACAAGGACGTCACTAAAAAGTGTAGCTTTCAGACCTACTTCGCAGTTTCCAGTTATATTACTGTGTCCAGGTATCTAATATAGGACTACTTGAGTCTAAGAACATCTCATTTAGGTGTACACAGCATTTCATAGATACTTTCAATGTATTGAAATCGTTTTTCAGGTATTGAGCAGCGGAATGTCAATGAAAAGATTGTTAAAATTTTATTTTGATTTAACAGCGAATTTACTGCATTTTATATCGCTATGGTCTTTGCCTGAAATACATGATCAGGGATTTGGAATGCTACTTAGGTCTAGCTGTTCGAAGAACATCCCATAGCCGACCGTTCCCCCATTTTTGATCCATCCGTTCATATTTCGACAAATTTTGCATCGCACATCTTTCCTTACCCGAGTCCTCTTTGCTCGGTGTGACTGTTCTGAAGATCTGGTGGAAACAAGAGATCGAGGAACCAAATTATATGTCTATACTTCTGGCGTGGGCCTAACCCTCTTTAAGGGGTTACACAACAGTCGAAATTTCAAAAAATCGATTTTTTATTGGCTTAAAAATCCTTTGAACCATCTAGAATAAGAGTCAAACGGTTTTATATCTGCCAGAAATCGTTTTCATTGAAATTTTGAACTCTTTCTCGACTCCTCCCAACTGCTCGGAACGACTACCTGCGGTAAATACGACACCTGCTCGTCGGGTATAGCATTATGTCTTACCATTCGATTTCTAACTTCTCTAATACACTAATAGAACATCTATTATTAGTTAGCAACATTTTCAAGCAAGTTGAACACAAAGTACGTTTGTACATTGAGAGAAGACGTAAATTTTACTTGATCAGTTAACAATTTATTATGACTTGGCCACTCGACGGAATTCAAACTTGTTGGAAAATATGAGAAATGAAATCTGGGCGACATTATTTCATGAAATGTCAACTGACAAAAATCCACAGCACGAAAAATGTTCAGATTCCTGGTGCGAAAGGAAGAATACGCAAGCAACGGGTTCCTTAGACTCCTTTCATCATAAGCCGGCACTTTCGATCGAAGTTTTTGAAATTTTGAAGAAGGCATATCTACGAGGATTCGAGCCGTGACGAGTTGCTGAATCGTTGCTTGGGAGGCTATACGCAGAACAGCAACGAAAGTTTTAACCCTACAGTCTGGCACTTGGCTCCTAAAAATTATTCAAGCGGAAAGAAAATATTACAAATAGCAAGTGACATTGCTGTTTGAAATTTTAATGATGGACTGATAAACGCTTTAAGAATAATGAAAGTGATGGACAAATTTCAAATGGTTCTCTTACGGTAGTATATTGCCCAGGAAACTTTACGCTCATCAATTATAGATAAAGGTGGACTCAATTCATTTTTACGGAGAACTGTGACATGTGAATTGTCTACGCAAGAGTAGGAGGTCTAGACGATAGACTGGAGGCGGGCTAACACCAAAAATGTGCACAAAACTTCACGACAGCAGAGATAATACATGGAGATAGGATAATAATTAAGCTGTTACTGGCATAAGCAAGCCAGTGACAGCTTAATTATTGAATTACATATATTCTATAGCTGATGCGTGGAGTTGAGTAATACGCATAGTAAGATAACTGCAAGTAGATAACGAGTTAATTGAATTCCGATTTCCAAAAGGGATTCTTTCTGGATTATAATTGTCAGCGTTTAAATGGATTTTTAATATACAGTGGCTCAATAAAGAAGTCGGACACATACCTACTTCCATTTCAAAAGAGAATAAACAGCCCAAGAATGCACTTCAGACAAAAACTAAATATATATTTTTAACTGCATATCATTTATTAATGAAAAATAAAAACATTGAAAACATAACTCAATTTCATGATTTTATAAAAATTAAAAGGAAAAAGAGTGTATAAAATTCATGCCAAAAAAGAACTCGGACACTTAATTCTTCATAAAGTTTAAAATATTATTAAAGGTTTCTAATATTTGGTTGGCAATCCATTATTTTTCCTTATGGCTGTTAGTCTTGCTGGCATGGACTCTACAAGTTTTTTGCAAAGAGAAGGATCAATTTTGGCCCATTCGAGAAGGATCAAATTTGGCCCATAAATGCTCGATAACATTTATATCGGGGGATTGCGGAGGTGTTTCCAACACATGCGGACAATTGTACAGCAGCCATAATCGAACATTGAGCGCTTTGTGCTTTGGATCGTTATCCTGGTAATATTGGAAGTTCACTTTTATTCCCAATTTGTTAGCACTCTGCACCAAATTTTCTTTTAGAATGTTCAAATACTTTGTTTGGTCCATAATTCCGTTGATTACACAAAGATTACCTGGGCCAGCTGCGGACATGCAGCCCCAGACCATCACTGAGCCACCTCCATGTTTCACAGTAGACTGTCGATTGCGCTCTTGGACCTCTTGGTTAGGTTTTCGCCACACATAACATTGTCCATCGGATCGAAATATATTAAATTTACTTTCATCTGCGAATAACACAGTAGACCAAAACGAAAAGTCTTTGTTTTTGTAGCTGTTCGCGAATTTGAGTCTCTTTTTTCTATTGCACTTGCTCACAAACGGTTTTTTACGGGCTACTCTCCCGTGTAAATTTCTTCTTCTCAAAACTAGCCTTATAGTTTCGGGGTTTACATTTTTCTTAAGATATTCCGATACTTGTCTGGCTAGTTTAGGAGCACTTAACTTCGGGTTTTTATAAATTTGTTGTACAATCCACCGTTCATCTGACTTTGAAAGTACTCTAGGTCTACCACTTTTTTGTTTATTTTCCACTGATTTTGATGATTTATAACGTTTAATAATGTCATGAACTGTAGAGTGTGCCCTATTTACGATTTTTGCAATATCACGGACCGATTTCCCTTCTTTATAATATTTTATAACAAGTTGTCTTACTTCTAAAGAACTTTGGCCACGTTGCCTTCCCATTTTCAATTTTAAGTTCACAATTTCACACAAATAACAAATTCAGGCCTTTAATTTGATTCAGTTGAATGCGCAAAGCTGTCAAGTACATAAAATCCAGGGATTCCCCTTTTAAACCCAAAGGGAAAAAGAGTACTGCCACCTGTCCGAGTTCTTTTTTGGCATGAATTTTACGCACATTTTTCTTTTTAATTTTTATAAAATCATGAAATTGAGTTAAGTTTTCAATGTTTTTATTTTTCATAAACAAATGATACGCAGTTAAAAAAAAATATTTAGTTTTTGTCTGAAGTGCATTCTTGGGCAGTTTATCCCCTTTTGAAATATAAGTAGGTATGTGTCCGACTTCTTTATTGAGCCACTGTATATTTGAATTTACTTTGGAAGGTGGAAATCTTCAAGAGATACCGATCAGCTCCTGCCTCTCGGCATGCATGGTTTATTCAAGATTTTCCGATATCTGCTTTGAGTTTCTCGTTGTTCAAATTTAAGGCATAATCTGATGCAATATTAGGAAGTGTATCGTGAATTTCTGAACGCTAATCGTTCATTTTTACTATAAACATGGCCTTGAAGATATTTATTCACACTTATAATCATGAAATAAACCACAAAGTGTCGGCTATACTGTGGGTTTACCATGTCTAGTTTATATATCTTGGACTAAACATCGAAGTGCCTCACATCACTACTGACCTTCGTACTTCGAATTGTTTGGATACTTCCAGAAGGCAATTGCAACTAGAAAACGGACAAAATTCAACTTTAACTCTATTCCTATTATATAGAACCGTTCAAGTGAACATTAAACATTTCCATCCAATCTTCGAGGATTTGTCAACACGAGGTTAACGAATTACATCACATCTCCGTCAAATACGATCAGATTGCCGGGCTCCGGCTCAACAATAAGCACTTACCTCGAGCTGAAACCACTTCGGATCATATTTGGTAGTCGACTGGTTAGCATGATGCAAGGAAAAGTTATTGATGACATGTTTTTCGAATTAAATCAACTAGTTATCACTGAAAATCAAAATAGATTCTCTGAAACATGCGAGATTCGACCGTACTGAGGACAGATTTTTTGACATTTGTGGCAAATTTGAAAATGTCAGATTCAACTTTTGATTGAAATGTCAAACGAAGCGCCTCTGGTGTTCGACATTATCGATTCGAGTAGTCAATGTAAATCAAATTTGTTCTTCTGTTTGCGGGTAAAACAGCGACTAATTGAAAATTTTGTTATTTATTCTATTTTTAGCTTTGGACATTGGAATATAAAATAATACAAGGAATAGCAATAAACAATAAAATAAAAATTAATAATTAATTTTTGAATATGTTGCGCCATTTCATGAAAATCAGTTGCCGAAATTGCAAAGCAGTGCGAGCGAGACAGCAAACCAGAACCAAATCTGTTGGGTGTATTTTATTTGAATATGACAGTTTGTAGATTTGATTAAGCTCTTGTAAATCGTCTTTTTATCCTGATAATTAACATAAAACTAAATAATAAAGTATGAATCCAGCGGAGGAACTAGTCCAGTGTCAGAATATTGTGTATAAAGGTTTCTCATCTGTTGACGAAAGTGGAATTGATTGGCTGAACGTAACTGATATTCAAGTCATAATATTTATTGTGGAATAACTTGTTATTCTATTTTATTCCCATAGGAATTTTGCAAGGATTTTCACAAGTTTTGCAGTAAGCTTCATAAATTCCTTATTTTCGATTGCAATCAAAAAACGCTCGTGATAGAAACATGTTTTCTATGCATATCGCAAGTAGTTTGTTGTGTGAAATATTTGGAGAAAACCATCAAAATTGAAGGCAATGAGGGGATTGTTATGTCGGTAAGATCAATTAAAATATTTACAATCATTTTTAATATTTTTATAGTTTTATAAACAAGTTTCCATGGCAATTACTTGTGGTATATTCAATAAGAGTGTACTTGTCGATGACTGTTACGACTGTGAATTAATGTAGCGAATGCTATTGCACCGCAGCCGATCCTGTCCACGGTTTAAGCAATCCCACCCGGCTTAAACCGTGAAAAGGGGTGTAGGGATATTTTTTTACAAAGGGCGCCACCCGTTTCTTCGCCGGGACCGCCCTGTCTGCGAATCCGGAAACGGGAACTGCATTCGCGACGACCCAAAACACCCGACCGAAAAAGAGAATTCGAAAGGAAAAGGAAACAGAAAATAAAATGAACCAAACGGCGACGACCGTTTCGCCACTTCACACAAAAAATGCACTTGATTTATCCTTAAGGCACTAGTTTATTCTTTAACTAACTAACCCTATCTATACTTAACTCTACTCACAATTTTTCTCCTCCTTAAACCTATTTCCGCCTGCTGAATTTCGTTGCTCGTATGCCGCTTGCTGTCCGTCGTCGTCCTTACTATTTTCCACCAGAGACAAGAATCGATCCAAAGATCTAAAGTTCCGCATCGAACGCATCGAGCTGAAGTCAAATTTTTCGAGAGCCCAGCACACCCAAGAATACCTAGCATAAAACAGCCCCGATAGCTGTTCTCCTCCCCATATATAAGGGGTTCCCCTGGTCCCGTTCGCTGCATTGGCGGTCAACGGCCAGTCGGGTTTGCTGGACCCATTCCATTCGTCTGGTCTTGTGTCGTTTTCCGATGCACGTCAGCTGGCGATGCAATCTCCGTGCTCGGTCTTCACGGTTAGCCACAGCGTTGCATCTCGGTGGATACTGTGCTGCTGTGTGTGAGCGACCTTTGGGCAGACACATTGCGATGCTGAAAATTGAGGATCACTGTGCAGATGAATCATCGCAGCCATGGAGTCGGGTGAAGATCGCATTGACGGCGACCTGAGTGGTTCCATTGGTGGGACGACGGATAGTGATGAATTGTAATTGTTGTTGCTATCTTATCCAATATATATCTGTATAATTCAATATCCTTAACCTAAATAAATCTACTCCCTAATTATATAATTCAATTCTTACAATACGCGTTGTGGGAAGTGGCGACCCACGTATACCATTTTCAATCGTTTCGTTTGCCCGGCCCCGGTTTTCAGAGGCAAGACAGTCCCTTATTTTCGTACGTGGATCAGCCACGCTGCGTGACGAACGTTTATTAAATGCTAATTATTGTTAATTTTATTTAATTAGAATTCTACACTAGCTCCTAAACATACTTGTGATGCGATGTAATCGCTTAGTAGCGAAATAGGTAGCTTTATTAATCGTTACAGTAGAATGTAGTATCAATTTTTTCATTTATTTTAAGTTATTTTGGCTCGAGTTTAACATTCGAGTTACAGGAAGGTTGTTTTCGACATAGTAGCCTTCGTAATTCATGTAAAATTTTATATCAATTTTAATTGTTGTACACGTTGCATATCCAGGTCTCAGTGATCTCATTGTGATACTACAAGGATGGACACTACTGAAAATACTAGCTTTTGAATGCTGAGAATCATACTGTTTATTTTATGAAGCTGGCTTCGCTACTAACATTAGTTTTAGATACTTTCGTGGTGCTTTCCAGGAAGGTTGAAGCGGTGAATATCCACACCGAAAATGCTTAAGTGATTCTTCCTCTTCCTCCGACCTGCAACAGCAATAAAAGTTGCTGTAAGGAAACAATCAATCATTCAGTATGTCTGCATATTAGACAGCGGCCTATCGAGCTTGTGCGAAATAAAGTATTACGAAGATAGTTACGATAGTTTGGTACATTCTCTGTCTATAAAATTTTATACTAATTTTAATTGTTGTACATGTCGTATATCCAGCGCAACAGTAGGACAACTGAGAAATTTCTAAATACACTTTTATGGCAACTTCCAAAATCATCAATCTTATGCACTTTTATGTAAGGCTTTGATGTATGTCTCATCGTCAAACTGTTCGGATCGTGATACAAATATCAACTTTGTATATCTAACAAAAATGAAATCCAAAACTCTAAGCAGTTTACATTTTGGAGGTGCGTTGCTACAATTGTCATTATCTCGTCCTTATAAAATTTATTTTAAAATCTCGCCAACATCTCTAGGTCGCTGAATATATCGTATTTATGCCAGAATACATTCTTTTTTTAAATTTAGCATCTCTAAGAATATGAAATTCTCTTTGGGTGTTGTTTTCCTGAACGTATTTTGGTAGTGTTTAAATTATTGAAAGAACAGACACTACAAAAGCAGGGTAAACTACCGAGAGGATGGATAAGAGTACGTAGACGACTGCTTTGCCATAGTAAAAGAAGGAGAATTAGGAAAGACGCTCAAGGACCTAAATAACGCCCAAAAACATAAAATTCACATACGGAATTGAAGTAGAAGGAAGATTGCCATTTTAGACGTACTAGCTACCGGACAAAACTTAGGTACGGTAAAAATATACAGGAAGCCAACAAACACCATGCGAGTTATACCGAACACATCGAACCACAGCAGACAGCACAAAATGATAGCATTCCATCATCTGATACCTCAAATGCTGACGATTCCAATGGAAAAAGAAAGGAAAAGAACAGAAACATATTTTAAAAATAGCAGAAATCAATGGCTACGACGAAAAGCATATTTTAAAGCAAATAAAAAGGAAAAAAAGGAACCTCGCAAAAGCAAAAACCAACCTAGAAAGAACCGAAACCAAAAAGCTAAAGAAAGCTGCAGAGTACAACACTATCACGAAGAAGCTAGCCAACAAAATAGAAACCGCGGATTTGGTGTACACCAGTAGAAGACACCAACTTGGAAATAAGCTAGGAAACGCAAAAGATCCAATCGAAAAACGAGAAAGATGTAGAGTCTACGAGATGAGCTGCAACG
The DNA here is from genome assembly GCA_963942545.1 of Oxycera nigricornis. Lineage (NCBI taxonomy): Eukaryota > Metazoa > Arthropoda > Insecta > Diptera > Stratiomyidae > Oxycera > Oxycera nigricornis. The sequence goes on from OZ012662.1 coordinate 12,415,946, forward strand.
ACTGCAACAAGAAGTATATAGGACAAACGAGAAGATCTCTAGCTATCAGATTTAAGGAGCAAACACTGCAGCAGGAAAAACAGCAGAAGTCCGATCAAAAGTTGTAGAGCACATGGTAAAAGAAAACCATAACTTCAGCATCGAGAACGCAAAAATAAAAAGCATTATGAACAGAAGACAACTGCATGTAGAGGAAAGCATCGCCATCGACAAAAACCTAAAAACAAAGCTTCTAAATGCTGACCAAGGTATCGGACATTCATGGCTTTTCAAATATTTGGGTAACAAAAGGAAGCAAGAAGAAGCATCGAAATAGATAAATAAAAATAGTGCGATATAATTAAAATTAGGATAAGATCAAATTAGCAGTTAATAAGATCCTAAAAACGTATCCATATAAAAGATTGGAATATGCATGGAAAACTTCAGTCATGTACAAAACACTGAAGAAGGTTGCAAGTAGCAACCGAAATACGTATTTGACTTTTCAATAATTTAATGAAATTCTCACTATCAGGATAAATTTTAAAATATTATATATATATTGTTATGAAAAGCGAGTTTCACTTAAGCTTTCATGCCAACGTCGACTCGAACTCATGACCCAATCTAATATAGGCCAGACATTTATGAAACATATAAACAGATCTCGTAAAAGGCATCCAAACTTCCGATCATTTATTTCATTATATTTCCAGTCATCACGACAATATTTCCTTGATCGCATTCTGTGGTGTTTTGCACGACTAAAATCAACCGTAAACACTGCTCGTGATGATGTGATAGTATGCAATGCTGAAGATTCAAATTTCGTTGCTTCGATGGACACACTAATTGAGCTGATAGAGCCATATAGTGCTTATAACAAGAAAGAGCTATCAAACGTAGCTAAATTTAACGCACAGGTAAAATATTACTCATTGTTTTATGTAAATTGATTAAATGTTCATCATTATCGTTGCAAGGCATTATTTGATAGCCAAAAAATACGAACAACTGTCGATTTGTTGCTTGGACAAACATTGGCCTTTGCCAATGTGACTCTCGATTGCGATAAGACAGGATTAACAGCAATCTGCCAGAAGGTAAATAATTTAAAAGAGATATCTTCAAATTGTTTGGAAACGATAAACTTGTTCAGGTGCTTAGGGAATGCATTGCTTTTGAAAACACTTGTTCACTAGAAAAAGGCAAACTAACTCACGATGAGCATCAACGACAGTTTAAGGCTACCATTTTTGAAAACTGTCTGTACCAATTAGAAGATTATGTGAATGAGAGCCTATTACGACTCGTATATCAAGTGTTGGTTGATAGTACACAAGATTCAGTTGAAAACTTACGACAGTTAGTAAATACAAATGCAGGCGATGAACTCGATATTAGAATTGCTGACTTTGATGGAAATGTCGATCGAATTTTACAAATAGGACTGTTCGCAATGGCGTTATCTGTTGATGTTAAAGGTTCGTTTGATGGTTGCTTAACAGATTTGGCTCATAATCGGTAAACATTTTCAGCAAAAACAACCGTAAGAAGCTGTTTGGCATCACTAGAGTCTCTTGATTCCGCTCTAATCCCATCACTTTACACTAAAGATGACTTTCATTCTACGATTCTAGAAGAACATTATCTTAGTGAGATACAAAAGTTCAAAAACGCAATCCAAAGTATAGTGGATACAACAGCATTTTGTAAATGCTATGAAGAAATGCTGTACGATTGTATTCAAGAATCACAAAAAGAGTTCAATAAAAATAGCATCATTGCAATTTTGGCAAAAGGGAAAGTGCTTGATGAGCATTTTCAAATAAATGCTGACGATCTCTTTCTGAAAAACAATATTTACGGGCACACGATGAACGAATCCTACGAAAAATTTAATCTTATGCTTAATGAGTGTTTGGCATGCCTTGCATGTGTTGATCAAATTGACAATTCGCGAATGTTAAAACGTTTGAAAATATTCCGTTGTACTGTACAAAAACTAATAGAAAATGTCGATAAGAAAAGCCAAGAAGAAGTTATTGTAGGAGCGAGTATTTTAGATAAATCGTCAACAAAGAAGAACAAAACTGCTGAAAAAGATATTTCGTTAGAAGGTTACGGAATCACACCGTCAGTGACGTGTATATTGTATAAGTCGAAAAGAAGAAAGAATAATTCAGATTCGTTGAAGGCAACCACTTCGAAACTGAAAATATTCGAAGGATGTTCTTTCGAGTTGGACAATAATCGCTCAGCAACGTGTAACACTAAAAGTCCGAAACTGAAACGAAGTAAGTATTCAATTGTTTAGCTAAAAAATTTAGTGGACAAGTTTATTGTACCAACGTTTTAAAAAGATGAATATGTCCCATTTCAAGAGTTGCTTGTTATTATTCAATGAATAACATACATTTGCTGGCTCGTTTATAAATGGTATTTTACGTTTAGTTTATTGATTGATTGACAACTATCAGTCGAAGGATAGTTTTTATGGCGTTAGAGGTCATTCATACCCGCCAGTGTTTATCAAAAGTAGATTAGATGAGAATCAAGCGATGAAACACAGTCCTCAACTTGTGCACCATCAGAAAGTCTAAAAATTACATATTTGAATTCCAAAAAATGAGAGTGAATACTACAAAAGTACTACTGTGTACAAATATGACCCGGAATTTTCAATTTAAATGTTGCGGGGTTTTTGATAGGGACAAATCTTTCTATTTTTAAGTTGGAAGGATTGCCACTGATCTGCGTCCAATTTCACGGCAATATCTTTATCAGTTGAGCAGTGACGCTCATTTTCGTAAACAGCCAAAAGTGATTTTTTTCGATTTTTGCCATGTCCGAAAATATTCAACAACGAAGTTCGATTAAATTTTGTGTTCGGAATGAAAATTCTGCTGCTGAAACGCTCAGAATGTTGCAAAAGGCCTTCGGTGAACAGGCCATGTCTAAAACACAAGTTATGAATGACATAAAATGTTCAAATAGGGTCGTGAAGGCGTTGAAGGCGAACCACATCAAAGACGACCAAGGACATCAACTGATGAACATCACGTCACGCAAATCATAGAGTTGGTGCGGCAAAATCGTCGATTGACTACTAGAGAGCTTGCTGATGCTGTTGGAATTTCAAATGGGTCAGTCAATACGATTTTAAAAGATGTTTCGTGCCTCAGAAGAGTCAAATCGCGATTGCTGCCAAAAATGCTTAATTTCATGGAAAAACAGCATCGTGTTGAAGTGTGTGAAATGATGCTTTCTGACTATCAGGATAAGCTGAAATGCATGATTACGGCAGATGAGACTTGGATCTATGCTTCGACCCGGAAACAACCGATCAATCAAGCGAATATCGTGCAAACGTTGAGACAAGGCCGAAAAGACAGCGCCAAAGTTGCTCAAAAATCAAGGTCATGTTGACAATTTTCTTCGATTATCGCGGTGTGATGCATCATGAATTCCTTCCAACCAGTCAAACTGTCAACAAGGAATACTATTTGACTGTCATGCGTCGTTTGCGTGAATCTGTGCATCTCAAAAGACCGAATTTATTGAGAGACAATTCTTGGTTTTTCCACTATGATAATGCACCATATCACACTGCCCTCGTTCTTCGTGACCATTTCGTCAAAAATTCCACCCATATCGTTCCGCAACCACCGTATTTGCCTGATTTAGCACCGTGTGACTTCTGGCTATTCGATAAGGTCAAGAGACCGCTCCGGGGACACCGTTTTGTCACGATAGAAGAGATTGAAGCCGAATTGAAGAAGGTATTGATGGCCATACCGAAGGAAGATTTTTTCAAGTGTTTTATTGAATGGAAAAACCGTTGGCATAAGTGAATTGGAGCCGAAGGGGATTATTTTGAAGGAAAAGAAATTGATTTTGAAGAATAAATAAAAGTTTTATACATTAAAACAAAATTCCGAGTCATATTTGTACACAGTAGTATATAATTAAGATCTATGAAAAAGATGTCACAAAACTATAGACAGCAATAACTTTAAAAACATTTTCCAACAAATTCCAAAGATACACAAAGGTTCCAAAATTGGAAAATCTTCCGCGCTCCATCAAGACGAGCAACGTTGGTGCGATTGCCAGCGAAGAATCTCGTATTTGCCAATGAAACGGACGAGTGGCAGTTCCAAATGGAATCTTGTGAAGCTGCGCTACTCCATTTGGAAAGATCCTTAAGTGGTCACATTTAGAATACAAAAAAAAACTTGGGGCAGCTTCCGAAAGTATAAATGATACAATCAAAGCAGTGACGATTTTTCAACTACTAAATTTACTCCATCGTCGCCACGTCATGTAATTTAACAATGGTTGATTTCGGCACTGTGTTCACGAAGGTACAACCGACTGATGTTGTCTCTGGTTAAATGTATAAAGATTCTCTTGCTAATAATTGATTTGAAATTTAGTTAGATTGTAGCTTGAATATCATTTTCTGCGACGTTATTTACTAGATGTACGTTTCAGGGGTTAGTTTACGAACAAAAATGTTCAAAAGACAGAAAAGCAACGATGCACCAACAATTAACCCGATGTATAATGATCATTCAACGAATCTTCACATCACTGGTAAGTTTTTCAAACTCGTAATATTACTCATAAATGATATCCAATCTCATTGCTTCCACAGATATTCTCGAACAGATTACGAATTTATCATCAACGTTTACTAAAAACAACAGCACCGTCCACTGAATGCTTTTCACTATTGCCAAATCTATATACATATACATTTTTATAACAACATTTTATTGATACTTCCATGGAAAGTGAGTAGCTAAAAGAATAAAATATTTTATATCAATGAAAATTAGTTAGTTAATTTTGAATGAGCTTAATATTGATAGATTAGATAAGGGACGGTCATGCAACAGCCGTCCGCTATTAACTTGGAAGCTATCAGGACTAATTGAACGTCGTACAAGTTCACGAAGACTTGATGACAATCTCGCTTTTTCTAAGCCATCATTGTATGTCTGTTGTTTTTGCTCCAGAAAATTGGTTACTTTCCGGTCTTTCTTCACAATAACCTCTTGCAGTTGTTCATGTTTATAATTTTCAAATCGGCGGGTTTCATCGTAGTTGTTCTTGTGCAAGGCAAGTTCTCGATAATTGTCGGCTTGCAATCGACGTTTATACACATCCAAGTAGTGTCTCTTGGTGGCGTCGGCTCTACTCAAACGATTCTCCAAATAATTATGGATATTTTCTTTACGTATCTTATCGTTCAGTCGATTTTCGTCGTTTGCACGCATAATACTTTGAAATCTTCGCTCTTCCTCGTTGTGACGATTAGCCAGTCTCGTCTCTCTTTGTAATCTTAACTTGTTAAGCCGTTGCTGGGAAAGAATGTCCTTGATAAAGATGGACTTTTTTAATTCTTCAAGACGGGCACGATCCTGCCTCATAATCTCGTCTAGCCTGAATTGTACTAGCCTCGAGTCCATTTCCTGTTTCTCTTGAAGCGATTTTCGGTAGGCTTCTTCTTGTTTATATTTCAACAAATCTCGTTCGAACTTTTCATTTTGCCACATTTTGTTAGCTAGCCAAGCATTTTCGGCCCGCATTAATTTCTCACTACGCTTGCCAGCCATTCGATTGAGTATTTTCTGATCATGTGTGGAAACACGATTGTATGCCTGAAATACGCGTGGTGACATACATAAATTCTGCATTGACTCGCACAGTTCAACGATCTCAGGATAAACATTTCGATGTGTATCTTCGACACTGTGCGATAACTGCCTGTTTAAGTTGGAAGGGGTTGGCCTTTTCGACGTTGAATTTCTTTCTTTGATGGTTTTATATTTTTTCACACGCGGTATTTCAATATGTTTCAACGATGAGTTGGTCGTTTTTGAGCTTAAGCACTCGCAAGAACAGGAACAATATCCACAATCTGAGTTATAATCGCGCGAAAATGTAAGTACAACCTTACTCGTCGACATTTCGGTACACTGTACTCGTGTATCGATATGTGCATGCGATGCGGGAACCATTGCGTGCAAAATTATAGAATAAACTTTCCTGTTGCTATAGCGACGAATAGTTTATGAGATTGTCGGTTAAAGCATTGTAATTCGAGATATGTAAGCTATTAGGACGAGATGCCGGACTGGAAGTAGAATTCACTGGTGGCAAGCTCTAACTGTTACGAATTGGATAAGACAGTCTTATTTATTTACCTTGAAATTTAGGAGAGCGTTGAATTATGACCTTCAACATTTCAGCGGAAGTAAAGCAAAGTATGGTATTTGAATTGTTTGTACTCTTAGAGCTTTCACATTCATCAATCAGCACAGTCGTTCACTTTTTTTTGAAATAAGTGTCTGTTCTTTTGAAACAATTTGAACAGTTTTTGTGCAGTTTCTGCACATTATCTAAAAGTTAATCAAGGAAATTAGAGTTCCTTTTTACGTTAACTGTTGGTACATTTTCTTCTATATTCCTTATTAAGGCTTGCGATTGCTATCAACATTTGAGACTTTACGGCTGTTGTATATAATCTTGACAGATTGTTTGTAGATTACTAACTCTTCTATAAGTGTTTTTGCATAGAAAATCCAAGAAAGAAAAACAAAAAAATATTAATAAAAACAAATAATTGTACCGAATGGTCCTTAAAAAAATATTCATTGAAAATACAAGAAATTATTAATAATAATAAATGATTTTAGTTCCATCTATGATGATTAGTGTGTAGAATAACGCGAAAGAAGCATAGCCCGATCGGTTACTGCTTCACACGAATTTGAAGTGCATAATAAAAACGGACGCAGCAATTTCTACTCGGTTTTGAAAGCGAATCCGGCTGCGGGAAATAAACCGTTCTACGAGCCATGATTGTACGCTGCCTTGTCGCTTATGGCTTGGATTTCAGAAATAGAACATGCTCTATTCTTCATACTCTCTTTTTGAAGCCGGGCGTTAACATTTTGATCGCTTTCTGTTCCATATGTGAACAAAGCGTGTACGGCCGTGTTCCGATCGTATTGCAAATACATGAGCGAAAAGGAAATGACTTCTTAGGGGAGACGTACACTGAAATTTGACATAATAATTAAAGCAAAGATTTTTTTTTGCCTTAAACAAGACCTCTTCCCGAACAGATTGATGTATTCTTTTTAAATTTTTGCCAAATAGAAGCCAACCCAATTTTTTTAATAATATGTACGAAATCAGTTTCAAGAACCAAGTAAAAACTACTGACAACATCTATGATATTATTATTTCGAATTTGAGCTTCTCCATCAAGGCGCTTTCGTAAAACGCCAGGATGTCCAAGATCACGAAAGGTCGCTTTCACTTCCCGCATGATGATCACCGGGTTAGGATGAAAATCGCTGTTGTGATCATATCGAATTTTCGTCTCTCCGGAAAAATTGATTTTTTTTACAAAAGACCCATTTTCTCAGAAACTACATGAAATATCGACTGTTTTTTAATGTGAATAAATGCTTCTATTGAATAAATTGACGTATTTCGAAAATACCATTAAATCCGGTAGAAAATAAAATAGAAACATAACAAATTTTTAACTTCCCAGTTCCCAGTGGCAAGTTAATGTAGTGGGGCCGATTTTGCGAATTTCAAATTTTGACATATATCCACGCTTTAAGGTATCTAGAATCCAAATCCTTCGTTTTTAGAGAGCTGTCTGTGTGTGTGTATGTGCGGATGTGCGTTCGGAATTATTTTTCGTCTCGATTATCTCAAGAACCAAAGATCATATTGACGTGAGATCGATTTAATTTGACGAGTAACTACGTAACTTAAAAATGAATGAGTTTTCAGCCAAATCGGTTCAGCCGTTTTTTAATGAGAACGAAAAAACTGGCTTAATTTTGAAACTGTTCATTTAGGTAAGGGAAATCGGAGAAAAGATGGGTACATCAGAAAACAAGGAAGAGGTGGATTTGGTGGAGATAATTTTGGATTCCGGAACCGAGGTGGAGGACGACGAGGTAGCGGAGATGTCTTCCTCTAACAAATCTTTTATGACTAGATAAAAAATAATAAAAATAATTATAATAATTTAGAAAAATAAAAAAAATATAATAAAAATAATTAATAAGAATAGTAATTCATAATAGAAACAAATCTTGACTTTTTTATTCACCTCACTGGGAAATTAGTTAAGGGTCGCACTTAGAACACTTTTCCGATTTTGTTTAACAATATTTAAGAAATTATATTTTTTCAATGCATTGAACTAAAGGAAAACTGTTCCCATGAAAATATTCAACACAAAGTTTAGGGCAATAATTTTAAATTTGAAGACGATCCAATCAATAGATCCTAAGAAAGTGGGTTTTATAGTTTGGCTGTTTTCCAATATAGATAGGTACCCAGAACGTACGTCTCTCCTTGATGCAGCCGTGAAGACGTTGCAAAAAATACTGTAATAAAACAAATCGTCTAAAATATCTTTGAAAGCGCGTGAATCGATCAGGTTAGGATCAGAGAATTTGACATTATTCTAATCGTCTAAGAATAAGGAAGAATGCGCGTCGTTTACGACTTACTTTCTTAACCGGGTAGGGTCAGAAAACGTTCACAATGTTTATGCCACGCGTTCAAACGGGATAAAATTGATGTTGACTTCGGCTCGGGCGAAACAGACCGCTAAAACTCTCGTGCCTTTTTAAATAATAAACTGTATGAGAAACATGAATAATATAGCTATCAAATTTGCCAGAAATAAACAACTAGAAGATGACCCGTTCAACAAAGCAGCTAACTTTTACAATACACTACCGGACAAAATAAAAACGACATATCGAACCCAAATTCCTTTAAAACAATATTTAAAAAATACCTCCTGCAGGACCAACTTTCGTAATAAATTACAATTATAATCAGCTCCACAAAGCCAAACATGAAATCAGTATGAAATAATATTATAAACATATATTCTGAATTATTAATCGAACGAAAAGGATACTAAACCCCACGAATTCGAAACTATCCCTTATACCGATTCTTATCGTCTGGGAAGTACTGAAATCTGTATTCGGACAATTACTGAAAATTGATAGAGAGAGCGATTCGAAGGAGACGGAGGTGGTTTTAGTCGGTAGAAATCCGGCATGTAGAGAGACAGGAGCTGATCGGCTTCTTTTGAAGATTTCCAGCTCCCAACGTTGAAAAAATGTGACTTATTATTTAGTTTCCATACATGTAGCTCAAATTCTCTTAATTAGTTCGCTAACCATTAATAAGGCAGTGAGCTTCGTAATAAAAACCAATTGTATTTAATTTACAGAAAACAAATTTTAGTACATTAGATTGAGAAACACCCCAGAATTTTACTTTCACCTTACTTCACTTGTACATTCTTCAGAGTCTGTGCCACAACCGTTCCCTTGCCAGGAATATGCAAAGCTGAATCTTTAAAGCAAGCTACCAGGTCTCCATTCGTTTTCAAATCAGGCGCACACGTTTCGAAGACTTTCTTTTTAGGATTCAGCTGTTCGTCGGGATTGCGTGTGTAGCCTTCGCAGTGTACCAAATCGCCCGGCACAGCACCAGCGGGCGGCATCAAAACCTCCACTTTTTCCGGGGTAGATGCACACATGACCATCGCCTCCGACGTAATGCCTCTCATCTTTGCAGGTTTCAGATTGCATAGGACCACAACCATACGATCCTGCATCTCTTCAATTGGCACGTACTTCACCAGTCCCGAAACGACAGTTCGAGGATTCGGCTCGCCACAGTCGATCTTCTCCAAGTACAAACTGTCGGCGTCGGGATGCTTCGACACTTCAACGATTTTCCCGACGCGGAAATCGAGCCGCCCCACATCTATTGGAGCTTCAGCAGTAGCTGCTGCGGCCGCCTTTTTCGAGTCCTGACCTGCTGCGGCTTGTCGTTCTTTTTTCGGCTTCTTCTCTTTTTCCGCTTTACTGGGCTTTGACTCGCCAGATTGCGGTACAGGTGTAGGTACTGTTGTTTTAGCTTCCAGCTTCGTGGCAGTTTGGGATGGGACGATTTTATCGCCAGGTATAGGAATTTGCACTTTTCCATTGCTGCATTCCAAGCAAATAAGCTCCGATTTGGCACACTCGATTTGCTTAGCAACCTTTTTATTTTCCTGTACAAGTTCTTTTTTCTTCCTGCTTATGATTTCCCGTTTGATTGCTGAGAGCTGTAAATTACAATCAGCAATGAAAATCTGGTTACATGGAGAATTCTTATACCTCAGCTTTCAGGGTGTCCAACAGCTGCTCGGCAAGGTTATTGTTGGCTAGAACACGCTCGACACTACTCATTTTGATCACGTTTGGACGAACTAAATAACTACACAAACTTAGCCGCTTGCCGAGATGGATCATCGAGACCGCAGGTAACCTCTGAAGGTAAGTAACATTGAACAGGGAACTAATAGGAACGGTGACAAGGCTGTCTCAGCTAACGTACGAGAGAGACGACTATTTTACTCTTCTTCTTTTTGTGAAAACATATGTTTTGTTTATGAATGTCAAATTCGTTTATGACAAGGGCCGAAATTGTTTGAAAGTTCGTGCGCGATTGATAATTTACGGTGATTTGCAAATGTGTCGAGTTTGAGAAGTGACTAAAAACTTGTATAGTGTTATGTTTTATCAATAGACGTGTTGTGAGTTTGAGTTATCAGTGACAAAAGCGAAAAAACACTAAAATGAAGTGCATTGTAAGGTGTTGTCCAAATCGGCCGTATGCACGTCCTGTCGGCATTTCATTTCACCGGTAATTAAAGATTTCTTGAGAAAAGTGTCCTCTTAATAGTTCTCGCGACGAATATATGTAATAATTTCAAAGAAAATCGCGCAGAAAAATGTTGTTTATTGTTTTGTTTATGAATGTCATTTTTCACCTCTTAGACATTGTGCCACTCAGTAGCGGTTCAGAAGATAAATTTGAGTGGGTTCAATTCATACAATTTTCTTTATTCGTACATGATCATTAAACGTGCTAATGAATATGATGTATTTATCCTAAACAACTGCAATTGTGAGAAACGACTTAATTATAAAAAACATTTTGACAAGCAGCACCAGCACCTTAAATCCGCCTAAGCCGGTCCCAAGCCCGGTTGCAAAAAGGATGAGGGAGGTGAAATATATATAAATATATATATATATATAAGTATATATATATGTATATAAGCTGAAAATTTTCAACAGTAACCTAACCGATATATATATATATATATATATATATATATATATATATATATAATATAAGTGTGTGCGCAAATAAATAACTATATGAATATGATAAAAGGTTGCGTTACTGTTGCATATTTTCAGCTTTTTTGAGACCTATTCAACTAAACCTCTCCGAATTCATAATTGGTTTTCAAATTTAGCGCCTTCTAGAGGCATGCCCCCAGCTCTTGACCAAGTACGCCTTTCAAATAGTCATTACGCATTCCGACAGTAGATGCTTCGAAAAACTCATATCAGGAAATTTGTTTATTTTCCTCTCCATTAGTTCCTTCCTCATTGGTAAGTAACCTGAAAGTTCTCTGACGACTGTCAAATGGTGACAGACTTGAAATTGTGTGGAAATGTTGCGAAACTTTGACGTCGCAACGGTTTTTGTTGTTTAAAAAGTTCAGCAGACAAATTTATTTTGAATTATTATCTAAAAGTGAGAAAATGTTAAATACAATATTATAACAACTGTTTGGTACTATCTCTTATACCGATTCTTATCGTCTGGGAAGTACTATGTACTGAAATATAAATAAATGATTGAAGGAGATGGAGGTGGTTTTAGTCGATACAAATCCGGCATGCCGAGAGGCAGGAGCTGATCGGTATCTTGCGAAAATTTCCACTTTCCAACGCTGAAAAACAGAAACAAAATGCAATTGATACTTTCTAATATTTCTACTATTTTCTACGTTGGGAGGTGCAGCTTTTCAAAAGATACCAAGTCGCTCCTGCTTCTCTTCATGTCGGCCCATCACCGACTAAAACTACCTCCGCCTCCTCCAAGCATCTCTCTCCATTGCTCTTTGCATGCACCATCCGTGTGCAATATCACTTTTTGTATGTTTGCTTAGCACTTCCCGGTATAAGGGATAGTACTGGATTCTCACTAATTTTTTCCATCATTGATTTTAGTATAAAGGTCTGTTTTTACAAATAAATCCATTCGATTTGGCTGCCTAAGCCTTGAGATTTAGTAAATCTTAGTATTTCGAGTTGTATTTTTCAAGTAGATGTTACCTCAGCGTTGTTTTAAAAGATGGTAACTTGGATATTTCCTTTAATTTATGAGGTTATTAGTTGTATAAAATAGCCACACTGTTAGTTGGATCCCTCCTCACATGTTGTGGCCTAGCAAATTTTATTAATATATCATTCGCGTTTCTCATATTCTAATCACTTTTTTCCTAATTTCTATCTAGTTTTAATTGCTTTCCCTTCATCGTATTGTAAATTTTTATGTATGAATTTCCAATTTTCATGCAAATCAACCCATTCCGGTTGAGTTCTTGGGCTGTTTTGAACACCTCGGCCGTGGGAGTAAGTTTTCGTAGGATGCAGATAATCTTATATGCCTTGGTGATAGTTCGTGCTATGCCCATTATGTTATTTTTCTTATATTTGTATTCACCGCTTGAGAAGTATCAAACAATGGACAATTCATTGAAAAGACATGGTGATGGCGATTTCGAGCAATTGTAGTCACTAAAAATCCAGTACGCTGACTAATAGGAGCTGATCAGTAACTTTGGACGATTTCCACTTCGCAATAACTTAAAAATAAAGAATCATTATTGATGCAGTAAATATTTTTTTTTGTCCAATTTCAAAATGATCTGATTGAACACGATGTCGCTTCACTCTGAAGTGATCCTTTCCTGAGTGCCGGGTCATAGTGATATACCTGGAAATTGCGAAGCTGATGCCCTTACGTCAAGCTTAGATTTAAGCTGTATTATAAAGAGGCTGAAAACAGGGCCTGGCTGCTGGAAGAAACCTATAGGAAAACCAGGCAAACTTGACACGCACTGAGCTCAAAGCGCACCAAGCAGCTCCTCAACACGAGCCGTGAAACATAAAGTTTCATCATCATTGGCAGACACGCAGAAAGATTGGGTGCCCCTTTTCACGATTTCTGCCGGATCGGAGGAGGAAGAAACGATCCAACATTGTGCGAATGCCCAGCACTATCCAGGAAACGCATGCAAACTTTAGGCTCGCCTTTCCTGGACAGCCTCACGAAAGTAGCTAGTTTGAATATTAGCCGCATAGCCAGCTTTATACGAGAATTTAAATGGTTCTCGTCATTTTACAGGCTCTAGTGCCGTACGCTATCTCTTTGTGGTATCACAATGGGCCTATTGTGGCCTAAGTGAGCCATTTTTTTTTTTGATAAAGGGGGATGCCTTCAAAACCAACCAACCAAAATGACCTGCTATAAAATGCAGAGATATAAAAGAAACTGCACTTTGTTTCAGTTCAGAACTATGAGAAGAATGTATGCTAGAAAATATTTTTCTAATTTATTTTTTGTGTGCTTAAATGATTATCTGATAAACGTAATATTAGAAATGTTTTGCTTTCTTCCATTAGTTGACTATAATTGGTGAATGAATTGGAACTATATGCCGCTTGGACAATTTGTCCTCACGTTGGGGATGCTCGATGGTGTTCTTGATGATCAGTCGCGCAAACAATCATCCATGCTAACCATTTTTCTCATTTTTAACCGGAAAAACTCATTAGGTAATAAATTTACGAAATTTTTTATCAGCGGCTAGCTATAACTGTAATGCTAACAAGTACACGAAAATCTTGTCTTCGGTGAAACGGCACTTGAATGCCAAGGTTCGCTCCAAACCTGCCGAATAGCAGAATAATGTCAGCAGTTTTACATTATAAAAGAATACAAGTACGTGCGGCCGCCTCCTAGGTTTTGTACACATGCCTTCGAAGCATTCACCCTGATTATAAGCTTAATAAATTAAATACTGTCGATTCCCAGAATGTCTATTTTTTGATTGGCTTGGTACGAATGAATAGCATTAACTGAATGCAATGGGCCCCTAACAAATCCAGATCTTTTTCTGGATTGAGAAATAAAACACATGTTCAATCCTCAACAATCCAATCTTTTCTATACCGTTGGACTCTAACCATATGTGAAGGTAGACTACCTCAAGACAGTTTAAAAAGGAGAAATTGATAGATTCTCAATAAATTCCACTCGTAGGCATGCGTTTAAAAGGATAAAGATAATTTGATGATGATCCACTAAAAACGCAGGAAAAGAAACCACACTATAGATTAAAATCTGTTGAATGCTTGTATTTTATGTGAGTACCAACGTTTCTTCAAGTGGGTAGTCGATTCAGTGCTCACGTTTATGAGACACAACCCAAGTGGGATATTCGTAGCTTTGCGAGGCGAATCTTGGCCCCTGGTTGGCAGGATTTAGGAAGACAGTTTATTTCGGATTCGGTGAAGACCTTTGAGTCATATGGTATCTATATTGCGAGATGGGTACTTTTAGCTTCAGGGTGATATCATATCGTGTCGGTATCTTCTTAAACATTATACAATCCGATGTGCAGTTCCAAATCAACGGAGTGTTGTGACTCAGATATTGGCAGAGGTTTAGATCACTTTAGCTTCAATCATTAAGCAATGTAGCTGCCACGAACTCTGGGTAAAACATAGCATGCTATGTGTGGAAGGAAACTTTTTACACACGTAGTATGGAGTAGTAGTCTTTTTTCTACTATAATACGTGTGGACGGAAAATTCTCTATTCGTGAAGAAGCCAGAAGTTTACCCGTGCCTTACGAAGATTCTGGAGATAATGTCCCGTTCAATCAAAGAAATGAAATTGGCATTTCTTAACGTTTACCTCATGTAAAGGCAAAATCAAGCGCAAGATTCGAAAATCTTCACCATTTCATAATGAAATGCTGATTCGTCATATTTTCCACTTCTAACATTCATTGATGATTGCAAATAGTTATTATTTTTCTAATTCTAGTGTAAAGTTAAACAATGTAAAACATCTTAACGATTTCATCACCTTTTCAACAGTCGACCGGGCGAATCGTAGTTACAACTCTCGCTCAAATGGTTTGTTACGTACGAGCCGACTGATTTTGGTGTAGTCGGCCATAGTTAACGACTCTTCAGAGAGTTAAACAAATGAAGTACCTAGGACTTACAATCGATGAAAAACTAACGTGGACACCGCATATAAATGACACGAGGAAAAAAATAGCAGCTATCGTTGGTCTGCTGCATCGTTTCAGCTATTTCTCAGTTAAAAATAAAATACAAATTAAAAATGCATACATACTTTCACGAATTACATACGGAATCATAATTTGGAGCCAGACTACGAAAAATAACCTCATGAGCATGTCACGGCTACTAACCAAAGCATACAAGACCATATACAACTATTTATAAAAGTAAGTATATAAAATAGCACAAGAACTTAGCGTAGACGGATTGATTTACATAAAAAAAAGGAAAATTCATTTTTAAAAATTTACACCAAGAAAAAATTAAAACAATGAAGCTAGATATAAATGGACGACGACTACAGTATGAGAAACGCAAATGATATTTTAATAAAATTTGCTAGGACAGAGCGCCTAGGAATGGATCAGATTATAACTCCATCAAATTTTTACAATGAGCTACCTCACACGATAAGAGAAGCGCGTAACATAATATCGTTTAAAATCATGCTACGTAAACATTCACTGAAAACTCAATTCAATAATTAAGAACGCTAAGATTTATTCTACAAATGTGAAACGAAATTGGATATATTGAACTCTGAATAAAAATTGTTGAGATACTGATACTATCCCTTACACCGATGTACATCGTCTGGAAAGTACTAAACAAATGAACAAACATTCAGGAAATACATTGCACACAGACAGTGCAAGCAATGAGTGATAAAGTGAGAGATTTTTGGAGGAGGCGGAGGTGGTTTTAGTCGGTAAAAATCCGACATGCCGAGAGGCAGGAGCTGATCGGTATCTTTTGAAAATTTCCACCTCCCAACGACGAAAAAAAAAGTTTAAGAATGTTAAGCACATGCATATTTTTTTTAAGTAAAGCAAATTTTATTGATATGTACTTAAAATTTACATTTATAATAGTAATTAAAAAAATAGCGTCATCTCTCCGAAGCTTTTTATCAACTCTTCCTGGGCGTGTCTTTCAGATTTCTATTCTTTTCAGATTTATTTTTGCTAGCAGCACGATGCCTTTTCACGTGCGTATTACGAACACCAGCCTGTGCGAAACTTTTTCCACAAATATCACAATCAAATTTTTTCTCACCGCTATGAATGAACATGTGCTTCTTTTTCGATGATTTCGTGACGAAACTCTTCTCACAGCTTTCACATTTATATGGTTTTTCACCAGTGTGACTTCGAATGTGAACGACAAGATGTGTATTGAGAAGGAATTTCTTATCGCACAGATGACATGCATAAGGTTTCTCCCCGGTATGCGTCCTTAGATGAACTCGAAGCTCGCTGTCGCTGAACATTTCACGATTGCAAACAGGACACTTGCTTTTCGGTTTTGGCTTTTCACCCGTATGAATGCGCATGTGTGACTGTAGATGACTGGCCGTACGAAAGGATTTCATACAAAGTGAACATTGATGTGGTTTCACACCCTTGTGATTGTTCATGTGATAAAGCATGGTTTGCTTCTGATGAAACAACTGACCGCATTCGGTGCACTGAAATTTCTTTTCGCGATCGCCTTGATGCAAGCTCATGTGGTTGTTAAGCTGGCTCTTCAACGTGAACTCCCTGTTGCACACGGTGCAAATGTGATCCTTCACAGAAGCATGTATTTTTTGATGGAGCTGCACAAAGTAGGGATGGGCAAAGGGTTTCGAACAAATATCACATTTGTATGGTTTTCCGGAACTGTGCGTTCGTGCGTGCGTATTTAATTGACTTCGTTGTGTGAAGCGTTTCGAGCATTTCCCACACTCAAAGGGCTTTTCGCCAGTATGAATACGAGAGTGTACACGTAAAGAGTTGTTATCGTGAAATCGAGCATTACAAATTGAACAAGTGTACTTTTTATCGGATACATGACGAATAATATGTCGGTTGCGATATTTCAGCAATTTGAAATCCATCCCACAAAAGACACAGGGAAAGTAATTCTTCTCAATGTGGACATCTCCATGATTGCGTAGATTGTTAATGCTACTTGACGCGTAGCTACATAGTTTGCACGTCGTTTTCTCTTCCTGTTCTTCATTGACGTGGGTCATGTTATTATAGTCAGGATCGACAATTGAATTTGAATATTCGTATTTATCATTTGATATTTCATCACTGCGGATCTGAAGTTTATTTCCAAATTTCTCAGAATGTTCATTCAACGTAGTTATATTATCTTCGATAATCGACTCATCACCAGATGCACAATTTATTGCATTCACCATTTCACCGTTTGCTTCTTCAATAAATGCTGAAAAATCGATAACATTTTCAGTAACACATTTTTCGATTTCTTCACATCCATTTGTTTCATTGTCTACGTTTTCATTATCGTCAGATGCCAACTTGATTGCTATCGTAGATTCAATAGAAACGTTATCTTTTTCCTTAAGGTCCTTCAATATTTTGCTCGAGTTCTGGCATAACATTCGAAAAGTGTAGCATTCATTGAGTTTTGAAAGACAAGCTGAACATATTTTGTTAAATATTTCGTCGTTGTAGTCGATGTGTACGTCAACACATTCAATAAGTTTATGGATTAGATCTGATTCACAAATTGATTGCATTTCAGTTTCTTGTACCAGACAGCATCTACAGCCACTGATCATTTTGCCGTTACATTTTATTTAACTGAAAATTTGGAAGTATGTATACATTAGATACTTTCGTTTTTGTTCGTCAAAAGATAGAAGCTTTTAAGTTTATTAATTTGTTCGGATTTTTGATATGCTATGAGAGCCAAAAGTGAGGAAACACTTACAGCGCTTGACTTCAAAGTGAGAATATCGCATAAAAATCGATTAGAACCATCATTTTTTCATTAAAACGTACGTTTAGCACAGCGAACTATTCCGAAACATTTCGGTCCATTGACGTAATTTTGGATTTAAACCAGGAGGTTGATAGAACTGCTGCGGTGCTCCGTGAATGAGCCAGTCTTTGACGAGATGGGACTATTGTATGTTATCGTTTTCCAATTTGAATTTGAACCAATTCGGATGTATCCTTTTTCAGGATTTTGACGTGAATACGTGTTTAAATTTCCGACCATAGTGAGAGAAAATTCGATGCAACACGGAAGCTAGCATCTTCATTCAAAGTTCAATTACATAGCTCGATTGCCAAAGGATTTAAGAAATTGTTACGTTCAATCGTTCAGTGAGGACTGGGAAGCATCACACACGGTGAGAAGCGTTCGTAATCATTTTGAGTTCATTTCTCCGCGTTTCATGATTTTGATTTGGAGAAAATACGACGTTCGTTGTTTTAATCGAAAGCTCTACAAGATCAATCGATTATGTGTATAAAACCATGAGTATGATGTGGATATTGTAAAATAGTATGAGATTAAATCAAAAAATTAAGAATAATTAACACAATGTCGGCCATACCCACAAAAATTCAAGTCGAAATACAAAAAATGTAATCTTTTAGAAAGAGCACCTTAAGAGTAATTCCAAGGTGCCGGGAACACAAAAAATGTTCCTATCACAAATAGAGCTCGGAGAGTTTTCATAAGCAAGAATATGCTACCTGTTAAAGTAGACGTATTTACGTGAAATACACGGCCGGGGACACCAGCATCACTCCACTTTTCAATTCTTCATTATAAATACAATAGACGCGGACAGCTAAGCTTTAAGGTTTAGAAAACTGGCTGACAATTCCGAGAAGAGAAGATTGGAAGATAAATTTAGACTTCCATTTTATTCTTTACTAATTGCTGGAAACTTAAGGCTTCCGAAAGCTTTGAAGATTTAAATTTCTGACCTAATTAAGATTTACGAATCAGCATTTATGTTGTTGAATTGTCTTTGAATAATTTGAAACAATCTGATTCTGTTGACCTTAAAGTTTATGCCATTGAAGTTTTAAAAATAGCTTCATCATTCGAGGCTGAGGGATTTGTCGTTATAATATAATTGTTTTAAGCGTCCAATCGCTTAAATTCTGTATTTTATAGAGTATGAAACAGATCGTTATACTTTGTAAATTTACAGTTTGAAAAGACTATGTTTCAGCTTCAGCTCGTTTCACAGAAGTGTCGTTGGTGTAACAGACTGCTGAACTATTTTCTTTATTTACATTTGTATTCTACCTTTAGCTCGGTTCTGTCTATGCGGGCAGCGAGGACTGTCCCGAGTCGGTGAAGAGGTGAGAGGTTTCCAGAATCGTTTTCGTTTTGATTCCCCAGAATCGTTTTCGTTTTGAGCTTGTTGTTCGTTGACTGCTTCGATGTTGAATTTGGCTTACATACTCTTTAGTTTTCCGCTTATCGTTGATCGGTCGATTGCTACCCGTTTTTTGATTACTCGACCATTCTCGCTACTTTCTAGGGATGTTAGTTCCCGTATTCGGGAAGCGACAATATAGATTCTGGGGAGAACCAAAGATCCACAAACTGCAACAGAAAAAAGCGGCATATACGAAATCACATGTTCAGATTGCGATAAAGACAGACAATCATGCCGATCGAGAAAAAAAGTGCAGGAGCACATTAGAGAAGCTGAACTAGCCATCAAACATAGAAGGACTGATATTAGGTCATCGGTGGCAAAACACATCGTCGAAGAAGGCCACAGAATCACTAGGACAAACTCGAAATATATGAAAATGGTTCACAAGCATTCTAGGCTGGATGCCTATGAGAGTCTATTTATAGCGAGAACTCTGGAGTCGGAACGTGTGAACCACGATCTAGGTAGCGGTTTCTCGGACCTTATTGAATCGATTCTGTAGGTGTCACAAAGTTATACCGGGATCTAATTATGGAGGTAACGAACAAATGGGAGGATATAGTTAATTCGTATGTAAGTGCAGTACATTTAAGAAATAGTCTTCCATTGCTTCTCTTCAGACACAGTAACACACTGAAGGAGGAGGAGGAATTAAAGTCCGAAATGTACATTTGGAAATAATAAAAAACGAAATCGTATAATAAAGAAACAAGTGTCTTTTCTTATAATTTTTAAGGAATACGATTTGGAGAAACTCGTTGATACTACTTCATTGATATTTATTATTACACAGTTACTCTGGCCGTAGTTATTGCGTTCCGAAACGAGAAAACTACGATGAAAAATGAATTTTTCTGTCAAATAAAGTGCAAAAAGTTGCATTATTGTGGATGAGCAGTGATCCCCATATAGAGGTCGTACTAGGTTTACGCAGTACATTCCGTTAAAGCCAGCCAATCGGGAAAATATATACCGGTGAACCAGTGAAAGAAAGACCAACATAAGCTAGCGAATTGTGTTGGATTAGGTTAGAAGCTCTGGAAGAAATAAACCCACCGATAGAGAAAACTAAATCTGGACCATTCAATGAAAATGGTTGGAGAGAGTGATTTGGAGGAAACGGAGGTAGTTTTATTCTGCACAAAATTATGTTTGTCGTCCATATAACTTGTGTAGAAACCCGGAATGCCGAGAGGCATCTCCTAACGTTGAAAAAACAGCGGCTGGACAAGAAAGCGTGCCTAACGGAGTTTTTTTTATAAATTTACTGAAACTACCTAAAAGAATGATTCCAACTGCTTTGCCTCTCGTTACAAAAGAAATTAATCGCCAGCAACAAACGTATCTTAACAATTTGTTTACGATCGCGACTTTTATTAGTAAACAATCAATCCTGACAGATTGCATGTCTTCTTCATTTCTACTTAAAGCACCATCCAAATTTCTCTCCTGAACAAGCGGTTGTCTTGTTGATAGTCAAACAGAATCCTCCAGCTTGCTTTATGTACTCACTTCGAAATGTCAATTTTCGCTTATATACAAATTGTTATTATATGTCACATTGACAGTACAACTCATAGATGACTATTTTCGCGTTCGCGTAGTGTAACATCACCGCGCGCCAGAAGAAATCTTACAAATTGCAATTACTACTGCCTTTGATTAGACAACAAATTATACGTCGTGAGAAAATCACTTTACATTGGCCGCGGACGCGGTAAAAGTTTTGATTTGCCGATGATCTAATTGGAGGTGTCCATCGCCTCGGAACAGAATGTCGAATCGAATCCGGAA
This sequence comes from Oxycera nigricornis, assembly GCA_963942545.1. Taxonomy (NCBI): domain Eukaryota; kingdom Metazoa; phylum Arthropoda; class Insecta; order Diptera; family Stratiomyidae; genus Oxycera; species Oxycera nigricornis. Next base: position 12,437,225 of record OZ012662.1, read on the forward strand.
CACGGGCAAACTTGAGGCGATCATTGAGAATTGCCGCAGTGAAGGCAAGTGGCAGCGTGTAATTGAATTGGCGGAGGAGCTGAAGCAAGGATCACCAAACTATGGCAAGTATTGATCGACTGCAATAAGGGATAGTGCACGTAGCCGCCTGGGCGGACTCAACAAGATTATGTCATTCCAAGCTGGTGACGCAAACTCTTCAAGCGACCGACCGCAGTGTTATCGCTTGCCGCAAATCGTTTTTATCGCACTTTATCTTTGGTGTAGGTGCGCTAGAGATGGAAAAGGCTACGGCTTTGCCGTCCGACTTTGACCTTAAGGGTAGTTTCCTCATATCGATTGCCCACACACAAGTCCAACAGAAAGGTCTCTACTACTGTCTGACTTTCAAACGTGGAGCTATAAAACGCGGCCGAGACGGAATTATGCTGGTTTTATGCGCTCTCTGTTATGTGAGCAGTTTGTAAATGTTGCCCATCTGATGTGGGTTTAGAGTTCACGGTGAACACAGCTGAACTGATTAATTTACGAATAATTGCCTGCTCAAGGCTCGTGAAATAAATATAATGCTTTATATCTACAGCTACGAAACGATTGCAAGCATTCAGTTAGTATTCAGCTTCGTCACTAGAAGCTCGTTTCTTTCTTTTGTAATTCATTGTTTTATTACTGTTCACATGCTGTAGAACAGAATTTCTTATTCGTCAATCACTGGAAATAGCACTCTCTTTTATTGGAACGTCACAGTTCAATAAACGTGTAGTTGCGAAACTATTATTTTAACTAAGAGTAAGAAACCATTTAAGTTATATTCGCACGATGAGTTGATCGAGTCCTTTTCACTGAAACAACATTTTTTAAAAACCTATTTCTTAGAGCCTTCTAAAGAATGGCTTCTCATGATTTCCATTATTAATCTGACATAAGTTCTCCAGAGAACAACGTCTCAGGACTTATACAATGATTGTAACATAAGTCCTCCAGAGAAACGCTTGTCAAGACTCTAGAGAACAACTTCTAAAGACTTATAAATTTGTAAGTTCTCCAGAGAGCAGCTTGTTAAGATTTATACAGTGATTCTAACTCATGTCCTTCAAAAAAAAAACTTTTAATGCATACATTTAGTATTCAAACTGTTTCACTGCTTGTTTGTTACAACAAGTTACAATTCCTGGCGTTTGTCCCGGGTAACAACGTAATTCCATGAAAGGCTTTTAGTAAGTTTTTTCAAATCGGTTTTGTTTTCATATCTTCAAAAGTTACAAAACACTCATATGCATTTTTGCTTGAAGATAGTAGAAAACGAGCTGATATTTGTCAAATTAACTACATTTTCTAAAATGAGCACCATCTTTTAAATTCACTTCCACTAGTTTCTTCACAGATATTCAACACTTCCTGTCAGTTCAACGCTATTTTTGCAGGGAGCGAGTGAGCACCAAAATATCACACTAAACTTTTGAGGACACGACGATTTGCGATAACCGATCATTCTACACCTTCATTAAGGCGTTTGAATATTTGATCACTCGCGATTAAGATCCGATACCATTTTTGAATTGTTTTGATCTTTTTAAATGCCACTCAAGATCGCAATTGTATACAAAATAAATCAACTATGTACTTGAATCAGGAGCCCGTCGCGGAAAAACTCTCTGCCCCGCCTTATGTTCGATCAAGGACTTATATGCCAGCGTAATCTCTATATTCAGGAAACCGTTTGAAGACTACCGCTTGTACATAATCGTTCGCATCTCACAATCTACTCACGTGCAGTTAGTTATTAGTAATCTATTTCTAGTTGATAATTGCTACGTACTTTTTCACTGTTACTGATTTATTTCTAGCCCCGATGGGTTATCCCTTTTCTTAATTGCTCTCTGTTATCTTTGTGTGGATCTTGCTAAAGATCGACAAGAAGTCCCAGGCATTATTCTGAAAACAAGGAATGGTTCGACTATCAAGCAAGGAATTCGCTTAGATCACAATAATAGTACGCCGGAAATATAAGCTGTTCAAAATAACCGCGAAATTCGTTTTTTTATAATTAATTTGCCTCTAAATATTCGATCATTTGCTTTATCGATGGGAACAAATCCTGGTCTCTAGATTCGGTTTTGTCTAGCCGAAATGCTTGATTGCACCGAAGCGCCTGAATTGCATCATTCGTCTTGAAATTTGGGTTAGTAAATAACTTTATGATGAAGACTAACCGAAGGAAGTATTATTTGACCACTTTTGAATAACCGAACGGATAGTGGATGAGGAAGGCATGTAATAGGGCTCCAAAATCGTGAAGATTTTTTTTGATTTCTCACTGGCAGTGTTTACATGAAAATATAATTGTTTTTTAATCGGAATGGCGCTCAATATGTTATCAACCGTGTTATCCTATTTTTTTGGTCTTCGGTCTTAGCTTGACTGCTCTACAAAAATGCGTGAATTCTGTTTACTGTAAATGTACCAACACAATTGGTTGAATCCTAGCTTTATGGAGGCTAGAGGTTGACCGACTTGGTGTGTAAGTGTATACTCTTGGAGCTCAGTGTCAGCTCTTGCTAGGGCATCTGCTTCGCAATTTTCCGGTATATCACTATGCCCCGGTAATCAGCAAAAAATCACTTCACAGTGAAACGATATCACGTTCAATTGTGACCGGCATTCCATTACAATCTTGGATGAGGTATGCACGCTGGATAGTGATTGGATAGCAGCCTGACTGTCAGAGTAAATGTTTAAATTTCTTACACTCTATAAAGCTAGGATTCAAGCATTACTACATGGAGGCTGCAAATGGGGCCTGGCTACTTGAAGAAACCTGTAGGACAACCAGGGAAACTTGGGACGCACTGAGCTCCAAACGCACCAAGCGGCTCCTTAACACGAGCCGCGAAACCTTGATTTCCATCGTATCCGTACTGACGGGGCACTGTCTGATTGGCAGACACGCAGAAAGATTGGGTGTTCCTTTCAACGATTTCTGCCGAAGTTGCAGATCAGAGAATGAGGAAGAAACAATCCAACACTTTCTGTGTGAATGCCCAGCACTGTCCAGGAAGCGCATGCAAACCTTGGGCTCACCTTTCCTGGACAGTTTCACGGAAGTAGCTGATTTAAACATTAGCTGCATAGCCAACTTCATACGAGAATCTAAATGGTTCTCGTCATCCTGTAGATTCTAGTGCCGTCCCAATCTTTTGTGATATCACAATGGGTCTATAGTGGCCTAAGTGAGCCATCTTCGGATAAAGGAGGCTGCAACTACAACCAACTACCAACACAAGTAAGATTGCTACTCATGCGATCTATATCGAACTCTCGAATCAAAAGTTGATAACAAAAGGTAAAGGTTTTCTTTAAATCATTTAAAAATAATTATCTTTGATATATCTCGAGTGTGGACGATATTTTTTTCGCTAAAACGCAATGTTTGATCAAAATCCGAATTTTTCGGATCATTATTTTTACAAAAGCATAAAGAGTGTCACTTACGCGACTTCAACTACCAATCAAAAAACAAAAATGTCCTTAAAAGTTAACCTGAAACTTTTTAACCGTAGTTAATAACGTCAGTCAAGTAGTATTTTGGTGATAGCGACTTACTGCTTATCTTCAGCAAAGAAAAATTATTCCTGAAGTTCAAGAAAAATTTACGAGAAAATTTCTTTGCGAATTGATGCCCCGTGCTCACAGTTTACAGAAAATGAAAAGTATTCGCCAAAAAATGCAAATGAATAAAAATTACAAGGACTTTTGAACATTATTTCATCAAATTTATAATTTTCCCAAATATTTTCAGAATGCCTCGCAAACTTTCTTATCGGCGAAGGTCGATTGGAAAGCTACCTGGAAGATAATCCACCCGTGGAAGCCAATTTGAATAAATTTAAATCTGGACTGCAAGATGCCAAACGATATTTAAAACTCGTCGTGGGCGACGATGGACGTAAGGCGGGAATCGCGCTTGATGCATTTTTACTTTTAGCTAAATTAGAATATGCGTGTACAAATTACGAGGACAGCTTAGAGAATTTTGTTAAAGCTGAACTGAATACTCTCTCCGAAAAGGAATTGACTTTGCGAAGTCTTCGAATACTAGCCGAATCGTATGCAATAAAAGGGTTGTGTTTGGAGCAACAAGGTTTGAAGGCTCCATCCAAGTTTAAAAAGGCGGAAAAGGAAGCAGATATGGTATGTAAAAGATACGTGTTATGTTGTACATTTTGTCATCGAGTATCGCTTTATAGATATCATGTTTCGAAAAAGCAACAGATTTGGGATTGTTGTATCTACAGGAGCAAGACATCGTCACGCCGTCAAACGTAGAAACGCGGCGTATGGGAGCAATTTTGGAGACTGCGTTACAACGCGCTCCTATTGTCCTAATTAAAGCGGGTAAATTACAAGAAGCAATCGAACGGTATAGAACGATGTTGAACGCGGTTGAAACAAGAACCACACAGTCTCTGAGACTGACGTTGGCTCGTCAACTGGCCGAGGTTCTGCTGCGAGGCGTCTCAGGAATAATATACACACCACCAGTGAGTTCTTCATCGGCAAAGAGTAATTCCAGCGCGAAAAAGCTGTGGAAACCACGAAAATATTCGGGAAGGAATCAATTTACGCCGCGAAATCACCACGAAGAAATAATTTTGCTGCTTTTGATCTCAGAATCGCTGGCTGTTCGTGATACTGTACTGTCACAAAGTCCTGAGTTTCGTGCTGCACGATCCCATGCATTGGGAAACGCAACGGCAGTCTACGACTTATTGGCTTTATCGGCAATTCGTTGGGGCCTGGCGAATCTGCTGAACGAATCGTTTGAGAAAGCGATGAAATTCACTTTTGGAGACCAGCACGTTTGGAGGCAATACGCCTTAAACTTAGCTGCCCTGGGGCGTCACAAACACGCTTTGCGCGCTCTCGAAGAATGTTCCGATTTGTGTCCTCATGATCCGTTGCCATTACTTGTTTCGGCTCGAATATGCTATGAAAACCTAGGATTAATATCAAAAGGTCTAGACTATGCGCTGCAAGCTTTAGGAAAAGAAGTGAAAGGATTGCGGCCGTCGAGGTGTCAATTGTATGTGGGCATAGGCTACCAGCAACTCGCAGCGACAGCTTTGTTGAAATCTGAAAAAGAAAAATTTACTAAACTTGCGATCGATGCACTGGAGAAAGCTGTGCAAAATGATACTCATGATCATTTGGCAGAATATTATTTGGCTCTTCATCACGCAGTCAATTATAATATATCCGAAGCGTTGGTAAGTACTGATAGCATTGAAAATTAAGCGACAAATGATCCTAATAAGGTTATTTCTAGATACACATACGGTTTGCGTTGTCTTTAAGAGCCGAACACGCAGCCAGTTTACATTTGTTGGCATTATTGTTGACCGCGCATCGAAGACCGCGCGAAGCGCTGCACATAATTGAAAATGCGATTGACGAGTTTCCGGACAATTTAAATCTTTTGCACGTTCGCGCCCACTTACAATTGCATCTGCACGATATTGATACCGCCCTGCAAACAGTCCAAAAAATGTTGATGATTTGGCATGATCAGTACGAGGCGCAAACTTTATTGAATGAAAACGATGCCGAACGTCATTCAGATACAAAAAGTGTTCTGCAATTGCATTCCTCGCAGCTATCCGACAAGGATTCAAGTGAGTAGGATGAATTGAAAGCAACAATTGATTTTTATTTGAAGTTTGTGTCTTTTCTCGATAGATTCTGTGTACGCAGCATCTTTGGCTGCGGCATCTCGCGTTGAGCAGGCGTTAAGTGAAGTTGCCAGCTCGTTAAGTTCATTCAGTCCACGACCTGGGCCACAGCGCGCTTGGATGCTTCAAATGAAAGTAGGTGGCGGTTATTCGAAATACTTGAACCTTATGAAAATTGTATTTTTTTTAGATGTGGTTGCTGTTGGCAGACGTTTACTTGGCGATAGATCAACCGAACGAAGCATTAAATTGTGTTCAAGAAGCTTCACAAATATATCCGTTGAATCATCAAGTTATGTATATGGTGAGTAGTTTTTTATACTCTTATTAGTGTTTGCGCTAGACTATTTCCCAGGCTTATCATACCTCTTTGATCGAAGCGTAGAGTTCTCTATATTAAAAAGGGTTCGGTTTCTGTGCTTTCTGCCGCGTTTTGAATACAGTAATACCTCGGACTTACGCGATAGGTGGACCCAAGCGATAGTCGTGAAAGTCGAATTCGCGTACGTCGGGGTTCAACTTTGTATATAAATAGGTATAAAACCTGTATGATCGGGACCAGAGTCTAAATAAAACAATAATTTAGAAGAAATATGTTTAATAAAATGTTAGATAATAAAACAATTTACATTACTATAAATAAAACAACGTAAACCGAAGTTATTTTGATGTCGAAGGCTTCATATATTCTAACAATATCGTTTGACGAGTTAGGTTTTTCTTCTTCTCACGTACAATTTCCTCGTAGCATGCCAGTATTTCCCGTTTTGTAGTAGAAACGCGCTCTTCATTGAAATCTATTTTTTCTAAAATTTGTAACCCCTTTTCAATTGTACTGAGGTCTTCTGTTAAGTTTGAAATCGTCATTTGATTTTCCGATTCAACTAGGTCTAACGAATCAGTTTGTTCAATGTCTTGATCATGCTCACGCATTTCTAGAAGCTCCTCAATTGTTAGCATTTGATTGCGTGAATCCAGCAATTTTGGACGTCATTATCACCCACCTCTAAATTTAATTGTTTGACAATATCGACCACTTCTTTAATTATACCATCGATTTGTTCAGGATCTGATTCTCCTATCACTCCTTATCACTATGGAAACTACATAACATAAGTAAAACATGGTTTAAGAATGGGAAGCATTTCGCTAGAATCAACACAGGTCAAGTGGGCGGTTTGAGGATAGGCTAAATGAATTTTTGGTTGTGAAAATGAGTGAAAAATGATAGAGCCACTTTCAGTTTCGGCAAAATTGTAAATTTTTTAAATTTTTCTTTTTTTTTTAATTGGCTACCAAAAACGGAAGAACGAACGACGACGAGATGTGAAAAGAGTGGAGCAACCACAAACATGCGTGTGGAAGCATTGTATTTAGTATAAATATGTTTTTTGTTTGGCGCCAGTTAAGATCTCGCGGAAACAATTTTGGTAAACTTTACTGAGCAGAAGTTTAATATCTGCCAAATAGCGATTGTAGTCATGATACACATCTCGCCGAATCGTCAAGCCTGACACTTTCGTTGAATCAACGAATGCCTGTGGTGAAAAAATGGACACAGCTTTTTCCAGACGCCATTCAAAGTTTCTTGTGAAATCTTATTCCACGATTGTCCAATAATTCTTACAGCATCTAAAACATTGAATTGCTTCCAAAAATCTTTGACAGAAAGCTCGCTATTTTGTCTCATAGCTTATTTAGATGTGCGAATGATCACCTTGTGTAGTAAGCTTTAAATGTTTTAATGACTCCCTGGTCCATTGGTTGAAGCAAGCTGGTAGTGTTTGGTGGCAAAAATACAACTTCCACCCGTGGATCGAAATAAATTAAAATTGTAGGAGGATGACTATTCCAAAAATACCAAATCCCTTCAGATAGCCAGCAACCATCAGCATTTCATGGCAAGCTACGATACGCGACGTGCCAATAACCAACAACCGTTTCAGCGGAAACAGCCAGTGTCGGCTGATTATAGCTATATTTCGCGACCAAAGCTTTCAACAGCGATATGACTGATTTAGCGCTTTAGCTGTGCGCTCAGCTAAATGGCTAAATAACTAAGGTGTTTGGTTATTTGAAGGAATTTCTTAGGGATTGTGCTATGGACCAATTATACGTGATAGGTTTTAAATGAATCTAAGAAAACAGATCCGCAATAACATAAAGAGCGAACATTTTTTAAATAAAGGGATCGAAAGAATATTTAAGGAGAAATGGCACCTTCAATTTTCTATTTTTGGAAAATAGCCTTTTTTAATGAAAACAAAAATATATCTTAATTAAACTTTGCACTTATATTTTGTTAGCATAGAATTATACAAAAAAATAAATAAATGTTTTTGCCACCTTTCGTCCGCTTAAATTTTTTTGAAAAACAAAAACAAAAAATCGCGGTGTGCACGATTGCTGCTCACAGAAAAGTCTCCGAAAAATAAAAAAAAACTGGGTTTTAATTAGCATCAAAGCCGCTATAGAATGAACTACAAAAATAAAATTGGATGAAATATAACAAAACGGTAACTTTTTTTTAAAATCGACGTTTTTTGCCTCTAAAAATCAGCTGTAACTTTAAAAATTGTGTGCCGGTTTTTTTCATTTGTAGTTCATTCTGAGCATTAACATGTATAGATTAATGTGTTAAAATTTCAAAACAATCGGATAAATATTTCTTTAATCGTGCACACCAAAACCTTATTTTGAATAAATTGCGCATAAAGTTATAATACACTTTTTACAAAAACCTTATTACTGCGATGCCAATGCCATACATTTACCCTTCCTTACGCTCAAATTCCTCCTCTCATTAAGATTTCTGCTCCCTACGAGCAGTTCTGGCCTCTTTAGACGCCTCAGTGCTGCGTTTCTCCAAGCGGAGAAATCGAACAAGCGTTCGATTCTCTGCCTCAGCCTTGCGCCAGTTATACCAAGACTTTTTTCTAATTGGACATTAAAAATGTTAACGATTCTCATCTGTAGAAATTTTGTGATAGTCCAAATTTTCTAGCGGATGTTGTCAACCGAATTAGGAGTTCATCGTATTGCTAGGACAAAATTTTCATTGGTTTAATAGTTAGCTGAACTTTTTTTGGAAGTGGTGCACTTTTTTATCAGCATTCTTTTAGACAATTTTTTTTTGGTTTTTTGGTATGGTCAACTGTTTTTTTTGCTTCTTTGGCTCTACTTAAACATTCTTTTTTCACGAACAAAACATGCCCTTTTTTCGATTACGATTGCGAAGAAAGTTGCTGTAGCGAAGTGGACAAAATTCATCGAAAAAAAGATCTTGACGCGCCGTGCTATATAAGCTCACTATGTTTTTTAATGAATTTTACTTTCATATTAATAAAATCGTGTTTTTAAAGGTTTATTCTAGCAAAATTTATAATTTTTTCCCCCAAAATTTGAAGGTGCCATGTCCCCTTGATTGATCGTTTATCTATTTAGCCATTATATTCATTGAACCAGTTATCGGCCTACAATCACTTAACCGCTAAATGGTTCATTAAGTTATTTAGCCAGCAACACGAATTAGACTGCACAAAATTCACTATAAATTTTGTGCAATTTTACAGCGAGGTCAAATATATGTGTACTTGTCGCAATGGTACGACGCGAAACAATGCTTCCTAAATGCAGTGTCCGCCAATCCGAGTCACAGTGAAGCTCTAACAGCGCTCGGTGAAACGCATCATGTTCTCGGTGAGCCACGTCTAGCTGAAAAAATGTTGAAGGATGCCGCCAAATTGGATCCAAATTATCCGAAAATATGGTAATTACAATCACATAACCACGTTCCAATAAAAAATATACAATATTTCCATGAAAACAATAGGTTTACGCTGGGCAAAGTAATGGACACGCTCGGCGATTATACAGCTGCGGCCGATTGTATGGCGACCGCTTTGCAACTAGAGCCCAGCTGTCCTGTGCTGCCAATTCTCTCCATTGCTTTAACATTCGACTGAGTTCATATATATTGAATTGATAATTTTAGTCCAACTTGGGAGAAATGTATTTTTTTTCAAACATAATTCTAGTTTCATCTTTTTGGTGACAATTTATATTTTAATGATCTCTTCCTAGAAATGTTGCCGAATAATTTTTTTATAAATGCACTAATTGGTCAAATGCAGATTCGAGATGTTTCAAATATAAAAATATATATATGCAAAATTCATATAGACATAAATTTAATGTTTCTGTTTTTGGGAAACTTAAAAATCAAATTCGAATTTTTCGTATCTTCCAATCATATTTCCAAATTAAATATTAAAGTGTGCATACAAGAAAATCAGGTTGAGGAGTGCTGGAGTGCAGTTAAGGATTATTTAAAGTTTGCAATGTTTGTTCGGGTGTATTATATTACATTATTGATTTTAATTTATTGTTTAAAAAAATTATCACAGATATTAAAATTTGAGTTATGAAGCAACTATACCCTATAGAGAATAGACAAAATTGAAAGAAAAATATAAGCCGATTAATTTTCAGCATGGAAATATTGCAATAGATTAAAAGCTTATATGTATCAAACAAATGCATAATATTATTGATGGAATTCCATTATGTAATCCTACGAAATATAAAAGTCAAACGTTTACACATTTTGATAATGTGCTGTTGAATATAACTTGTTATTTATTATGAAAGAATCTAACACTGATGATGTATTATATTTTTAAAATAATTTCACAAGCCGAGGTGATGTCAAATGATTGTGGTTAAAGATGCAATAAATAAAAAAATCTGAAAAATTTAAACTGAATATATTTGATTTGATTTTATAATGAATCGAAGGGCTAGAAGACAATTGTGGGTAGTCAAGAAGCTGTGTTAGTAGAGTCATCTTGTCTGAATCTGGTCGCATGATCTAGTGCACATTTACAATCTGACCAGCTATACTAAGTTAGGATTTATACAACCCTGCACGGCTAATGTTAGTCTTTTCGACTAACATGGTGAACTTTTTTTTTGCTGTAGCCTTCTTAGTAGTAAAGCTAGCGCTTTGATACTTTGTGACGTGCAGTTTCAAGGAACGTTTGCGTCGTGCGGATAAGTGCAAATTTTTTTTGTGTATAAAGTTCTTGTTAGTAACATCGACTAATATATAGTCATTACGTATTTTTTTTAAGAACTGTGAGCTGTGATGTGTAGCTGTTTCCGTACACTTGAAGGTAATTATTTTTGGTTTTAGGTGTAAAAATGTCTAGAAAGCAATCATACGAAATGAAGACATGCACAGGAAAAATGATTGAACATGTTTTAAATGATGAAGCCAACCAGACTGATAGTGACGATGATTCTACGTGCAGTGAAGATAAAGATTGTTTAGAGGTGGCAGAAAGCGGCGAAACGGATGAGGACTCATTGCCGGAAGATCCAAATCAATATGATGGTTCTTTTTCAACTTTCTATGTGCCAACTACTGTAAGAAGTACTCAAAGCATCCAACAGGAAAGTCCACAACGGCCAGGTAGTTCTTCCATTATTTCGTGTAGTCAACCAGTTCTGCGTGGCAAAATAGCCATGTCTGGTCTTCAAACAAAACTTTCACACATAAGACTGCAGCAATAAACATTATTATAAATCGAAAGACCCTAAACGTCAAGCAAAGGGCAAAACAGAGTAAAAAGCAACCTTTTTTGTGTAAATTTTAATAAAAAATTAAATTCAAATACGTTTTATTTTATTTTATAGCATAAAGTAAGGATCATAGTTCTTAAAAATGTGCAAATGATCTGATTTTGAGACAAAAACCTTACTTTTTAACAGTTTTTATTCATGTTAGTCGAATTGATTAATCTATAGCCTTCACGCTGAAAAAATATGATTAGCCCTCCAGGGTTAACAGAAGTACAGGAGAAAACAGATTACAGACGATTAAAAAATATATATACAGTGAAACCTCCAATCGCGGACACCCCCCATAACCGGACAAATTTTTTCTACACACGCTTTAGGACTCAATATGTTCGATACCTCCTACAAGCGGACACCTCTCATAACCGGACAAAAAGACTGACACCATGAGTGTCCAGTTATGAGAGGTTTCACTGTATATATAAAAACTATAATTTTACCTGCGGATTAAACTTTAAAAATGGCTTGGAATATTTTGTTTTGCAATTCGAAGTCACTTTGACCCAACAAAATATTTACTTTTTTAAAAACCTAAAAGAACTTTAGAACAGATTCCTAAATTTTGCAAGTAAAAAACAAACTCAATCTTCGTCAAAACAATTTATTATACAATGCTTTAAAAAAAATAAAACAATTTTGTTGCAATTAATTATATAATTATCTTTGAAAATGTTCTATTTTTTGGCTTTTCTCAAATGAATTTGGAAAATTTTGAACTTACACAATTTTTAAAACCCAAAGTATTTATACAAATTACTTTTTTAATGGTGTAAAATACATTCTAATGTTAGCTTCTCTTTACATTTATATCTTATAAATTTACTGATAAGCTTTCAAGAGTTCAAACAAATTCATGTATTTTTATTACCCGATATTTTTGTATTTAGAGAGACTTTTTCGTACCAAAATCAGATTCATAATTAGGCACAAATAATAATAGAAATAAAAGGTATTCGTTACTTTATTACAATCAAACATTAAATAATATTAAAGATATATTCAAGTTTCGCTTTACACTTAGAATTATCTGATTTGTCTATGTTTTTTTTGTTTTCATAAAATTCTAGAGTTTTTATATTTTTAATATTTTTAGCAGTTGATCGATTGAACTTAAGATTCAAAATGATAGACTAAATTACATTTTTGATGAAAATACATCACGTTACACCTTAGATGTTACATTATTAAGTACATTTTAAAACTGTGTTTCGTTCCTTCAATTATGAACTATTTTCTGAAATTTCTAATAAGCATTGCTATCTCCACTATCCTCACCTAGAACTTTTATACTTCTTTTCGAGGCTTTAATAACAAAAAAAATCAACAGGTGACATATTTCAATACATTCGTAAATTAGCAAATAACGTTGATGTTCAAGCAGTTATTGCATATAACACACAACAGGCCATCATTGTGTCTTTTCTATTCATTCATTTACTCAACATAATCTCAAACATTTTCGAGCCAGCACAAAAACGCTTCAAGATACGCAATTGCGTAGCGGGTCCACGGCAGTATCTCAAGCGAAATTCGTCAGCCGTCATTGAGTTTGTATCTACAAGCCGCAGCTTAGAGCAAAGCGTCTCAAGCCAAATTCATGACACGGCCAAGCAGCCGCCACGACTAAGCGTCTCAAGCGAAATTGATCAGCCTGCATCTACACGCTCTGGAGACCCGAAGCCTGTCCCAAGCAAAAGTCATCATTTCCATCGCCCTCCGATCACGCAGACGTCGACTCAAAACCGACAACCAGTCTCTGACTTTTTACGCTACGATTGCCATGTGGTTTTTGCCACGACACTTTCATTCAAAACCATTGATTTTTGATCTTGCCAGAACTATATTCATCTCTATTGAAACACAACGCTCGGGCTCTTCACCTCGCTCGCGAAACCCTGTATTCAAACTAGCCCTTAGCCAACCAGCGCTCTAAAAAACCCAGCCCACGCTCACACACTCGCAAACAGCCAGCCGGCCTGACTCACAAACAGATCTCCATAGAAAAAGCTATCGATCTACTCAGATTTAGGGACATATTTTTGAATTTTAGAATGAACTACGAAAAACATTGATACTGGGCAGTTTTTTTTGTCATCTTTGCAGGATTTCATTAACATTTATATAACCTTCTCGAACCTACGACCTTGGAACCAATAGCAGTAATTTTAGTGTAATTACCACAGCAAATATTTTACGAATGCCGGTTTGAGTAAATAAGTAGATGTTAGGTTTTATTTTGATAAAATGATCCTCCAAGCTGAATAAGTTTCTATTCTACAGGAAAGAAATAGTAGAGCCTTGAACCAGGTGGAGTTCCGCTATATGGCAATCCAATGTGACAATATCTCGAGCAATGAGAGCGCATCGATCGTCAGCCCGTTGTCCTTGACATGGCAGAAGTGGTCGGTACCGTTACGCCTATAGGCGACGACATAAAAGTGCATCGAGATCAAGGAGTCAATTACTAACCGTGTAGGCACGTGGAGCTGTATTGAAAGTGGTGTACTGGACTTTTTCTAGAGGCAATTTCCAATTGGACGGTGTTCCCGGCGGCAGACTTGCTCTTAAAATTCAGGTCGCCCGAGAGAATAGTTCGGAATCTAGTCCGTTTTTGATGTGGTAAAGAACAGTGATTTTTGGGCTCTCGATTAGGGGTTGATCGCAGTCTTTCTTGTTTCTCAGTATGCACACGAGAGTATTGAATAAAGGAGAGTAAAAAAATTTGTAACGGAGCATTAAGATGGCAGAATCTTTAGAAATGGAACTGGGGACCACAGCTAGAGAACGCACTCACGACATTACACACCGAACTGAGGGAGCCTGCCAGCAGCCATCGAATTTCTAGCTCTGTAGCGGGCAAACTCGTATCTGCACGAGGGAAAAGGGTTCGTTACCTCGTCCCCGGGGCTGAAAGTCCGTGATGTCAATGGGACAAAAATCTGGATGGCTTTCAATTTCGTTGCAAGTTCGCTACCAAAACAACTGAACACACTCCCCAAAGAAGCTGCGGAAGCAAGCCTAGATTACAACGTAAACATGAATTAGTAGTAACTAGTCTCATCGCCTTTCAATTCATTTCAGTTGACTGGTTGAATCCTTAAAATATAGCTATTCTGGACTTTTCCATATTTTCCTTGGAGCAGGAATATATATACATATGTATGCCCAAAGTGTTGTACTAGTCAAATTTAAAATCATATGTTTGCGTGCAAAGTGCTGTAACTGTGAAATGCAATAGTAGTTTGCTGGACACACATTAACTATGGATTAGAGTAGGACGTAGACACGAATTAATAGTAACAGATAGGGACATACATCATATAATGAATCGCTTAGGACAGACACATCCATCCGTAATTAAAATGGGCGATATACCGATTGCAGGGGGTGTCGAATACTTTGTTTTTACTCTTGTAATCCCTTCTCCCTTCTAGATCTCTTTTTTCCATATCCTTCCATTCTTTTAGTTTATTTCCTTCATTTTGTATATAGTGCGGTTGTGGGTTGGTTAAGTGTTAAGTTCGGTAGGCTAATGGGTTGGTTTAATGAGTGTGTGAGTCCAGTTTCCTTTCGAGTTACAATGAACGCGACGTGGGAAGTGTAAATCGTTAGCCGTATGCATTCTGAAGGCCGTGTCCAGAGATCACTAGGTAGCTTTTCGAATGTTACCGTTCCGCCTATTTGGGGCACATTTTGGAGTGGATTTTGGGAAAATCTACTTTAAGAAGGGGGAGGTAATGTTACGTTCGCTACGCAGCGTGGCCGATCCACGTACCAAAAAAGGGACTGTCTTGCCGCTGAAGACTCGTAACCACCGTGCGGGCAAACGCTGTCGATTGGAAATGCTATACGCGGGCCGCCACTTCACACAATGCGTATTGTAAGAATTAAATTAAAGAAATAGGGCTGGAATTCATCTAAGTTAAGGATATTGAATTATATACGAATTTATTTGGGTTAGGGATATTGGATTAGATAGATGAGTAGGAAGTAATGTTGCTATGGAGAGTATTGAATTGTACCTTGATAATTTCAAATAACGTGCAAATTGTGTTTAGTATCTAAGCTGGTTATGACTTCTGTGCAAGTGATGCTTGTTTGTATGTCGTACCCTGAGGACTCATAGTCGCACTTTCCGAATGGCTGACGTATGCTGAAACATGCCGAACTCGCCGACAGCGTTTAACCATTTGAATTCAAAGTACCGATGAAACGATTCAGGTTGGCAACGTTATTGATGCCTATTTTTACAGCGGTCCTCCATTGCCAGCGTCACAGTGTGTCTGCCCAAATGCGCTGTGGCCAATCGAAAAGACCGAGCTCGGAGAATAAAAATCGCCAGCTGACGAGCTTCGGTAATCGACATAAAACCAGTATTGTGATTTATGTTTTGATTTGGTCCAAATTGAAAACGTGGAAGAGAAGCAAGAGTTAATACAACGCCCTAACCAGAATTAGTTAAGAAATCAAAACCACCTAAGCCGAGCAAGTTAGCACTTGCCCGAATTAATGGCATCGGATGGATATACCAACCTGTGCCGCAATTTCTACGTGACAGTAAAACTCTTAGAATTGTTTAGAACGAGGTGCCAGTATGCCTAGCACTCAAGTCTTTAATTGTCGAGAATGAAAGCTGGAACGAGTTCAGCAAACTCGACTGACCGTTGACCGTCGATGCAGCGAAGGGGATCCGTTATATATTGGGTACAGAACAGCTGGCGGGTCTATTCTGTGTTCGGAACAAGTGCTGGAGAAACCAAGCCGAGAAGTGGAGGAATTGCTGTGTGTCTCAGGGACTTGGATTCTGTGGATCCTTTCTTTTGTGGATAAAAAAAGGAGAAAATCGTCGACGAAGCGTGATCGAGGAGTAGGGACGGCGAGCAGCAAAAGGAGTCAGGAGTCAGCCACGTGAGTAGGGTTAAGGAAAGCGATTGTAAGTAGGAGTAAGTATAGTTAGGGCTAACTAGGTTAGAGAATAAAATATTGATTTAAGGTTAAATCAAGTGCGTTTAATTGTGTGAAGTGGCAAAGCGGTCGTCGCGGTTCAGTTCCTTTTCTTTTCTGTTTTCTTTTTCTTTCTAAATTTCCTTTTTCGGTCGGTGGTTTTGGGTTGTCACGAATCCAGTTCCCGTTTCTGGATTGGTAAACAGGACAGTCCCGGCGCAAAGACGGGTGGCACCCTTTAAAAAAATTTCTCAAATTTGTCAGCCGGGTGGGATCGCCCAAACCGTAGTCAGTATCGGCTGCGGTGCAGAAGTGAGCGTTACATTTGTAACATACTTAATATTTGTAACAACACATGATAGCAGATAGGCTATGTGATAACATTTGATATTAATACACAACTTTTGGACTTAGTTTCATCAAGTTACTAGTTCGTCTTGTAACAGGACACACGATTTTCAGAAAGAAAAACAAGTGCAGATGATTAGTGATCTCACAATAATTTATTATAATTGAATTCTATCATACATAAAATACAATAAATCACTCGCCAGGCGACTCGTTGCTTCTTCTTCACTTCCGTTTACAATTTTCCTTGATATTCATTTTGATGAGTTCCAATCTTCGCATTTAGCCCTTAAAAATGTAATTACACTAGATTTTGTGAGCTTAATACCATAGTACTTTTATCCCTTAGATTGTAGATCGTGTGCCCTAATTTCGAAATTTTCCAGCACACGAGTCAATTTCGTTACTATTTCCAATCATGGTATTGATTATTGACTTCTAAATTGGACTAAATGCTTGTTTGATGCCATCGCTAAAAGAAAAAACTCTTTAAAAGCTGTATTGTGATATGTGATTCAGTAAGTTACCTTTGTATCATAAGTGCTTTTTTTCATTTTCATTAGGAGCTTCCATGTTTCATCGATTTGTGGGTGAGAAGAGAGAAAAGAAAAAATGGACCGGAAGTCCCACAAGAAACATGTTGCCAAGCTGTCGAGGAGTTCGAGAACATTCACAGTTTCGTGTGCTTTAATTTAATCGGGGCTATAATATCAGTTAGTTCTGTTCTATAGCGCGACGTGTTGAAAATTCAGCAATTTTCATAAGTGTCAGTGATAGTGTTTTATTTGCGCCTTTGTTTTCATCCTCGCCACATTTTTTTCTTTTTATTGGCACTTCTTCATTTTTACCCTCACCCCGATCACTACAGCGACAGCCTTGAACGACGACTCCAATCTGCAAGATTTTACCGATGCCTAGCAGACGGCGACAACTAACAAACTGTTACGCGCATTTTCGCCTCGGAGCTAATCGTAAAACTAGCCATGAAGTGAATATGCTCGCCCGCAAAGAGCGGCCATAGTCATAGCCTTTAATGGCGATCTCGCCCGCACGCCATCCAAGCATGCAACTCGAGATCGCTTATCATCTTATATTATCCGCACGCGTCCACCCGCATCTTACATAGGCCATTAGACAGAAAACAGAAAGACACAGAAAATCATGTGCCTCAATCAAATAATAACCATCATTAGCCTACTGCAGCAATTTACAACCAAGTATAATTAACATTGAACTTGAGGCCACGCATCATGACATCGGCGGCAAGCCGGCTAATACACACGAGGTAGTCTCAACCAGTATTCTTTGTTTACAATGAGTTTCATTCAAAACAACGTTTGTCTACCCACTCTTACTTCACAAGTCACATCAACAATATCGCCTTTCTGCCTTGTCACACCATTGGAACTCGCTCACGTCATTCCTCTCAACACTCTCAAATCCACGAACATAAATCCTAATCAACTTCTTCAAGACCAAGCGAGATGCACCTATGTTCGGCATCCGAACTCGGGCATGATCGTGCTTTTCTGTCCACTGGTTTCAATAAATCGAACCATATACATATAGGAGAGACAAAGACTACATAATATACCAACTAAGTAAACCGAAAATCTCCTCAGCATGACACCGTCAACAGGTCTCCGCCGCGCAATCCGATCCCCGAAGTATCGCCAAATCGTGAACCCTAATGAACAGGCATATTATCTTGTCTGAAAATTCCCCCCGAGAATTTCTACTGTACTCGTATTTATTTTGAGTTGCACTCAGATAGTGCGGCAAGGCTACCCCTCCACTGAACTTTAACTGAGAAAGGTTCGACGTCAATCGTCCCCAGGAGTGAATGTCTCAAAGGTCAATGGGACGTGCATTGTTACGTTCGCCACGCAGCGTGGCCGACCAACGTACAAAATAAGGGAATGTCTTGCCCCTGAAGACCATCAGACCACCTAACCAGACTGAAAAGCGGGACGCGTTCAGCAAACTCGGCTGACCGTTGACCGCTGATGCAGCGAACGGGATCAGGAGATGCTGTTACGTACCTATCATAAAACTACATTCAAATTATCTTCGCGCCTTTTCTGCCCGAAATAACTAAATCCGAAAAATACCTACCTGGCAATGATTATTTGAAAGTGTAAAGCTCGCCAAGTTCCGAGAAATCTGTTCAAACACGTCGTCTCGCTCCAATCCTCGGATCGTGCTCAAGCTTTCGCGAATAAGAGTGATCGATCATGCCACGCTACGCGAAAAGTAGCTTTTCGATGTTCGACGTGCCGGAAATGGTGCGTGGGGAGTGAGTTGCGATTAGTCTGGCGAACCAGACGGGAGTCTGTGAAGGGACAGTCGAACCGGCCGGACGTATTTGCGTGCGGTGTCGCACAAGAAAAAGGAAAATTCACATTGAGCATCATCGAAACGAGGGATAACGTTCCGTTGCACCAGAAGGTGCTGTTCAAGGATCGCATCACGAAGGAGTACATCTTCGAAATGGGCTTCGTGAGTCTGAACAACACGAACACCTTGAAGGCCACCATTGAGGCGGCGTCCGAATCGCAAATGGATGCCCGCAAGGATTTAAATGGAAACGTAACTATCTAACTAAGCTGCGTTGACGGCGAAACCTTAATAACACCATCAATTGTGCGGCTGTAGTATTACTAATGTGATGTGATGTTCTTTTTTTTCAATGGAGACGCGTGTGCGAATGGGCTTCGGTGTTCTTCTCTTTCTCCAAAAACCCACGACTCGGTGAGCTAGTCGCGGAACAAAAAACAATGTTAAATCGGGACCGCCACTATGCGGTCGAGGTTGTACCAGTCCCGGCGGCGCGGGTGCGCACGAGGCATCCGGGGTCGAGGAGCGTCTAAAATGGTGGAGCACTCGATCTCGGATTCTCGGGTTTGTGCGCGAAGTCGGGATTGTGACAATGCCTTATACCTATATTGGCCAGAGAACAGCAGGGGGCTGTTCTGTTCTGGGCCTGGTGTAGATGGAAAATCGGAGGAATTGCTGCGGAGAGTTCGAGAAACGGTGCGACATCTTACGGATCGCGTGAGCAGCAAGACGAAGACGATAAGCAGCAAAAGGTGCAGGATTCGGGAGCCGGCAGCGTTGGTAGACGCTAGGTAGGTAAGAAAGATTAGTCAGGTATAGTTAAGTGAGATTCATTAAATTAAAATAGTGACTTTCGAGTAAATTAAGTACATTTGATTGTGTGAAGTTGCGAGCGGTCGTCGCGTTTTCGGCTTCTCTCTTTTCTATTCTTTTTTCCGAATTCCCTTCTTCGATCAGTGATCAGACCATTTCAAAACAAGTGTCTACTTTAGATTATGTATCATCAAAACACCTCTGTTTTCCGTCATCCAGGAAAAGTTCAGCCATTTTCAACAAACGATAATTTTACTATAACTGGGGATGGTTGTGGCCGTCCGCCCTGTTTTGTGTGGCAAAAGACTATTATGTAGGTGAGTAGAAAATTCGCCAAAGAGAGGAGGAGTCTGTGCATTGAGGAAAAAAATCTTTCTTATATGTTATGCGGGTTCTTTTGGGTGGTAAATAACTGCTACAGATTTAGTAGAAGTAATGATCATCGTGAAAATAGAAAGGCTCCGAGACCAACGCAGCAAATAAAACGGAAACTTAAGGAATAAATGAAAGGACTGAACCAGCTGGACGACCACATCGTTCAGAACCTGTGGAAGTGATTTGATTCGAAAATGTTTAATTACCTTTGATGATCAGTTGGGTAGTTGGCATCGAAATCCGCACAGAGTTCAACTTCTGAAAAAGATTAGAAGCAGTGATAGTCGTCACAACGAGAAGTGCTCCGATGTTGACAGGAATTAAGATTAGACGAGAACTAGTAAGTATGTAGATTCCGTTTTCTTTTAAACACTACTGCGAAGTGGAATGTATAGTGTTTTTAGTCTTTCCAGTATTGGTTCGTATTTTATTCCGAGAGGTTGCCGAGCTTCCTCGATATTTTCAATTTGAAGTATAAAATCATAGCGTCGAATTCAAATAAAATTACTCCGTCGCACTTCGCGGGTAAACCCTGGATGAGAATACTCGATCCGTGATCAAAGACAACTACGAATACAAAAATATGCGTAACATTTATGAAAAGTCCACATTAATTGTAAATGATGCACCATTTTTCATAACAATGCATCGCTTTATTCATCATATTTAGTTTTTTTTTGTCATTTAAAACAGAAATAGAAGATTCTTCTGATTCTGATCGTCATACAATAAATTCTTTAAAAGGAAACATAAAGCAGCTTATTTACTATTTTTGTAAGACGATGCTTTGGATTTTGGGTTTCTTTTTCCTCTTTAAATTGACATATTTTAGGATAATTGTACAAAACTTTTTTTATGGCCCAATCGAAGATATTTTGTTATAGAGTAAAATATGTGTTGTCTAAATTTCATGGTAAAGTGTAAAATCGAGAGCTGTAGGAGTGAAGAGTGTTTCGCAAGGAGTAAGACACACACTTTCATACAATTTAGCTGGTTTGAATACGGGGAAAGTGGGTTTGATACGGGGTTTCGTGAGAGAGGTGAAGAGTCCAAGTGTTGTGTTTGAATAGAGATGAATATAGTTCTAGCAAGATCAAAAATAGCTTGTTTTGAATGAAAGTGCCGTGGAAACATCACATGGCCACGTTCGTAGCGTAAAAGCAAGAGAGTTGTTTTCATAAGCGAAGGCACGTGCTCGCGAAGATGCAATTCGACGGGTACGAAAGACGTAAGAGACTTGTAAGCAAAATCACATGCTTGTGAAGATACCGGTTTGTTTTGAGTTGACGGCTAAAAAACACCGAGATCGCATCTTTTGCGTGTGATGCTTTAGATGGGTTTTAGCTGGATGTGGGTGCATTGTAAAACGTGCATCGCAGATATGGCAGAAATCAAATTTCAAACTGTATGAAGGACTGAAGGCAAAGACGAATATTGGACAACAATTGAATTGAAACACAGGAGGCTTTTGAAAAGGGATTATTTGAATGTTTCTAAAACGGAATTCATTTAAAAATTTCATTAGATTCTACCTAGTTCTGACAATAAATGGTGGAAAGCATACAAAACTGACACAAATCAAAGTGTACTCCCCGTAAAAATTCATTTTTTTTCTTCATTATTAGAGCGTATTTTAGGGGGTACAAGCGTTCAAGAAAGTGCGCCCTGTATGTTTGGGTCCAAGTTTCCAATAGTAACTCCGTGATTTAGACGGTGTTCGCTCCAAAAATGGGCGACAATACTTTGTACAATGTAATCCTCGGTATCTGTACAGTGTATGGTACTTTTAAAACGAAGGATGTCCTCTCTAATACAGAGAATGAAACTTATAAAATGTTCAAATATAAAAACGAAATTCAGATAACAAGTGTGGAATAGATATTTGAAATGTGTTTGAAAGCGAACTTTGCACAAACTTTGTTGTTCATCATTTGCAATCACGAAATGCACTTCATAAAATTGATCATTCAATATTGAGAAAACGGTATGAAATTCTCAATATTTCAACCGTTTGGGTATAAATGAACAACACGAAACGCATGTTGTCTGAATTTCCAAGCTAATAATGCCTTTTCTTCCAATATTTCGTCATTGAATCAAAATTGAGGCCGGGAAAATTGTATCGATCATATATTTTTAGTGCTAATCTAAGCTAAATAATTGTTTCAGAAGTAGCGGAGCTTCGCTGAAATGTACAATGCGTCAAACAAAATTAGCTCAACAATGCAGCTTCAGTTGGCTTGCTTCACTCTCCTGAAGTGTGCATAGAATTTTTGGATAAGTTACAGAAAAACTGATTATGCTCATTTTAGATAAAGTGTATAACGTAGCAAACATAGATAGCTAGATAGATAGAATGGAGTCTATGTAAGTCGCTACGCTTTGTTTAACTAAAGCATGCTCAGCTTTAGTGTAAAACATATTCAACTAAGCTAGTGCATCGATGTGTTTGGATCTGGTGATTGTCGTTTAGATTTTTTGAAGTGCATAACATGCCTGCAACCCAACTAAAGATGTGCTGCATATGTAGGCACAGGAACATTTGAAAGTCAATGAAAACTGCTTCAACGGTATAGAAAAATATCTTGAATATCAAAAATTCGCATTGGGAAAGTCTTAGGCATCGAGAAGTTATAAAAACTTAATGGAATTTCAAATTTCAACATGTTCAAATTTGACCGTTATGGATTGGGTTATGACGATTTCACTAGCAAGGGAATATTTCATTATGTTCTAATATCTTTTAAAATATACAATTTATTAATTTGAGAATGTGTGTGAATTGACAGTATTATTGAAAATCAATTGAATCTCAAGCCAGTACTTAAAATCTGAAAGCCAATCTTGTTCGTCACCGTGAAGAAATCTGCCAAAATTTCCATTAAAAATTATTTACGAGCCGATATAGACATTTTCAATATGCTTATACTTGTTTTTGTTAGCTGCTTTTTTTGTTACATTTGCTATTTAAAATAATACAATATCATCGTTATGTCACGTTTCTACAATCTATTTTTAATCTACTAATTTGTCACGTCTATGTGAAGCTTCCGTCACCAGGAAACGATTTAATGTGTGCAGTTTAATATATTATTAACTATGATTTCTACACGGATGCAAAGCATTCAATGTGAAATTGGTTAAAATATGATACGAATTAACAGTTTTGAAATGGAATTGTTTTTTTTTTTTGATTAAATTCAATATTCTTTTAATACGTGTGAACTTAAAAAGTGAGACTTATTGAATTTGCTAATTGGAATTAATGATTGCAAAACGAAAATGGCATGAACATTTCATGAAATGAAAAATGCACCTTATTGGCATCGAACTGTTATAAACTGTTTTTGCAAAAGAATCGTTTTCACATCGAACATAAAATCGTTTTTCTTTGACTAATGCATCTAAAGTTCATTCTTTCAGTGCGAAATGCAGGTTTGTTGAATATCTTTTATGCACGTAAATTGTTTTCAATTATTTGGGTTGTGTTTTCTTTTGTGTTTTTTTTCAGTTTGCCAATAAATGGTTAGTGTTTATTTAGAAGGGTGCCTTACGTGATTCTCCAGTACTACTATACGTGACACATTCGCATTGTTTCGAAATTGCACGCTACATTAGATTATGTACGTCTCACAAATAGTTGCTACTGTTTTTCTTCTTCTTCAATGGCACAATATTGATTTCATTTCCTGTTATAAAATTCGAATGTTTAGTCATTGTAGAAGGATGAACTAAATTTGATGTTGAACCTAATGTTCAATATACTTTTAAGCACACTCTCACTCATATAGTTCCATCATTGACAAGTACATACATATGCGTTATATATATGTTCTATTTTGACTACTTCACGTTGTATCTAGAAATTTTTTGCCTAATAATTAATTTCACTTATCATACAATTTATGAAAATACATCGAAATTAAAATCTATTACAATATTTTTAAGCCTATACATCACACTTTTGAGTAGAACTATGATTAAAACTAGAAAATATCTCTATATGTCGCACGATTGATTTCTACGCAATTATATGACTATTCTTATTTAGGTCGGTCAACAGATTCGTATCTAAATCATCGCCGTCCAACAAGTCTGTTGTAACATCACCGTTGATCAGGTTGCCGCTACTATCGTACACGCCCCCGTTTAAGGATAGCGCATCATGAGCACGTCCTATGTGACGATCGTCTAGCATTGTTGCCGGCAATCGATCATTGATAAAGGGATCGCCGTTCACAATGTGTGGCGCCTCGTTGAATTCATCGAGTTCATCCATTCCTATGTGAATATTTGTATGGGTTCTTCAGAATTGATTTCATTTGTGTGCTCGAGTTTGAAGTGATTTTTACGTGAATAATATAAATAAAAATGAATGGGGGTCGCTTCTAAACCATGAATGTTGGGAGAGTGCAGTGTGATTGTATAGTGGTTATCTTTTTGCTTTGGTAAGACAGTGTGATGTACAGTTGGGTACACTAGGTCCTATATTTATGTTCATTAGAAAAAAACATTTATAAAGGACAATTAAAAATTCCACGTCAATTTTTTCGATGACTCTTTTATGTCTCAAAGGACTTATGTCGGTTTTAACTACACTGATATAAGAAACTGTTGAAAAGGTAGATCATCTATTTATTATCAAATCTAAAAACTGCATTGTTTATTCTCAACTGCGGGAAATTCTGGTAGGATGATTCCCGACATGAATGCTTTATGTCATTTGAAAACGAAAAACAAATAATTGGTGGACATAACAGAAACTCAATATACGTTGTGGTCATAATGGGTAGTTTTATACCAATCGTGCCATAAATATTGATACAACTGTAAATGCGGCCCTTGCGGTTGATAGTTTCCAGGTAGCTAATTGCTATGTTGGTAGTCCTGATTGTTGATATATACTCTAAAAACGCGCCAAATCCTGTCAGTGTAGCTTGAGCCGTTACGATGGAGTGGTCTAGCAAAGAGAACCGCATCGCTGTGATTGCTTTACACAAATGTGGAATGGAGAAAGACCGAATTTTCGAAACACTAAAGTCGTTAAAAATCACGCGTGTTTTCGTGTATAGAACTATATAATAGACCGTAAAAGATCCGGCAGACCTCGCTCGGCTCGTAAGCCACAAGCCAGTAAAGCTGTAAGGTCCAAAATCTCAAGAAATTCTGTCGGCAATCAGAAAATCATGTCTCGTGAAATGAATATTGCGCCGAGAACTATGAGTCGTATCATCAAATAAAACTTGGAGCTTGCAGCTTTCAGAAGACAAACAGGACACCGACTCAATGGTGCTTTAAAACGAAATAGGGTGGAAAAGTCAAAATAGCTGTTATCGAGAGCAGTACAAAAGAATACTTTTTACTGACGAGAAAATCTTTACCGCTGAGGAATCCTTCAACAAACAAAATGATAGGATATACGCACGGTCTTCTAAGGAGGCTACAGAAAAGATCCTGAGGGTTGAACGAGGACATTATCCAGCATCAGTGATGGTTTGGTGGGGAGTGTTCTTATCACTTATATCCATTTCTGTAAAAAGGGCGTCAAAACAGCTGTCAAAAACTATCAGTATATCTTAATGAAGGTAGTGGAGCCCGTAAGTCGAACCATGTTTGAAAATATAGAATGGGTTTTCCAACAAGACTCTGCGCCTGCCCACAAGGCGAAAACCACACAAGAGTGGCTGGGGAACCATGCGCAAGAGTTTATCAGCGTTAATTTGTCGCCATCAGCCAGTCCAGACCTTAGTCCCCTCGACTACAAATTGTGGTTAGTATTAGAGGGTATGGGCTGTAAAAAAACATCTTGTATCAATATTTATGGCACGACTAGGTATATGGTGGGCAATCGTGACATTTGTGCTATTGCATCTAATTTGTGAATCGATTGAAAGTACTCTAAATGCATGGTACAATTTTAGAGTTCAAATCGTTGTATCCATTTAGGAACAAAAAACCGTGCAATGAATTAACCTGACTGCAACTTTTTCACACTAACTGCCAACTTTTTGGCTTCGGAGAACCTTTAATAAATTGAAAATTGACCAAAATAACATTACCAAACAGGCTTGGTTGGAAAGATCGTATTTACACCGCAGTCTTTCTTTCCCATTTTTGCAGATAGAATCATTTTAGAGGGAACCCTTCAATTGTTACGATTAGGGTATTTTAGCACACACAAAACACACGATAAAAGGAGGGAGATGTGAATAGGGTTCAGATTTGTTGCAAGATTCAAATCAAACCAACCTACATTTGATTTTTTGTATTCGCGTATCTAATGTAGACGTTCAGTCGTTTCTTTTGAGTCAATAAAAACACCTCCTTTTGTAATTCGTAATTAATAGTTTCAACAGGTTATGGGCGCAGACACTTGACAAAATCGTAGAATGTCCAATAATCGCGTCAGTTGCGCAGGGAAAAACCTTACCACCGTATAGAAGTCACGAATAAATATCGAACGAAACGATTTGAAAAACCATCCTGAAGATTAGCAGTGGACAGCAACGTAAACACCAAGAGATTAGAAATTTTGTAGAAGGACAATTACGATAGGTGCAAGATTCGGGTAAGCAGCCCTTCTCGTAAGAAATGACATGTTGGATTACGTCTGTGGAGATAAATCCCAGCCAGCTGTCGAAGGATATGGAACCGCACTCAAGTCGTTGAAGTGTGCGATCAAACAGTGATTCGTTCAGGAACTCAAATCTAAAGACAGTTTCAACAAGATTGTATGATCCTTTGGAATTTAAGAAATTTAATTTACTCGTCGAATTTTTCATGCAAAAAATTTACTATAAGAGTGGATTTAATCATGACATATGAATGATGCTTGTGTTGATAATTGTTTAATTAACAATCGCTCCAGTAATTTCTCATTACGATTCAATGAAATTCATTGCTTTGGTTAAAATATAGACAATAAGGATACCCAACTGTACATAAAGTGGTATTGTAAGCTACCCAAAATCAAACTTAAATCTAGTCCAACTACGCTGACCGCTTAACAATATGAAAGACTCGCTTACCTGTATAACTAGGTCCAGCTAGAAGCAAATATTGACCGGCACGATTCGGCCACAGTAATCCAGTCATAACACAGTATGCCAGACAATCTGCTGAATTTGTTATTCCTAATAGAAGTTTATACCGCCACATGGGATTTACTTGTAATGCAACTATTGCCACTATCGGCAAATAAATAAACCACACTAAACTAGATGCTCCAAAGTGAAGGAGAAAATCGAGTTTTTTCGTTGAATGCTCATACTTCATAGTGTTGCGTAGTTCCCAAAGAAACCACATCATGAAACTAGTTCTGTAATTGTACAAACAAAAATCAAATTATATTAATTATATCATTTGCTGCATTATTGAGATCAGTGCCGTTTTTAGGTCGTGATGACTTGACCGGCGAATCAATCAAATAAGAAAAATAAACACCACCGCAAAAATGAGACTAAGGTAACTAAGTGCGGCCCTGATTAAAACGTTTAGCATCTTTCGAAATTACTCACCTGCAAACTAATACTATCCATCCAGGCCATGTCTGGTATTCATCAATATCTGAAATCACATCTACCTCCGTCTGGAAAATGTAAAAAATATATATAATTAAATGAACGTCATCTAATTGCGCGAATATGTAGAAATGCATACCCGATTCCAAATATACAGGAACACATGAAATCCACAATATGGTATCCATATTATCATTAATATAATCCAACCGGATTTACTAATTTGTTGTCTAGTCACGGCCCATCCTTTGGCCAACAATAGAAGAATTAGCATAAAAGATGTCTGCAAATATATGAATAATAATCAAATCATCAACATTACACATTGTGTAAACGGAAATACTTACTCGACTTAAAATATCTAAAATATCACCAGTTGTTTGCAGATTTGGATAGCCAACTCCGTTAATTGCGAAATTAATTAGATGAGTTGTTATCAGTGCCAAACTGACAAACTCAGTGATAAGACTGAGTGTGAATAGCTTGGTTACAGGATGCTTTTGTATTCTTACAGCATAGATTTGCATCGGAACGAGAATGATGTAGATGAGTAGGAAAACTATAAACATTTCTAAAATATATTGCTGGTCGAAGGAGAAATGAAATGTCAGCGGATTCGATGACGATTGATTTGGATTGCCGTTGACGAGACGAAAATCGTATTGTA
Source organism: Oxycera nigricornis (assembly GCA_963942545.1). Taxonomy (NCBI): domain Eukaryota; kingdom Metazoa; phylum Arthropoda; class Insecta; order Diptera; family Stratiomyidae; genus Oxycera; species Oxycera nigricornis. Next base: position 12,465,598 of record OZ012662.1, read on the forward strand.
TTTGCGGTGCATGACGAAGGATTCCACCGTGCGGTGTTGTGTTGCTAGTAGAATGTTTTGTATGGTTATAGTAATGCCATTTACAGGTTGTTGTGTTCCGATAGCAAGCCGCAATTGTAACATACCAGAACCTGGAAGTAGGAGAAGAAAGTTTATCATATTTTAGGTGTTTTAGATACAATAACGAAGCCTGACGAGTTGGGTACTATATTCGTAATCATTGTTTTTTTTTCAATTACGATTAGACTATTTATTTATTTAGAATTGATCTTACAGATTAACAGTCCAATTGCAAGACAAAAAAAAAACAAATAAAAGAAATACAGAACATAGTAAAAGTAATTAGACAAGATGCGCTTTACATTTGGTTTAAAAATGTAGAATGAGTGAGAAAACGGACCAAGTTGCAGAATATTACGGTTTCGGGGGAGCCGCAATATCGGCGAATGGTAGAAAGTCTTAGTCTAAGCATATGGAACTGTAAATACGCTATGAGATCTGGCAAGGCGTTCTGAAATACGATACTCTAACCAATCAGAGAGGTTAGAGTTTAATAGATGGTGTGAAGCCAATATAGAAAACACTCATCTAAGAGTCTGCGGGATTGTAAAGTAGGAAATTATAGCAAGAAAAGTCTCTCTTCATATGTCATATATGTATGTTATTTTTAAATTTAAAAATAAGGAAACGAGTGAATTTGTACTGTACTGATTCAATCATGGAATCTAAAAGTTGATAGTGTGGTGACCATACTTGCAAGCAATAGTCAAGGATGGGTCTAACTAAACTAGCGAATAGGTTGATGGAGGAAAAAGTGTCGCTAAACATAGGAGAGTGCCTTAAGACAAACCCGGAGACACGATGTGAGGCTCAAATTTAAGTTTCGGGTCGAAAATCACTCCCAAATCTTTTATTTGATAAACCGGCACAAGTGAAAAATCATGTAATACGTAGGTGTAATCAATTGGACTGAGCTTTAAGGAGATGGACATTTTGTGACATTTCTGAACATTCAAGGAGAGAAAATTAGTTTCACTCCAATAAACGATCGCGTCTAGATCCCTTTGGAGAGCAATACAATCCTCTTCTGAGCGAATAACGCGGTAAATTTTTAAGTCATCAGCATACAGAAGACACTGAGACGTTACGACAGAGGGAAGGTCATTTATATAGAGTAAGAAAAGAAGAGGGCCTAGAATAGACCCCTGAGGAACGCCGGAGGTTGAATGGAAGAGAGAAGAATGTGCTCCACAAAGAATAATACGACATGAACGAGAAATGATGTAGGACTCAAGACAGGAGAGTAATGGTCCAAACACGCCCATAGCTTCTGAACTAGAACATTTAGATTGAAAGTATCAAATGCCTTACTGAAGTCAGTGTACACTACATCAACTTGGGAACGATTGTCGACAGTTCGGGTAAGTTCATGGAGATTCGTGTTGGTTGAACCGTTTGGAACGAATCCTACAATCAAGAGCTTGGTATATTTTATTATAGACAATGCGTTTAAGGAGTTTGGAAAACAAGAAAATAACGACAAGTGGCTGTTTATCATCTCACATAGAGATGCCTGTCGTTGATTGGGCGATGTGAATCAAGATAGCTCATCAATTGGAAGCTAATAAGTGTTTCGAAAACCTAAGACAGATTCGTGGTAGATGCGATTAATCGTCATTGGAGGGATCAAAAGCTTGCTTTTTTCGTAATGGGCATAATATAGGCTGATGCATCATATATAATTGTAGACAGTAACACTTGAATGAAATTGTCTTCTTTAATTAAAACAGAAAAAGCGCTATGCCCGTACCGATTCAAAAGGCGAAAAAGATTTGAAAAAAATAATAAATTAAACAAAAGATTTTCAAAAGAATTCTATGGTGTTAAAGCCTAGCTACCAACAGCAAAAAGTTTGTCCGAAAATTTTCAGGCTGAATAAAGAAATGCAGAGCTTACTCAGCAAAACGCAAATAGCCTACAAGAAAATGTATCAATAATGAAAACGGATATTGAACCTATGATAAGAGTTAACTGTAATATCTTAAAAAGAGTAGAGCAAACTAAATATCTGGGTTTTACTGTAGACGAAGAACTCTCATGGACAGCACATATTTATGAATTGGAAGAAAAAAAATCGCTGCTATTGTTGATCTCCTAAATCTACAACCTACGAAGACTGACTCCTACGGCCGAGGTGTTCAAAAAAGCCCAAGAACTCAACCTTGATAGGTTGATTTGCATGGAAAAAACGGAAATTCATACATAAAAATTTACAAGCGGAGGTAGTTTTAGTCGATGAAAGTCTGACATGAAGTGAAGCAGGAGCGACTCGGTATTTTTTGAAGATTTCTACCTCCCAACGTTGAAAAAAAACTAAAGTAACTTTTTAAAGAGATTATATTGTGAAGGCTACAAAAAACATAATACAATCTTTTCAGAGGATGTATGTGCCCAGTATGAGCAGGTAAGGTGATACTCACTTGCAAAGTGAGGAAGAACCTGAAGGAATGGGAATGGAAGAAAGCTATTCCACATTCAGAGAGTTTTACATAATTATTCCATATTGTAAGTTTTTGATTCTGGTAGAATCCAATGTGATGAAACATCAGAAGGAAATCGAGTAAATTGATTGTAATTTTGGTTTTTCTATTCGTTAGTTACCACGATTTTGCAAACTAATCGTAAGAACTTTGTTTGAATCAATTAAAATTCGTCATTTTTAATCCAACTTTTCAAAATCAGCTCGTTTATTATGGTCAATGCTTGAGATCACATACACTGCATAATGATGTGGGAATTATCAATATTCAATCCGTTAATATTTATTGAAATCAAATTAAAACATAAAATAAATTTATTACCGAGAAACAGTCTGCGCTTGTTTGTTTTCTGATTTATTAAGCACCTGCCTAGTCTTTTTATCCTTGCTTATAAAGGCTGGCTGGATAGTCAAGGAAGATTTGAATCCTATAACTCGAATATTCTGTTCTTCATTTGACTCGAAGGACATCTGAAATTTGCTCATCAGCTTTGTTTCCATCAGCCAAAAATTTAATTTTAATTTTTTTAAATATCTTTTACGTCTTTCGTCTATTTTCTTTTGTCGTACTTCTTTATTTTTTCTTTGATTTTGTTTTTGAACTCCTTACATTCGTCCTTTTCTTTTTTCGCCTTTGATCTCTTTGAATTCGTTTTTCTTCTTTTTTGTCTTTGATCTTCTTAGAACCGCGTTTCGCCTTTCATCTTTTTCTTCAGTTCCGTTTTGGTTTCTTTTTTCGTCTTTCGACTTTATTCGTCAATTCGCTTCTTGGCCTCCATCATTCGTTGCTGCTGCTCTTCCATGGCAATCAAAATCTGCATCTGAATTTGCTTGGCTTCCTGCTTTTTGTGTTCGTTTAAACATTTGTTCACTGTATTGCTAAAGTTTCTCCGCATTTCACGGCTATTTAGCCCCTCACTTAGCCTTTTAGCACCTTACTTACAATGGCTGCACTCTCCAAGATCCTTATCGCCCACTCAATATCGTTCCATCATTTGCTGAGTCTTCGCCACTATAGCTCTAATAGCAGCTTTTCGTCGTTCTCCTTCAGGTTCTTGTATCGTCGTTCACCTTCCAAAATTTTCTCATTCGCACGTTTTTGTCATATTTTTCAGGGCCTTATTTCTCTTTAATTTCTCTTCGTGTCGATTCCTTCTCAATGCTTTCGTTGTTGTCATCTGAATTCATCATCGTCACCAGATTCCTCTTCATATTTTTGCACGCGATCGACTACTCTTTTTTATCTTCACTTACAAAGAAGACTGGCGGACTTATCAAGCGTGACATGATTTCTACAACAATTATTCGTAAAACTGGCGGAAATTGTATGGTGCATTGTAAAGCAACATTTTTACAAAAAGCAATATTTTAATACAATAGAATTGTTATTTTTGATTTCAGAGTTCTCTGGAAAGATAGAATATGTACGGAATCGTAAGTCGTTTCCCATATGAAAGTCATACACAGGGAAAAAAGACACAAGATAACACATCACGCTAAATTGATAAACGTTGTTCTTTTATGCAAAGTAATACAAACTTGCAGTCATCATATCACGCTCAGCCCGTCTCTCCAACAAACAAAAATAAACACTAATAAAATTTCGCTGTATGCTCTCGAGAATTCGGGATGATTTATATTCCCTTAGAAATAAGAACGCCTACCAGACCTGCTTGTCTTAATCGAGGAATCAAGTAAACAATTGAGTTTTATTATTCAATATAATTTTATTTCAATTTTACACGTTCCTCAAGTACGCGGTAAAATGAAATTAATTTAACGAATGCATGTTGGTACATACATCCAAACATGTATGATTGTTTTCTTGTTTTCTTTCTTCCCGGCGAGTGTTGTACGTTAAAATATTTACAGATATCCATTTGGTAATAACGACATGGAGTTTCATTTAACGAGGCGAATTCAACACTTTTGATGAGATTCATTTTATGGTATGAATGAGCACAAGCCAACGAATGAATGATGAATGTTTATGATGATTGTGGTCTTGAATATAATCCAAGCTGTTGCGAGTTACATCAAAACCTCACGTAGCCGGAGTTTATTGATGATCAATTTATTGTCCGGCTATGAGAAGTGTTCACTTCAGAGAGGTAAAGTGCAATTGATCAATAAGAAATAAATAAGAGATAAATATCCACGCCCAATCGGATAACAAATATTTTTATTTCTAGAAACCAAATTAAGGAATTCAAATGGATCACAGAAAATGTTATTTTGTGTACAGAATCAAATCTCATGAAAGCACTAATCTTATTATTTAAAAAGAATCATTGTTACTAAGGTGAAAACGTTAATTCCGGTACGAATATCGAGTGTCATTCTATATTTTTTCTGCAATTTTAACAGTTTATAGCCCTAAATTGTCTGGAGTTGTCTGCAAGTTTTTATTCTACAGAAAGTAGCCATTTATTTGTCTTAAAGCAGATTACAAACAATGACACACGGTCGCTACGCCAACTTGGAAGCATTTCTGTTTCAACAATTTATCAAGCATGTTATCAGTTGCTGTATTAACATAACATCATATCTATAATCATTCGGTTACCAAATGAAACAAAACCATTCGAATTTAGTGACATATAATCCTTGCCTCAAAAGTCGTACCATTTACCAAAACCTGACAAGAGGATATCATGTTTACTGTTGAAGTGTTTGTCTTTGAATGCATCACGTTTGTCGAGTACAAATTTCAGGAAACATTTCTAGATTGTATCAGATCTTACTTGTTCCCATATTGAATTTATTAAACAGATTTCAATGGAAATTATAGTTTTTCAAGCTGATCACTGGATTCTGCATACTTTATGTCATGCAATATATACTGCAGCAAGTCCTTTATTGGATTTTAAAATTGATGACCGGTCCTTGATCAAATGGAGACAAGAGTTTTGAGTTTGGTAGCTAGTAAACTATTTTAAGGTTACTTAAGGGGGGGGGGTAAGGTTTGGCAACTATTTTTTTTATTTTTTTTTCTGAAGGTACAACATCTGAAGAATATTGAATTAAATTTGTAGGTCATTCGGAGTAAAACCAACGAAGCTACAGTAGGTTGAATAACTGTACCTGTTAGGTTTGCGCGCCTTTTAGCTACCTGCGCTGAGCGGCGGCGAGCGGCAACTGTTTCGGTCTCTATTGTATTACTTTTATCGACAGGAGCAAAAAGATGCCTTAGATAACGTGGATGATAGTGATGTACTGTATGGACCCGGCATCGATGATGACATGTACGTATTTTATAAGAAAATCCGGGTTTTTCAAGATATTTTCATTTTTTCAGTGTACAAAATTCTAAATCGATTTTCCCAAACACGTAATTTTTAAAGTCGGTGACCAGCCTACAGAAAAAACTACTGAGCCGATCGTTTTGAAATTTTGTACACATATTCTACATATATATAGCTCTCTAGTGACGTTGAGTTTTTTTTTTTAAAAAATTAATTACTAAGAATTTTACAATAACAAATAGGTCGATTTTTTCGTCAAAAATCGTTATTTTGGCTTAAAAATGGTGCCAAAAATTAAAAAATTGAATAATTAAAAAAAACTCGACGTCACTGGAGAGATAAAGTAATAAACTAAAGAAAGCATTTTGATTTTTTGGTTTCAGATGATCCAGTGATGCTGTAGGCTGGTCACCGCATAAAAACTTTTTTTCTTGGCGCCTGCGGAGATCTACAATAAATCCGTTATTTCTTTCTATTTTTGGACAATTTTTTTTTTTAATATTCTTCACATGTTGTACTTTTAGATAATAATATGTAAAATAAACCTACAGTAATAATTTTTTCCAACAAAATTCATGAAAAAAGGTATTTTTTAGACGAAACAAACCTTACCCCCCTTAATGAAAGGTTTCTAGCACTATCCTAGAAAATTATTCTATTTGACTTCATAATCTTTTCGCTATCCAACGTGGACAGGCATCCTGTCGATATGTTCAGAATCATTCTATCCTTTTTGTCATAACACCAAAGACATTTTAATTGATGAGGCTGAAGACTCCGAAACTTAATTTTCGTTCTAAAAACAAGCCAGTTTCGTTGAAATTTATCGTTATAAATTCAATTGGCATCATATTTTTTTTATTGAAGCGAGCGTCCAAGTTTGAACTTCCCTTGCGTCACAGCATATTTTTAAATAATTCCACTTAACTGTTGCAGAGTCTAGGCAAAAGAGTTTTTTTGGAAGTTCTGTTGCCGTTTTAACAATTCATTTGGTCACGTATTGAAATAATTTTGACTCTTTGAGCTCGTCAAAAATTCAAGTCATTCTTAAATTTAAGAGTGTCACAAAAATTGGTGAAAAGAAGCAGGACTTTCGTGTCGAATTTAATAAAACTTCCGGAAAATTACAGCAAAAATATCTCCAGGATCGCCGACAGTTTTATCACCAAGGAAAAACTGTGTAGTTTTTCGAGAAGCATCCAATTTTCCGCTAACAGTTCGTCAAATTGCGTCGAAAACGAACGTGAACACGAATGTGAAGAAGATTAGAAGAATTTTGCAGATGTGTGATGACTTAGTAGGGCGGAAGTTTAAAAAAATCCTGCATTAACAGACACTCACAAAGCCAGCCGTTTCGAATAGGCCCGTAGTTATGTGCATTGGAAAAGGAAGTAACAAAAATTCGTCTTTAAAGATGAATAAAAGTTCAATCTAGACGGAGCCTAACCTGATTTTTTACTAAGCTAACACTGTTTCAAAAAGTGGCAAATCATTTTAGGATAGGAATGAACACCAGTCCTATCCTGAAACAATAAATTTACGAAACTACATACAATTATGGACGGCAGTCTAATACACATCCAGCTTTCCACTTCCAATATGTACCATTCTTCACTTCATGCCGATAGAAACAACGGAACTATGATGCGGCGAATTCTTCGGAGCCTTAGCGCGGAAGCTTCGAGTTAATCATTTTGCGTCGCGCGATCAATTTAGTTCTTGGCTAGAATTGAGCCGATAAAACACGGCCTTTACTCGAAACAATGTTCTCATTTGATTATCCTTGCATGTTTGGGAATGAAAAGTCGATAATATGTTAATATAATAAGATACTAACACTGCATGTGATTTGTAAAGAAAATACACTAGGCAATGCGAACAATGGAGAAATAGCGACGGTAACGAAGGTTCGTTTACCAAAAAATTTCAAATGTTTCGTATCGTTGATTAATTTGCAGCATGAACCCATTTGATGATATTTTGTTGTTGATAGAAATGCCGTTTTTAACACATTTTCAAGAGTTATTTTTGAAAATATGATAAACATACATTTATTTATAACTTAAGGACATGCTATTGCAGCATTTCAAGAGTCTTCTGTTAAATTTTAAGGAAATAGATCCACTCTTCGGCCTAGTACTTTGAGTAATGATAAAAAAGATAACCGGCAATCTAACGCCACTTTCAATTAAATTGGTATGAAGTTTATAAATGAATATGTGGGATCATCTTCAACGAACGTTTGAATTGTTGGAAAAATGAGAAACGAGCAATGGATATGCGTCTCCCGAGCAATGGATATGCCGACTTCAAATTTGATTTTGGAGTCGTTAAATTACACGAAAATTTAAAAAAAAAATTAAAACATTTTAAGAAATATTTAATTTTCTTTACCGACTATTTTTTTGAAGTAAAACTGATACGGAGCATCCAATCTATAAGGTCAGAATGACAATTGCATTTGTTTTAGATTGAAACAATGGAATCATTAGTATAAGTTCTGTGGCGGTTTTCTTTTGCATGCTATATTGGGTTACACATTTTAAAATGTTTATTATTTTTCGTTTCTAATATGAATCATTCAATTTTTCCCTTCGCCTCACATACTTATTGTGGTACCAGCCGCCATCTAGTGGAGCTACTATTTTCACGATTTGCGGAAGGAAGCGAAGGTTTTAAGCCGACGTAAGGTGCGAGGAACTTCGGTTATGGTATGGGCTGGCGTTGGGTTTGAAGAAATTATGGAAATTGTATTTTTCAGTGGCAGGCACCTCGACATCATTGATGAGCAACTTGAGACGATTACAATGATTGCTGGCGAAAATTTTATTTTCCAACAAGATCTTTTGTTAAAAGTAACAACAACATGAAATAGCCTCAGTTCTTAAATATACAAGCGAACGCTAGTTGGAAGCTGCCACGAGAAGTAAATGAAGGTAGCAAACAGAACAACAATGTGAATGAGCTAAAAGATGCGATTAAAGAAAAATGAAAAATCAGGCAACAGTTTATAGGCAAAAATTTGCGAATTTTTATGAATTTTTTTCTCAGCTACTTCATTGAATATGAACAGGCAACTTTTTCAACAATACATTTTTTTTGAGTACAACATCTCATTATAAAGCTATATTTTATAGAGGGCGCCATAGTTGACACCTCGAAAAGTACCTCATTGCATGGCCGACAGTTAATCTCAAAATTTGCAAGTCTGAAACAGAAAATTCAAAAAAAGGATTTTAAAGAATAAGCTCTCTTACGTGAAAATTCACCATTGTTTATGAATAATTGATTAAAGAAAAATTGCAGAGCAAGATTTATTAAAATCTAAGATTTATTAAAATCGACTGAGTAGGTCCGGAGGTTAACTAGCGGCCAGTTGAAAAAACGTCATTTCGAGAAAATCGCGTTTAAAGTTTGGCTTCGATTTTTAAGTACCTTTTCTATACATTTTTTAGTATGTTTTTTACACATCAGAATAAATACTGAAACGTGAAAGTAGACGAAAATTTCGTCTTCTATTGTGAATTAATTGAAGAAGCCGATATTTTAGAAAGAGGGGATACACAATCAGTGCCGGAGGTTGCGAAAGTAGCCAAAAACGCGCATGCACTTAAAACCGTTTTATACTATTCTAACGTTAGAATTTTTTCAAAATATTTTAAGATGTCATTTTAAAAGGTGCGAGGAGTTGAAAAATATCAAAAAATAAAAAATTAATAGGTATTTTGAAATTTTTAATGTGTACTAGTACTTTAAAAGTTTGCCTGAACGTATGCTAAAAGTGTTGAAAAATATAGGAAGAAATATGCACGATTGATAAAAGAAAAGAAAAATTGAAGTAAATTGTTTGGCGTTTTATCTGCTTTCGCAAAACACCTGTCTTTACTTTTTTGTCCCGCCAAGCATTTTTGTTTATCATACAAAACATTCGGCAGCCGTTTTAAATGCAAATAAACAATGGCTTTCGATTTTGTGTAATAAAAATCACCTGCAAACTGAAATAACTTTGCGGTACCGTATGCGAATTTGTTTATTTTCGGCAAAAATTGGGGGTGTTTTATCTTTTTGTCCCGGAGTGAATGTAGACACTAACAGTAAAAACAAACATAAAATCATTTGTCTGCGTGTTCATTACTACGTGAAGTACTTAATCGAAATTTTATAAGTACATTTTGTTCCAAATCAAAACATGTTTTACAGACAAAAACGTGATATTTGCTTGCGTGCTCGTCAAAATATGATGCTTCCAATTTTAATCAAACTGATCAGCAATTTTGGAAAGATAAAAACAAATCACTTATTGTACACGGAACAAGACTATTTATACAAAGCATTCGTGACTAAATCATCGCACAAATGATTTTAAAACTGGATTTTTTTGCTTATTCTGAAAATAATTTTGCTGTGGAAATAACAGCTTTTGTTCGGTCACCTTCAATTTATTTCGTTTCATAGAACACTTGAAAATAAAAAAAACTAATAATCATCTAGTAAACATGCAACTGGGAGCATCTGTGATTTCCACAAAACGTGTGTTCCGGAATAGTAAAAATTGTCGTCGACTACTCATGTGGTATCAGAACCTACAATCGCACGTTGCGAATCAATCTCAGTACATTTAATTGTGAAGAAATTATCTTGGATTTAGTTCTCCGAACGACAAGGAAAGAAATAAAGAGTTGGCACGTCGCTATTACTTCTTATCAGGAATTAAGCAGTCAAGCGAATGATAAGGAGCATAATTGCCGATGTGGTGCTCATCAGAGCGCTTGCCAGACAGACGTAGTGACTGAATTAGAGCATCAAGAGTTCGGCGTGAGGCAGGAGATAACGAGCTCCCCGGGACTGGTGGCTGAAACCGAATGAGCCAATTAGGCCTCAAGTGCTTGAGCCATTGATTTCGTCTGTGAACGGTGGAAGAGCTGCTCCCATTGACCCAGTATCGGCAACTGTTTTACGTGCCGGCGTGGCGCAGGAAATCGAAAGCACTCGGCCACTCGGAAACCTGTTCCAGCTACTCGCGAGCTCCACTGTTGCATAAAAGCAATCCACTTACAGGCACAGCAAAACACGATGGACCATCGATTTGCGCTTTGCACTCGAATATTTTTACATAGTTTCAAATGTACGTACGTACACAAACGGCAGAGATCCGTGGGGGAAACCCAACTTTTTTGAAGCACACTTGCATATCGCAGGCAGTGATTCGCAACGTTCTTACAACTTGAGTTTCATGGAGGATGCAAAGCCATCCTTTTTGCTGTGAATGAAAGACGTGTCTTCTTCACCAGAAATAATGGAAAAGGTAGAATTGTCTGCGAGCATCTCAAGCTAGACGAATACGCGCGCCCAGGTTAAAATTCCCTCCAAGGATACGCTCGCTGCGAAGTGTTGCGCGTCACTGTCCTGGCGCACAGCAAAACAAACTACCACACGAGTCTCCAATTACCTGGGTTGGAACAGATCGCTGATGACATAGGTGAACTGATTACCGGGCACCACATTTCCTGGCGAGTCCTCGTCCTCGCATAGCTTGCCGCGCGGGCATGGGATCCTCCGCAGGTAGTCGGCCTTGGCATGAGGATTGCAGGCGCTGTCGTAGGCGTACTGCTCGACACGTGCAAACATTCGTTGGCAGGCCAGATCCCGATTCGGCAGCGTACGATTCCCGTAGAACTCCATCAGGCTGGCCTTGTCCAGGACGGCGAACGTTACGGGCGCCTGAAACGCATCTTGCGACGTTATGTTGCCGTAAATGTACCCGAAGGAGTCGCGCTGCGAGTGGCGTTCAGTCTTTTGGAATCCGAACTTCACGATAAACTTGAAAAACTCGTCCGTCCGGAAGGTGCCCGTGATGTGGCTTGTTTCACATATCAAGCTCAACTTTAGGACCACGAACACCACAAAAATACGAAAGATTTGTGCGACTTGAGACATTTTAGGCGACAATTGATCACGAAATCTCTTCACTTTACTCGCGTTCTGTCAAAAGTCTTCTTTCTGCACGAACAGCGTAGAAAACATTGCAGATCTGATGCGAGTAGTGTTATCTCGCTCGGGCGTTTGGTGTTGTGTTGTGTTGTCAAATGTGGCGTGAAAATTCACCATTGGTTATGGCACTACTGGTTCACCACAAAATACTGAAATTAGAGTTGCATTTCAAATAACTGACGGTTATTTTGAAGGGATTATGGAAACACAGAGGTTCCATTTGTTTTCTACGCCATTTAAACTTCTTGCTAACAAGGAGCAAAGCCCAAATTATTTATGTTTATTGTCTTTTCAGAATTCATTATAGTATCTTAAGCTATTTTAGATATAGTTTGTTCAAACGTTGAAAGGTGAAAATCTTTAAAAAGATTTAGTGGTCGTAATGAGTAGCCATTTTTTTTGTTTCGTTTTTACAAAATAACAACGGATCGAAAATTAGGAAAAACTAGGCAAGCCGAGGATTGGTATTTTTCGGAGATTTTCATATTTAGACCTTATTATATTAATGTTAAAGTTGTCGTGTTTTATAACGAATCGGTGTTTATGATTATTATAAAGAATAGAGTTGTTACTAGTTCCTATAAAATCAATCATTCCCTAGTTAAGTATAATTTTCAACGAACTAAACTATCGATTGTATCTACTAAAGCCCTTCCTTTCCTTATTTAACTTAATTCTAAAAAATATATATTAGCAGTTGCATAAACTCTACTAATTGTTAACTTCCCAGTATATGGGAAGTTCTTGTAATCGCCTCGAAAATCGAAATTGAAATTTTCAACATTTCTTTACGTTTTAAGGTCTATAGAGTATATATAAAGTGTTTTTAGAAAGAAGTATGTATGTGTGTGTGTGTGTGTACGTACGTACGTGCGTTCGTGGACAGTTTTTTCTACGAGCATAACTCACGTAAACCAAGTCGTATCGACTTTGTTGAGGTGTCAATCGAAGCGTCTTTGCAATTTTAAGAGCTGATTAGTTTTTGGGAAACTTCGGTCGGGGGGGTTTGTTGTTTTGACCCTTTGAAGGTCATTTCTGTCATGCGTTATATCTCGTGAATCAAAAATACGATTACCTTGATCAAGGTGTCAATCGACACGTATTGACGTTTATATGATTCTATTAAGTTTTTAAAAAAATCGTTTGAACCCGTTTGTAAATTTATTAAAAAAAGTGCTAAAAATTAGGTTTTTTTCCATAAACAATAAGTTTTTAACCTGATTTTCAAAACAAAGTAATTAATGTATATAAAATTTATACATTCCAGATAGTTTTTGTAAGAAAACCAGCAAATTTTTTTTAATAACTACGTAAAAAATCAAATAAAAAATAAAAAATCATTAAAAGTCATCATGATTTTCAAGGTCATTTTTATTATTCAATATATCTCACGAACCAAATATGATATTTGCATCATTAAGGGATCAATCGACGTGTACTAACATTTTTGTGCTGTTTTTAACTTTATAAAAAAACGTTTCAGCCGTTTTTTTTAATTTAATGAAAGAAAATCCGAAAAATTAGGATTTCTTTCATAAAAAATAAATTTTTAGCCTGATTTAAATAGCTCAATACTAAATGTTTATAAAATTTCTACATTGTTATCAGCTTTTGAAGAGAAACCAGCAAAAAAATTTGCAGGATTCTAAAAAAAAACAAATTAAAAAATATTCATTCGAAGTTAACATGTAAAAAGGGTTTATATATTTTGTTTTAAAGACAATCAAAGTTTTATAATATTTGCATAATTTGAGCAGATTTTGAATAGTTTTCACAGTGTTTTAATTTTATAAAAACAACAAAAACACTAAATTTTGGAAGCCTACAAAATTTCAATCAAATTTGCTTTTGAAGTAATCAACGCTTTAGTGATCGTAAGATTTCAATTACTTCCTCCATCATTATGTGTAAAACATTTTACTTTTTACATGCAATTAAACTGATTATTGGCTGCATATGCAATGTTCCTCGAGACAAACTGCAAATAAATAAGTAATTAATTAGTCTCATTGATGTAAAATCGTAAAAAATACCAAATCAATGATTATGCCGGCCATGGCAATTTTGAACAAAACTATTCAAAATGGCCACCTCGCGAGAAAATATATTCAGTGGGCGTAATAACAAAAAGCGCATTCATTTTTGCTAGCGCTCTTTTGCCCTTCAAGCATCGATATAAAAATAACAAATAACGTAAAAAAGGCTTTGTAGCCTGCCACCTCCGATTGATCCGCGTGAATATTCAATCAAACCAATCTACCCCCCAACCAACAAAAGCCTTACGTAATCAATGGACGCTCCAGTAGATGATATGGTTGATGTTAACTCATTTCACTTACTGTTCTGAGCACCTCTCATTATTATTATTTAAATTAGTATTAGTTTCATAAATATTTTTTTTTGTTCAATATTTTTAATATTTATGTAGATATTACTGGGAAGTTGACCGTGTGGACCTCAAGGGTCGCACCTCGCGGCTTGTTTTATTTTTATCTTTCATAATGGAATTAAATTATTGCTCTGCACATAACAATCATTTGAAAATTACAATTTAGCAATCGACTCCTAGGTAGGACTAATCCCAGCCGTGCTTCACTTTTAGGATAAATTTGAAAGTTTTTGCCCTGCATTACAATTCTATCTTATTATATTCTATCTTATCGTTGTCGATTTTAAATGTCTGTTTAAGAACATAAGAAACATAGTAATTTATTACCAATTGTTAAGGATCAACGGTTAAATATCAATATCTTAATTTGAGTTACCATTGATTACCAAATCTTCCATTCACATACGAGGGATGTCTGAAAAGTTTCCGGCCTAAACAAGAATATGACAGAACTTTTCAACTAAAGTTGGGGAATGTGTTGACGCATATGTTGAAAAATAATCATTGAAATTTCAGCCATTTTGCATGATCAGTTGTTGTTTGACAATCACTTGAGTAAGTCGTTGTGGGGGTTTTCACAAAAATGAAAAAAATGAGTACCGAGCTGTCATTAAATATTTGTTTTTGAAAGGCAATACGCCCACGCAAAACAAAGATGAGTTGGACGCTGTGTATATAGACTCTGTACCATCAACACCAGAGTCTATATAGACTCTGTACCATCATTTGCGACTGTGAAATTTTGGGTAGCTGAATTCAAGCGTGGTCAAGAGGGCCAAAAACTGCGACAACCGGCGATAACGTCGAAAAGCTCATCAAATGGTACTGGATGAACATCGAATTAAAGTTAGAGAGATAGCGGAGGCTATCGGCGTATCTAAAGAACGCGTTTGTCATATATTGACATATTTTCAGGGAAAGACGGAAATTATAATTTGGAAGGGTTGAAAAATTTGTAGCATCACTGAAAAAAATGTATTGACTTAAAAGGAGACTATGTTCAAAAATAAAGCTAAGTTTTAAGGAAAAATGCCTTGTTTATTTGTTAGACCGGAAACTTTTCAGACAACCCTTGTAAACGTTGCTTAAATATAAGTGAGAGATTAGTGTTAAGAAACAAGTAAATATTTCAAATGTATCTTACATATGATATGACAAATCCATAGATACATTTCTTATAATATAAGTTACACACTTTTTCGTCACAACCAGCTTTGTATACTTTCGCCTGGGAAATTCCTATCGGTCAGTAAACCTAATTCCGGTTGACATAAATCCATGCTGGACATGAAATGCTCCTACGTAATAACAATCAAGTCTCCTGTTCGCCTCGGCATATATACCACCTTGCGAGTCCTCGCGGCTCCCGACTATCTGGAGCACAGGTACACTGAAAGCAAAACTTGTGATTGCATGCTACGTGGCGTCTTGTTCCAGCAAGAAACAAGCAAGTTCTTTCGCCCAATAATGATTCCATTCAAAGAACCTACAATAGCATACTTGCCAAGAAATATGTGGCTACATAATTATTAACAGTTGGCGGCGTACATATGAATGCTAAACAGTGGCAGAACAGAATAGAGTTCGTATCGATGTCCTGGCCATAGGAATACATTGACTAGACTACGGTGTCTCACATGACCCGCAACAAATGGTGAAGCCATCATCGTGGGCTCTTTGGGAAAATGGAATTTCAAGTTGCAAGTTGAAGGATTTCCTGGCGCGTTGTGTTCACTAGAAGAGGGCATGCATGGACATTGATTGAATAACACATGCATTATGTATTCCTTGATCCCTTAGCTCAATGCACTATATTTAATTTCAGAAGTGCTGTAGATTGCAGGCGATTTAAATATTGTTATCTCAAAAGTATAATTGTATAGTGTGTGTGGCACGCTTTGGTGAGAGATGATGTGAGTTCTGGGAGGACTCAACATTCTTTCCGAATTGAAATTGTTTCAGTAAGAAATTGGTTTAATTTTATAAGACAAATTCCCTGAGAAAACGAAATGAAGCGTGCTTATAGGTAGTGATATGTCTTCGTATATTATGGTTGCAATTTTTTTTAAACCATCTCTTACACTTTCCATCGGCTCTTTTAATTAAAAATCCAACTGTAAGGTAGCTTGAAAACAAAACTGTTACTGGAAGATTCGAACGATGTGGGCTAAAAAGGAAAAGTACGATAGTAGATATTAATGTTATTCTTTTTGGGTGCATTAAATATTCTGTCAAAACGTACCAAACAATTTATTTCATTGAATTATTATAATTTTACACAAAATGGCGGCTTCCTTCTAGCTCTATATAAAAATTCATATTAAACGGTGACAGTGATCCTGAAGTGAAAAACGGTCGAAAACAAAAATTTTAAAAAGATTTTATTGGCTATCGTCTGAATCAAAATGGTACAGTTGTGTACAATAATAACTAAATGGCAGACAGTTATATAATAAAAACAAGCCGTGAGGTGCGACCCATGAGGTCCACACGGTCAACTTCCCAGTAATATCTACATATGTAGATATTAAAAATATTAAACACAATAATAGTTATGGAAATAATACTACTTCAAATAATAAAAATGTACCTCTCATAAAAGTTATTGGAATGATTTAATATTAATCGTAACATCTACGCGAGCGTCAATTGATTACGTAAGGATTTTGGTGCATAGGTTTGATTGATTATTCACGTGGATCAATCGGAGGGGGGACAGGTTACAAAGCAGTTTTTTTAATTAAAGTTAAAACATGGTGCTGTGAAGACTATTGAAAATCTGCTCAAATTTTGCAAATATTAATAAACTTTGATTGACTATACAACAATGTCTTTAGAATAAGAGATTTATAGTATAATGATTCGAATGAACCCTTTTTACATGGTGACTTTGAATGATTTTATATTTTTAATTTGATTTTTTTTGTAATCATGAGAAAAGTTTTTGCTGGTTTCTCTACAAAAATTGATAAAAATTTACAAATTCTATAAATATTTATTATTACGATGTGCAAATCAAGTTAAAAATGATTTTTTTTATGAAAAAAAACACTACTTTTCCAAATTTTTTTAATAAATCAAAAAAACGCTTTAACGATTTTTTTAAAATATAAAAACATCATTAAAATGATAATACGCGTCGATTGACACCTTAATGATGGAAATATTATATTTGGTTCTCGAGATATAATGAATGACGTAAATGACCTTGAACGTTCAATGATTTTTTATTTTTTATTTAATTTTTTTCGTAATCATGAAAAAAACTTTTGCTGGTTTTTTTACAAAAACTATTTGGAGTATATAAATTATATAAACATTGATTACTTAGATTTGAAAATCACGTTAAAAATTTTCAGTTTTTGAAAAAAAACCTAATTTTTGCACTATTTTTAAAAAAATTAAAAACGGCTCCAACAATTTTTTAAAAAATTTGATAGAATCACATAAATGTCAATACGCGTCGATTGACACCTTGCTCAAAAAATCGTACGTTTGGTTCGTGAGATATAGCGCATAACATGGTTGACCTTCAAGGGGTGAAAACAGCAAACTCCCCCGACCGAAGTTTCCCAAAAACTAATCAGCTCTTAAGATTGCAAAGACGCTTCGATTGACACCTTAACAAAATCGTTACGACTTTGTTTACGTGAGTTATGCTCGTAGAAAAACTGCCTGCGAACGCACGTACGTACGTACGTACACACACACACACACACACACATACATACTTCTTTCTAAAAAACACTTTATATATACTCTATAGACCTCAAAACGTAAAGAAATGTTGAAAATTTCAATTTCGATTTTCGAGGCGATTACAAGAACTTCCCATATACTGGGAAGTTAATAACTTTTCGAATTTCGAGCTGTTTTTGTGATTTTTAAAAAAATAGAAAAAATATATATTTTGGAACGCCCGTAATTCACACGATAACTATAAATGTGTTCAATAAATGGTAATTTTTTTGGAAGGATCAGTTTGGTAGTTTCGAAGAAATCACTGTCAAACTTTTGAGAGAGATGATTCTTCTTCAAAATTCAAAAAGTTACTAATATTCAAAATATCGGTTATACAAGGTTATGAGACCAACATTCTCTTTTTAAATTCAATACTACAGTTAATATACTTGTTTTCCTGTATCACTCGAACATCTGTTTGTATATATAGAGCTAAACACTGTACAGAGGGGCGAAGCCTTACAGAGCCGCGTGTGTCTACGAGTATACACAGGGGGCGTGCATTATATCGAGCATAACTATAATATTAATGCCTGGATCTTTCTAGCATTTTAAAACGATATTTTTGAGAATATTCACTATTGAAATAAGTAAAAAAAAATTAAATCAATTTTTTGAAATGTATGAAGCCCATAACTACCTTAATTACTTTGACAAGTAAATGGCTGCACTATATAAGCGTTGCACGTTTAGTCCAGATGTTTAATACCTTTCGATACTTGGGAGATAAAGTGTCATGAGTGTCAGGCGGTTTGAGGCAGTGTTCTTGGCAAGTCATCCAAAAGAACCTTAATAATGAATTTCGCCGAGGGTGCAAGATTTATTAAAACTTCGTTCATTGGTTAATTTTTTTTAAATAGTCTGGTAATGTTGACAATGTCCGGGTAGAGCTCTTATGAGAGCGGCACCCTAAAGGCAAGAGAAGATCATCTGTAGCTTGTTTGAGAAGAATCCGACACTGAGTCTACAAATTGCGAGATAGAAACTACTGAACAAAGGAGTGAATGTATCAACTAGTAGGATAAGGCGAACATAGCAAGAATCTGACATCAAAAGTAGAAGCTCACTTGCGAAGCTGTTGTTGACCGAAGAGCATATAGAAAAGTCGGACAAATTGAAATTTGGACCGTGATTGGAGCTACGTGATTTTTACTGATGGATCATCATTTGTTTTATGTAATTATTGGAAGAGAGCCTGGACGAAGAATGATGAAAGAATTTTGTGGCGTACAGTAAAACACCCGGCAAGGGTGCACGTTTACGAGTGCTTCTCGCGATTGATTTCTGCAAGAGGACAACGATTCTAAACATCGAAGTCGTCTCTGTACCAGCTGGGAAGAAGAAACCGGAGTCACAACTTTGGATTGGTCATCACAACGCCCAGGCACGAATCCGATAGAAAACGTATGGTCACTAATGAAGGACAAACTAAAAGGCGAAAATATAACCACCAAACGACAGCTCACGCGGGCCTTCAAGACGATATGGCATGGTTTTACTATGGAATATGCACAGAAATTGAGTCAGAGTTGCACATAAAGATGTCAGGCGATAATTGATAATTACGGTGACTGGATTCCTTATTGATATAATTGCGAAAATGAATTCCTACGTAGATGAAGAAATTAATTTAATCAAACGATTCATAGTGGACTACTCAACTACACATTTTAACAAATCACTAAAAATTGTATCATTTTGAGTTCAGCGTGCAAAAAACGCAACTTCCTTGAAAGTAGACCAATTACCCACAAACTACTCCCATTTCGGAAGACGGCATTTGGCCTGGTTACGAACAATATTTACTAAAATCTCGAACCCTTGAAAATTATTGCTTCATTCGAAGTTCGATTGTGTCATAGAAGTCTGACGTCGTATCCTTCCTTTCTCGTCATCTTATCGCAAACGACACCTTGGTCAGACCATTTGTTCAAGGGTAACATCGCTATTAAGCAATGTTATTGCCAAAATTTATGCCTACACTCAACCGAGTGTACCTCAAGATCCATCCAGTCCGCGTAATATTTCCTACTTCAAGTGAATAATTGCGCTGAACAATATAACGCGTCGGTTTCTTGTTCAATCGCTCAAAATATCCATTACTCATTGTCACCCCGTCGCTAATTAGTTCGTGCAAGGAGCACACAAGGAGTTCATTACTCGTTTTATATGCTCCACATGCTTCACAGCCGCGAACTGAGCAGCAGCCCCTTGGCTCCTTGCAAACAGGACGATATCGTGGAGCAGAACAAATAATTAGAGCACTTGGCTTACCGTGCGATTTCATCGTTTAACCGATAAAGTGAAAATCTGAATACGAGTCCGCCCCCGCATCTCGGAGTCAGAGCGGGAAAACACGTACCAACAAATGGGAAAAACGTCCCATAACGCGGTTCGTTAAAGCCACTAAATGGCGTACGTTCTTGTAATCGAGATCTGGAATCATCGAGGCCGTTCATTGTTTCGGAGGACGTGTGTGGATTGGGGGCAAACGGAATCGCGTATACTCTTGACCTCGTTCCGGGGGTGCCAAAAAACAGTCTTGAATCAGACGAGAATTCGATGATTCGCGACGGCTCTCCTGCTTCGAGGGGAATCAAAGCGTTAACCGCCGTTTGGCCTAGAAAATCTTACGTTGCGTGGATTCATTCAGAACACCCCCGCATGGGCCAAGCAGTGATTGAGTTTGGGGTCACCAATACAAAGTTGATGTTAGAACATCTAGTATTGTTTCTATAGGAAACATATCCTTACGCAGGACCTGTGTGTAAATATGATGAAAACGTGCAGAAGGGTGGTCTACATTAATTGGCAGTACACTAACTTTTCTGAAACGTCCCTTGAAAAGGATTTCGTTCAACTATATGCTGAAAAGTATGCAATGGTGAAGACTTCTTTAATTGTTGCTGGTATACGATGTTTAACCATGAATGTGAGCTATTTGTTTAATCTATTCTTGGAAACGTAATGAATTTAAGTTCGTTTTGGTAGGAACTTTTAGCGAAATGAGGACAGCTGAAGTTAAGCTTGAATCTCCGACAAGAGACATTTTCAAATTAAATTTCAGGAAGGACTTGTAGAGTTGATGTTCTTGCAGAATAAAGTTCCTATTCTAGCATGATTCAGAATATTGTAGGCAATTTTTAAATTTAATCTAGAAGTTTGGCTGCTTAAGATACAATAGGCTAACTACTCACTGGAATGGGTAGAACAAAAGTCCGTTGAACCTATAGATACAACGGCATTATTATGGTGAAATATGATGCCAGTAAAATTTTAACACACGTAACTCCCTAGTAGAATGCCTAGCATCTGAGGGTTGAGGAGACATTTGAACGTTTGGATCAAGCAAGGCTCATCAATAAAAAAATAATCATGGGATGCGCTCATTACTCATTACTCATCATGGGATACTTCTCATTAATATCTACAAAAATATTTAAAATAATGAAAATAATAATACCTACTTTAAATAATAATAATGAAAAAAACTCATTACAGCAACTGAAATGAGTTAATATTAATTATGCCGTCGTAGGGAGTGTTTTTTCATTAGGGAAGCATTTTGGGGAGGGTTTCTGATAGAATCCTTACGCGAAGCGATCAGACGGGAGAGGGGAACCTTGTTTTTAAACCTAACTGGCTAACATATTTTCATGTCGTCGCTTGACAGATAGAAGGACGGATGTAAGCGAAAATATTAATGAAATTGAGATTTAATGGGGCAGTCTGGGTCCTTTGCATGAAATTTCTAAATTTTTGTAAATAGAAGTATTTATTTAAATATTGAATTTTATGAAAAAATGGTTGTAATTTTTATTGACAAAATGGCTGCGACAGCGGAGATACACAAAAATTTGGCTGACACGATATCTCAGGACTGGAACGGCTGAAACAAAAAATCCAAATGGCATGTTGAAATATAACTGATTAGTTAATCACATAATCTGTACCAGAATCAAATATTTTGAACAGCAAATAAACAAAATGGGCGATATATCAATTTTTTGACCTCTATTTTGCAACAAAATTGTTTAATAAAATAGTTAAAAATTTATAACAAATCCTGAATTTGGAAGAGGCTGAAGCTACACATGTGATGAATACTCAGTAAAAATTTCAGCCCGATCGGTAATATCATAAAATAAAACTATGTTTTTAGAAAATCGATTATTTTGAAAAAATAGACCCAGACTTAGCTTCCTTAATGCAATTTTCATTTCTACGATGACTGAACTAGATTTTGTTGGGTGAGGACCGTTTTTGGTTGTTGCATCCAATATTTCCATAAGTGCTGCATAGATATTGTGTTTGAACTAGTAAGCTTGTAATCAATTATTATTCGATGTTCGATTATATATAAAAAATATAAAATCTTACTTAAGGAGGGAGTACTCTGTTGAAACGGGAAAAATGAATCTTTTTTTAAATGTGTATAAAAAATAAACTATTAAACATATTGGCTTGAAATTTGAAATGTATACCTATATATTGGGATTAAAATTTCAGATTTACATTATTAAAAAAAAAATAAAAAAATGGCGGCCATCCCAATCAAGCGCTTGAGCAGAGCCAAACAAAAAAGAGGATTGCGCCTCGTAAAACCTTGAGAAAATTTTCCATTTGTGACCATATACCCAAAAAATCTATTAATACAATAATAAACTACTGCACGTGCCTAAATTTAGAGCAAAAAAGCAAGTTTTTCGCGAATCGGTGAACGTTTGAATCTACCTGTAACGATTTTTGACTTTTTTTCGATTGAAAAAGTGTTATAGAATCCTCAATTTTTTTCTCTTGTAATGTTAGGCCAGTGCAGTAGTTAAATAGTTAATTAATATGGTATGTGTGGAAAATTTCAAGTAAATCGGATGAGTAGATTTCACAAATCTATGACGCGCACACAAAAAGTATGTTCTGAGAAAAATACGTTTAAAGTTTCTTTGGTTTACGAGAATTATCTCGTCTTTTTCGACTTCAAAGCAATTTCAATCACAATTGTTGATGTTTACACTGTGAAATTCGAATATGCACTAACTTAGACTATGTATTTTAACTTGTATGTATTGTATAAAAGAGTATAATAGGCGAATAGTTACATAGCGGCATATGTTTGGGTCGCTTGCGCTTCAAAAAGTATAGTAGAACGGAGGGAGACTACAAGCGCTGTAGATTGAAAACCAGTTCAGATATCGATATAAATTTTTTTATACAGCTTTTAAGGGTCCTTTTCTAACGAAATGTTCAAAAAAAATTTGATTTTTTTTTAAATCGAGTACCCTCTTAAGATAGCGTAAGAAGTAACTGAAATCTTACAAACCTTTGCAATGAATGAACTCACAAATTTTTCCAAATGATCCTGAAGTAATGAACGGACGTTCTTTTGTTCATTATAAATATTTATTGTTCATTTTTTTTAAATGATTTTTTTTGGTAAGATAAAAAAACTACGACTTTTTATTTGATAAAAACCCTTTAAAGCATCTGATTTTGTAATGAATTGATTCGCAGAAGGCCAATTTAATAGATTTTTTAAAAACACATTGGTTTGAATTTTTTACATTATTTTATTAAATTAAAAGCATCCTATGCAGCCATCATTTGACAAGTAATCACCCATGACCGAAGGTTGAACAAAGTAGAACTAACGCAATCTTACAAAAATATTCAAAGATTAGCTCGTCTAAGCATCACTGGAGCAATGAAATCCTGCGCTGGAGCTGCAATGGAAACCGTACTCAATATGTTACCCCTTCACCTACAAGTGAAGATAAAAGCAGCCAGAGGTGCCACCCAACCACAAAAGATAGCAAAATTCAATCTTGGGGATTTCAAGGATCTGAAAATTCTGTGCGGATCGGGAATAGAATAAATTTTAAACACTCATTCGGACGTGATAGCGAATTATAAAGCCTTCCACAGTTGAAATCATTACACGCAATGATTGGCAAACTTTGCACCCTCAACTGGAAGAAGGATCCATAGTTTGGTTTTCTGATGTATCCGAAATGATAATAGGCACTGGAACATAAGTAAATGGGCTAAACTTTTACCATTTTCGAATCCCTATCCACTTTCGCAAAGTTCCAAGCGGAAAAATTTATTATAGTAGAAGGTACTGGAGAAAAAGACTCTATATACTATCCAATAACCAGGCAAGGATAAAGACCATAAACTTCTACATACATTAGTCCAGACTGATCTGTAAATGCCTGTAAAATTTCATCACCCCAGCAAAGAGGAATGATGTCATTCTGATGTGCGTATCAGTAAATATCAGAAATTTAAGAAATAAAAGGCTGATCAAATCCCTAAAATTTGGACTGAGGAGGATCTTTATAGGCTCAGAACTATTCCGCAGCGAATCTCAGGATCATTCTGCTTCTGCTCTTAAGAATTGGATTAATCAAAAGATAAAAGATTACTGAAAGCCTTTAACATGCCTAGGCAATCTAAACTCTTAATCCTTCCGGGAAAATCTAGGTCAGAGGAGATTCTAAACCATACGAAAGGAGGATATACGAACAACAATGGGCCATCTAACGGGCAACTGTCCATGACAAATCAAAGATTAAACATCAGAGAACATTCTATGAGAATGCGATTCAACATTTCCAAGAAGACTATGATCCCTGGGCAAAACAGCTTAGCTGCAAAAAAGTGGCAATTTTAGCCTAGCGAGACATCCTGAGATTCTTCGAGTGATCGTAAAGTATAATAGAAAGAAACGAAGCAAAATTGACTATTGAATTATTACATAACGACCGTACCATACCAGTATATATACGATTCCACTTCTAATGAATGATCCCAGTTTTAATTTAGTGATAAAACGAAATGACATATTTGTTTTGATCACTAAATTAAAACTGTAGTTTTTTTTAAATCTTAGTTTGCCTCTGTTCTACCGAGAAGGGAAAAATTTAAGGCAGAAGAATATCTGGGAAGTCCTGGAATCCATTGGAATTTCATTCAAATACCGTCAATCAGGTGCTGTATAGCTTTTAAAACTGACCGAGACTAAGGATAATAAAAAACTAGAGAAGATCAGGTCCGACCACGAATTGTAGTATTCTTCCATTTATCAGAGGAACTTATAGAAAATGGGAATGTCACATATTTGCTACAAATAGGTCGGGCTTTCTTAATGAAGGCTATGTACTTAAATCTAAAAAAACCCATTGGTACTTAAATGTAGGTTTGAGTGATAAAATTACAACTCTACCTTTTTTGAGGTAATTTTGAAAATAAAAACAGACTATCAGCTCTTTAACCTCTTGGCCTAATTTCCTCAAAACTATCTGAACGCGTTCGGTAATAAATCAAAGTCTCACGATATCTATTAAATAATTTTTCATGGGAACGTCCCAACACATACATATGCACATATGAAACGTGTTAAATTTTATCGGCGGGTATTTTAAATCACATCGTCATTATTTTATAATTGTGAGAAGTAGTGGAGAAAGCAAAATTATTCGACACTAATGGACGCCACACCCAGTTTCAGTTTTATTGGAGCTATTTGTCGATGCTTTTACAATAATTAATAGTTAAATGTTCAAACGGTGTAACGCGAAATAATTGATAATGGCGAGAAGAAAAAAATGGCATAACGAGCTTAGCAAATTGTTTTAAAACGAAAATTAAATTTTTATTAGACTCTGACTCTGGTTTTATGGATGATGGATATGTCCGGAGCATTTTGTGAGGTTTCGTGCTTTGTTTGATATTTTTTGAAGTGAATCTTATTTAATAAGTTGATTGAGATTTGAAGAAATAAAAGAATACATAATTGGATGAGAACTCACGCATCAGGTTCGCAGTAAAAATTTAACACATAAGAAGGGGTAAAAAATGTGTGGGTGCAAAAAAGAGCTTCTTTAATTTTTTAATTTTAAAGTAGTTAATAAACTCACAGCCAATTAATTTTTTTGGACAAAAATCATTAGGAAGTTTATAAATGTAGCAAATCTGTATGTTTAAAAATTGCTTTAATTTTTCCTGATTTTTTTGATAAAGTTTATAATTTAGTCAATTCTATTTTGGCACCAAAGCTTCATGTTTCTTTTTCAAGTACTCGTTAATACAAAGTATTTGATTTTGATGGAGTGTGTGTTATTTGTAAAGAATAACCTCATTGAGATTTTTCAACTGTGCACTTTTTTGACTATCAAGACAGTTGTTAACAAAGAAAACCTAAATCATGTCTTAAATGAAGGAATTTTACGCGTTATACATACGAAGAAATCTTAAAAAGGGCTGAGCTGAAATAAAGGTTTGAACCGTTGTTGACAACCACAGTTGAAACCTTTTTTACATATTCAAGTTCTCATTTCCAACCAGTGGATAGTAAATAACATTGATTTGCAAATTACAATTTTTTTTACCGACTTTTATAGAAAACTCTTTTCGTAGAATGACTTTTCAAAATTCACGGTCACTAAACCAACGCATTTTTCGGCTCCAATTGAATGCAGATAGTATAAGTATCTTTGCACAAAATTATAAATAATATGCTAGTCAATTTAATATGTGTCGTAGACATACGGTAAAAAAACCTCTCCAAAGGTCATTTAATTATGGATACAAATTTGCAGTTCTGCTTTCAAAGACGTCGAAAAACGATAAAAACAAATAATACAAACGTCTCATGATTTATTGCTGAGTCGTTGATATGACCAAATTGAACAAAATCTATTTCCTATTATGGAATGCAAAAGAGAATTCGACTAAATTGCATCTACCATAAATGTGTGGTAACATATGTATTATAACATTTCATTTTCATGGGCACCGAAGAGTTGCTTGACCTTTTTGTTAATTTTTTGGATTTAAAATCTTAAAAGAAGAATCATGCGTCATCTACTTTACCACGATTCGATTTAAGAAAGTGCTGCGGTCATGCGAGGGAGTTTTGGTCGTTTCGAATTGACTGTAGTGATGACTTTTGCTAATTTGAAATTTTAACATTCAGTATTATTTTTTTAAAGATAAATTAGTGAAAGAAGCTTCAAGAGCAGTTATGTCCAAGTTTAGCTTCTCGTTTCAGTTAATTGGAAGGGAAAGACGATTTGACCTTGCTTAAAGTTTTGAGTTAAAAAAGCCAATATTCATTACTCAAGAGCCGATCAAAAAGTTAGGGGACTTATTTTATAAAACTTAATTGGTGTTAATCATGAGTTACACAACATTATCCTCTTTAAAATAATATCCCTGGGAGTTTACACATTTTTTCCAACGCCGCTTTCACTGCAGGAAAGCCCTCTGAAAATCCACTTCTGAAAAATGCTCAACTCTTAAAGCGATTTTTGGTGTATAGCTTCTTCATTGTCAGACTTGCATCTTTTCATTTTTGGGAACAAAAAACAGTTTGCAGAGGCCAGATCTGGTAAGTAGGGGGGTTGAAAGACGACTGTCATTGCATTTTTCTTGCAAAATTCGTGAATAAAGAGTGAAGAATGGACAGGCGCGTTCTTATGATGCAGCCTCTACCTTCGACTTGCCTAGAACTCTGGCGTTGTCCTCCTTCCAGCATCACGCAAGTATCTCAGAGTTTGAAGAAGATCTGCACAAACCTGAACTGCGTTGTTTTTGGTCCTCGGTCATCAACCTCGTGACAAACTTTGCCGCCACTTGATGAATATGCAGTCTTTGGGTTAAAATTTTTGGTTGGTTGGTTGTAGTGGCAGCCCTCTTCGTCAAAAAGATGCCTCACTTAGGCCAAAATAGGCCCATTGTGATACCACAAAAAAAAGATAAGGGCGGCACTAGAATCTGTGAGATGACGAGAGCCATTTCGATATGAAGCCGGCTATGCAGCCGATATTTAAATCAGCTACTTCCGTGAGGCTGTCCAGGAAGGATGAGCCTAAGGTTTTCATGCGTTTCCTGGACAGTGCCGGGCATTGACACAGAAAATGTTGGATTGTCTCTTCCTCTTCTTCCGATCTGCAACTTCGGCAGAAATCGTTGAAGGGAACGCCCAATCTTTCCGCATGCCTGCAAATTAGACAATGCTCAATCAGTATGGACACGATAGAACTCAAGGTTTCACGACTTGTGTTCAGGAGCTCCTTGGTGCGTCTGGAACGCAATGCGTGCAAAGTTTGCCTGGTTGTCTTGCAGGTTTCTTCCAACAACCAGGCTCTATTTGCAGCCATTGTGTAATGCTGCTTAAATCCTAGCTTTATAGAAGCTAGAGGTTGACTGACTTGGGGTGTGAGTATATACTCCTGGAGCACAGTGCCAGCTCTCGCTTAAGCATCCGCTTCGCAATTTCCCAGTATATCACTATGTACCGGTACCCAGTGTGGAGTCACTTCACAGTGAAGTGACATCGCGTTCAGCTGTGTACGGCATTCCATTACCATCATGGATGAGGTGTACACGTTGGATAGTGCTTGGATAGTAGCTTGACTGTCAGAGAAAATATTCAAGGTTTCTTACGGAAATTTTCTGGTTTCTCAGTCAGTCTACTGCCTTGTATATTGCAATGACCTCTGCCTGAAAAACACTGCAGTGGTCTGGACGCCGGAAAGATAGTTTCAGCCCTAGCTGTTCTGAGAAAACGCCACAGCCAACTTTTCCATCCATTTTGGAGCCATCAGTGTAGATGTCGACCGATTCCTGCATCCCACCTCTTTCTATTGCCCAGTCATCCCATCCCATTAAAATTGTTACACATGAACCATATGAAATGTTACATTCCTCTGCCATTTCCTGAATAGTTAAATGTTGATCAGAACGCATAAGGTCCTTGACATTGGTAAGATGAGCATCGTCAGTGGAAACTGATGGCCGTTTTCCATAAGGATCATCTTCTGTTGATATCC
Source organism: Oxycera nigricornis (assembly GCA_963942545.1). NCBI lineage: Eukaryota > Metazoa > Arthropoda > Insecta > Diptera > Stratiomyidae > Oxycera > Oxycera nigricornis. The sequence goes on from OZ012662.1 coordinate 12,494,338, forward strand.
AACCTTCCTTAAACCTTTTGAACCACTTATGTCACTTGGAACAACTCAAACGTTCATCCCGGAAAGCCTTTTGCAACATACAAAAAGTTTCTGTAAACGTTTCACCAAACTCACACAAAACTTGACACAAATGCATTGCTCTACTTTTCCATTCATTACGAAAATCGCCGAGCACGAAAAAACCGTTTCACTTCAACAGCTGATGCACTGCTTCAAAGTGTGCTACCAACAATTCGAAAAATCAGTTGTACTCGAGATGAGTCTCACTAAACAGTCCTACCAATCGCGTTTTTTTTTTCAAACTCTCCGTTGGCGCGCTGTATCGAAAGTTTCGGAATTCTCTGATCGGCCCTTGTAATAATCTTATGTTATAACTACAATACATTGATCTAAAAACTCAAACTTCGTCAGTCCTAAAAATTTCCGGTGTCAATTTGAGGACATTTGTGGTTTTCATGAGTTTTCTTCGAAATATTGTAGAATAAATGAAAATAAAAAAAAATTGATCAAAAGAAATATGCTTTGTGATCGGCATCTGTCACTTGAAAACAATCTAGCGTCGAACAAGTCTAGGTTCGAATATTTTAACCGAGCGATACATTGTTGCATCTTCTGTCTGCGGTTCGCTTTGGGTCAGTCCTTCTTTTGAAGTCCTAGTGATTGATGTCCTGTGCTTCCTGTGCTTTGTAGATTTTCTTCAAGTGAATGTGTTGTCATACAAGCTATCATCACATCGTTGGCATCATATCAATCGAGATCTTCATTGATGCCACAAAGTGAACAATCAATACGATTGTCAAGAAAGGTTCTGTGGTGGTCAATCAAAGATCTAAGAGTAATGGCCATGCGTCATTCAACTTCACTTTAGAACTGTCTCGCTAAGACAGTTGGTTTCTGTCCTTATTTCCACAGGTTGTACATCTCATCCTGATCATTGGATACATCACCGTCTGGGTCATCAGCAACGTGTATCAGCCTTTCATCTCTTCGTCATCCTGACTTCATTAAAATCTCTTTCGCTTCAGCTACAGAATCTTATCAGAATAAATCGTATTGTAACAGTCAATCATATGAATTCTGTCAAAATATCTTGCAAGCAAAAATAACATTGGACAGAATTTAAGGGTTCAAGTCTTAGATTAGTCAGTCGCGACAAAATGGCTTGAGCGATTGGGTTTATTACCATTGAATTGATTAGAAGATTATACGAAAGAAAGAAAAATCCAATTGAACACAGTGTTGGAAGTCCTTTACCGTGTTAAGTTGCAAATAGGTCCAGGCTCACATTAAAAATTAAGAAAGCGAAAAGAGTACATCTTGTCGAAAAGTCGAGACTGACGAACGGCTAGAAATTTAAATTCTATATACATAGTACTTTTCAAAGAAAGGATACCAAAAACAGCGGGCAAAATTCATTCCTATTTTCACGAAGTAGGAAATAGTTTTAATCATTATTATGTTAATTATTATAACCACGCCAACATATCATTTCAAATTCATGACTTTCCTTTTCAAGCTGGTTTAGCATAATTCACATAACTGTCTCCATATCACTTTCTTCCGTACATATTCTTACAGTTCTCATACGCGACGTAAACAATGTTACTTGTGTTGTTGGTGGCCACGACAAATCTCTCTCGAAAATGATAAGGAAATTTATGCAAACATAATTTAGCTAAGCCTTTCCTAGGTCCTGTAACTTGCTAATAAATTTATCACGCTCGTGCCATAAATTCGGCACTTGTGCTGACAAAGGATGGAAGTGAAATCAAAATGTAGCAAGTGGTTTACTGTACCCAAATATGAGCTATACTAGCCACGTCCACCTAGACGAGGGTTGTTTGCCTTTCTAGCAGCGTCCTCTTGTCCTTTTTCGGTGACTTAAATGGGAACAGAATGGCGAAATGTGTTGAAACTGTTAAAGGAACTAGCGATGATCTCGTTACAAAAAGAACACGCTTCAGGATTCTAGGCTTAGTTTGTCGCTCGCAAAAAAAAACAATCATTCATGAAGAAATCAAATGGTAAAACGTTAAGAGTTGAACGGAGAAAAAGGACTAAGTGTGGGGTATGTATGATTTTATGGCTGCAAATACACTCTTGATGGGCTCATTCTTACAACATCGTCTTGATGAAGTCTGATTTGAATATTGCTTCAGTGTTCGCGTGTTTTGAATCTTAGCAACGGTCAGTTCTGAGCAGGATTCACATGAAAACACACTAACAGCGTGGCGGAATCGGTGTCCAGGAACCGGCGCTCGGTTCAATTGTTGTGGCGACCGGCATGTTGTATGTAATATAGTATGCAAGGAGCCGTTACGCTGAGGGTCTTCTGTTCAAGGGACGAAGTGGCTTTAAGAAGCTGAAAATCCGTCCATGAGCTCGGCTAATTGACCTACTGAAACCGCTTTGTTGTGTTGGAACAGACGTGTACAGACGTCTTGAATGCGATAGCCTTAGGCGCTAAGTTGGAGAAAGGACGTCGTTTGTGACCCGTGAGACTCTCTTAAGTTTTCCAGCGGTTCGCTAGTGCGATGTTACACAAGTACATTTGCAAAACAACAGGTAAGTCAGCTAGTGGAGTTCCTCGAGAATAACGCAAAGGAGAGTCGGTTTTTTTGGAATTCCCATTTTGAAGAAGGCTGCAATCGAGCAAGAAGAAATTTTCACTTTAGTCGAAAGTGTTACGTGTTTCGTAGTGTAGTGTTCGGTCCTTACTGGCTTAATGTGATTCAAATCGAAATGTTTTCTGAAGTGTTGGTAAAGTATTTAATATTTTCGAAAATGTCTCGCAGTGATCATTCTAATAAAAATCGTTTCAAAATATCAATAATGTTTGTGTGAATGTCCTAGCAAGGATTTGTTTAAATAAAAATATATTCATCAAGCTTCGAAATATCTGTGATAAGCGGAAAGAGGTCAGTGATTCGGATTAACCAGTGATTATGTAAAATACATAAATAAGGAAGTGTATTGTGTTTGTTTGAATGTTGAGCCTTGAATTGAAGCATTTCAGTGAGCATACTTGTTTTCTTGGAGTTTTGGAAAAGGTTTCACATTTGGATTACTCATTGGATTACAGAATTGATTGGAATATCATTTGGATTGGATTGATTTACAACAGTGGTTTTTAAAGTGAGTAAGGGGTTGAAAAAATCGGCTTTTCTTCGCCAATTAAAACTATCCAGTCATAAAATTTTCCAGAAAAACCCAGAATTAAGTAACCGATCTCCATGAAAAAAATGACATTTTATTCCGACTGGAATTAATACCAGCTATTGAGTTAGCCCATTCAAAAAGACTCCTACTAGCACTAAAAATAGCCTAAAAAGATTTGAATGCGATACTAAATATCGTTCGAGGACATTGCGGAAGCCTTGAATCACGGTTCTACATCACTAGTCAGCACTTTTAAGAGTGCAATATTTAGTGTGGAATTGCGAGCGAATTTACAAAAATCGATGAACTCGATACGAAGACTTCACCCTTGGTTTCTTGACAGTGCGTGCATGTTTGCAGAAATGTTAATTGACTTGAAAAATGAAAGAATTGTTGCGAGAAGGTACGAGTAACCTCATGTTACCATGAAAGGTGTGAAATGAAAAGGACAAGTAGATAGGTTCAAGTGCAAGGATGCATCTACTGTGTTTGTGTATATGATGGTCTTGTCTCTTTGGATGTGTAGTAGACATTAGTAAATTTTAGCCAGTTCTCTTTAAAAAAATGTTTAGTGCTTTTTTTCTTTGAAGACTTGCTAAAAACCCTGGAATACTTAACCTTTTCAAAGCAGACAGTATATATGAAACTTAATTTGTGAAAACGATGTTAGAACAATACCAATAAAGATGAAATTTGCTGATAAAATAAACAATAAAATATGTCTATTGTATATATTGTAGCACTGAAGAAGGACACAGCTAATATCCGAAATACATATTTGATAAAAAAAATCGAAACCGTGTATAAAGGAGATGCATCTTTTCTTTTCTAATTAATTACTCGACTTTATTCGCTAAAAATTTTCCCACAAATTTGAAAATTATCGTTCCACTAAAGACTTTAACTATTAGACCTTAAAATTTGGAATTTATGTTGCGGTCTCATTTTTCGTCGTTTTTTGACGAATGATATTGGACCGTATACTTTTGAATGCAATTATAATTGAGTCTCGCAATAAATGTGGATTGAATGTTATTTTAAGGAGTCAAATACGTCTAGAACTTACCAAGAATGATTTCTTGTTCTTCTTTTTTCGCGGATTATTATTCTGTATATTTTTATGAAAATTTAACACAGTGACGAAGTTACAATGATTTAAACTGCCAGGACTTTAAAAACACCAACAGTTTTTCATGATACGGTATTCAATCTTTATAATCTCTTTCCCTATAGTCTTTCAGGCCATTTTTTGTTATTTGTATTTTTCCAACTTTTTTAAACAATTGAAAAGTGAAATCTACACTTGATTGATCCATCAGTGTAGATGTCGACCGATTTCTGTATCTTACTTCTTTCCATGATCATGTCTTTTTTATTAGGTATGATTGGCTTGAAAGCATGGTGGAAGCAGGGAATCGGAGAAGTGAGGCTTCACCTGGCGTTGGTCCATCCTTCCGTGATATGGTGAAGTGGCCAATATTCCCCTCATGCCAGAGATTTAGAACTTTTAATCGAGTCGCAGAGCACTTGGCCTCCTAAAAAGCTCAGTCGAGAGCCAATCTAATAGCATAAACAATGTATTTTGTGGGGTAGTGCGTAGAGCTTCGGTGATTGCAATAGCTGCAATCCTTGTGACTTTGTTTAGCAGTTTTACATTTGATGTTTTTGTCATCACTGGCCACCAGATAACTACGCCATACAAAAGAATTGGTTTTAATGGGCAAAACACATACAGACACTCAAGCGTTAGGCCATGGTAGGGCGGGCCCAGGCAGTGGCATCTGCGCCTGGTGAGCTCCTCTGAAGCTTGCAATTATTATGAAATGTGGTTAGAAGGCGAACGATATCGCTACGAAAATTTGAAACGACAAGACTTTCGTCTCGTTGGCCTCATGGACGTTAATTCTCGGGGACAAGGCAATGAACCTTTTTGTCTTACAGACTAATTAGGGTTCGGCCTCTATCTAGCTAGAGGTGCAATGGCTGCTGGCAGGCCAGCTCAGTTCGGCGCGTACTGTCGTGGATGCGTTTTCTATCATCCGTATCGCATTTCAAGAGATTCATCTATTTGCCCAATAACTTACCGCCAAACAAAACAATAAACATAAAACAAATCATATTATGCATCTTGACAGGCTATACCTTCTAAGTTACTTTACAAAAAAAAAATCGCGGGCATGCCGAGATAATACCGCGTTCAAAAACCTACCCGAATGTTCAAAAATCCTCTACTTTATTGCGACGGAACTTCAAAATCCCGAAACTACGCAAACCAAAATATAGCAAAAAAAAAACAAAGATTAAGGGGGGAAATACATCTAACTGCTCAAAAACTTTGATTTTTTTTCTCTTACGATAAAATGTTCCAAATACTCTAAGAATACGCCAAAAGAAGTTTTGAAGCGATATTCGTATTAGTTCTCGAGTTATAGTATGTTATTGGCAGTGTAGCGTTCCCCATTAAGTCAAGCACACCTACCGCGCATCTCTGCCTACTTTCTCTCTGGCACTATGGGTGGTTCTCTAATTGTGTATCCCTACCATATTCTTATAAATCTGAATTTCTAAGGAAATAGGACCTGGAACCGCTGACTAACGCGTAAGTGATAATAATCAATGATTTTTGTCTACTGCAAACTTTAAACGCGTTTTTTCCTTCAAAGTAGTACTTTTTCAACTTCCGTAGAAAATATCTCAAAAAATATTGAACCGATCCGGCTCAAATTTATACCACATTTACAAAAAAGTATTATCTTCTCGTTGAATCTACATGTTTTTGTAATTTTCAAAAAATAATTTGGTTATTATTGTTTAAAACGCGATTTTTTTCCGAAAATTAATCGATTTTTTTGTTTAATCTAAAAATAATGTAAAAATTTCATTTTTTATGAATTTTATTGGTAAACCTTCATAGGTCATAGCTCATGCTATACATCTCATTTACATATTTGTCTTAAATTGGAAGTGTAGTTTCGGGGTGACGGACGGCATCCTCATCAGGTGCTGTCATTTACCATCCGCCACCAGACAGAACGACCACGGTTAGGCTTGTTGATGGATTAAGCACATTATACTTCAACTATATTTATTATTTGTATCCGCGAAGTATAACGACTGTCAAGTTTCGTATATTATGCAAACGTAGCAAATTCCATACATATTAGGGTTTTCGAATCTCCGTTTCCAATCGACAAAACCCTAATATGTATGATATTTCTCTTCTTCTGAATGTTGCAGAATCTTTGCAAATTTCGTTAAGTTGTACGAGGCATTTTTTGAGGTGTTTTTTTCATTCGCTTGCGTTGCTTTGCGTTGAAAAATTATAAAAAAAATATTTTCAAGTACATTGAGACATTTACTTTAAGGATTTCATGTTTAAAATCTTCTGAATGAACAACATATATTTTTTAAATCAATCTGAAATTAGTTTTTTTTATAGTTTTACATGTATTTCCCCCCTTAATGCGCACTGCCAACCTCTCGAGTAGCCGTGCTACTCCCGGTTAGAAAACAAGCTTCAGCGGGGCTCGCCAGATGCAGATGTCACTGCCTGGCCCCACCCTACTATCTCCTAGCACTTGCGTGTCCACATGTGTTGTGCGCGCTAGGACCACCATTAGGAATGCATGCATTTTAAGAAATTAACATAAACAAATAATTTCCAACTGTTTCCGCCGTCTTAAGTAGTATTAAAAATTGTTATCGGTTTGCAGCTGTATTCGAATGTTAATTTTTTGGAAATCCAAATGCTGAATGATGAATTAGTGATGATTTCAATCCGTAAATACAAAACTCTGTAATTTTTATTATAAAAGGATCTGTTCAGGAATTTCCTGAAGTTTCAGCGAAAATATAAGAGACACATAGAGTTCATACCAAAGATGGAAAATTGGCAATAAATGCAAAATATTATTTTGGTTAGGTTATTGTTCCGAATCTAGGTTATAAATAATTTCTGTTCAAAAACGCCCCGCGAAGTTTCTTAAAATTACACCAACGACTTTTCAATTATTCATTGTCGCCTCGAGTGAAACTGAAAGTACAATTCCATCATTTGATGAGGACTACATTTCGGATGACCTTGGCTGTAATACTGATTTCATAACGCAATAGTTACTGCACAACGAAGAGTACCAACATAGCAAGTAGGATTGCACATCAACGCCCAAAGTGTTCGATGTTAATATTGGCTCAGACTTCTTAATTATCCACCAAAGAACTTGAAATGGAGCCTCACTTTGGCGCGACATGACAAATTGGCTTCTTCGTCAATTGCCCAATCTTCAAGAAACGAAGAGAGCGTGGGTGCAGTTCAACATATGCCTACTTGCATGCAGCATGACTCGTGGATAATGTTCGGCCCATTGCCAATTATGCTTCCGCCCATCGGCAGGTAAATCTGCATGTCTTCAGGTGTATCTTTCGAAACTTGCCAATATGCGTGTGAAGTGTTTACATGAACGATTCTTGGATCGAACCGAAGCACGGATAGTGGCATTAGCCTGCATCCGAATCAATCTCACTTTCGAGGCTTTAAGTCCTGCTTTGTCTAGCGAAAACCCATAAATAAGCTCGCCTAAGCACTTTCCCGCGTTTACGCACAAATTTCAAAAATGCAATTGGAAAATTGAAAATCTTCATAACCGTCCGATCGGAATTGCTGCAAATTGTGTAGGCAGGCACCGGTGATGGTTCACCCGCACCACGCGAATTCGATGTTAGAAAGTGTATCTGCAAATGTTTAATTAATCTTTGGTAAAGCAGCAGATAAATCAGTGGAAATGTTTTACGGTATGTTGGTTTGTTCCAGTATTTGATTGCGCAGCCAACAATGCCATTTGTTCGGGCATACCTACATACGTTCAATGAATCTAAAGATACACAGATTAAATCAATCTGATGAGCCTGACTCTTGGATCTGGTGGTAACTTCTTTAGATTTCTTGGTGCTGGAGTGTTCGCCGGCGCTAGACATCTCCGCTAGCGGTTTTGGTAAATCAGTACATCGTTGCGTGTCGTCCAGGTGAATTGTGGATTCCGCGAAGCGAAGAAATTCTGATGTAAAATTAATTGTTACGGTTTTGTGGATGGTTTAGTTAAATTTCGATGCTATTAAGTGTTTTTTTGTTAAATAACTGAAGTGATACAATATAACATAATCGTCAGTATTAATTTTTTCTGAAAGAATATTTGGAAAATGAAGGCTTCGTGGTTTTGAAATGGATAATCGAAAAGTTTTGAATAGTGAAATAATTTATAATCGTGAAGGAATTTAAAAGGGTATGCAGAATAGGTTAGTTGACACATACAAAGTGTTCAAAACTACATAGTCCTGTGCCTTTCCCACAAAGAAAGCTCATATTTAATCGAGTTACAAGCAATTTCTAGAGAAGTGTCTCTTAAAATCCATTTTTAACTATTTACTTAATATCTAATTTTTTTTCAACGTTGGGAGGTGGAAATCTTCCAAATATACCGATCAGCTCCTGCCTCTCGGCATGCCGGATTCCTACCGACTAAAACCACCTCCGTCTATTTCAATCACTCTCTCCATCAATTTTTAGTAATTTTTCGTATTTAATTTTCAGTACATAGCACTTCACAGACGATAAAAATCGGAATAAGGGATAGTACCAAAATTGTATCCTTTTAGTTAAATTAATCGTTCAGACTATATGTTCATAAATTATTTCATGTTGACTACATGTTTGGCTTTAAATTTAAATTTTATTTCGATAAAATCGGTAGTGTAGAGTTTATTCTGTAAAATTATGCAAAGTAACATTTTAATTAAATTTAAGTTACTTTATTTTCAAGCCGTAAATATTTGGTGATAGTTCTCAATGCAAATACTCAAATTAATGGTGATTTTTTAAAAGTCTTCTTGTATTCATTGGTTTGCTAACCTTTCTAAAAAATTATGATCACCATGAATAACAAGATAGAATCAAAAAAAAATTCAATAACCCAGCTCTATGATTCGAATTGGTATGTGGCTCCTGGAGATGATACCCTAAAGAGTTTCTTTCTAATAGAAAAGTGTTCTCTTCAATTTTTCATTCAAAGACTGTTTTATTGTTGGAGCGCCCAAATTTATTATATTGCCACCAAATGAAAAAAACATCTAATTATCGTTGCGTATTTAAACTTAATAATTTCTCGATTTTTTTAAAATTTAAAATTCAGGCAACGATATTTATATTTATTTATTATATTTAATTATCTCGAAAAATCAACAAGTCGGGTAACCTTTAAATATTATTTAAGTTGATTTTATCCTGAGACATCAACGTTTGGTAGGAATATTTAACTCAGACATGAAAATTTATTTTGATTTCACCTGGAGTTTTTCTGGTTTTACTCTCTTCTTGAATGAAAGGCTTGTGTAAGAAGGCAGCGCTAATTTTCTTTTTATTTATTCACTTGTATGATGTTTATTGCTTGAAGTAAATGTCTTTTGAAATGATAACAATGGGTGTCTAAATAAAGCCCAAAAAATTATATATTATTATATATAAATGTACGATATTGCAACCATTCCGTAGTAGGTACCTATATATGTAACCTTTCAGCAGTGATATTATAGGAGCTTATTTCTAGTGGTAGCCTATCATTCAATGCTTCGACGCCATGAGTATTCGACTTAGAAGACTCATAAATTACTTGGCTTGGTGAAAAGTAAAGAAATATCGTTAATGTGTTGCGTATCGATAAGTTACATATGAATTTGTGCGGTAAAAAATACATATCGTCGTATTTAACTTGTTCAATATTACTCACATAAGAGATGATTAAAAATTTGTTTAGAAAAAATTGTTATCGAAAAAGAAAGAAGGCAATAAGAAGATGCTAAAATATGCATTTGATACGGAAAACGTAAAAACATCATTCAAATAGGCGATCCTAATTCCCGTGTAAGGATTTTTTTTTCAAATTTAAAATGTCTTCAGGACAGTGTAAATTAGATTCAAACATGTTTAGTGACATTTTCGAGAAGGTAATTCGGTGCAAGTACTTTGTAAGGCAAGGAAATTCAATATATTAAAAAACCCTGTACGTAAAAAATATGTACCTTTTAAAATGAACGTTAACTACAATTTGCTGATTGATAATAAGAATTTAAACACCGCCGCATCATGTAAAATAGGAATAACAAATTGTTCATTGAAGCTTTTGAAATAAATAGACCAACTCTCGAAAATTTGAGAACCATTTTTCTATTCTGTTTGAAGCAAACCCTAAAAAATAACCACCTCAATTAAGAAAGATAGTCAAATATTAAATCATTGACCGTCATTTTAGCTTAGTAAATCAAAACATTAAGCGCTGCACAAAATATAAAATGATTCAAAATTTAAATGTAGGTAATTGAAAGGGATAACTTTAAGATAACAAAGTCTGTACATTGCTAAGTATGCAATTTTTCGGAAATTCGTTGAGTGAAAATAAAGTTGAAAGTTTTTTCTACTATAATTTTTTAAATTATGAAAATACACAAAAATGTTCAAATTAAAATTTGTAGCGGATGAATTTATCTATAATTTTTTCTGAACAGTTTTTTTGTAAATAAAATATTTCACTAGATACGATTAATTTTATTAGAGGTCAATAGACGGTGCACGTACGTACGTACAATAATTTTTTTTGCTTACTTCATTTTATACGGCTCAATCTAAAGAATGATACTCCAAAAATGTGGGGATTTCGTCGCGAGCATTTGGAAAATTGTGTATCTATGAGAAAAATACAGATACAAAAAAAAAATCAAATTAATATTTTAGATTGAAATGTTGTTTTATAGCAAACGATTGTAAAACATATCTTTTTACTGGAGGTTTACGTGGAACATCGCTAATATTTTCTAGAAAAATTAAGATATTGGTAAAAATTCAAAATAACGTTGCAGATATAGCCTTGTCGTACTACAACTTTTAAATGATTTTTTTCTAAATGTGATTGTTTATAAACTAAAACTTCAAAAATCATGATGTTCCACAATGTTCTTGGAACATTGCGTATAACTCAGGAGCAAATACAGGCATCGAAAAAAATTTCAGATAAATTTTGTGGGTAAATTCAACAGCTACAAATTTTAGTTTGACTTTTTTTTGTATTTTTATTATTTAAACAGATATAGTTAAAAAATCCTAAAAAAATTCACTTTTTCCAGAAAACTACATATCCAAAAGTAAGCCCTTTCAACTAGCTACATTGAAACTTTCATCCTTTTTGTAATCTTTGCGAGATTTTAAGAAAATTATGTGTACTTTTACTACCCTATTTGTCAATCATTGGAAAATATGCTTGTTATTCTTACGAAATGTTAGTGCAAGAGGAACAAATAAGTAATGGCAATGAAGCAATTGTATTGGGTTTTTCGGAAAAATACCACCATCTTTGAAAATACATTTAGTTGATTCTCATCTAAATTTTGTTCCTGTTTATTCGGGAAATATGAGGAACAAACATGGTGAACGTTTTGATCAAGATTGTAAATTACTTGAAGATAGATACAAGGATTTTTTTGTGGATAAACACATGTTAACAGATAAAAATAATTTTTAAAACAAGTAGAATTTTTGAAGAATATATGACGCACTTCTCGAAAACCATTTTGAATACACAGTGTCGAAACAGAGGTTTATATTTTAACGAGTATTTTTCGCATTACATAGTCCTTTCGATTGGAATTTTATAGAGAACTAAATATATAAAAAAATCACATAAAGCCAAAAATTAAAATAAAACAAAACCAAACCAATGTTTGTGCGGAAGTTTTAAAAAATATCAACTTTCGAGCCTCTTGTGTACGCTTGACTTTCACGAAACTTTGTTAATATTTACCTATGCAATATGCATTGACGACATGGACCAGCTTCTCCAGAACAAACCCTGTAAACTAGCATAAAAATCCTTGTAATCAAACCACTAAGGAGCTAAAATCTGATTTATATTTCGATTTCAATTTCGAGGACTTGTTCAACACATTGCTATTTTTCCACGAGCCCATCTAAGAATTAAGATTGAAGCCCTTTGTCCAGACTGGAATTGACGTTCTAAGGTTCTCCTTTTAGATATAACAATAGAGTAGATTGTCATGCTGCATTCTTGTTCTAATTTGGTATCAAGTTTAGTGTTCTTGAATATTAATAACTTAATTATGAATGACATTAAATCGAATACGTTTCGATTTGACTTTTTGTGACGCTCAAAAAAATATAAAAAATCATCTTTGTACTATTTCTTAGTGATGAATGAATGGTATAGCAATTTTTGTTAGAATTGTTAATTTATCAATAGGCAGGAAATTCACTGCTCGCATGAGGAAACACATCATCTAATAATTTTTTTAAGTATATAACTGGATTTTTTTGTTTGATGAACTTCTCACGTAAATTCAGTTACAAAGAATATTTAACAGAACTCTTTTTTAAATAAGTCCATTTGCATGTTGCTACTCAGTTCGTAATGGATCCTTTTTCTCATGGCTCATGGATCCTTTTTAGGTAGATCTACATTTTTAAGACTTAGATGATTCTTCCTATCTATTATTATGAAATATCTTCGGATGAGTCAGATAAAACTTTAAAAAAACAAGACCTCCTCATATACTTTGAAGTTGAAAACATTCGAACGTTATAGCATGGGGCATATATGTATATGCTTATGCAACATAAAATCATCCTTAAAAATATTTTCAATAGTTTGATATTTGATATGAAAAAGAAAAGGATGAATACCAAAACATTTTCACGACATTTGGTGTTTATTTATGGATGCCTAATTTTATTTTTCATTGAACTTTAAATTGCCTGACCAAAGAAATGAATGGCTTACTCGTCTAATGCCTTTTTTTGCTATTTCAGGTCGCCCATGTAAATATTCCAGCAACTTAGCACAACCAACATTCGAAACTTGGTGGACGCGATGAGAAGCTGAACTGGCTTCATTCACCGCAACCAAGGAGGATTTTTCTTGAGGAAGGAAGAAAAGAGTCTTGGAAGCCACGATACCTGCAAAGTTATCGGAAAATTAACAGCCAACTTTAACGTGTGCACATATGCAGGAGCAATCCAAGCATTTTGCATACGAATCGAGGTGCATGGAGTCCATGTGTCCTAGATCGATAAGTTTGCACCGCAAAAAGGAACATTGTTGCTGGCTAAACTCGACCGGCAGATAAAAGTTCGAGTAGGATTAGTTGTGAGACGAAAACCGGCCGGTAAGTTTGTGTAAACAGGATACGCGATATATGATGTGATGATGTCCTTAAATCAGTTGAGTTTTAATAAGGCAATTGAAATTCAGGAAACATGTTGGCCTGTTTTGTTTCGTTGTTCAATGTTCTAACGTTGATGGAAACTATGAGCTGAGAACTTCATTGATTTTTGAAAAAAAATTTACATGTAAACACGGTAGAGACTGTATTGCCAGCAATTAATGCACCCCCTACATCTTGGTTTCCGAATAAAGGACGGTATATACTCTTGCCAAATTTTTGCCTAGCGTTGTTGAAGTTAGATCTGTACATTTTTCTACAGTTGAAAGAATTTATATAACATTGCTAGGCATGGTACACCTCTTTGCTTGTTGCAGTGTAGTTTCAATCAACTATGGTCAGCGAAACCAGTTGGAAGGTAGTTAATCTGGTAAGAAAAAGACATTAATCAATCATTCTTGCAAAGTCAATTAAGGTTTTATATGCTTAAGTATTGCATCCGCAAAATACCTCACATTTAATCAGTTCAAATCTAACTGACCCATGCTGCGTCTCTGTGGAATATCCAATTGCCTTATGGAAACCTTCATGTCGTTCAAGAATTTAGTTGTTATAAATACAATTATTTCTCTACCCTTTCTGAGCTGCTCACCATTAATTATTTTATTACAAGGAAATGTTGAATTCTTTTGGTTATAATTGGGGTAAGTTGCGTAGAGTATTTTGTACTGTGCTAATTTATTGGTATCATCAATAAAGCGTTGTGTTTTGCCTTTTCTTCACTCCAGGATTCAGGCTCTAGCATCTCTCCATTATTCATATAATATCTCCTGCATTAAGGACAATTCGCCTAATTTTATTTGAATTTGAAATGGACTATGAAGTTTCTTGTGGTTTCATTTTTCCTCAATATATTCATTTTATCAAATAAAGCTTCAATAATGTCGGGTTTTGGTTGAAATACCATACAAAATGAATTAGTTTGTGGATCATCTAGGTTGCATGCCTTATTTGTATCGAAATGTACGTTGTAAGAAAAGTGCCAAGGGATTTGTTAGTGTTTTCTCTCTTCAGGGTGGCACCTGGTTCAAAACATGACGACAATTCCAAATTGTACGATAATGAAGATATCTTTTTTGATGCAAAAAAGGGTCGTATATATTTTTTTTGGAAATTATCCCTCTCATGAACCGCCCAGGTGAGCTAACCTGAACTCTCTTTCTCTCTCTCTCGTGATTCTTTCAACCACCGTGATAAGGACCACTTCACTTAGACTTGGCGCTACTGTGAAAACAGATTCCATGACTTCCTTGCGATTGAGATAAGAGATTATTATCGAAAAGATGAGAAAATTTGGATCAAATTTGGATCAAATTTTTCTCACCGAAATATTTTCCAGATTAACTAAAATTGATAACCATCAAATTTTATTTGATTTGCTGATGTAGAAACATTCAAAATTTAGCTGAAGCATTCTGCGAAAAGAAATCGTACACTTTTTATTCCAAGGTCAATAAGGAATCAAATGAGTCCTACAGTCCTGATCTCTTAGTACGAGTATAGGCAACCTAATAACTTTCCATACGAAACATGTGGTGTTAAAAGTGTTCTTTGGATAAGAAGCACATCATAAAACACTTCCTACTAGAACCAAGGCGGATTTGTTTTCAGTTGGCTGTTGATGGGAGGCACACTGATTTTTGCAGAAAAAGTTATGGAATAACTTGTATAACAATAATTGATATATCCACTCTCTCTCAAAAAAGTGGGGTACATTAATAAATTAATCGAAATGTTCAAGAATTATAAAAAACTCGATTTTTCCTGCTTTTATCAGTTTTAACTTTAAAGCAATGTTGTGAGGAAATAAAAGTTGCGTAATTAAATTTTTAATAAGACATAATTAGTTAACAATTTTCAAATATTTCACCCTTGTCGCAAAATAGCAATAAATATAAAAAACCAGTAAGGCACTCTGGGAGTGTTGGTGGGAAGATCAGCTTCATTTTGCAAATGATTATGTCAACGTTAAAAAGTTGTATATGGATAAATGCAGGAAAAATTCAGGAATTAATGTGACAAATTCAAAAATCTAGGATGCATATAATATGACAAAATATGAAATTTTTTATTGCTTTTATTCACACAAAGTAACTTAAAGTAAAAGAACAGAGGGAACGGGGATTTGAACCCTTCACCTCGAGAGCAAGAGTCGGGCGCTCTGCCCACTGAACCAGCCGCTCTACTCTTATATTTGCACATCATTGTGATGTATTGCGCTCACTTTGAATTTTAAGACAAACTTCCGTTCGCTTTTTCGTTCGGTACGCTTTTTCTGGGCTCACTCATCTCGTTCACTTTTCGTTAGAACCTCCGCAAAGGAAGGTAAACTTCCAAAAAGGAATAAAAGCATTTTTTTATTTGATTTTGCTACCATTTAAAATGAATTAAGGACCCTCATAATTCACCTAGAAAATTTTCATAATATAATAAAACAGCACACAATTTTTCATCAAAATCGTTCCAGTTGAATCTGTATAATAATTTTGCAATCTAAATTTATTTAAAAATACTCAATTCAGAAACTAAGGCCTATAGAAGTTTAAAATTTTTGAACATATAAAAGATCACCGCCTATCAAAGATATTTTATAAAATTAAAATCGCATTATTAGGGTGGCCTCAAGATTTTTTTAAAATTATAAACGTTTTTTTGGTAATAAACAAATTGAATATCTCAGTAGCTATTAATTTAAATTAAATTGAAAAAACGCGTTGGAAACGGTTTTAAAAGATTCTTCTTTTTTGAAAAGAAAGTTGAAATATGTGCATTAGTTGCTGAGATACAACCGGTCGGAATTAACCGGCATTTGCAACAAAGTTATAAAAAGTTATAAAAAATTGCATTTTCTCGGCTTGTAGTGGAGCAATTTTTATCTTTTTTTAGTCCGATGTAACTCGATTGGAGAAGCCAAAATATTGCATTACCAAATCTCTGATGTGCTTTTATTTTGTTATAAATGGATTAATTTATTATTATTTTTGAAAAGAAGTGTCTTTTGGAGTACTTTCCAATGCATTTTTTGAATTTAAATTAAGAACATTCTAAATGATAAAAAAATTAATAAAAAAGGCTTTTTTTCAACATTTATTGCTTTTTTGCGGCATGGGTAATTTTTTTAATTTTTTAACCAATCGTACCTTATAGAAAATTTAATTAGCATCTTTTATTTCCGCATAATTTTCTCTAAAATGAATCGTTTTAAAGTTAGAAGTGAGAAAAGTAGGAAAAAATCGAGTTTTTTATATAATTTTGAAAGATTTCGATTTATTTTTTAATGTTCCCGATTTTAATGTGAAGTACATACCCTACTTCACATAAAAGTCGTTATTATTGTTATACAAGCTATTCCACAACTTTTTTTTGAAAAAATCAGTGTGCCTCCTGTCAATAGCCAAATATAGTCGTTTTTTTACAGATGCGCTCTGGTCTAAACATGCTGTGGCGTCAGACGATATTAAGCTCATACATTTAATTTGAACAGCTACTACAGATTAACAATTAGTTACCATTATAACCATATTTGTGGGGCAGATAGAATATCAGTAACCGCATACCCTATTTCAGTTAATCTTTCAAAATTCAAAATTCAAAATAAACTGATTAAATGCGTATTTCGGTTCCTACTTGCAACCTTCTTCGGTGTTATGATTAGATCCTAAGTATTTATGTATAAAAACGAATAGAATATGCATGAAAAAAAAACTTCAGTCGTGTACAAAACACTGAAGAAGATTGCAAGTAGCAACCGGAATACGCATTTGAGGAAATACATAATATTTTTGATGAAAAGCAACAACACGATTTTTTCAATAATTTTAAAACACCACCAAAAGACGCTCAAAACACCCAAATAAAACATGATTGAAGAATAACTTTCAATCGGCTCGGAATAACTTCTAAACACAAATTTGGTCACTTCATTGAAAATTTCGCTAGTAAAACTGTTTCGTTCTATTGTCAAAACGACGACTTCTTAACAAAATTCTTCTCTTTTTAGAAACCGTTTCACATCTAACAGTTCATCATCAAAGACACACAATCCAGCAAAATGCGAAGATCATCGCCATCCACGATTTCAATGTCATATAACAACCCGCATCGAATAATGTCACCCTCCACGTTAAACACTGCCAATCTCTACGACAATCAATGCACAAGTCTGTTCGGTGATCCGGTCCCACCCCCTGCCGACAACTTTTTTGAAGATTTAGATAAGAATTTGTACGGAAGCTTGCGCGGAAGATCCAGTTCGACGCAAAGCAATAGTATAGTGGAAGATTTCCCGAAGGCCAACTCGTTTGTGGCACACGGCGATCGGACTAGTATACCATCGAACAGTCGAAGGACTCCTTCGAGTCGACTGGCTAGAAAAGATAGCGACGATCCATCGTCCGCGAGGATGTTTTCAGCCAACCAGGATCGGCTGGACAGTATCAGCCCGATCGAGAATGGTCGTTACTCGGTGGACATAACGGTGCCTGAGAGTCGATACATACCACAGAAGGGTATCCTCAATCGTCCACAGCTCGTTGTGAGTCCTCCTTCCCAAGAGTATGATGCAAATGATCTATGGAATGTAAATATCAGCAGCAGACCACGACGAATTCCTTCGGATTTATTCGACGATTCACGTATAAGCTTGGATAGTACTAGGTGATGCGTTGCATAAAATCAACTCTCTTTAAACACTAATCGAGATTTTTCCACATTTATCAGGAATCTTGTCGGAAAGGGAGTGATACCAAACCGAATTTTCTCAAACGACCCAACCTATTTTCGGAGAGGATCGAATGAATCGTTTTCAAGTGGGGAATGGTTCAAACCAAGCAACGAATATCAAGAATGGGCGAAGATACCAAGACTGAGACCGAGCTCCAAAAACATCATGTTGATGCACCAGGAACCTGGTCGCCCACACGGATCACCACTAGCATCCTTGATAAAAGGCTCGAACACGTCAACAAGCAGCGATGAGAAAGCAAGTCCAGAAACAGTGAAAATGCGTGATTTCAACGACGATACACCGCTTGTGATATTATCTCAAGGTGCGGGTGATGGGGAAGATTCACCCCCAAAAGAACTTCCTCCGCCAAAATCAGCCACAATTCCACGAGAAATTCCTTTACCGATTGTGACGAATGCCGTTACCATTGGTTCGAATTTCAGGTATGACTGAATTATTGAATGTTGATTTAAATAGCATCAAATAATAACACCACTCACTTTCAGAGCTAATCCTCCTCGTCCTCAAAAGAAGCCATCGTTTTCAATCGTAGCTGAAAGATCGCCGCAGTCTTCTCGGCCAACCAGCCCCAGTCCAGGCAATAGTGGACGCGTTTCACCATTTCTCGGATATGGCTTTAAAGAGCCAGTGCGGCCGCCTACAAGACGAAAGTCACTACAGTCGTCCAAATTTCAACTACCCAAAATAACCGATTCCAACAATAACTTCAATACCTCAGATGACTCCGTTCGACCACTAGTTCAATTTGACATGTCTTCCTTCTCGGGACAAAAAGGTGACAGGCCCAAGGTACCCGAAAGAACAAAAAAGAATAGGTTGCAGTCCGCTCAACCAGCAAAGCAAACTATGCTTCCAAAAGTTCAAAGCTACGAGTCACTTCCAAAAATTATGAAATCATTCAGTCCGCAGCTTCCGCCCAGACGGATGAACAAGTCGTCCTTGGAGTTGGGCACTGCTTCGAAAAAAAATCTTCCGATGCCAACAAAGAACCCTACAAGTCGACAAAGAGGGATCCTTCGGGTGTATAGTGCTGAAAACTCACCGTCGAGACTGTCGGTTCGACCCAATGGAACGTTAAGCATGGAAGATATTTCGACTAAACGACGAACCTCGTTGTCCCCCATTCGTAGAGAGCAAAGAACTGACTCGATATCGAGCGAAAGACGAAGTTCGAGTTTAACGATACCAAGAAGTTCAATCACATCCGACCGACGAAGCTCAAATCTGAGCACAGTGACCACCTCTGATTTCAGTTTCAGAAGAAGCTCAGTATCTCCTCCGAAAAATGTGGCTGACCCAAGTCATTTGAACGTAAGAACTGTGCGATCCTCTCCCAGATCGCCTAGGCGAGTAGCGAGACCCACAAGTCTTTCGCCGATTATCGGAACTCCGAATAAAGACACCCAACTGAGTACAGAAGAACAGTTTCCAACTGTACAAAGCAGTCGAAGAAGTTCAGTATCAAGGATACCCTTCCAAAATGACTTTAGAAGCCCTTCACGCTCTACGTCCAGGGTGGCTTCAAGGAATAACTCGCGTGCTCCATCCGCAGTGAATTCACGCGGTCCGTCTCCCGGCCGGGACTTCCTGCCCATGTCCAGACCTAACTCAAGACTCACTTCCAGACCAACATCACGTGCAAGTTCTCGAGCCGATTCCAGAGTTCCTTCCAGAATCCCGTCAAGATCGAACTCCCGCAGCAGTGTCTATGAGCCCATCACGAAGAAAGCGTCTAGCTTGAGCCCTCCGAAAAGCCGAAATATGAGTCCCCGTTCCACGAAAAGTCGAAGTGAAAGTCCAAGAAAATCACCGCGAAGATCGATGAGTCCTAACAATCAAATGTCTCCAAGTCGAAGTAGAAGTGTAAGTAGGACTGGAAGTCGGAGCTCTCCGATAAGCAAATCATTATCACCCGCAAAATCAAGATCGCTTAGTAAATCGTCAATTGCAAATCGAGGAAAGGCTTCATCAGTTACAAGAATCCCTTCAAAGAAGGAACCATTACCAAGTGCCAAAAAAATTTCAAAAACATTGAAAAAGCCTGAGATAATCGTTAAGCGATCTTCGTCCACGGGAAGGAGCGAAGGAAGGAAGAACGATACCGTTGGTGCCAAGAAACCCTCTGGAAGTTTGAGACGGGAAAATTCTAATTTGAAGAGAGAAACTTCTAACTTGAAGCGAGAAACTTCTAACTTGAGGAGAGAAACTTCCAACTTGAAGAGAGAAACATCTAACTTGAAAAAGGATGCTTCCAACTTAAAACCGGTGTCAAGCTTCAGAAGAGAAACATCGTCATTAAAGAAGGACGGATTGGCACCGAAAAAAGAGGCTTTGAATTTGAAACGAGTGACTTCAAATGTTAAGAAGGAGAGCTTGAGTTCAAGGAAAACAGGCCCAAGTGTGAAAAAAGAAACGTCCACGCTAAAAAGTAAAAAAGCAGAGCTTCCGAAAACGGCATCAAAGAATGTTAAACGCAACACTTCTACTCTTAAACGAACACCATCCAATTTAAAAAAAGGTAATACCGATTTAAAAAAGGATCCGTCAAGTTTGAAGCGAGAGCCATCGAATCTTAACAGTGAGATCTTGAACTCAAAAGCAGAACCGTCCAATTCAAATCAGGACACTGCGAAATTGAAACGTGAAAATTCCCGAGCTAGTCTCAAAAAATCTGCATCCAACCCGAAGATGGACTTGTTAGCCAAAACGGTTTTAGCGAAGAAACTCTCGGATAAGACGCTCGGCAAGAAGCTTTTGAAGAAAAACAGTTTTCGAAATGAGAAGACAGCCGCCATGGCCGACGAGTCAGACGCGTCCACAATACCAGTTGATTCGTTGAAGGACGATGGCGGTGATGAGGATAAGGGCGACAAACTGATTCCCATGACAAAAGCCAATGTGATTTCTATGACCACTGCAGCTATTACTTCACAGCCTGTGCAAACCATCACCACCATTACCAACCAGATGCCACTGACGAAAACTGGTAGCAGTAATCAACTGCTCCCTGGTGCCGATCCATCGATGAACAAGGACATGGACCCAGCTTCAATCTTAGAGAAGTCTCAGAAGACTTTGGAAACTGTCCAGAAAACGGTGATCGAAGCAACCGAAGAAATCCAAAAGACCATCCAAGAGAATCTGGTGGATCTGAAAACTATGGAAAATGATATTGGACGATTCTCGGACGATGCGACAGCTCCGTTCGAGAAATCAGACAGTCTCACCACAATTCTTGAGAATCCGGCTGCAAAGTCACAGAATGAAGCGCCTGCAAATCCTGGACCGACTCGATTGCCTGCGGATGGTGGCGAAGCGACCAGCGAAATGGTATCCAAGCCACACCAGAAATCACCGGCGCCGCCAACCCAACCCATTGAAGCCAACGTGTCCGTCTTAACGTCGAAGAAATCCACTGATAATCTTTTGCATCCCAACTCCAATCACAATAACAACAATACCAACAGTAGTTCCACAAGCAGTACCACAAATGGATTGGCTGCAGACGCTGAGGACATGGCCGAACGGGTTAGTGAACGTGCTATTTCTGTGTTGCCAGAAGTTGAATGTGAAAGTGCCAATTTGCAGAGTTATGAGCTAAACAATGCAGAGGATGGCCAGAAGAACAGCAGTAATAAGAATAACAATAACAACATGGAACCTATGTTGGGTGGAGGGAGTCTGGAGCCGAGTGATAAGAACAAGGGTCATTCTGGAGGTGACGGAGATCAAATGAAGAGAGCGGAAGAAGGTCAAGCTAAAAGGTAAGTTTTTGAGTTTGCTGATAAAACTAGATGATAGCGAGTTTGTAGATGAAGCTTGAAATGGTTTCAACAGTGATGGTTTTATACTTTTATAACTGTTCTATTTTCGTATCCTTGTGTCTCGAAGTCACGGTTAGAAAGCTTCTCGTTAACAACTCTGGACCACAGAAATAAATTTTATCCTCGTCTTTCGGAGTCCCTCTTGGAGTTTGAGCTTCCTAATTTGTTGTAGCTCATCAAAATTCAGGCTTAAAAACGATTGCCGATGATTGAAATGTTCTTTTTTCCTTCCTTTGCTTAAACATAATTTTTAAGGTGTCCCAAAAGGAATCTCTTAATTTGTAATATAATTACTGTGTCTTGCGATGCTGTCTCACCAACCTTTTAATTTGGAAAAATGTGACCATGTATTTTTATATCTTGATAACAAGCCAGGTTACACTAGCTCATACCCTCTGAGGGATTTAGAATTTGGGGGATTTAGGATCTGGGGGGTTTAGAATCTGGGGGATTTAGAATTTGGGAGATTAGATCTGGGGGATTTAGGATCTGGGGATTTTCGATCTGGGGGATTTAGAATTTGGGGGATTTAGGATCTGGGAGATTTAGGATCTGGGGGATTTAGGATCTGGGGGGTTTAGAATCTGGGGGATTTAGAATTTGGGAGATTAGATCTGGGGGATTTAGGATCTGGGGATTTTCGATCTGGGGGATTTAGAATTTGGGGGATTTAGGATCTGGGAGATTTAGGATCTGGGAGATTTAGGATCTGGGGGATTTAGGATCTGGGGGGTTTAGAATCTGGGGGATTTAGAATTTGGGAGATTAGATCTGGGGGATTTAGGATCTGGGGATTTTCGATCTGGGGGATTTAGAATTTGGGGGATTTAGGATCTGGGAGATTTAGGATCTGGGGGATTTAGGATCTGGGGGGTTTAGAATCTGGGGGATTTAGAATTTGGGAGATTAGATCTGGGGGATTTAGGATCTGGGGATTTTCGATCTGGGGGATTTAGAATTTGGGGGATTTAGGATCTGGGAGATTTAGGATCTGGGGGATTTAGGATCTGGGGGGTTTAGAATCTGGGGGATTTAGAATTTGGGAGATTAGATCTGGGGGATTTAGGATCTGGAGGATTTTGGATCTGGGGGATTTAGAATCTGGGGAATTTAGGATCTGGGGGATTTAGGATCTGGGGGATTTAGGATCTGGGGGTTTAGAATCTGGGGGATTTAGGATCTGGGGATTTTTGATCTGGGGGATTTAGGATCTGGAGGATTTTGGATATGGGTGATTTAGGATATGGTGGATTTTGGATCTGGGGGATTTAGGAAAAATGGGATTTAGGATCTGGGAGATTTAGGATCTGGGGGATTTAGGATCTGGAGGATTTTGGATCTGGGGGATTTATAATCTGGGCTATTAAGGATCTGGGGGATTTAGGATCTGGGGGATTTAGGATCTGGAGGATTTTGGATATGGGGGATTTAGGATCTGGGGATTTTTGATCTGGGAGATTTAGGATCTGGGTGATTTTTGATCTGCGGGATTTAGAATCTGGGGGATTTAGGATATGGAAGATTTTGGATCTGGGGGATTTTTGATCTGGGAGATTTAGGATCTGGAGGATTTTGGATATGGGGGATTTAGGATATGGGGGATTTTGGATCTGGGGGATTTAGGATATGGGGGATTTTGGATCTGGGGGATTTAGAATTTGGGAGATTTAGGATCTGGGGGATTTTGGATCTGAGTCATTTAGGATATGGGGGATTTAGGATCTGGGAGATTAGATCTGGGGGATTTAGGATCTGGGGATTTTTGATCTGGGGATTTTTGATCTGCGGGATTTTGGATCTTGGGGATTTAGAATCTGAGGGATTTAGGATAAAAGGGAGTTAGGATCTGGAGGATTTTGGATCTGGGGATTCAGGATCTGGAAGATTTTGAATCTGGGGGATTTTGAATCTGGAGGATTAAGTATCTGAGGGATTAAAAATCTTAATCCTAGGATCTGGGGATTTAGGATCTGGGGGATTTTGGATCTGGGGAATTTCGGATCTGTTGGTTTATAGTGTTTAGAACAGGAAAACCGCTAGTTTACGTGTTCCATCTGAAAGGAGGAATCGAAAGATAGAACATTTCCTCTTGTTCCAAGAAATGCTTGAAATTCCTTTAGTGCTCATTTCAATGGAGGCATCAAAAGTGTGGATTGATCATTTCATTTAAGTCTTTCAAGTCATAAGAGCGCTGTGGGTCCTCCTTTGAAAGGATTTCAAACACATTTTGTACTGACTAACATCATTTTTTGGAGGCTTGCCTTTATTCTTACTTCCCCTACCGATTTTTATCCATAGGAAATATCCACAAAGCAATATTTTTCTTCAAACCTTTCAATTTTGGTGAGCCATTTAAAAAAATAAGAATAATCTTTGAGTGGGAAAGAGTACACTTTAATTTTAACCATAGAAAAATCCAAGGTGATTATTTAATCCATGATTCCAAGAAAAATAAAATGAGGAAAACACAATACGAAAAAATCGGCTTGTTTGTCTCTTTGGCCGATAAATATTTTGAAAGTGTAGTGAAAACATGTTTTTAAATTTAATTTTCAACTCAATTTTTGTTTAAATTTTTTTTCTTCGGAACAAAGTTCACAGAATTATAATGAAAAAATAGTTCCTGGATCCTTTTATGATGTAACGATACTATATAAAGACCTGTATAATATTACTGATATATGTATACTATATTTTATGTTTACTCCATTTGTAGTTTAAGTCAGACAAAAACTAAATCAACACAAAATACATTATTTACTACATTTGCCATAAAAATGTTCATATTTCTTACTCTGTTTGGACTTTGCTAATAGAAATTGCAAATGGTGTAACAATCGAAATAATGATTTATGGTCTTCATTTTATATTAATTTTTTTATAAACATTGAAAATAATTGAAAAAACCAGCGTTAACAAAAATCCTTTTAAATAAACTATATCAGTACATTTGCTACTAAAAGCGACGTTCGTTTTAACGTGAAAATACTCTATTAAATATAAAGAACATACTGTTAACAAAAACCAAGTCATATATTCAGGTAACCCAATTATATATCACACAGAACCTGGTACTCCACGTTTAGTGCTCTCTTCAAGAAAAAAAAAACAGATTTCCGTCGAATTTATTAAAAATCTTTATTTGCATAACAATTACGGCTAATAGTTTTCTTTATGCTCGTATCACCACTTCATTTGCATTAATTAAAATACCCAAGGCAATAGCAAAGAAATCTTCAGCTTTTCTTAACAAGCACTTTGGATATTTCTTGCGGTTTAGGTTTTTACATGTTCCATATTTTTGGTGTAAGTCACGCAACGAATAATTATTAAAGTAGAACAGTTTGGTGATATTTTGCAAGGACTATGACGTATACAGCAACCGTTTTTAGGTGCATTATAGGTGGTGGAAAGGAAGGCGAAATTAATCGGGAAGTATATTTAGCATTCAATCAAAAAATCTAAGGAAAAACAAATGTCCTTTTCTTATTTGTTTAATTATGAAAATTGTTCTTTTTTCAAATCGATAATAACAAATAATTATTTCATGATTATAGAATACATAGATTGTTGCTTCAAACAATTTTATTACGTGTAGACTTGTTTTAAAAAATATAGTTTACTGGTAAAAAAAGTCAATATGTATTTTTGAGTATCAGGATTGCCATGTTCTGTGTCTTCTTGTCATTCTTTGGATGGCTTAACAGTCTAGAGCCTAGTTAATTTTGCTTCAGAAGCTGGAGATAGAAACAGTTCGACGGATCAAAATGTAGCATTTTTGAATGATCTAGTGCTATTTCTTTCTACCTGAGAAACCTACCGCAGAAATGAGTTTATTTGTTGTGTAACTTATCGGAATCAAATAGTTATCGGATATAGCAGTCTAGCCGAAGAGATGAGGGCATAGAATTGTTAACCATTTATCAACTGCCCTAATACTTTACTGATACTGACAAAAAATAACACATGCTTTCTGTTTGATATATGGGCAAAGACTTTCCAGTATATTGCTCTTTTCAATTTTCTTGCATACAATTGAAGAGATTCCTTCTTAAAAAATTCTATCTAGCATTTTGGTAACTTTACAGCAACAATAAAACGTCCTATAAGTTTTCCAAATTTGGATCATAAAAAGCTCTAGTGAAACCTACCTCAATGATACATAAAAAACTTCATAGTACGGGTTTACATACAAGTATCTAAATATAAGAAGTTTAATAAATAATAAAGCTTCATCTGAGCAAGTGTAACTTTTTTACGCTCAATGCCGACTCTGCTAGGAAGTTTGTTTGTAAAATATTTTTTTAAAGATATTATTTTGAATTTAAAAATGTATGCTGCGAAAATTGATTGAAACACTCTTAGATGTACATTGTTATTTAAGTCAATTAAGCCGATTGCTTTTGAAACAGGAGGTCAATATAGCCAGCTAGATACTGTTGTTGTTGCTTGTAGTTCAACGAAAAAAGGGACCTGTAAAATTAAAAATTTTATCCGTTCTTCTCATTAAAAACTAAACAGATTTGTATGTTTCGCAAATTTTTTTCGGAAAACACAGGAACACAACCTTGAAACAATACTTTTTATATGAGAGGAAGATATCTTTACAATGCTCAAAAAATTCTTATTCTTCTTACATTTATCGTTAGTATAACAACTCAAAAATATGTGACCAAAGTTTTAAAATTGAATTCAAAGTATTTTTTCAGTTATAGTCCATAAACATGATACTCCTCTACGTGGTGTTCAAGAGCCATTAGTCTTTGTTTGCACAAAGTTTAAACGGATTTTTCTTAAAATTATACCCAAAAATTTATTGATCCATTGCGCTAAAATTTAGCATACGTCTTTAAATTTTAAATTAAAATTTAAATTTGCAGATTAAATTGAAGCTTTAGGAAAATTTGTTCAAAAATATTTTTTATCCGAAGTATTTTTGAAAAGTGTTTGGATTTGAGATTTTTTGAGAAACTTTTTTAAATGATTATTTACTATTTCTAGCAACATTCATAGAAATTTCCTACAATGTTTTAAATTTATACAACAGGTTCAGATTTTTACATGTTCAATACTTTTGGACTTTTTTCTTCGAAAAATTTTAATCACCGAAAAAATTTCTGAAATAAATTTTAATTTAGAAAACAAATGGAAAACATTTCAGCAAAAAATAATTTGAAAAAAAATATTTTAATTCACAATATTGGTGTATACAAATCCACAAAACTGACTGGCCTTTTCTAGTTAACTTTTGTCGTCATAAATAAATATGACGATATAATTTCTACAACAATTTCCATCTCCATTTAATGGAAATCATTTTAAAAAGAACGTTGGTATGAAACAACATGAACACAACATTTTCGGTAAGATGAGGCAAATTCTCTGATAGAACTCTGCCATACTTGATTGTTTAAATACCAGGAAAGTTTCGCAAAATATCCAGGAGACTAGAAGAGGGAGTTTTCTATTCGTGCTGTAATTGGGAAATTCAACAAAAACTATTTACCTATTGTGAAAAATAATTGTTTCCCAAATTTTTTCAAAAAAAAAATTTATTGTCAATATCTGCAAACCGATGGTCTCAGAAAAGAATCAATAAATAAAAATTTTACATAAGTTTTTTTTTTGAATTTTTTCAAGAAAACGTCCAATGGATTGAAAAAAATTCAATGATAAAAATATTGATCAAGTTGTAAAATTTTTTTTGGATACATTTCAAGAATATGAGATATCTATAGAATCATTCCATTCTAGTTATCAAGTGCAAAAACCAAAATCAACAGATATTTGTTGTGTTGAATGAAAACCCTATAAAAATGAGCGCATTGGGTTGGGGAAAAAATTTCATCATTTTACAACCTCTTATTGTCTTGTCATGAATTTTATAGGCTTTAATCCTAGATAGCTCACGTTATTTTATAGAATACTGTTACTAACCTTCGTAGGTTCAATTACGCTCGTAAAAAATTAGGTTTTCAACAATGTAATGAAATATGAAGTTGTTTTTTAGGTTTATTCTTTATTTTGTGAGTATTTCTAACATACTAAAAAACAAAGTAAAATTCTGTTCTTTAGTCTTTTAATTGGGATTAACTTTTTTTGCATAGTAAACATCGAGTTCACTTACAAAATCCGCTCGTTCTCCAAGGTTAAATAAAATAATATCATGAAAAACGCAATTTTAAATAGAAATTAGCAACCAAAATGGCGAGACCAAGAGATTATCTTGGAGTGTTTTAAGGTTCTTGGTTAGGATCGATGTTTTTTCTCTACTTAAAATACCTCGTCGTACTCTTATTTAACAATAATAATTTTCGTCGTCCTCTTGTTTTAAGTTTAAAAAATTGATAGTCAATTTAATTATTGATAAGAAAAATCAGCAGTAACGGATTTTTCCAATGAAATATTGCAAATTACCACTAAGAGTTTTCTTTTACAACGGCTTTACACTTTTTCATTCATCACAAGCTGTGTATTTAGCCATGAAAACGCATTTGAAACTGTTCATAGCTATCACCATTCTGGGATACAAAAGCACCTGCTTTTGCATACATTTTAAAAACACCGAGGGAACCTACGTTCCCGTTAATAAATCGAATTCATAAAGATGAAATAATACGAGCAAATAGCCAAAACAAGTCGTGCTCGATAATCCTTTGCAAATTGGAAGACTGTATATGATTCAGCCTTATTTTCCCGGGTTTTTAAGGATATCAATGACATCCCTTCCATTATTTTAATCTATCTAAATGGTTGGACATTTTATACCACCATTTTTGCGTCAATTTAAATAAATTTCAATTTTTGCTTCAGATAAAAGAGCTATTTTAAATAATTGAGGAATCATATTTTAGGACCATAATTCCAGTCTGACCAACAAAACCATAAACGTATGTTTTCGTGGAAATTTACATGACTTATTAGACTAAATGAATTGACAATCAATTAGGGAACGTCTTCAGTAGGCAAAGTTTGCATCTCTTACAGACAAGCAAATACATTCTTCCATGTTTAACATCTTTTCATATATAAATGAGAAGGTAAACTAGATTTTCTGCGGTGTCCTGAAGTTTAAAAGGTTGTACACATGAATTTCGATATCCATTTCGTAAGATTCATGATCCTTGATATAAGGTTTAACAATACTATTCAGCCTTCATGATGGAGATTTCGCTCAAAAAATATTTAAAATCTTTAATATGAATTACTAATACGTATGAAATTATTTAGTCTCAGATGGCGCCAAATTAGGTTAAAACACATTTTTACGGTCATTTTTGGCGGAAGCTTCAACACCGTTCTGAATTTTCAATCTGAAGGTCTTCCGAAACCCATCAGAAACAAGTTAATCATTTTGTTTGATGGCTTAAGCACGTGAATTTCCCAATAAGTTACGCACCAATTTTATACACTCTCATTTTACACCTTCAGCTCCAACTAATAGTAAGTAGTATAGATTTTTCGGGGAGTCACCTTGAAATCATCATTACCCCGTCTATTCACCTCACGCCCACCCAGTAATAAGGGGTTGTAATTTCGTTGAAATTTACATTATGTGAAAGTCATGCGAGCGACATTTCGCTCTAGTGTTTATCCACACATATTACGGATTCGGGTAGTATTGCGAAATCTGAACTTTGAAGGGGAGCAGCGCAGTCTAATCAAGGGTGGAAATTTCAGCTGATCGTTTACATGGCCCAAAGTGATTTAAAAAATGGCTGTGTGAAACGTGAAATCCACGAGCGGAACCAGAATCAAATTTATTGCATGGAAATCAAAATCAGGATAAGATTTTCATTGCTAGAGAAAATCATGTTCAGCACTAATTTTCGGACATCATCATACCTCGATTCTGATGAAACTGATGTGCTTGAAAATTCGAAAAAACAACGCTACAAATTACTTAAGCAAAAAATTTCATAGGACTAAATTTTATGTAGTCTCTTAAAAAATAACGATTCGTCACAACCGTAGCGACATCATAACTTTATTGTTAATTTCGATTGCTATCGCAGCCTGTGCAAGGACACGTGCGTGCAAACCGCAATCCTACACACATTCCCTCTAATGCTCACTTGATTTTTCGGGAAATCCCCCTCGTAATGAGAGTGATTACGGGGTGTTTTTTTGGACACAAATGACCATCATTAATTTGGGTTTGTTTCAAGCTGTACAACAGTGCCATGTATCATCTCATATTGTTTGGTTGTTTGAATCAGCATTATGAAAAGTTTTTGGTAGATTTCGTTCGGGTTTTTCATCCCCTATCTAAAATCCAGAATCTGACAAGACATTTATCTGTTGTTTTTTTCGCTAGTAAAAAATCGTACAAGCGTGACAACACATGAACTTATAATGTGTACATGTTGACGGGACCACTCCTTGTTGTCCGTTAATTTTGCATATTATTGAAGAAGACTTTGAGTATGTGTGGTTTAAGCAAAAATTAATTGTTGCAGAATGAATCTGTTCGTGGAAAATACATTGACTTATTCGAAAATCGATACCGAAAAATTACGTAGGAGTTTTTTTGAAAATAAGGCTAAAATTGGAATTTTATTCGGTATTCAAACGCGTATTGCTTAGTATTCATTTTAAAATAAACGGAAATAGCATTCAAAATTCAAAACAAAAGTCTATAATGATTTGCAGTTTTACAACTCCAATACCTAGTTGATGATAGCCACACCTGAAGGGGTTCGAACGAATTTCATTGTGTAAACGTGTTTCTTTTAACCCTTATTTTATTTTAATATATATCCAAACCACTAAAAAGGTAACATTAACATAATGACTCCAATAACACAAACTTGCATTAAAATCCTGTCTTAGATCAGAATATTGAATCCAGTGAATTTTTAGATACTGGTTACGAAAAATTTCAAAGAACTCCGTTAATTAAATGTTTTGCAGGAAAAAAAAACACTTTATTCAGTGATTTTTTCAGTTTTTAGAGATTTATCGATTGCTAAGTATCGCTTTCTTTTTTTTGTACAGGACTACGTGGGCAAATTAACAACAAATTCTCGAATCATTTGAATTTTGTGACCTTTTGGTCAAGTGTTTTTGATTTTGTGGATGTTTAAAAGAAATTTGGCTAGAATTTTCTTTTTTTCAGAGTCACGCAAACGTATGTACATCTGATCTGTTTTTCTCTAAAATTGTGAATGTATCTTCTTTTCAATTGTTTATCATATTGTGGATTCTTAACTTCTAATTTGGAGCACACTATGTGGTTGCTTGACTGTTCACAAAGAAAGTGATATCTTGATCAATAACTTCTCTCCCGTTGAGTTTCTATGCAGCTCGCAAGATCGCTTTTATCTCCACCTGCATAACGAGAAGCTCCAACGATTTGCTTATAACACAGCAATCGGAAAATATTCCAGCTCCCGTACCTATGCCCGTGATCAAGCCATCCGTGTCATAGTTCCTTCGCCTACTAACTAACCATTCTTGAGGAAAAGACGGTCAAGAACTTCCCTCCGAAATCCAATACTGGTACTCTATAGTCCATGTCAACATCGTTGTACGTCCTAACGAGACTTTTCAGTGTGATGGACTGCTCGTAGTGTCTCTCTCTCCATCAACATCCTCTTTAGACAGCAGCAGTTGTAGAAGTGGTGTGTATTGCTTCCATTATTCCCAAAGATACCACTGCCTAAAGTCAACTAATTCAGGTTGGATTTCTTGCTCAATGCCTTTCATCACACTATAGTCCCATAGGTCAAGATTGGTCTGGCTATGACAATGTACATCAAGTGTACAACGCGTGTTTAAGCCCCCATTTCAGTGCAAAGAGGTCCTTACAAGTAAAGAAATCTACCGTAGCTTTCCTTACTCTGTTCTCTAGGTGAGCTTATTATCTAGCACGATCCCTAAATATTTCAATTGATTCGGGAGCTCAACAGTTTCGCCATTAAGTATGGCCAGCCTAGCCCAAAATCTTACGCCTTCTTGTAAAGAGGATGAGCTCCATCTTAGTGGATGCTGATGATGTTTGAGGCAAATTTCATGCGCCGAGACATGACGCTGATAAATTTGCATTGGGATTATGATGGTCACGTCATTAGAATATGCGACAACATTGAAACCATTTCCTTCAAATTTCGACAAAAGATTATCAATTGGCACAAGCCATAGTAGCGGTGAAGAACTCCCCCTTGAGGAGTTTTCCTATCCACGTACTTCCTGATAGTCAGGTCATCGATAGACGAGACCATTGTTCTTGTTCTAGGTAGTTTGTCAATCCAGCTACAAAAGCTCTTATCAACACCTTCCCTCTTAATATATATATGGGGTCCGGTTTGACGTTATTGGAGGAAGACGCCTACTGCATAATCCTTGCAGCGGATGGCACCTTCAATAGAAGAGACCACAAAGTGCTATATCATCTCCACGGACCTGCACTTTATATAAGCAAGCAGTGACCGTAATAGTTGACCCCGAATTTTGCTCCTTATGAAGGCGTCCACTAAACTTTCTAGTGTTTTTAAAAAAAGGAAAAAGGGGTCCAGACTGATTGGTTTAAACTTACCCGATTTCACTGAGCAATTGTTGATTTTACCCGCGTTGGTAATAAAAACCACTCTTACTAGTTTCCAGGCTCTTGAGATGCAGACAAGCTGAAGACATCTGATGAAGATTCTTTCCAGACAGGAAGCGATTTGTATCAGAGACTTCTGGCTGCTGCCATCTAGTCCAGGAAATTTAAACTACAAGAAGGATCTAACCACCCGAATTTTGAATGAAGCTAGGAGAGCTCTTGCTCGATGCAAGAAACTTCCGGAGTCTCCTTTCGTCGTGCTCTTGATTGACTTACAAAACATCTCCATGATTTTTTTTAATCGTCTGACGGCACTTTTGAAAGCGTTTTGAAACTCCTAATATTTAGACAAGTCTTTTGGGAGGCTACTATTTTTGCTTGCATTAAACATCCTGTGTTCTGTCTTCCTGAAGTGTTTTTCCATAGCTCCACCAGTATGGCAGACTCTTCGAGGTAGATTTGCTTAAGTGACAACAGCTCTTGAATATATTATTCAGGATGTTTGTAAGGGAATCTACTGCATTCTCAACCTCCAAGTTCCGTAAGTGGAGGTTTTCCAATCCTACCGCAACTATATCCTCAAATTCAGGCCATTTGGATTTTTGTGCATTTCTAAAAGTGTTAGACGTGACAGTCTGCGTCGATATTTCGATGTTACCAAGGATCATACAGTGATCCAATAGATGTGCTCTGTCCGAAACCCTCCACCCTAACTTTAGAGATCCCAACATAAGCGTTAGGTGCAGAATTTTACTCGTTACTAATAATTAGCGCAGGTTTGCTTCCGCTTTTACATATCCAAAGATTAGCCCCCAACAGATATTCTTAGAAATACTCACCTCTGTCATTTATATTAATACTACCCCATAAATTATTATTATTATTACTCTTTTTAATATCTCAGCTAAACGCTCATAAACGAAGATAAAATTGACTTCTGTTCACTATGACCATGTTGTGTGTTACCCCATCCCTTGAATGACCATTTTCCAAAAGTTTCTTTTTGATATTCCAACAAACAGAAACGAAACATCCACTCCCAACCATCTTTTCGTTAACTTCAACACAAAATTCACCTTCAGAACTACATAAACATATCCTATAAAAGTACATCCCGCAATTATCCTTGACTCGAATTTCTTCGGAAACCAAAATCTTAATGCTACCAACTTCCACGCTATTAATCTGGAGGTATCGACGTAATGGCCGTCAACACTTCAACAATTTATTTGATCCCTGACCCAATTCAAGCGACACTTTCAAGGACAACTGATAATCTGAAGATATTTGGAAAATGCACAACATTCAATTCCTTCGAACTACCCGAGGTGCTTCATATCCGCTCTGGTCTGCGTCATATGTATGTGGGCTGGAAGGGCTCTATGCGATCGGCATAGGTGCTGTACGGAAAATCCTTAGAGTTATTTTATTTGCTGCCCTCGAATTTTATGTTTGTGTTTGCGAATATGGTCATATATCCGGAAGGTAATGTTTTGCCAGGACTCTTTTGTTTGGTGACATGCAAACTTTCGTGGTTGTATTATGAAACGCTTAGGCCCATTTGACCAGTGGACCTATAAATTTTAGCAACGGTTCTGGCAAATGTAACGTTGCCTGGTCGATGTGGATACTCCTCAAGTAACTTCAAATTACCATTGAGTGTAATGGAAATAACTTTGCGAGTGGTGATGATCCTTGTAAAAAATTCATTCGTGTTTTTGATGGGGTTGCTGTGTTTGAAGTTCGGTATAGAAAATTTCTCGCATTGCCAGATATTCACTATCAAACGTTGCTTGTGTGATAGTAAGTTCACATCCTTTTTCCTTTAAGACTAGCTGCCATTTTTGGACTGATGCTAAGTTCGAAATGATATCTCCACTTTCTATTAGAACGAAAACATTTTCAACGATACTGATACTTATTCACAACCCCCATTTCACCTAGCGAAAAAGAAAGTTAGCATTGAGCCGTGCTTCCACCAGGATTCCGTTCAACTGGACAACGGTCGCTTTCGTAGAAGCTATTATTTCTTATGGACAAGGCGCAAATGCCAACTGTACTTGAGGCTATCGACACTCTCGTGCCTGAGATCCTTGTTCAGTTGGTGTCGTTATTTTGAATCGAATAAGCGAAAGGTTCCGTGCAAAGAAAATAATTGTGATAGTAGCCGCAACGGAAGCAGTGAAAGTGGTCGAAAGTCGTTATCTTAGTAGTGTGGTGAGCTAACTAAGTGTCGAATGTCATGATTCGCAACGGCAAAAGGAAGCAATCCGTGGTGTTTAGTATTGATCTGCCCAACAATTTTGCAGACACTGAAAAATACTTTTATAGGTAACTTTGGTAAATATGTAGCGTACGTTTTAACAAAATGAAAAACAACTAAAATAGTCCTTAGAAGAATAGTACTTTCGCTAGAGCTTGAAACGCAAATATGTTTTTTTCAGTTCATTTCAAATAACGAAAAACTATTTATTTATTTCCAAAAGTTCCTGGACATTTTCTCTTATAAAAAAATTTTGCTCGTAATTTACTGTTAGTATTTTAGACAGCTTGAGGATTCAGATCATAAACAGTTATTTATGTAAGCAATGGCTAGAAAGCTACCGTACTCAAATGGAACAGTGTAAGATGTGGCAATTGAATAAAGATGAAACGCATCTTCCTGAATTTTTTTAAAGCAACAGAAGTGTTCAATGTAGAAGCTTCTTAAGTGTTTCATAAATCATGTCCTGGATTTAATTTTAGCCATGCCAACCTATCATCAACACTAAAAATGATAACTACACCATTTCTAACGAGATAAATCAATTCCACTGTTCTTAATCGAAAAAGCATATTTCAGTTTTTTCCAAATTTTTGATTGTGTTTTCAACAGACTCCTTTATTGAGCTTATTTTTCTAAAGAAGGTGCATTTTTACAATTGTATTATACATAC
This sequence comes from Oxycera nigricornis, assembly GCA_963942545.1. Lineage (NCBI taxonomy): Eukaryota > Metazoa > Arthropoda > Insecta > Diptera > Stratiomyidae > Oxycera > Oxycera nigricornis. The sequence goes on from OZ012662.1 coordinate 12,529,828, forward strand.
TTGTAAAACTTAAGTAAAATGAGACGTATGTATCTCCAAAATACAATGAAAATCAAAGCCATCTAGTTGCAAGTCAGTTAAAGTCAATGCAAAGGACGCATTTTAAACATACGCCCTATTTGCTTAGGACTTCTTTTAATGCTACTTAGAATAATAAATTTAATTTTGTCCACGTATATTATACTTAACATTATGAAAAATAAGCCTTGGGTTTTAGTGGTACATCTATCCACATTTTGTAAGTTTTGCGAAGTAAAATCAGTGTGCGTCATTTTTTGACCTGAAATGAAATTTTGAAACAACTTATGAGCTGCAATTATTATTTTTTCTATGAAAAAGTATTAAATGCTGCCAAAAAGACATTTATTTTCTTGAATTTATCTTGATCTAAGTTTTTCAAAAACCTCAAAAATTGGCTCTTCTTAAGATACGCCATTTTTGGCCTAGAATGATAGAATATAATCTTAATTATTGAATTATTTCGGGTGAAACCAACGATAAAATTGCCTTTTCGTACATACCTGCTGAAATAATATTCAAATTTGTCCAGATATTCAATCCCGTTACCCATTGTTATTTAAGCTGAAAGATTTATATTTTTGACTAATTATTTGACGCTAAATTTTCCTTTATTTCAAACATTTATAATACACCGCTTTATTATATTATTATTTTCTTCTAAATTAACGGCAGACGTTTTTCAAGATTTAGTTCTCGTTCCTAATTTCCAAATAATCTCTTCCGCGTGGTGGTCAAATTGACATTTGCATTCTCTTTCTTCTTTATGACAGATCCCGTCGGTCGTACCAGTCATTTATCCTAGACATTTAGCCTGTTTTCATGGAGACTTAAAACATACTTCAAGTACAATTCAAGCCCATGTAAATCGAACCCACTCGAGTCGAGTCGATCAGGAAATTTTATCGGATCGACTTGAGATAGGCGCCATGTTTTTGCAGCTTGAAAGATCGAAAGATCGACTTTTGTGTAACGTTTGTCAAAAGTAATTGTTTTTGTTTTCTGTGTTGCTCCAGAAGACAAATAAGCAATGGAGACGAGAAATATATGAAGTTCCGTGAATCAAAGTTACTAATTTAAGTGTTTAAGGACAAGAATTGTCACTTGGGAAAAATTTACACGTATGGACGTACGCACAAATACTATTCAACCATATACGCGCTCGATTACTCGAAACTCGATCCAGTTTCGAGCGTTCAAGCTCTCAAGCCGGTCCATGAAAACAGGCTAATTGTCTCTTCTGATCTAGTACAATCAGGAATTGCCTGTAGCTAAATCTGTTACACATTTTTTTAAAAAATGCTTATAATATACATATACACTTGCATATTTACTAAATTTGTAACTTGAAGAACATGGATATGGAACGGACGGAGTGTTGTCAGTGGAGGCATTCCCCGCGTATTCCCGAGACCTAGTTTGCAGCGATCCAGTACTTCGTTTTGGGTTGTTGCATGCAATTGACTGATGCATGTACGGAATGTAATAAAGTAGAAAATCCATTACAAGGTCAGCATTAGTCGCCTAAGTGGTTTGAGGATAGGCTAAATGAATTGTTGGTTGTGAAAATGAGTGAAAAATGATAGAGTTTCGGCAAAATTGTAAATTTTTTGAATTTTTCTGTTTTTTTGTTTTTTTAATTGGCTACCAAAAACGGAAGAGCAAACGACGACGAGATGTAAAAAGAGTGGAGCAACCACAAACTTGCAAAAAAATTCACCAAAATTGAACAGAATCGAGTAAAATACACAGTCAATACGACACATTGTCGTCGGGGAGTGCGTTATTATAACGAAAGGGGTAATAAACACAGGAGAGGAAAATCATTATCATCATCATCATTTTTAGCCTCTCTCTTCCTTTTTCAACCGGGCTTGGGACCGGCTTCGGCGGAATTACGGCGGAAACTTAAAATACGTAAATTCCGGATAGATCTTCAATGATGGGTGAAAAAGCAGATATTTAATTGGTAGCTGAATATTGAGCAATATTGTTAAGATATAACGAGCAAAAGGGATGGGCCTCTTCATGACAATATCGTGTTACCGATTAGGTAGAAAGATAACACGTTGAAACACCAGAGTTATCAGTTTAGAGGTAACCTTGAACAACCAATTATATATCTGATTCTTCACCCATCGTAACATATTCATGTTCTTCAAATTACAAATGAATGGTTATTACTGTGCGAGTTAAGTTACTACCAAGTAGAACATTGTGTGGAACGAATCAGGAAAGATCGGAGCTCCTTGAATACAGCATATTCAAGCAAACATGAAATCACTTTTTACTACTCAATAAAACATTACAAAAAATACAACCAAAATTGCGAAGTTTCCACGATTAAAAACTTTCGCAAGCGATCAAATGAAGCAGACAATCTAAGGATTTTCCGGATACCATCTATGCATGAAGTGAACACACAATAGTGTATAATAGCTTGTTCACATCGCTAGATTTTGGTCATTGTGATTTCGAAATGTTGTCAAGTGTTCACATCGCCCCGTCTAGATTTGGCAGTGACAGTTTCGTAAATTTGAATTCGAATTTGAAATTTGGCGCCTCCATCGCAACTCTCGTCTCCTGAAATACGTGGCTGTTTCTTCGGTGGCCACGTATTTCATTCAATTTTTCGGCCCAAGGGCCAAAAGGAATTCTTCGGCGTCGTCCTGCCACTTAATCTTATTTTTATATTTTCGTTTATTTGACATGATTCGCGCGTATGAAATTCACATATGTTTGACACTTGTCACTGCTTGTCATACGTCATCTGAATGTGTGTGGTAAAGTGTGGTGAAAAATTTTCTTGCAGTTCTGCCACACGCAACCATCAGATTTTGAGTAGATTTTGTTGAAATCTAGGAGATTTGAGATCGACTAGATTTTGATTTTAGTATGGAAAATCTGGTAGATTTTGGGTTAGATTTCTCGAAATCTCCCGATTTGTCGAAATCGGGTGCGATGTGAACAAGCTATTACGATTACAAATAAAAATACAAAAGAAACGTATGATTTTAAGTACAAAATTCATGTTGATCCTCATTGTGCTTAGTGCTAATATGATTACATTGTTAATCATAAGTAGTATCAGGGTATCTAAATTTTAATTATCATTAGTTACGTTTAAATTAAATATTGACGTGAAACTGTGATGTGTTTTCATGACCACCGCAACAGTGTGGTAGCATGCGATCGTGATTGACTTCCGGATAAATTCCAACTTTTTCCCTCTCCACACAATCCGGTGAGGTAGTGGGGATAAAAATTTCACTTGGGATCGTCACTATGCGATCGACATTTTGCTAATCTTTGTGGGATGCACTATCTCGGTGGCTTTTTGTCAGATTGCGCTCAAATTGGTGAGGCCTTCGGCTGATGATCGTCGGGCTCAGTTACGCTTGCGAAAAATGGGGCATTTTCTAAATTCTAATTTAAAATTACAAAGATATTCAGTCACATCCAAATTACTAATCGGTTTAATACAAACTCCTATTACAATATGGCGAGTAGATGATCATGAAATTCAAGAAATATTACGAGCTCTTGAAATTAACTTCAGATCTACTTTAAAACGGAAGTGAATGTGCTAGAGTAATGTTTGGAACTTGATTTCAAGATTGGGTTTCAACAAGAATTTAAGCATCTCAACAACATTTTCCAATTAATAAAAGTGAGCCAAAATTAACTGACACCTTTAATTGCTTTTCAAAAGAAATTTCTTTTTAATTTTGTATGTTTTTTATAAGCTTCGGAATCAGTTTTGGTCTTTAATCGTCCTCAGCGATATCGATTGAAAATCAAAGGAAATTTCTTTTGAAAAACAATCAAAACATTTTGGGAAGTTGAAATCAATTCCAAATATTGACACCTTTAGCGGAAAGATCGAACTTGATCAAGGAATGATGAGCTCGTCCTTCATCTGTAGAAGCTAACATTGGATAATGCAGTTAAATTCTAGAAAGCCAATCAAATATAAATAGGATATACGCAGATAACATCAATATTATATTCTTGTTCCTTCACATCGACAACAAAATAAGTTGTGTACCTCAAGGAAGCAGTGAACATGTTTGGGCTGCAGTTAAATATTTTAAAGGACCAAACGAAGAATATCTATTTGGCAAAATACAACAACGAATATAACATAGAAAATTTCAACCAATTCATATATTTAAGGTATCCATCAACAAAACATGGAAAAAGAAGTGACGAAATAAAAAAAAACTGAGCTAACCACATAAGAAGCAAATTTTTTGATATTTTGATTTTGAAAAGTTGGACTCTTGGATAGTCCTTCGAAATGCTTCCAGCGCTCTGACTTTCTTTGAAGATCCTCAAGCGTTTTATTGGAAATTAACGACATATTTTATGAACCAGAAGTCTCAATGGAAACTTCATGCATAACACTCTAATCAAATATCCTTCTGCAGCATGGCTTATATCGCGGTTAGAATCCTCAAAGACGTGTCTTGAAGTCGCCATATTTTCAAGTATGGGGACTTCTTCAGCATTCTTGGGAATGGACGTGAAGTTGCGTTTCAACCCGGTGCTGAAACCGAAAGATTGACAGAGGTATAGATAGACCTCGCTTCCACCAGTAAGGTCACTGAGCCTGCACTCAGTAAACGAGCTGGTACTTCCATCTCCGAGTGGGAGGGCGTCGGTAGCCACATCGTTACTGCCCTTGTCCAAACGTGGGTCACGTAGTTATACCCCACCTGGGTAAGCCTCTACGTAAAACACAGGTATATTTCTGCAGCATAAGAAGAATCACCGCTTTAGATTAAATGATATTCGGAAGGAGTATGAAAGGAAGAATACATTTTGTTTAACCCGGTAAAAGGAGATGAGCCTCTGACAGAAAAAGTATACTATTCGTCTAATCGAGGATTTTGGAGACATCGAATCCTTGAAGTCAACTTCCTAGGAAGCTTGTAGAGCTATAACGTTGGATATAAATATAAAATAATGAAATCCAAAAATGCTTTGGTAATAGTATGAATCTAATTTTTCACCATTGAAAGCGGTCCTTTTTTAAGCAATGCAATGATTAAATGTATGAATTGCAAGTTAAGTACGCTCTTATGAAGGAATGCTATTTTTTCAAATTGTTTTTAGGGGAAATACTACTTTTACTATGGATTCGAGAAAAACAAGTTTTAAGTTAACAGATTTCTATCCCCTTGAAATGTTTCCCCCAAAAACTTTATATCGAAAAATGATATCCTGGTTCAAACAATCATGACTATCTCAAAACTCAAAATTTCTACAAGGCAATGTTGAATTTCTCCTGTTATGCATGAAATATGCAAGGACGCTTTTCAAATCATATACATTTGCATATTTATTGCATCGCGTGAAATGGCAAAATTCAGTCCATCTGCCAAGTCCTGACTTGTCCATCCGAAACTTTCGAGCGTTTCAACATTTGAAATGCTAGAAGTACTCGTATTTAATGCAAATTAAATGTTGATTCCTTCGAGCCAAGCCTTCGCTCGAAATTTGAATAAAATCAGTCAACGTGACGCGTGTTGAATTTATAATCCGCATTCTTATTAGTCATTTTGTCAAGCCAACTTAGCAGCGAGTTCTGAGTCCATCCGAGGAGTGCTCTCCACCTCGAGTCCTTTTTTGCATATGTGTAGCAGTTAACATGTGGCAAAGAGTGGGTAGCGACTGTACAGCGGTCGGTTCGCTATTTCAAACTCTTGACGTAAGAATTCCTGGTTAAATACTCCGGCAAAGGATAATCGGTTGGTGATTGCACGCTAATAATTGCGCGCAAGAGGAAATCAAACACATTATCGGTTGGGCATGCTATGTGGGTCACTGTGCATTTCAAAGGATGTGGCTGTATTTTAACGCCCGGTCTCGAGTTAATTGAAAACAAACTCGAGAAATTGCGCGAACTGGGGTTGTTTTAAATGCAATTGGGACTTTCCAGACTGGTAAGATTGATTATGGCATGTTAGACGCACCCAAATGATTTAAGTTATGACTTCTAAACTAGCATTGCATGATTAGGATTGCACATTCAATTACAATCAGTAGAAGTGTATACTAGGTCAACTATTTTTCATATACCTACCTTAATATAATTAGAAAGAAAGAATATCCATTGAAGGTGTAGACAGGGGTGGTTGAACACATATTGATATGCTCACCTTATTTACAATATATTATTTTATTTTGTCTAACAAGGAAAAGGCACGGCCTCGTCCTTCGACTGTAAATGATTTTTCCAATTTAAAAAATAGATCAGAATCTCATGGAAATTCGGCCATAAAAATACGCCATTTTTCAAAAATATTTCACTCGTTCAAAAATTTACTAAGAAAAATTCTTGGGAAATCAAATTCAAATAAAATATTGTATTAGCTTATAATCCTTGAAATAAGCATGCACAGCAAGAATTTTTTTTATTTTCATTGTGTTGCCCTAGAGTATAACCTACAGTAATATTTATGTTACAAGTGGAGTCAAATAGCGACTCGTGTCGCAGAAGGATTTGTTCGTATGTGAATTTATCAATAAGTGGTATTTAGGTGTGACTTTAATATGAAAACGGGTAATTATGTAGCAAGTATTTTGATATAATATGAGCACAGTCTGTCCTCTATATAACGTAACGTAACGTTAAAAATTTTTTTTCAATAAATATATTAGAAGGATATAGAATATTTAACTTAACAAGACGAAAAAAAATTTCTAATGCTCCTTCAATGATTGACAATACAAAAAAAAATATTTTAAAATGATTAGATATTTCCCCACAAAAATTCGTAAGTAAGAAATTATACAAAACATCTTTTTAGAACAAAATGTCTGCGGAAAACTCAATGTACATTTATCGGATTCAAATATTCAAGCTAGTTCATTTTCATGAAATCATGAAATTTTGTTGGGACATTTTTCATTAAAATTCCACTAAAATAATATTGCATCAAATTTTTATTGGATATTCTACTGAATGTATTCAGAAAAGAAGAGGAACAGTTTGGTAGGAGAAATTCAAAAATTGTGAAATAATTATGTTATAAACACTGACTTTCTTTCAAGAAAAAATATGAAACTTTTTTATGTCATTATCAAAGTTTTTTAAATGTTTTATTTAAGCAAAAACTTCTAGAAAATTTCAAGCAAAGGAAATTTCAGAAAACACATTAATGAAACATTTTGTCATTTCTTTCAATCAAATTGATCTCAAACATTTTAAACAAAGTTCGTTGAAGTAATGAACACTAAATTTTTTTTGGTATTAGGCGAGATCAGAAAAAATAAAAAATTTAAAAACCATTTCAACTTAAAAAAATTCTTCAAAATGCTCAGAAAAAAATGAAAATTAATAATTAAAAACATTACAATACCTTTTTTTGATAGTCACAATAGTTCTATGATTTCGGGATGAGACGCGTCATACTGGTTGACTTACAGTACTCTCAGATTTCTACTCTATTTCTTTTCCTGATCACTATTACGCCCAAAAAGGCCAGCTCATCTTCTTCCTATTCCTGTGCGAAGGCTATATTTATGTGGACATTATTTATGGCTTGATATACTTCTTCTTATTCTTATTTTTTCACAACCGCGCAAATATAATCAATATAGCGTTTTCCAATTAATTTAAACCTTTTTCCAAATGGTTTGAACTTTTGCTCAAATCTAAATTCATCTAAACTTTTCCTAAAAGATTTAAACTTACGGTTACGGCCAATATGTTTCAAAATTTTGATGATTTATTTAAATTTCCACCTGCCAATCAACATGGTATTTTGGAAAATAGTTTAAACCATCTGATTTTTTTTTAACCATTTAGGAAAAAGTTTAAACCATTTGGGAAAGTGTCTAAATTACTTGAAAAATGCTATATATCAAATACAGCAGTTTGGAAGAACTACAAATTCTTCCAGATTAATTTCCAAATGTGTCATGAAAAATTCGCTTCGGAAGGAGGAAGCTAGTTTTCTCGGGAGAACGCTTTCAGTTTGTTTGTAGAAGTTGGGCTCATCACTTTGTTAAGAGTTTCACGACTCCTGTACAGCTTTTCCGGATAGTATCAATCACTAATCCATTAACCCTGATCATTCCCATTCCAGTGATGACAGCCAAGAATATCTGGACGAAGAGAAACCGAAAGGATGTTGTGGACGATTCTGTTCGAAACTCTGCATGCCGTGTCGACGATGCCAGAGCTCGTCGTGTTGCGGTCCCAAAAAACCAGGCTCGGCCAAATCAGATGAACGTATAATTGTCGAGGAGATCAACGAGAAACGAAGCTGTTGGGGACGATGTTGTCGCAAGAAGAATAATACAGCGGGAAGCGAGCCACAAATGGAACAGCGCAGGATGGAGGTGATCCAAGAGGAACGCGAGTCGGAATCGTCACCAACCGCGAAGAAGCAGAACGGTTGCATGTTGTGCTTGGGAAAAGTGTTTTGTTGCAGGAAAACCAATAAAGTGGAGAGCACTACCGAGGATCCCGAAGAGGTGCGCAAATGTTGTTTCTGCATTCCGTGCGGTAAAAAGAAGAAACCAACGAACGCATGGGAGGATAGACGAGAAAGTATAATAAGTGATCCACCAGTCCAGCCGTAAGTTAGCATTGCATTCGAGATGACTAGCTGGTTCAATTGATTTTTTTCAGAGGATGTTGCAGTAGACTTTGCACGAAAATATTTTGCTGTTGTCGCAAACCAAAGCCAGTCAGCGAGAGTCGAAGGACCAGCATGAACAGCAAGAAGCATAGCATTGCGCCCACTGTTCCGCTTGAGGTACGAGCTATCTTCAAAATCTATTAGAATATTAAACATGATTTCATTCAATAATTTTGAAAAAACTATTACAGGAAAGCAGACCAAAGCTTCACAACGATCTTGTTGAATACAATTCGAAAATGAAAGGTGCCATTCCGGTCATGCCTCTTTGGATAGCGTGGTTCTGTATGATCTGCAATTGTCTCGTTCCAGGACTCGGTAAGCTTAAGCCACCAATTTCTTCTGGGACGTTCAATTTTTCACGTGATGCTTTCAGGAACCATATTCTCGGGATTCTTTTGCCTTTGTGTGGGCATACCACGTTTCTCACAGTACGACAGTGCCAAGGCTCGGATCGGTTCATTCATTATCAATTGTATTGTGGGGGTGTCGCAAGCATTTTGTGTCCTCTTCTGCTTTGTCGGCTGGGGCTGGTCGGTTTGGTGGGGCACAATTATGCTGAAGACAGCAAGTGAGTATTACATGATAATCATTTTATATGTTCTTTGAAAAAAAAACATCTCAACTTTATTTGTGACTGCAGGAAAACTGAAGAAAATCAGACGTGTGGAGGAGCTAGAAATGCAAGAAGAACAACGACAACAGGCAGCAGAACGGGCCAGAATAGAAGCGGATCTTGAAGCGCAAAAGAATGCAGATAAGAAATAGATTCACTGATAGAAACTCTGAAATTTTTCACCAAACTGAGCGATGAGCCCTAGCTAAAATTAATTGAATATTGTTGATACGTATTCCATTCCGTAACAGCTAAAACAAGGACGAACACTTCTACTTCAAACTGATTGTATATATAAAAAGTCTAGTGTACATAAATACCAACAACTATTCCAATCGAGAAAATACTTGCAAAAATACTTAGACTTTTGAACAGCAATGTTTCTCAGACAACAAACACAACCGTTTTTTATCAGCGCCTTCGTATCAAAGTTAGTTTAGAATAACGCATAGGACCTTTCGTCGAAACCATAACCAATTCGCATCTTATTAGGACAAATAATCATGCTGATTTTTAATTGTATGGATAACACTAACAAATAACAAATGAACATATTAAGAGACAATTTTGTAAAAATACAATAAAAATATAGATGACAACTGAAGCGGTAGAAAGCATCTTGAGGTTTTTTTTCAAATAGTGCTACTCTTTTGTACGTACACATAACCATGGTAGCCTTAATATACCTAAAATAAGGACAATATTCTGACCGGATCTTCAGTTCTGAATTGTTGTATACTAAAACATAAATGATTATTAATACCAAAACTATGATTATGAAATGCCGAGTTTTCATACTGTGCAGATATTGTAATACGATAGCGTGTAAAAAAGAATTTGTTAAATTTGTCACCATTTTGTATATAAATTGTAATAAAATGAACTAACATAGAGGATGAGTACGAAATTATTTTTCTTCTTCTAAATTTCAGGTCAATATATTGTAATAAATTGATTTTAAATATGAAGCGTTGAGTCCCCGACGATTTTTATCGCATTTGACCCCACGTTGGGCGCCGTTTGTAATGAATTTTGGTTTTTCGTCAATTTTAAAATAATACTTTCTTATCTTTTTTGGTTTATCTACTGATTGCTTCCAAATGCCACTATCCATGCGCTTCACACTTATCAGAATTTCCAGAAACGATGCCACTGTTCTGCTGAAAGGTGCGCACAAGTCAACGTTGAAAAGAATTCGCCCATCAAAACCGCGAATCCTAAGAAAACAGTTAAGCCTGCCTTAACAGTTCTACTTTTCAAAACTCAGAACCATTTATACTTTTACGGATAACACGAGTCGCCACAGCATTTTTGGCAATGCGTGGAGTCACCCTTTTCAATATTATCATTGTCCATGACAATTTTCTCCTTTTATCACATTTAAAAATGCTGGTGTCGTTGAATATCGAGTTAATTTTCGTTCGATCATCTCTCGGTACCTCTTCGTTGTACTTACCTCTTAATAGGCCACTGAATAGAATACTTTGTTTTGAGGCGATAGTTCCAATCCGATCATAAATTGATATCAATGTCGGACTCATCATACAGTCTAAATTCCACCTCTGCTGCTGCACAGAACATAGAAACAATTATTTTTGTTGATCAAATTCAGTTCTAATTTTCAACATAGTCTCCTTGTAAGTCTATTAAAATTTTCCCAGCTAAGCTCTCATCTTTTTTAATCCATCCATCCAAATAAAAGTTGGACATCCTCTTCTGCAAAATTAAGGCATTTACGAATGTGATCGCCTTCTCATTCGATGAGAAAATCTGTCCTATGAGCGAGATCTTGAGCCTAGGAAATAGGAGCTTAACGTAATAAATACAGTGGGTGGGTCCCAATTGAATCCAAATTCATAAATCTTTACCATAGCGACCATTGAATTGTACGACGGTTCGTTCTTCTGGTGGAAAAAATGTGTTTTTCTTCAAATGTGATCGTTTATCCGCTATTTTTACATTTAGTTTATCAGGTAATGATGCGTAGTATGATTCTGTCATTGTTTTTACATTTTCAAGATATTCGATTGTTAAAATTCCATCACCATCTCGAAAAACAGTTGCCATGGCTTGCTCGGCCCATGAAACAGTCTTCGCCTTCTTTGGAACCGATTCACCCTTCACAATCCACTGTTTTAACTTGTGTCTAGGGTTCAGAAGTCTAATCGTGTATCGGAAGTTGCATCAACGGTAATCAATCGAAGTCAAACCCTGGACTTATTTTGCTTAAACTCCTTCAGAAGGGCTTTGCAAGTGTTCATTCGAATGATTTTTTGGACCTTCGTGAGTGAGCGAAGTTAGGTTTAGTTCTGAGCCTAAACCGCTTCCGTTACACTTAAATCGTCTATGGTCCATTGTAGACTGTAGACGTGATTTATTCTGATTTATTCAATGAACCGTCCCGATTTCTTAAGGAAATCTAGGAGCTGGTCCATTTTAATGTAACTTAGCTTACTCAGCTCCTCCAAAAAGAATGCCCCTAAGTGCTTATGCCTTCTAGTAGCTAGACCCGTAAATTTGTACAAAAGCTGCTTTGTTGACTCTGTCTCCTCTTCTTCGCCGCATCTCTTGCATAGATCGCTAGCTGGGAGCCCAATTCTCCTTGCGTGTTCACCGAAAGCCACATGGTCCGTCAGTAAACCCACAAAATTCCTTATTGAAGCTTTGTAGAGCTAACAGACTAAGAGTACGTTTCGAATCGTATTTGGGTCACATAAGCCTAGCAGTGCCACATGTGCTCGAATTTATCCATCGCCTCAATGCTAACTCGTAGGCTGATTCCTTTATATCCTGCCTTAGTATCTGCACCGAGACTCCCATTCTCACCGCCTCATGCATTCGTACGCTGATCCGCTTTAACATTTATTTGCACCCCTCTGTTCCCAGGAACCCAGTACAGGACTAGTTTCTTTTTTAAGAGAATCCTCCTCAGTTGAGACCTACAGATCTCCACCAAATTGGAGGACACTTCGACTGATTCCAGCATTCTTATGGCCGGCTTGACTGTCTACAAAGAAAGTGATGTCTTTATTGGCATCTGCTCTCCTGCTGACTTCCTCTGCCGCTCGCAAGACTGCCACTACCTCACCTGTACAGCTCTGCAGTACTCGGGGAGCTTCAACGATTCACTCAGGCCCCAGTGTTCAGAAGATATTCCGGCTCCTGTACCTGTCTTCGTTTTTGAACCACCCGTACTGACCACCACCACACTGACAACATATCTCCGCCAACTGACCTTCCGTTCTTCCACTCTTCTCTTGAGGAAAAATGGTCACGAAATTTTTCCCAAAGTCAGAAGTCCATGTTGACATTTTCATGCGTCCCACAGAGACTTTTCAGTATGATGGAGTGCCCGTAGGATCTCTCCCTCCAGCTCCCCCCACTGGCAATAAATTCAAGATTATTTCTAGTGTAGTTGTGAGGGTGGTGCGTAGTGCACTCGTTATTCCCAAGCACGCCACTCCTTGGGTTTGAGTCAGAACGCGGTAACCGACGAGCGGCTAGCTTTTCCTCACCTTAATCTACTATCAATATAAGATAAGCGAGTATTTTCGAAATACCCACCGCCTTTGCTATTTCTGTAGCCTTCATTCGACGGCAGTTAAGCATCATTTGGTGAGCTATCCTGATGTTATTGGTAGTTGTTGCTGTGTTTGGCCTCGTTTCAATTCAGCTGCCGAAAATCTCACTTTGGCAAATTATGGTGCAGAGACCCCATAGACAGCGTCCATCTTAACTTCAATTTGTGTAGGTGTATTGTCCTTCAAAAACAAACATTTAATAACGGCTTGATATTTGATTTTTTTAATCCAACGGAAACATTAGTATCCACTGAAACAAAAGAATTTTAACTGAAAGTGCAACGTGGCTAAAGTTTTCAACAATATCTTTCAACGCATGCCCAGTTATATTACCAGAATATTTTTGGCGAGCAACGACATCTTCACGTTGAGGCTGGAAACTTGCCAAACCATCCTCGTAAAAATAGCCATCGTAATTAATTATAACAATCGATCACTTCAAGCGACAACCAAAAAAATAAGAACTTACTTCTCAACTCCTGCTTAAAGATGCCAATATTTGCCGATTAGTAGATCATCCTTGAAGCTCGACTTCAATTTCGAAATCATCTAAACGGCTGCTTGCAGATTCCACGTTTAGTGAGAAACTAGTGCATATTACGTCGTCAGTGAGATCAGCCAACGTGTATGGATTTACGTCGATTCTTCTCCACTGTTCATACTATTCCTAGAAGCGCTGTTGTCATCATCTAAAGACATTCTGAAAAACCCGCCTTGGGGGAAAGCAATTTCTTATTGTTGATTCTGCGATGAGTACAACATCAAGAAGCCTAATTTGCTTAGTTACATTTGAGGATGTAAATATAACGCTCTCAGGATTAGGGCGTGTATCCTTCTTCGCATTTGGCTACTGGAGTGCGAAAAATGCCTTGAAGTTACGAGTAATGCATTGTCCACACGTCTAGTGTCTAGATCAGTGATGTTATCTTGGCTGGAAGAAATCTAATATTGATATTTTTAAGCTAAAATTCGGCGAATTGTTTTCTGAAATCGTCATTGAGTAAGATAAAAAAAAATTTCGATTCAAATCCTTTTACCGATTCGTTGAAAGCGATAGCAGTCATTCATACATTTTGTTTGAAGGAATAATCTACCGAATTTTTTTCATACCTTCATAGCATTGGGGATTTTACTTTTCTGGATGAACATCAATTTTTATATTCTCTTGCAGAACAAGCGATGAGAATTATTTTCTTTCACATTTTCGAACTACTAATGCATTCGCTTCTGAATAGAAAAAAGTGTTCAGGGATTGCTTAAACATACAGGACGATCTCTTCTGCATATAAAATATTACAAGCTGAATACTGGGATGATATAGTTGTCCACTCATTTTAAAATTACATATTTTATGTATTTGCCCATAGCAGATCATTATCATTTAAAATGCACAAACAAACAGGATTCAATTATTCTCATATTTACACGACAGAACTAAATAAAGATATGCTTTATCGCGATCCCAGCTTTCTTCTATCACCAAAATATATTTAAATCTCGCTACACAAATTAATAGACAAACATCATCCAAATTCAATTAAATATATTTCTCACAAATTAAATAAAAAATAAACTGAATAATCCAATTCGTATAACATCCATGAATTTTTCCGTCAATTTACTTATAACATACCAATGCAATGTTCCTCAAAGAAAACGACGATATCAACTATTAAACATTAGCATCAAAATATTTCTAGAATTTAAGAAGGTATCGACTAAGCTTCGTTCACTAAAATCTAAACTAAACTAAAATTTATGCAGAAATAAATTACGGAGTAATTATATTAAAAAATATAAAGTAAGTATATATATATATATATATATATATATATATATATATATATATGTGTATTCGTTTTCTTCTTCTCTTTTTTCATTCAAAACAAAAAAAAATTGAGTTGAGTTTTGCCAGCAGTCTATCTTATTTCCAACAATGTTATTTTCCATTTAAATTAATGTCAATAAAATCTAAGTAAAGCTTCGTGTTTTTTTAAATGGTTTAATTATTAAATTCAAATCAAATATAATTAATGAAATAAATTCCTATTCGTAGTTGCTCTCGGTCGTACCGTACCATACCATTCCATTGCTTTCAGTCAATTCTAGCATTTATTTGAAATCCATCCATGTAGCACTTTTGCAAATAAGGTTTTATGAATCCGTTAATGGCACGTTTTTCTTTTTTGAAAAACAAGGCTCGGAGCAAAATATTAAATATCATAGTCGTACATTTAAAGGCTAATGGTTTCGAGTTGATTATATAAACTCATTCCTTTCTTACGGGATTTGAAAATGGTTGACAATAATCTAATTCGGGGATACAATTATCATCACGGCTAAGATAGGTTGTGATTTCTTGATTGAATCCATTGCAAGTGGTTTCAAAACAAAACATCATAAGCTTTGCTTCTAACCGACTGCAATTTAAAAGGTATTGCCGTCATCAATCTGAAGTGGAGACCACCAAATAGTCAAGTATTAAGGGTAAGTAAGTTTAATCAAATTCACTTCGTTCGCTTGCATTCATTTTACATATTGCACCTAGTCTGTTCTAGACTATCGGACCATATAAATATTTTATTTTTACACATCTGTTTTTCACTTCAGATCTATCTACAGTCAGAAATTAGAAATTAAAATTGCGGCTTACCCGACAATGACACCAAGTCATAGTTGTCCGATCGATCTGAAACGTTTCTAGTCAAGCTTACGGACGGCCTGCTATCGTTTTCTTCCTAGCTACATCAATGCGAAAGCTCTTTAACTTATACAAAGGCGTTTTGAAATGATCGTCTGAAAAACAACTATCGATTTCCATTCGATTAGCACACCATACAGAATTATTTATAGTAGTCGAACATGTACGTGGTTTGTTAAGCTAACATTTAAATATTTTTGATTGGCTTATTGGCTATCGGACGTGACACAGTTTATTTGTTAAATTTCATTGTTCCTTATTGAGTTGTCTTAATTCTAGTGTTGATATCAACTCGCATGATTTGTGTTCTTTCTAGAATAACTATCATTCGGTTCAAGCAAAATAATGCTGTCCTTAGTAAATGTAAATGATTTTTTCTACATGAAAATTCTCAAAAAGATGTAAACATAATTTTGTTGTTATTCATCTCAAAATATTGAATTCAATCACAAACAATTTAAAGTCGTTTTACACAAATTCCAATAGACATCAACTCGAAAAGAACCGAAACATATCAGGCCAGCCATAAACATACGAATGCATTACTTATTCCTTATTTTATATGTACGTACACGTGTCAATCGATTAAAATAGCTAATAAATATATAAATGTTGACTTAGGGTTTTTTTCTGTCTGAGTAAAATACACAAATATTTTCTATTTCTGTTAATTGGTTTTTTTCCTCTCGTTTAGCTAGTTTGCGTCTATGTGGTAATTTTTTACTCTTATTATTGTGCTTTTCAATGAAATTTATCAATAGAATTTACTGTTAAATGTTTTGCATTTTTATGGTTTCTATTATGTTGTTCTTATTTAATCTATTACTGAATGAGACCATATGTATTTTTTCCGAGTGTTCGATCCATTAAAACACAAATAAAAAGTCACAGCTGATACTTGAAATTTTCCTCAGTAAATGGGATTTTACTGAATCGTACATTTCTCCTTGGCGCTGATGTCAACGTGTTCTAATTCACGTTCGATCTCGTCGTCGTCTTCAATGCTGGAATATTAAAAATACGGGAAATTATGGTATGATTCAGTGTATTTAAAAGTACAAACAATATTTGTAAAATTCATAATCCTTCTTTACAATAAGCAACATTTATTTATATATATATATTTATATTTATTCAAGTTATTGTTCGGAGAATGAAAAAAAACCCTTAGCATTGACTGCTTACATATACACTACCGCTCATATGTATTTGTCCATCCAGATAATTCGAGATTTTCCATATTAATAGACGTTTTTTGAAGTAAAATGATTTAAATATATCTTTCGTTAATGCCGACATCTTGTTTGTATAAAAATTTTGTAGGTGTAATTAAAAAATCTACCAAATGTTTTTAAAAAACGATAAATGGGTTCTCCATGAAAATGACATTAACTGACTTCGGAGATGATTTACCCCATCAGGTAACCGAATTTTTTAGAGTTCTCTTTTATTATCGGATGAAGGTACTAGGATGTATTTAGGAATGCGGCGAGTTTTTAGTTAACCCTTTTAACTGCTAAGAAAATATAATTGAAAATTTATGCTGCTGGCGGACTTGTATTTTTTCAAACTTCTATTGAGCAATTGTTTCATATGCCAAAAACAAAACAACTTTCGACTGAAATACGCGCTACGATATTTGCGCATCATAAATATGGCAAAAGCAATCGTCAAATTTCTCGACAACTGAAAATCTCGAAGAGAACAGAGAGCTCTAAGATTTACGTGGTTTCCTGACAAGTTTGCCTTAACACCACGAGCTTCTTAAGCTACGGGTTACGATATGCTCGCACCAAGGCCCCCCTCCCCCCATAAACGTACTTAGTCAATACCCATAGCCTTATGAGCACTGCTTTTCGGAATACAGGTACCAATTTTTATCCAAAGCTTAACTGGCCTTCTTCTAACCCTTGGTCAAGATTAGACCTATCAATCATCCATGCCGCTTTTTGGGCAACGACACCCCTGTCGTAAGCGCAACAGCACGCCAATGCACCACAATACAGAAGGTTCCGAATACCGTGCTAATCGGTTCCAAGCTGTATTAATAATGAAAGTACCCGCTAATGAGTGTACAACCATAACCCCCAAGTTTCAGCCTCCACAGGCTCCTCACCGACACCAGGAGGGACTAGGTCGCTGGGGCCCCGGATCCCTTGGTACCAATATACCCCTGGTAAGGTTTCGAGGAAGCACAGGCACAACCTCTTCAATTGAGCCCCAGCAAAGCTCCGGAATGATCGACGTATTTTAGGGCTTATCATCATATCATTTCAGTATGCCACCCTATTATTAGCTCAGCAACCTATGTTTAAGCTGAGAATCAGTCAGAATCTCTCCTCTTTTCACTGGCTTGGGACAGTTCTCCTTTCGGAAAGCGAAGTTTCTCGAAGAGAACAGTAGACTACAACGTGAACATATTTAAAACCTCTGGAAGTATCAAAAATAAAAAAAATCGATGTGGAAGACCCAGGACCACGACTGCACCCGAAGATATTGATTGCCAGCAAACGTAACAGACATCTTGCTGCTTCAAAAATAGCCGCTGAAGTGAATTTAGGCCAATCTGAACACCTAAGTGTGTCAACCGTCAAATGAAGGCTTCAGCAAGCAAGCCTTCGTGGCCGTGTTGCGGATAAAAAACCATTATTACATGCCAGAAATAAGAAAAGATTGGAATGGGCGAAACAACACAAAAATTGGATACCTGAAGACTGGACAAAGGTATTGTGGAGTAACGAATCGAAATTCTTGGCTTGCCTCCAGGCGCAGAGTCTTTGTGCGGAGGTCAGCAGAAGAACGGGCATTAGACCAATGTTTAGTGCTCAGCAGATGAAAATAAGCAAGAAAAGTATGTCAAGAGTTATATCCTAGGAGTTTACGTTAAAAGCTTATCGTAGACCGACCGGCCAACTGTTGGACACCGGCTTTTAAATAAAATACGACTACAAAGACCAAAAACGCTTTTGCAACCATACGCTAGCAACAAACATCGGGACATCCTTTTTACTGATGAGAAAATTTTCACCATCGAGGAAAAATAAATAGGCAAAACAGTGGAGTTTATGAACATAGCCGTAAAGAAGCGGAAGAAGCAACGTGGCCACCATCCCGTTTCTGTACTAGTCGAGCGGCAACACGTCTCATGACAAAACAAATGGTACAAATTGATTCGTGAGACACAGAAATTTTAGCGGCTATCTATCTCAGACTTAAACGAAGATTTTGGGTCACCATTTCTTTTACTTTAGCAATATTAAGTTCAGTTGAAGAGCGAGGCAAATCTTCTCCCACATCTCGGCCACTTTTGAAATCCACACTCATACGTATGTTTTTTTTTTTGTAAAGTCGATTCACCGTAAATCTTATGCAACATTTTCAGCGCTAGAAAATTCATTTACAATGCAAAATTTAAAACAGATTCTTTGTTTGATGTTTTTATCCATTGTAAAAATCGTAAAATTCACTTGAAATGAAGTAACAAAATAGCACACTGTAAACAAACTAAATTACAAGTGACGCTCAAACTCCACGTGAGTGTAGAGGACAGTTGTGCCAACTTAGCGACACAAAGAATTTTGACAATCCCTTTAAGCGGGCTTTTTAAATGTTCGATTTCCGGTACTTTCTTGATATGATAAAAAATATGGTTTTGAAATACTTAACATCGCCAAAAATGAATGTTGAATTATTTTGCACCTGTGACTAGATATTCAGAGTCATATTAAGTACTACTTTTGATATTTTTAAGTAAAAATAAGAGACATAAGAAAATCGAAACGGGTGGGTTCACATTCCCATGAAAATATTTTCCAAGACAATAATTACTAACATGTTATTATTTCATTATAACAAAATAATTTCGTATAGCCCCCGTGTCGCAAAGCATACAAATTTGTTCCTGAAAAAAAAGTACTTACGCTTTCTCCTGACTATGCAAGTGCTGAACAAGCTCATCACGTTTATTTACAATAGTCACTAGTTCAGCTAAAAGTAAAGCCTCTCGTTCTCTTTGTGCTTCCGACTTTCGCCAATCCTCCACGGAAAGTGCAGCGCGTAATTCTTGATTCAGTAGTGCATAACGCCTTTCCAGATCGTTTTCTTGCTCTCTGCAATTGAAGAAGTTATAAAATTTCCTACATTCGATAAAATTAGAAATTGGCACCACTCACAATATATTCAGTTGCATCTGACGCCGCAGCAATGCATTCTTTTTATTGACTAGAGTGAACCATTGCGATAAAAGTTGTTCTTCTGTTTCGTCCGACTCTGCGATTTTAAGAAGTATGCAAATTAGTAAATTGCTATGTTTTCAAAATGTTGATAAGTGTGAATAAAATATCGTATAGAAATGCAGTTTAATACAATTAATAACTGGTTATTGTGCAGATTTAAATTCAAGCATTCGTTTCAACGAATCAACATTAGTAAAAATTAAATCAGCATTGAGCTTGGGCTTTAGTCGCTTGCTCGAATTTCAATATGCTGCATGTTTCGAAATAAAGCACATTCAAAACGGTGCAAATGTTAAAAGGCAAACCAGAACAAATTCAAGAATCATTTCCAGTAACAGCGAAGCATAAGCTATCTGCACGTATTGCAGTTAAAAAGTATGGTGTTTTAATATTCATTGCTTAGCGTTAGAGCCGATCAGTAGTAACAGCAGCGGCAGCACCCTTAACATAACTCTATGTCGACTTGTCTTCATCAACCATCCTACTGACCACTTCGTTCTCGGCTCTTCGATCGCCGCCGCAAATGGATGTGATCGCGATCTTCGCAACGGTTACCATTGTCAATAGTGCGATCGCGTTTACTATCGCAATCGTCACTATCGTCACTTAAATCGCTGCTCTCGTTATCACCGTCGTTACTTGTATCGTCGTATTCCCGTAAATTTAATCTTACACAACCACCACCGGGACGTAAAAATCTAAGGAAATTGAAACCGTTTGTATTACTTGCGTTTCCACCCATCACAGCTCGCAGTTTCTTTTCCAGGGTGCTGGCTTTTAGATCGATCGCCTCCTGTTCGCGCTCGAGCGCCTCCAGTTCACTTTCGATGTAGGACATTTGATCGCCGCTCTGAAAGCAAACCACAAACATCATGTTAAACGATTGCAGACCATCCAAAGGACTAAGAGGGTTCATGAAATATGAATTGGACTTTGTAAGAGTTGCGGCGATAGATTCAAGCATTCCAATACACATGGTGACCAGCAGTGAATAATGAATCGCATACATTACCAATTGTTGCTTTTCCAGCAGAAAAATAAAAACTTACTCGCTTTTAGTGCTAAGCATGAATAAAACACAATTCTTGTTCCTACCTTTCTTTCGATTTTCGGCGATATTCTCTCTAGGACTGAATTGAATGATTGTAACGGACTCGTACCATTACGATCAAACATCCGACCGGGAAATTCATTCAAGATTTTATTAACACTCGCATAATCACGCGACGTATTGATCCGATCTCGATTCTTAGACGGTGACGTGAGCAAGGGTTTCATCAGTCCTCCGCCACCACCGATTCCTTTGTTCTCGCTCGACGGACTGAAAACGAACGCCTCACCTGCATAGATCGGCAACATAGTGCGATCGGGCGAGTGCGGTACCTTTTGCGGGAACGGTTTCATAGGCGTCAACGGACTATCGGGGTTTATGGATTTCAATCGGGTTTCAGCTATCAGACGTCGCGCGTGATCGCGTAGCCGTTGTTGTCGCTCATCCTGGAAATGCAATTATAGTAAAACCCATTCTCCTTTTCACGATGACTCTTGCAGCCGAAACAGCTTTCGAGCTCAGCAAATTCATTTAGCAATCTAAAATCAAGCAAAAAACCATGCTAGGTTTGGTACTTACATCGTGTCCACCCTTGCCGTTCTCCATTTGGCCACTTTTGAACTTTTCAATCATAGCTCGGGCTTTTTCACTCATTTCCTTATGTCTATGTAGTAACTTCTAAAAAAAATAAAATCACACAAAACAAACTTTGAAATTCAATAAAAAAGCAAAGCCCAAAATTAAATTCGTTGCATTCACTTAACATAAATTTCGGCAGCAAAGAGATAAAACTCGAACGGAAAAATCAGTTGACAAAATCATGTTTTTAAGGTAGATTTAATGATAGTGTATGTAAAAACTGTTTAATATTTTTTTGGGTTTTAATTTTTTTGACGAGAAAACTAAACCAAGATCTTTTTACTCGTAATTTTAAAGATATTTCTTTTTGGCACACTATAAAAAATATAGCGATTAATTTGTTTCCTGTCAAAGGCGAAATGGGAGCCAGAGAGCTGTATGAGCCGCAGTTCAAGTTCGGTTGCTGACCTTGGTGTGACAAAGATGACGACGAATATAACAACCTAGAACCAGTGCTGGATTGGCGAACTTTAAATCGCATCTAAAGATGATATCAATATGAAAATGCACCAAGAAGCAATGCAATAATGAATACGAGGGTTGAATAATTCAAATGATTCTGAATCCTATGGAGTCATTTCCACAACTAAGAAACGAACTTTTATTGAAGTGCCTTGAAATAAGTGAACATCTATAGGGTATGTAACTTTAATGAAAATCCTGCCAAATCTTTCTTCAATGCAACGGGGAACCACCAATTTCGATGAAGCACAGAATTATGGAACAGATACAAGTCCTAGAAGAATGATGTTTGGAGATTCAATTGCCCAAAAAGGAATAGAAATCAGTCAGCCCTTTAAGCGGCTTCAGACAAATTCATTTATGACTCAAGAAGAATTTTAATTGAATGAGAAAACAATTTTGTGTTAAGAGTATAGCAAACATAAAATGTTTAAAGCTTCATTTCGAAGCAACTGATATTTGCATAAATCGCCACCTAAATCATATCAAACAAAACAACTGCAAAAAGAAATGAAAGAACAACGTTGTGCATCTAATCGCCACGAATTCAACTCAAAATATCATCTACAACTTATTCTGAAGCAACAATGGAAGAACTCTACCAGTCAATTGTGTGCAATTCAATTATAAGAGCTTCAAATGTGCGTGGCATTTTATATAGACAAGAAAGTGAACGCTAAAATCTAAAACAAACTCTGTAAAAATCATCATCACAGAAGACTTACGTACATCAAAACCACTTGACAAACCAACACTCTTTATTGGTTGCGTTCACCTTCAGTAGTAACGAATTACCAATTGGGGCAAAATCTTCACTACTTACATTTGCAGTGGCTGCATCCAAATTCGGGGTAGCATTCTTATCATTGCCATCATTGTTGCCGATCGAGTTCAGATTATCACGCTTGTCGCTACCATCCTCCTCATCACTGCCGAAAGGATCTGTGAGCTCGCGTCGCGTCATCAACACAGGTCTTTCTTTTGGATCATTTACACCATTACTGATCGAATTTGTCGTTGTTGTTGTTATTGTAGTTGTCGGGGCCAATGTATGATTCGTTGTGTTCATTTGTGCTATTGGTGACGTGATGGCAGATTTTATCTGCTGTTGTTGCATATAATTATTCCCTGAATATTTATCTTTTGCCGGTGATAAAACTTTCACTAGTAAATTCTTTGAGTTGGCCAGAATTAGATTTTTCACATCCTTTTTGTGAGTAGGCGAGAGATTGCCACCATTATTGCCGATTTCGTCGAGAGTTTGTAATTGTGCTTTTAGGTGATTTAAATTCAGGATATTCTCAGATATATCGGATTTGTAGTTTCCAATTACGTAACTGGTTTCATCGGATGTTTCGCCTGGAAATGGAAACATGTATTTTTACACACTGGTATAAAGAATGATTCATAAAATGTTTAAATCAATGCTAAATAACAGCAATGCATTGCTGGGGTTGGGAAAAAAACCAAGACTTGTGTCGACGATTTCCACTATTAATTCGCTACCTCAGTACTTGAGTGTTTCGTGTTATTTTTTTTCGGAAGGGTGAGTTATCACCAGGAATGAACGCTGAACAACTCTGTATTTATGTATTATCATACTCTCAAATTGAAATTTAATAAAATTTTATCACTTAGAGTTCAGAGTTTATTTGAAATGCTAAAGCGAAATTCTTGATTAAAGAGCTTTTGAGATTTAGGAAGATGACGACATACTGCTCACGATGCTATGACGTCGTGATCAAGAGGTTGTGGTCATGAAAAGTACATTGATAATATTCAATTGCACCTTTTCTCAAGTATGTGATACATTTCGACACACCAAACACATACGTGTATTTTCTACTCTTGCTGTACGATGGAGAATTCGAAGGCCTGGAATAATCTTGACAAAAATGTGCAAGAAGGGGATGCTTCACTACATGAAGATGACGTTGTTGACTGTTGATAGTCAAAGCGATGGTAACAAACATTTTTTCGAAAAGAGACTAAGTTAGACAAATCGACATTTGGACCGTGATTGGAGCAACATGATTTTTACTGATGGATCTTCATTTGTTTTATGTAAATACTGGAATAGAGCCTGGACAAAAAATGGGCTGAAAGAATTTAGCGGCGTGGAGTTAAATACCCGGCAGAGGTGCTCGTTAACGGATGCTTCTTTGAAAGGGGATTCGGATAGCTAGTCGCTTTTACGAAACTTTGCTTAAACCTGCTGAGAGTTTATATGGAGCCGACAATCGCGATTGGATTCGGCAAGAAGACAGCGATTCTAAACAATGGAGTCGCCTCTGTACCAGTTGGAAAGAAGAAAACGGAGTCACAACTTTGGATGGGGCATCAGAAACTCCAGACGCGAACTTGATAGAAAATGTGTGGTCACTAATGAAGAAGAAACTAAAAGGCAAAAATATAACCACCATTTGGCAGCTCACGCGGGCCCTCAAAAGGATATCGCAAAGATTTACTATGAAATACGCAGAGAAATTGAGACAGAGTTGCACAAAAATATGTCAGGCGGTAATTGATAATAACGGCGAATGGATTCCATATTGATATAATTGATAATCCATAGTATATTCCTACGTAGTTGAAGAAATTAATTTAATCCAAACGACTCATAGTGTTTCTCATGCTTTTTTTGGTTACACGTTTTCGTGAAACACACTGTATCATGATGAATTCAATGGAAAAACCCTCACTGTAATGGAGGCTATTTTTTAATTCGGAAATTAATATAATGAAAAAAATAAGCACTCGGCATATTCAACAAAAAGTTTGGACATTATATTGTTTGTTATATTGAACCACCACTGTACTATTGTTACTGTAGCTTTGCTTGACATCCTTTGTGGCACTATATATTAACCTGAAGGTGCCACAATTAGAGTAAAATATGATAGGAATAATAATGGCACCAACAACTCTTATTGCACTAAAAATAATTAATTAAGGATCATATCTGTGCATGGAATATTTTAATCAAAAGCCAATTAGACAAGTTGCGTTCAGATCGTATTTGCAATAATCATGTTCTAAATTTCAATAGTTAACTTATTACTAGGAAAGCTTTCAAGGACTCAACTTCGACCGACAGCTGCATATCGAAGTCATATTCCCATCATTAGTTGATAGTTTGGATTTGTATGGTTTGCACGGCAGAATATATGAACTGCTGGCAAACTGAAAACAAAGGATCCTGAATCGATAAAAAAAAGTTTTACGTGGATTTGTAGAGTAATTTTAAAATATGAATGTGAAGCGAACTATATACGCGTCATATTTCTATCGAACTCGGCTCGGTCAGCAAGAGGCATCAGAGTTCACAACAATAAAGTTGAGTAGCTTTGTGGAACAACTCAGCCTGTTGTTTTTAACGAAAAAGAGCTGATTGTAATGCCAATCGTTAGAGAACGAAAAAACTAGAAGAATTTTATAATGATTTCTATTACAGACCTGATTACTGCGCTATATCCGAACAAAGCAAAATCCTATCAAAATTTGGACTACTAGCTGAAGGAATTTATTATTCAGTTTCGATCAGAGTTATAGGCAGATAACTGTTATTAACAAATTTATATTAAATAACCTTGTGTTAGAATTTGCGCAAGAGCAGTGACTCGCTGCCAGAGAGTCATCGTCTGCGTTTAAAAAACGAGCCTTATACCATTTTCACGGCAAGTTAGAATTATTCGAAGCGATATTGCGCTGCTGTCCTTCAGTGAAAATCCCCAACTACTATCGGTGTACCGTGCAGGTAAACGTCGCAGAACACCAATTCGATAGGCGGATTAAACTCTACGAAAGTCAATAGTGGAGTATCTGATTGAAGTACAGTTGAATTGGATCATGTATTTTTCACTAATGTTCCCTGGATTATGTACATCATTAGAATTAAGATAAGAGTCCGTGGATTGTAATCGAAAAAAGCGGTACGATTAGCATTGCGGGAAAATAAATGCCACCCAAGTCTACAAGCATTAGCTAGGATCAATGTTCTGTGTTTATCAGGAACTTCATAATAGCGGTTCGTCTTCGGTACACGATGTTTGTTTGTTCGTTCTCCTCGTGGTAAACAAAATGCGAGTTTTTCCGACACTTGACCTGGCACAGTTCGAAACGATCTTTTACAGACGGAAAAAAGGCAAATTGGCGACCAAATGCCTTCGTCCGTAGCTTCGCAAGATATTCCCCTTTCTCAGGATGCAGACAACATGATACACAGTTTTCGTATGTTGCACAGCAATGACAAGGCGCAGGATATAGGAGTGAAGCCAAAGGAAGAAGTTTCGTTTTGGAAACGTTCGTTGGAATAAATCGCCTGGTTGAAATTCTTTTTTTAATATGAAATTGGCGGTTTATAGAATTGCTTTTGTTTTATTTGAGTTACCATCTTTCCATCCAAAAGATTTTTTTTGAAAAATATTGTTAGTAATTGATTTGATCTTCACAAAATACTACGTGTTGTTTTTTTATAAAAGAAGAACTTTCTTTTAATTTTGTGTATCTTTATTTGGATTCGCTGAGGAAGACCGAACGATTACGGTCGAAAATCGATTACGAATCTAAATAAAGATACACAAAATTAAAAGGAAGTTTTTCTTTTATAAAAAAACAACAAATATTGTTGTTTGGAAATTAATCGTTGGACACGGTCGAGTTGATAAAGAAGTCAACATCCGGAGCCCAACGGTGTTTTGTGCTGAGCAAAATTTCGAACGGCACCAAACAAGGTGTCCGTTTTAGACTTTTGAAAAGAGTACAACATGGAAGTAGCAATCGGACTCAGCGAGTGGATCAAACCCATAAAATAAAGAGAAAATTCGCAAGTAGTTTTAAGTGTATCTTAGGGTCAAATTACACGATATCTTTTTTTAAATGAAAAATCAAATTCGTTTAAATTTCCTAAACGTTCTTCTGATTCCTATTGACTGTGTGGAGAGTATATTGAGAATTATCCCCACTTTTTGATGGAATATTCTTTTGTATTTTTTGTTTGGTTATACGAATCGACTTCTCGTTTTGAGATTCGCTGCCGCGGCAGCCTAGGCTTGCAAAAACACCTCTTTTCGCGGGTGAACGTTCAGTGTCATTGCCCGAATCGTGGATAAAGTTGACTACGCACGAAAAATGAACGTAGCACTTGATGTACCATAAGTGGAGTACCAGGACGAGCTCTTCAACTCAACAGATCATCAAAGAGCAGCCAGATACGTTCTAAAGAAATTTTTAAACTCCTGAATTAGAAAGTGACATACTGATGTAGTTAGATTTATGTGTAATGCCACTGCGAACTGTACTGTAGTTTACAGGCATTGATTTGGTCAGGCATTGATTTGAAAACTTGACTTGATTAAGAGTTAAAACATGTTAGCTTATTCCAGGACAATTTTCATTTAATTAGACAATATTCTCTGCAGTTCGTCTTCGCGAGGCAAATATTCGGAACATTTGCACGCAATTTGTATTTACAAACAGTATGAACTGCCATTCGAAAGCTTCAGACGCGAACTCTAAAAGAATGCAGTGGTCTATACTGGAACTCAATTATTCAAAACAACCATCCTTTTGAGTTTAAACACCTTCAGGTTCCTGCCAACGTTTCTTTTGCTACGTATTGTATGCTACGTCATAATCTCAACCTGTTTCCGCTCAAACTTTTTATGTAGTTTATACAAAAGCAGTTTATAAACAAAATTTACTTAATCGTTACACTTTTCCAAAGCTTCATTATTCTGGACTGATGAGAATATTCCATTCACACGAGTTTTGCAAGCGTAGGACAGGAGAGAACCGAAACTATCATTTCCTTTTTCTGTAGCCTTTCACATAGCAAATTCTTTGCTAAATGTTCCCAACTGTAATGAACAATTCCATGTTCAATCGGAAGCAATTAGATACAACGAGGTGAAATCAGACTATTACCATGAAAACAAAATGATCAAAATTGCATGCAGTACAACCTTGCCTATTAAAAAGGCATCAATCAAACCGGCCTCTAGTTTAGGTGTGTCGCCTTACCAATTTGTTCAATTTGCAATTGTTTGCCAGTGAAATGTGCTCGTAGCTGATGTAAATAAGTCATTACGGCCAATTTATCAGGAATGGCCAACAAGTTCATGTCGCGCGGCTCAATCACACGTGGGATACCTAGTGATTCTGCTGCATCGAAGGCCATCCGACAATTTCCAACTACGTCGTGCTGCGAAAGCTTCGTCATATCACTGGAACACACATTATGTTGTCATTAATTCAATACAGAAATCATGAATGAAAACGTACATAAGACTTGGCTCGAAATGATGGATAATTGCACAGAACGCCATTCCATTGCGCCAGCTTGTTGTCAAGTTGGTCACCTTGATGTTGGGGTAGTCGCGGGTCACATCCTTGCACCATTCGAGAAGATCTTGGCCCGGTGTACGTTCTTTCAGGTTGATCCTTTCAATTGGTTTCGGCTTCCTGTTATCGTTGTCGTAGCTCTTCTTCAAGTTTAACGGTTGCAGCTCGGGACGAGTCTTTTCTTTGTTTTGAACGACTTCTGGCGGTGCCGGTGGTGGGGTTGTGATTATTTCTACCTGTTTTGGTGGCTCGGTAGGCGGAGTTACATTCATTTGAATTTCGTCCTTTTTCGTTGTTTCCACATTTGCAGTCTGATTGATTTTGGCTTCTCTCAAATCGTGTTTTTGCGATTCCGCGGCAACTTTTGATTTGGGGATGACGTCCACAATTTTAGGAACCGTCCTGATTTCTTCATTAGGCGATTTTATACTCGATCTATCATCAAACCCATCTAGCGAGTTTGTCGATGAAGTTGTTGTATTCGAATGTCCGTCGATGACCTGTGCTTTGAACACTTCTTTTGAACTGAATGTATCTACGGTTGGTGTAATCTGAGGTAGATGATCTCTATGCTGGTAGTTTATATCGACCGGGAAATACAGATGGTTGTTTTCAGCCAATGGAGTAGGATCTTCCGATAGGGAAGGTACTAGAAAACCAATTATGGAAAATTAAAATGTGTACATAGCTTGGCGATCATAATATATCCTTACCACTCATTGGTGTCGCCAAATCACCACTATCATTTAAGCTCGATGTTAACATTTCCAATTGCTGTGTAAAATCGAATACGTGTTCTGAAATATCGCCACAACTTTCCAAATCGGGAATATCCTCGAGATCATCTAAAGGCGCCACATCACAATTATTGTTGACGGACATCAACGAAACTACACTCTGCATGTCCTCGTCCCTGGCGTGCAAAACATTCAATTAGCGAATTTTCTAACAGAAAATAATGAAATATGCTTACGTAGCTTTTCCTTCGCGCAAGAAAACGCAGCTTATCGTTAGTTCTAAGTCGGCCGATTTGATTTTCTTCGAAATCGGTTTTAACGTTAATGTGAAACTTTGTTGCGTGGGCTCAATACTTGCGTACTTTCGCATATTTATACTTGCTGAAGCTAGAACTCTTTTTTTGCCCATAAGTGATATCTGGAATTGAAAAATTCAACATACTTGTAATTAGAAATTACTTGTAATTTTATCAAGTTGGTGATAGGAAAACTTTTGTGGTGGATAAAATGGAAAACTTAAAATACTGAACCGAAAAATAACGTTATTTTACGTTCTCGTCGTCAGACTTTCAGGACCTGGTTACCACTCCCTTAACTGTTATAGCTATTTTTTCGGACGAGAAAAATCAAATGTGATATCCAGCCAATTTGAATTCGCCAAATTTTAAATTAGCAGACAACCTAAAATGTTCTCAGTCAAGAAGGACTGATCTGGCGTCCGTTTCACCATCTTTATTATTAAAACCTATATCATCCTAGCAAACATCCTTATGTGCGTTAACTTCAGGAAGCAAATTATAAACCCGGGATCTACAGACGGTCCTTGAAAAATCAAAGCGATCCATAATTATGAGAAATATTTGATACTTATTCGAGGCTATATCTCAGAAGAACCTCAGTTTCAGGAAACTTTTTGGAATAGAAGTCAAGAATCGAAATAAGAACGAAGCTTTGTGGTCTGAACTTGAAAAAGAATCTTAAATTTGGATTTCTAATGGAACCAAGACTTATACCCCGTTTCCATCTACGCCAAATCTCTAGATGAAGGCAACTTTCCCAAATCCTCATCGAAATCTTGTAGATTTCCCATATAAAAATCGAAATCTAGCCGATCGTAAATCTTGTAGATTTCATCGAAATCCACTCAAAATCTCATGGCTGCGTGTGGCAGCATTGCAAATAATTGTATTTCAGCACATTCAGCAAGTGTCAAATTGTGTTTTGAATACGAATGCCAAGTCATTTTGGTGTCAAATAAAGGTAACGAAATTTTTATCGTCGATATCCATTGCAATTCCACTCTCTACCAATTTTTAACAACTACGCAATCGCGAAACACACACCACGATTTCAATAACGAGAATTATCTACTTTCAAAATTTTATGTCATCTCATGCAATGACAGTGACAGTGACAGCCAAAATCCGATTTGTAAGTGGAAACACTATCAAATCACTTCGACAAAATCTAGAGATTTGGCGTAGATGGAAACGGGGTATTAGGCGCAGACAAGTGCAGATGTGAAGGATCTACATACTCAGGCATCACCTGGTTTATGCGTGTACAACGATTGAAAACTTCAGCACAGCTCTCGCTGGGATGATGACAAACGCTGGAGGATTTCGATAAAGTTAAAGGATGCTTATTGCGAAGGTGATGTCCTCATATGCAGCACCAATTTAGGTATCATCGCTTTATTAAATGAAATGCAGCACAAGCAACCGAAACCGCACGGTAGAGTCGCTAGATTTTTTAAAACAAATCCTGTACATAAAAGATTCGCTGATGAGGAAGCATGGCGAAATTGACTATCATTTAGCACAATTCTTGAACGGACACGGAATATACAGACGCTGCGTAATTACATGTAACTTCGAATCCGTAAGGAGGTGTGCAAATTTTGAAAAACAGATCAAGCAACTAAACGTGAACAGACCTAACAATGTATTTTGACAAAATGTATTTGAACTCTGAAGTACAAAATATGTTTACTTGTTGCCTAATAACTTATGCAGATAGTACATACCAAGAGAAAAAAAACTTTCTCATGAAAAAAAACGTTCCATTGGTTATTTTTTTCTGACCCACAAAATCAAAATTCAATTACCATACAATGCGTCACTGTATGAATTATATTAAACCAAACAAATTATCTCCAGTTACCACAATGAACAGTTCAACAATTCTTTTTTGTACAAACAATGCATCCATCTGTTCAACATCTTGTCCAAGCGGCATTTTTGGCGGTGAGTTTTCAATATGACGCAACAGAAATTTCCCAGTGTCTACGTAGAGCACGTGAAGGTTGGGTATTGTTTGTGAATATGTAGTGTAGGAGAATGCTGACAGTATCAGTAATTGGTAGGATGGTGACTATTACTATTATTTTTTAGGTGGAACGATGATGTTAAAGGCAAGTGTGGTTTTTGACATGGTAGATACAATACAGTTCTACCGTTATGATAATCACGCGAGGACATTTTTTGGTACCAAAGATGTAATTCTAGTTAGCGAAAGTTGACATATCATCAGACGGGATTTTATTTATTATTTTTTAGATTTTCTTTTCTTATCATGCAAAGATTACACTAACTTAAATTGGGAACGTCTTCGAGATTTCAAAGATTTGGCTTAAAAGAATGATGTGGGTCTTAACTGAACTGAAATTGAAGTGGAAAATATCGTTTACAGTCTCGAACCATCCAGTAGCGAATCTAAAGAGATCCTATCTTGCTATTCAGAATTGGATAAGAGGAAAGGAAAGAAACTACTGGCCGCCATTGATGAATTCAAGACAATACAAGCTTCTTATCCACCCCTAGATTTTAAGGCCACTTATCAATGAATGATGCAAAACCAATAGTAGGCTTTCTAAGGAGTAATTCACTATGAAGAGGTCAACATTTTAAGTTTTATTACGCTTAAAAATGATTTGGAGTCGACTTCATTAAAAACGGTGCGTTCATTCGTCATGAATCAAACATTTGATTTTGCATCCGAAGCTCTAGCTCTGGAAGAACAGATCAGAAAGAATCAAAAATCCTTAGGAGGTTTTTCTTACGCAAATGGTCAGATGCTGAAATGCAACTTGAAACTTTTGATAAGTATGAAAGTGATTCTGCTACAACGAATTCGAACGAGCTTAGATTCACATTGACGGCTGAAAACGAAATACTGATTCAAAAATAGACTCAATCTGTCCTTAAAATCCTACGTATTTTTCAAGCATTTCAACCATTTAATGGTATTTTATATTAGTCTATAATAGTTTTTCAATTCAAATGACCGAACTCTTCAGATAAGTATCTCAACGAGAATGTATACAATATAACAGTCTTTTCGATTAAATGCGAATACACCCAAAATAGATGCAATTTCATATTTCCGCCTACACGTACCCAACCAATAATTTAAGGGATGGTATGAACGTATTATACCAGACTAGATCTCAAATTACAACTACTTGTAATCATCCCCTGTTACATTTTAGGAATGATTCACACGCAGAAGAGGTCGAGATCCTTTCGAATGAAGGCATGCGGAAAACACGTTTATTTCACTCAAAATCCTGAGTGCTCGTTCTTCGTTCCGGGTGAGAATTTGTTTACGACAAGAATTTCATTACAGAGCCCATCAATACAATTCCCGCCTCCATGGTGGATTTTTTTGCGTCCATCATTGAGTAACATCCTTCTTGCATAGAGTATCCGCCTTAAACGTTTATCTTCACGGATTTGGGAATCCTTAACAGAGTGTTGCTAGCAAAATGAGATCTTGAGTTGGGTTTTTGTGAACTATTTGTGAACGACATTTAAACTGATCTTTTATTTTGAATTTCCATTCTTAGAGATATCTGAAAAGGCATTGGACATGGTCGTCCATTTCATCTTTGCTGATTTCTACAAAACAATTTTCATCACAATCTGGCAACTCTTCGTTAGTATCATCGTTCAATGTATCGCGGAAGCTGTTCCTTGCCAACTGAAAGGCCACTTATCGTAAATTGAATTGCATAGGTGTTTGTCTTCGAGGAGGTCTCCTTCATAACCAGCTCAACTACCCTCTTTATGGACCGCATCGTTGCCGGTGGTATGCCTACAATTTTCCTTTCAGATTTCTGCGGTTCGTTTCACATTTTACTCGTAATCGAATTTATGAGGGCGAATCAAATATTCCCGAGCAATTTCATTTAAACAGCGTCGAAACGGTTCTGACGAGTAATTAGTTTACTTTATTAATGAATGTTCTTCGTTCAATAGGAATAGTGATGGGTGGCAATTGTTCCTGCATCTATAAATATCTAATTGTGTTGAGAGGTTGTTGCTCTTCATTTCACAGAGGCGAATGCGGGAAAATTAATTAGAATGTATGTGGAAAATTCAACAATAATGAATAGTAGGGGGGGGGGGCAAAATAAGACACACGGGTTTAAGAGGACTTTAAGGTTGTTTTTAATGGGGTTTTTAATTATTATTTGATTGAGAATTAATAATTTATAAGAAGGTATGAATTCAAAAAAATCAATAGCACGGCCTTGAATTTTTTCGTTCTGACCTCATTTTTCGAAACAATGGATAAGAGTATTTAAACATATTTTAAAGTTTTATATTATATTTTTTCATATTTATCAGGAAAAATTAAAAATTTCTTGTGAATTTAATGAACATAATATTACTTATCAAAGACTTGAAATATTTATTTAAGAGAAGTAGAGGTTTTTCAAAGACAGGCTACCTAATCCTTGCTATTGCAGTTTTATTTGACTTGAGAGGCTTTTTGTATGTTAGGATTACAAGTCTTTTTATGCAGTCAAGCCGAAGTAGGTCCTTGATGATTCGGCAGGCAAGAAAAAACGATAATGTCTATATTATTCTAAAAGTGAGAGAATGAGTTTGTGTCTATAATATATCCGACTATATTTGACACTAGTGTTAGCTAATTTTTTGAGGATTATCATAAAAGGAATACCTCTGCAATTTTCATCACCTTGTAATCAATTTATTTCCTAAAAAAGGGGAGTAGGTGAATAGTTTGATATGTCTTTGGAATACTAGTTGATAAGTTAAAAGATATATATTATTATCTCAAGTACCAAATAAAATAAGGGAAAGTTACTTTGACCGTTCCGAAATAATGTTTTTATGTTAATTTTTAGTTTCCCTAAACCCATTTGCAGCTTTTGAAATCATTTTCTTAATTTTTACCATAGTTGTGGCAAGTGGAAAGTCTTTCTTAGGTTATAATCAGTTAGATACCCCTTTTGGTGATGTACGAGGGAATGCTGAATAGATTTCGTCCTGAGGGAAATAAATAAAAAAATGCTTTGCTATTTGTTGTTGTTTTTAAAGTGCGTGTTGTTTTGACATTGACTACAGTGACGCGCTTGATATATTAACATAAGTGTTGTTTATAATCTCTGGTTTAAATGCTTGACATGTACCGTTTTACACTTGAATAATGCTTCTGTGTGTGGATTGTAAATGAACTGGAAAACCGTGTGAATAAACACGCCTACACGATTCCGAAAATAGGGACCATAAATTTAGACTATTCTTTATCCACTTTGAACTTTTTGAGAAGTTTTCCGCCCATATGTACTCACTGCATGAACTCTTGATTAAACTCTAGTGCACATGGTTGAATTTATATGTTTCTTCTGCGTTCACAATTCAAGTACAAATTTGATCTAAATAGTTTTTTGAATTGTTTAAAAATGTCGTCAAAAATACAACTTTCTACTGTTTGTTGGATGGTATTGAAAAGTTTGATAACTAAAGTGTTCCGACCTTGTTAAAGTGATATACGCACTTTCTATAATACGTTTTTAGACACTAATCTACAAAGTTTTGAGCTATTTACCATATATAAATTTTGGGGTTCTCTGGTACCAGTTTTTCTATTGTTTCAATGTTTTATCGGTGACCACTGTAGCCAGGCAACTTGGACGGGAATCGTTTTCAACTAAATATCAGCCCTCGTTATCATTACTCAATTATTGTTTTGAGCCGATTGAATGATTCTTTGCTATTCTTAGCTCGAGAACTTTTCAGCCTTTTTGTATTTACACTCTGATATCTTCCAGATGCAGAGACAGCGCATATTAAATGCTTAAAAATCCTTCAGAGCCTGACAATATGTCCGAAGATATTGTGATGTATCCGAACAAACATCTAACCAGCCAACATTAAAGTGAGGTATATATTACCAAATAAAGACATCGCTTCATATATGGACAAATATTGTTTTATCACCTCGTAAATTTTCCTCACGACATCGTAGACATATAATTACGTAACGTTTGTTATTGATACAATCATGTGGAACTCGGCACACATTTAGTAACCCGATACCATTCGTTACAGCGAGCAATGCACTGCTAACAATGATGTAGATATTGCCCTTTTTTAGTTGCTTGAGTCATGTGAGAAATTCATCGATTAGTGCATGACCTTTTTCTGTTGTGGAAAACGAATTTTTTACATTGTATATCATTAATTAGGTCAAAAGTGTTTGCCCACCTACGGGTGTTAGCATTAAGAATTTTTATAAATAGTGTGTAAGAATTTAGAGAAAGGCTGTATATTAGAACTATTGAACGCTTTTCACATAGTGCCTACGCTTTTCACATAGTGCCATATTCTGAATGGATCTAAGTTCGACCCGTCTGAAAAACGAAGGAATTTAACATAACTTTGTCAACAAAAGTGATCGATAATAGGCTTCGTTTAATTTTTTTGTTTATTATATTATTTATATCAAGAAAAAGTTATATAAAATTCATATGTTTTCGTGCATTTCTCATCCTTTTCTAAAGCTATTAAGGTATTGTCTGTAAGAAGACGTTTTGAGACAAGAATTTCTAAAATGAAATTGTGATTGGAAATTTAACTTATTTTGGCCAAAGATGTAACAAGACAGCCACTAAAATTTCGGGTGCGTTTATGGAATCAAACATTGTGTGTTAAAGAAGAGTATTCTAAAGAAGTAGAGCTCTAAATGTTTCTGCATTTAGTATGGTTTTATACCACATTTTCTAAGAACAACATTGATTTTCCATCTTCTTTAAAATTGCCTTTTCAAAAAAAAAAGTTTAAACTTAAGATAGGAAAAATGTAAAAGCATGGTTATTTATTGTGTTAGCAATAAATTCGATGATATACCATCTAACTATCATCAACAATCTATCATGCTTGCCATAATAAATTCATCGAAATTGTAGCCATCAACTTCTTCCAACACCATTCCAATGCGGTCATTATTATTTCAAACCCACAATCCGTATTTCGAACAATCGATAAGCTTTGTCCCTAATGTACATTCAGTTCCTTTTCTTCCTTATTCTAACGAATCGATACTTATTGCCTCCATAAATATGGGGAACATAAGCATTTGTAGTCGTAATCTTGCATATAGTTATAGTTATTACAAGTATGTAACAGTATATTCCCTTGAACAATGCTCTAACGCTTTTCTTATGCAGAACGAACAAACAAAAGGGAAATTACATGCGAGGATACTAACAAAAAGTCAGTGTTTCGTATTCAAAGTGGAAACACTTGTAAAATATACAAACTTGTATGTGTTGTGACATGGCTAGTAGCAGCTCGTTATTCATGCATGCACCCAACCCATGTCATACATTCGAGGAACCATCGTAAATTTTATCTTCCAAACGGAATGGTAGGGTGTCGATATGTGAATGGCCACGCGGACTGATCGTTTATCATAATGTAAATTACACGTCTTATCTGTCTGCCTGCCTTTGACGCAAAATACAAAATAGTGTATGTGTTTGATTGCGATCAAATTAATCAATTAGATTTGATAGGTATACTTTATTTGTAGCTTTCAAATATACCGGTAAATGCTGAGAAGTCGTTCCAAAGTTTCAGTCAAAAATATCTACAAAGCAGAAACACATATATGAAAAAATGAACGAGACACTCGTTAGGTTATTTAGGAAATTATGCATAAAAAATTCTCGAAATATGAAAAATATTGCATTTTTTATTGAAAAGTTATAGTGTCCTTTCTCTGTATGCGAACGAAATAACATATAAACAGTACTCAATCAAAGGTACAAAAATATAAATTTGAAAGTAATTGAAGGAAAGCTGAGCATCAAAATACAAAAAATGTCAGCTAGAAACATTTTCCAAAATCAGTAAGAGAATAGGATACAAGTTTCTAAGTTTCACGAATCAAACCCAACATGAATATAGTTTTGTATTCGTGTATGCCGGACAGGGTCATTGACGTTCAACAATATTCAAAGGTACACCCAGAAATCATGAGTATAGGCTAACAAGAAGCTTTATCACCAGATAGAATTCATCATAAGTTATTGCAGGCCTTAGCCGCGCACTTCATGCGGTAATGCACATCGAAGGCCGTGGAATGCGGCCTTAGGTAGCGACAGCCGTGCCTGGCGAACGTAGCGGAAGCCATGTGTGTGGAGTATGGCAACCCCGAGTTTAATTTGTTCGCGGAATGCTTTTATCTCGTTTTTTTGTCGGTATTACAGTTCTTGTGTAGAATGATAAATTATTAGCGCCTGAAATGGGGTTGCATATGTATGTTCCTTAATTTTCAGAAGCGGCAGTGACTCTGAAAACAAAAAGACGATGAATAGCAGCAAGGCAAATGATGACTATAGTTGGGACTGCTTCTTAAGTGTTTCAGCCCATTTACATAGCGACAAAACTACATAGTTTTGGATCCATTCGTGATTTTGACCATAATTGGGTTCAAAATGACGTGTTTTTCCATACGTTTTCAAATAACCATCGGAACGTAGTTTGGACCAAACCACGGATCAAAACAAGTTAGTATTTGATGTTGAAACATGCAATAGATGTCGCTAGTTAACGTTTTCGAAATTCACCACAGCGTTTGACACAATAGGTGAAGATAATGCAGTGCTCTTAGTAAGAGTATGTCCACTGCAACATAAATAAATCGAATTCAAACAGGCGCGAATGAAAATAACTTCTTTAAATATATTTTCATCGACTTTTCCTTTGAGTTTCAAGGGGAATATTTTCTTCCTGGGAATATTTTCATTCATAAGAGCTTTTATAAATATTCCATCCATTATTTTACAACCGCAACTGTTGAACAAGAATATCTGACAAATGGAACCATCCCAGCGCAATGTAATCGGTCCGATGCATTTAGAAATGCGTCAGTCATAAATACGAAATTTCGAGGCAGTGTAAATAGGCTATTCCAAAGAAGAAGAAGTTAAATTTTCAGGTGATGGATTTAAATCCCTGAACCATTTTTCCCTTCAGGTTCGATGCTTGGGTAGTCTCGAGGCAAATGTGAGTGGCGCCGAAAAAAAAATTATTTCACACCTCTTCGCGGGCGATCATCTGATGAGACTACCCACCATAACAAAGATAATTGTTCAAAATAGGGATGCGCTAGAGGATTTGACATGATTCCTTCAACTTTTGAAACTTCATGTCAGAGAACTACACGCCAAAAATGCAGTCTATTTGCTGTTCTATTCTGAAAATTTTAGATAGCAAGAATGCTGGCTAGATGGATGAAGCGGAAAGGAAAGGAGGAAATACTCGTGAAAATGGTGTGCAGTATCAGAGCTCCCAGCAAGGAATAAATTTTAGAAGAGCAACCAGAAAATGTCGGATCTTTTAGGAATGAAATTATCGCTCGCTTCCACGATGAAGTAATACCTGGCTAAACTTTCGATTTTTGCTATGAATCTAAAAAAAAATACTGTGAAATTGCTTTCCGATACAAAATTTTAATTTTTAACGTGATCAAAGAGTACGTTTCGATTTCAAACCAAAACCACATTAAACCGCAGCTCCGTGCAATATAGTTATTGATTACCGTAAAATGATACTTTTTACTAGCAATTTACGAGTATACATATATGTTAGTAAGACATGAACGATAGATACGGCTAGCTCTTTACAAATCACCATCACTAGCCGCTGCCATAGCTACCATTATTCATACCAATTTTTTTGCATTATCCTCCATATCCATATGTGATGTTAAAATCATCCGCGAAGAATATTATTACGCAGCAAGGTATGTAAGAGAACTTAATTCGCCAAACGTATTGCAATTGCAGACTTGAGAATGGCGTAATTTATTGCTGATTTATTTGTGAGATACGCAGAAAATTAGAATCTAAGATGCATTTCGATTATAAATATGTATTTATTTTTAATTGAATTAAAATAAAATCTATTTTCAATTCTTTAAACTATTTCGATTTTAGGCTCTAGCAAAAGGTATCATGTATTTTGCTAAGACATATTTTCTACATTTTATTTCTTTCCCCATTTTCACTATTAATCTCAAAGCTAACGCGTCCTGTTTGAACAATATTTAGGTTCTTACAACAATTTTTACCTAAGCATACTTCACTAAATCCATACAAGTAGCTCAAATATTTACATCCAACATTCAAGGTACATAAACTAAAACTTATTCACCGAATTCAGGACAAATATTCACCAAACCACTCATCCATCAAAAAGTGACGACATATGTCCGTTGAATTTATTCTGCTTAGGATATTTACTTGTTTCGTATCTGCACATGTTATCCTAAAGGTGGACGAAAAATTATTGGGAAACTTTTCAGTTGCAGGCGAAAATTTATTGATTTAATCACCCTAACACAGGGTGGTAATTCTTAGCGACCATCATGATGACGCAATGCAGGATTTCCAAATGAATTTTCCAGCAACGCTTCTAGGATATTTTATGAGCCCAAAGGATGCACTTTTGATTGCTTCGACGCAAAGTTTGGATTTGTTTTCAAGGATTTTACACGAATTGCATAGTAAATTCAATTTATTCATTTGAGTCTTTCATTCCATGAATTTTTTTTATGTTGGATCTTAATGTTCATTCCAAAGTCAAATAGTTGAGATCTAAATGAGATTACTATATTATAACGAATATTCTTCGATGTCATATAGGGGTTTCGTTTTTGAAAAACCGCTTGGCATCAACGAAAACAGACTCGCATAGATTCATGGTCAATGTTCCTCAAAGTATATAATGGGGTCTATTCCAGCAAAATAAAAGCAGGTTGAATTTTACCTAGTGTGTCCACGAAGAAGGATGGATGGATGGATCAATAGGCAAATGCTTGCATCGTCAGGTTGAGCTTATTTTCACCGAACAATAAATTTTAGTTATATTACTTTTTCTTTCAATTGATCGACAGTCAAGAAATCATGCAAACCACTAAATTAGTTTCTATGAAATTCGTTCAATTTTTCACATTATCTAAAGCACATTCAGGAATAATGGGATCTTGTTTTCTTGAATTTTCACTTAGTTTTAGTCCTTTTACGTTTGAATTATTTAATAAATTAGAAGAAGAAAATGTTTTACACAATCCTTTGTTCACAAAATGCATGAAATCAACTCGGGCGAAACTTACTCATGGCGTCTTTTTATTAAATGGGTCAAAAAGGTAACACCGATTAAATTTTTTCATATTTGTATTTGAATAATTCATGAAATTTATTTTTAAACATTATACTGCGATATATATATATATATATATATATATATATATATATATATATATATATATTATATATATATTATATAAAAATAAGTATTGTTCAAAAAACCTCAAAAAACTCTGACATAGAGATTTTTTTCCAAATTTGACGAACGAAGCTTTGTCAAATTTTCAAAATCAGTATTTATCTGCAAATTGATTCATTTTTCATGCTAAATGGTGCTAATGATGCTTAAATATATAATATTCAACGAACATTCCAATCTTAAATCAAATCTTTCCAAAACAATTTAAACTGAATTTATTTTAGTCAAATTTTGATTAAGGCGAATGGTATTTTAATTTGGACGAGCAGAAGCAACTCACTTGGATATTATTTTTTAGTAACACATTCGGTTTTGTATTGATGAGATGATTGCTTGGATCTATTTTTGTAGACAGGATTTGCAAGAGATCCTATACTTTGCTGGAGCAATTTTTAACAATTTTTTATTTATCAAACCTTTCAAAAATTTGCTCTCACCGCTTTTTACCGAATTAGTTTAAAGATAGAACCTTTAAAAAAACTGGAGATGCCCAGGACAGAAAGTCCGAGAATAAAATTGCTGAAATTTCAAACCATGTCAACAATCGGCTCCTTTTTCATGAATTCTAGCCTAATGAGCTTGCTATGTTTGAAATTTCTACTATCGACGCACAGAATTCTTTGACACAAAATAAGTAGTTACTCATATAAAAGTTAGCTAATTTCACGTCATCTTCAACAACGTTCTTTTCTTTATCTGTTGTTACATACACTTTTAGCCCGAAGCCTAAACTGGTCGTATCGTAGTCGGTTTTGCCGTCACATAACTAACAAACCGTCGCTTCCGCAACACAAAAATGAAAAATACGCGAAGTTAAAATCGCAGACCCTCATCGTTCGACCGCTTCCTACCTACATATGGCCGTCGTTCTTCCGTAACAAAAGGGAATTTAAGCGGGATCAACCACTTCCTTAAATTATATGAAATATTGTTCCATCATAAAGTTCTTCGGAAGGTAGTTGGATCACGATCTTGGCCACAGGTGATATCGTCCTCATTTCTGGACGGACTCTTTTTGTGTGTTGAATTTGCAACTATCTGGCAATGTGATCTGGACATTTGATAGATTGTGTTTCGATCTATCTGATCACGACCGGTGATTGCCCGCCGGGAATCGTCCGTCGATTGTTCGCCACCTAGTTCAGCTTTTATGGCACAGAAGTTGCTACCCTCGCCATTTTCGATGGATCCGATATATGAAAAGTTGGATTACGACATTGCGGATCCGAGCCGCAGAAGATAAGATTCGCAACATCCGGGTAAGTTTGAAGGATTAATCTTTGAGGTTTAGTGTACTTCTTCTTGAATGTCCGCGGAGTTCATTTCGCGGTTGCCCGATGGGATGGTCCTTGTCGTCCTCGTGAACGTTTGAATGCGAAAGTTTCAAGCATTCCGTAAATCAAGGCTCCTGCGATAATGCTGGCGTCTATGTGTTTCCTGTTTGCTGTAATTTCCTTTGGAACGAGACAACGTCGCCCATATCGTTTTGAATCACATTTTCACGCATTGTTTCAACTTTTTCATCTACCATATTTCTTGAGAAGCGCATATTATTTACCAAACTGTTTCAAAAACCCCGACCATTTTTGAAGATTTCGAGATCTTCGACTTCGTATACCTTCAACACATTGGTGAGTACTTCCTAAGTGTGGAGTCGCTGTAGTTGGTGCTTTTAGCACGGACTTGCTATTTTTTTCAATAATTATTTTAACAATAATATACAATTTACTTCATGCTTAACCTTACGTCCTATAATTCATTTCTATATAAAATATTCATTAAAAAAATCAATGATATAATTTCAATAATCTCTCAACTCTACGAGCCTCCATGGAGTGGTTTCATGCTTTAAAATAATAAGAATAATAAAATGTAGTCTAAGTGCGACCCTTGAGGCCAACACGACTAACTTCCCAGTATGGTGAATAAATGCTATAATTTGCTTTTATTATAAATTACATTTATTAATAATTATTATTATTAAATATTATTATTCTAAATAAATATAATTACTTTTATTATTTTTATCAATTTTTTATCCAATCATAAAAGCTTTGGTAGAGGATGACGTCTCCACCACCTGCTCATCCTCTACCAAAGCCTCGGCAACCTCGTCCTCGTCATCCTTCTTGTCCTCCACTTCGTCCTCAACCTCGTTCTTCATTTCGGCTTCGGAATCCACAACTATTATTGAGGGTATTTATTATTTACAATAATCATTCGTTATTAAGAATGTTTGATCGTTACTGAATAGTTATAACTGACTTTATATATACAATATCAAATTATAACTAATATTATTTGATTGTTATTAACAATATTAAATTATTTATAAAAATATGCAATTATTAACTGCATTAGCGTCTCTACTCCTGATAATATAAGTTTGGAATTTCATAAATTAATCTTTATTTTTTTTTTAAATAACATTTTTTTACAAATTTGATCACAATTTTGCTAAAACGCACAATAATAACAACATTACTATGAAGGTATTTGGTATCTTCACGAATTAATAGTGCGTATCAACAGTTTAAAAATAAGCAATTTTTGGTCGTTTTTTCAGTTTTTTCATCCTAAATAAAAAACGGCTCAACCGATTTTGCTGAAAAGTCATTCAGTTCTAAGTTACGTAATTACGCGTCGTTTAAAACCAGTCACATGTCAATCCGATCTTTGGTTCTCGAGATAATCGAGACGAAAAATAATTCCGAACGCACATACGTACATCCGTACATACGTACATACGCACATACACACATACGTACATACACACTAACAGACATC
The DNA here is from genome assembly GCA_963942545.1 of Oxycera nigricornis. Lineage (NCBI taxonomy): Eukaryota > Metazoa > Arthropoda > Insecta > Diptera > Stratiomyidae > Oxycera > Oxycera nigricornis. The sequence goes on from OZ012662.1 coordinate 12,573,257, forward strand.
TCTCTAAAAACGATGGATTTGGATTCTAGAGACCTTAAAACGTGGAGATATGTCAAAATTTGGGATTCGCAAAATCGACCCCATTACAATAACTTCCCATAGGGAACTGGGAAGTTAATAATAATTGATATCGTTTCTCGGTATAATTTGTCATAGCCCGGAGTGATTTTCACCTCGGATGAAACATATTCACGTCGTTTTTTTTTGTTGGCCGACTGCGATGAGTGACAAACCTAACGATGTCATAACCTCTAAAAAATTGTAAAATAAATCGGCATAGGATCATTAACAAGATTCTAATCCTGTTCTTTCTGCAAAAAAACATGCAGTTTCTAACATAATTTTGCTATTAATTTAAAAAAGTTATAGGCAGTGTAAAAAGGTATAAAAACTGTATTTTTATCCACAAGATTCAATATATTACTCAATAATAACGCAGCGAAAATGCCTATAAAAATTTTATATTATCGACACATTGATAGATTTACAAGGGATAAATCCTAATACGGCACAAGTCGCTATTTGAAACCACTTACAACACAAACTATGTGATATAACGTGACGGAAACTAGACAGGAAAAGCGCTTCAAGAAAATGTGATATTTACAAAAGAGTTATGGATATTTGTTCGTATTCAAAAAGGAGGATTGGATAGTAAGAATCATGGATTTCAATTTTTTGCGATACCAAGGACATAATTCAACTTCAACTTCAAAAAAGTAGATGAGAAAATCAGCTAGCGCAGAAGGAACTAAATACATTTTGTTGCGAAATTTTGATCATTTGTGCATGGAGGATAGTATCATTTTTTATGAATACTACTTTATTTCAAGGAAACTCGAAGAAGACGATACTGATGATTATTATTATGATTATTTGAATAAAGGTGCTTCATTTCAAAGTAGATTACTTGTTCAAAGACTGGTATTTGCTGATGTATTCAAAGATGAGATCAAACCAAAAAGTAGTATAGGCTAATATTTTCAGAAGTTCACTAATCAAGTTTCTCACCAAAAACTACTAAATTAAAAATTATTAAAATTGACTGTGTATTCGTTATTTATTTTACACACTGAAATGATGAGTAGTTTCAAAACGCTTTATTCAATTGACTTTGTTTGATAAGTTAATTCGAATTCATGTCAAGTAGCTTTCATTTAGTATGTACTTACATCCTCTATCACAAACGTCCAATCCTTATCCTCTAGCTCATGTGTTCTTGGGTCCTTGAAGAGAGTTACTGATATGGTATGATTGTCAGGCACCGGCCACGATACATGACCCACCAACGGGTTCATCATGTCTGGTTCCCAGGACAGTGGAATCGATGCCACTCGACGAGATCGACGTGTCCAAACTACAGATAGACTTGTTGGCCGCCTGTAAATAAAAAAAAGGATATTAATGTATCAGTTTTCAAGGAATCCACAAGAAGTTTAAAGAATTCGATTTTCTCATCTCGAGTTTTTTTAACATTTATCCTGTGGCTCATCGAAATTATTGATTGATTTAAAGCGTCGTGGTATTGCGCAAATTATGTAAACAATTTTCTATACAATATAACACCCAAAGATCCACTTTCTTTGCGCGGATACCCTTAAGTAAACCATGACACACTTGAAAAACAACATTTCAATGAGTTGCAATAATTCTCGTTTTTGTTAATGTAGACTTCTTCCTTTCATTCTTATTCTGCCTTGCCATCAAGAATCTGATCCTACTTTTTAAGGACTTTCAATGAGTCCTTTTTGCTTATTTTCCAAGATATAAGTACGTATTCCACTTCATACGTACGGTACGTACAAAACGTTAAGCTACGCCTAAAGATGGTTTATGATAGTACAGTCGCTCCTGTACAATATAAAACTGAACGCTAACACCAGGGAAATGGGTCAATGATAGAAATTGAAGTTTGTTTTGCCGCTTTTATGTTGCCAGTTGCCAAAAGGCAAACGCGAAATGCTGTTAGAACAAATTTTCACATTTTCCATCTAAAGTGTTATTTTTATTTCACTATTCGGAATGAAGCCATGAGGGACGCAAAATGAAACGAATGGACGAATTTCGAGGCACTGAAATAGAATAGAAATCACTCGAGGGATGGATGTTTTTTCATTGAAAGAATCCTGTTTATGGCATGAATGAAGTCATTTTCATGAACTATTTTCGTTCTATTTTCATTGTAGGATAGTATTTTAGTGATAAATGGCATGTGAGTACTTGAAATTTTTACGAGCGGAATGGAAGTATTATTAGTTAGGGTGTAGTTTTTTTCGCAGAAAATAAATCACTAATGGGCAATTTGGGAAAATGTACTCGTAAAGGTGGGTCAATAAATCGTACTTCGATATTGAAAATAGGTCACACACGATTGCTATAGTGTGATGAGGTTTCGAGCTATTCTATCGTCAAATACTATTTAAAAAATTTATTATCAACATCCGAAATGTTAGATACGAACCATTTACTAGTTTGGTTCAAATATCGATGATGATTTTGCTGGACAGTTTTCAACGTAAATTGCCTATCATATAAAAGGCACTTGCAGCTTTCCTTGACTATGGTCCTGAATGTGTTTTACGACACATTTTAATGAAGGACATCAGCAGAATTCGCCATAACAAATTCACTCTCATATATCATTAACGAAGCTTCAACATATTATGCCAATTCTCTCGAACATAAAATGGCTGATCCAACATGAACGTTATCTACAATTTATTTCGTATTGTACATTATGCAGAAGTTTCCTTCTGAGAATCCAAATGAACTATAATGCCACCATTGAGGATGTCTCTGAAGGTGTGTTTGTTCAACGATCGTCATCATGCAATTCAGCAGTTATTTGTCTGATTTAATGGAACGAAGACGACGACGGCGCCGTTATCGTAAGTGGATCGTAATCACTAAAAACAATTCAATTTCCTTCTGTGTCACATCTGCAATGCTTCCTTTCTATAATGTATCTTAAGATATGTCGATATAAGATGACATATCGTGTGGGTTAATGCTTTTTACGGCCCAACTCAAGCCGTGACAATTTGGTTCGACGCGCCGGTGGTTATATCACTTGTTGTAATAGATTTACAACGATGAGACACCACATGAGAGATTGTTGTCGTGATTCAAAATTAAGTGAATTGCATTGAAAAGTTCGGAATGTGTATAAATTTAGCTTAAAACAAATCTGAAACAGATATTTGGATTTCATCACGAAAATCTCTATAAATTCGCAGCACGAATTCCTCAGGATGCAACAAGGAATCACCAACAACCTATAGTTTTTTTTAGGAATTTTGCGGGATAATTTGAGAAGCGATATTCTGATGTACTGCAAAAATCAGAAATTATCTATGCCACACATCAACATTTTTGCTAGCCATTGGATCTACAAATTTGAAACCTTAACTAGGTTGGACATAAAAATTTGTGAACATGGATTTAGATCTTCTATTCAGAGACATAGAAGGCAAGTAACGAGAGGACAAAGATAAAATACATTTAGTGAATAGGTATATCGACATTATTCGTAGTTTTGTCCATTTTCGCGTACAAACCGATACATTTCAAAACCACCTTGGGAACGTGATTTGGACAAAATCACGATAAAAATATGTTTGTAAACGATGGTTGGCTGGTTGGTTGTAGTGGCAGCCCCTTTTGCCAAAAGGTGGCCCACTTAGGCCAAGATAGGCCCATTGTGATACTACAAAGATATAGGGTACGGCACTAGAACCTGTGGGATGACGAGAAGCATTTAGATTCTCATATGAAGCTGGCTATACAGCTAATATTTATATTTGTAAACGATGGTGCCATATAAAAGAAATGTAGTTTATATATTTGAATCCATCACAAAATATTTCGTAAAAAACTTAGCGAATTTTTTTAAAATGTTTCTGTGAAATAACTTATAAAAATTATTGCAGTAATATGCCACGCAATTTTCCATTAAATACTATCCTGGTATAGTGTAAGCTGTTTTGATTTTTTTCTTATTAATTTCGGTTTGAGGTCTTTTATATGCCACAAGATATTAAGTAAATATTAATCTGAGCCTAATCTACTGAGTACTCTGAGAAAAGATTTTCCGCAGCACGCCTACAGCAGGCCTGCACACCAAGTCGATGAAATCATGTTTTTGGGCATGTTATTCGCATCGGGCACATACAAAATCCATACGAGTGCGACTTTTATCCAAATATAACGACCCTGGTGCAGGCGTCGCACAGTGTGTCATCCGTACAATCTAGGTGGACAAAAGTCATTTCCAAATTCTCACTAATGGGTGATTAAGTAAGGTGAACAACACCCCTAAACACCTTATTACAAGATTTTGTATTTCAAAGTCTGTAAATAATATGTACACACATGTATCCAGGCTAAATTTTATATATATCCTAGCTGCACATTTTCTGCTGGCAAAAATATGTATAACAGCCAGCACAATTGAGTAAAACCAATTTTTTTGATATTTTGCAGAGCACATGTATTCTATTTCAAAAATTGAGTTTTGCGAAGAATGGCTCAAACATGAAAAGGCTGAAAAAAACTCTTTCGACTAAATTTCATTTTAATGATATCAATGTGGATTCACAAAGAGATATCAAAATGAAATTGGCCAGCTATTCGTCGAAATTTGCTACCAAATGGGTTGCTGCAGGAAAATCAAAGGCGCGTTTCTTGACTAAGTATAAAAGCTGGTTGGAAGATGAAGACATTAATTTCCGTGTGTGTTTTTTACTCTACCGCGACCTTCTACATCATTTAAAGTTGCTACTCATTCTGGAAGACCTTGAAAGAAATTCAAGGAGGCATCATTCAAAACGAGAAAACGTCGAGTTGAAGACCTTGTTCAATCGCGTAGCGTTGGGGAATTGATGACTGCGTCGGAAGTAGCTGTGCGTTCGACAGAAAAAAGGAACATTGCCACAGTGATCAGACAAATTAGGGAAAGTTCAGAATCTCCAAGTGCTTCCGTAAGTTTTGAAAATATCAGTTTTTCAGAGAGTGCTAGACAATTAAGTGGTGACGAGGCATTAGCCTATTACGTAGACTCTAAATCTACAACGCATTCATACAAGCAGTCATTAAAACTGCAATTGTTCCAATTGGACAGCTTTCGGAAGAAGCCCAGGAAGCTAGGAACAAAGATTGTCGTAGGTTGCGGGTGTATAACACCAGAAAGCGTTCAAGTATTGCCACGAACAGAGACTTACTTTCCATGTTGCTTATAACATCGGATCCTCTGATAAATAGCCTCCGAGAAGTTCCTAACAAGAAGACGGGTAACTTATGTCCTGAAGTCTTAAAGCTGATTATAGCTCCTTTAATAGAGCCTCGACCTCTTCCACGTTCGCAACCAGCGCCTGCGTCTAAAAATGAGATAGACTATCAGTTGCCTGATACCTCGGACGACTCCGAGGACGAAGATTAGTTATAGAATGCTATTATTTTCTTTTATTATTACTTTGTATTCAATTTGTATTTCCGAAAAACACAGTGTATTTATTTAATGCTTGTATTGGCTTTAAGGTTATTTTGTCATTTATTAGTATTTTGTATTTTTATATTTTCAAATAAAATTATTTTTTTTCTGAATTTTACATTTTTTTATGGTGATCCTCAAAAATAAAGCGTATTATTAACTACGATGCCTTATATTCTTGTAATATTACCAAACCAATCGATATAAATTCAACAATGTCGAAAAATAATGTTGTCCACCTAGCTTGTTCAGGACGACACACTGTGCGTCGTGCGGACAAATAGGCAAAAAATGTCTACAACTTCTTTCGCGCAAATAGTATTTTAGTGCTATCGATATTTCCTAACGATAATTATACGTAAGTTTGAACACATAGCTTGATTGTTTCATTCCATCTTCCGTTTGTCAATGAAAGTTGGAGCGATGCATGAAGGTTGGATCGATCAGTTTTCAGTTGATGCATATTAGCCTGAAGTTCGATCCCCGATTGTGACGTTTCACAGACACACACATAATTTTCTCCCTTGTTCGAAGAGATTCGTATGGAGAGAATATCCTCACACCAGGCCGAAATTCCTATGTTGTATGAAAACGTCGTCGTAATTGAGGATCGAACCTCAGGCTCACATACTGGAATTGAGAACCAACCCCATGCGAACCAGCGATGATAGCCTGGTGCAAACCCCGCTCGAACGAACAATGAAACTGTGCAGACCTGGTGCTGGACCCTTGCGAACGTCGCGGGGCGCGTTTCTTCACAATACAAACAAGGTGAAGGCCTGGTGCGAACACACCATACAAACGTGGTGCGGGTCTCCGACATTTCAAGTCGGCAGGTTCCAGATAGCTAAAAACTGCAACTGCATTGAATGGATTTTCGTGAAATTTGGGGATGATAAATCAAAAAAATAAAATCAAGCATTCTTTGCAAACATTTAACTTTACTTTGTTACATGCAAATGCTCAGTATCACAATGATAAATAAGCTTCAAAAATCTTAAACGACTGACTTGAAATGACTAACAGGTCCTAATTGGTTTGGAGTTTAAAAAGGGCATGTCATAATAGACACCTTGACCGTATGCATATATGTATTTCCCAATCCCAATATTCGAAAAATTCAACGAACCTTAAAATAAATTTAAAAACGTTCAACACTTATCGTGGATATTTAAATAATCAACGATAAGTGTTGAACGGTTTTAAACCAACGAATCTTTTTGTGATGCTAGAAATATTTGAAGACAACCAAATGTTGTCCTTAGATGGATGAATGGTTAAGAACCTCTACGCCAGAACCATGCAGATTCCGTCCGGTAATAAAGACTGTACAAATAATATCTAGTCCCTAAAAAACCTCAATATTTGTCAACCGCACGCTGTTTAGAGCCTAAATTGCTCAAAACAAATATGTATGTAGTCTTGTGCACACAATGTCACCATCATTGAAATTCCTTTGCTTCTCATTTCATTTCCCGCATATCAGAAAGGTCTTTCCGTTGTCCCCCAGAAGTGGTGCTTCAGTGTTATCGCATCGTGTTGAACTGTTGCAACAAAGATAACATGCGAACTGACGAGAGAGAAAAAAAGATTCTTTCGACGCGCAATTGATAATTTATTTACAGCGAAATGCCACAACATCTAACATAGTCTAGAAGCTTGCTAAGATTGTTTAGCACGTAAAAAAGACATAGTAGACAATTTCTTTAGCTGTGAGCTGAGCTATTTTCAGTTCTAGATGGAAATCTTCAAGTGGCTACCGATGGAGCAGTAAATATATAATCTATTTTCGAATTGCGAATCACCACGAAAAATATTGTAATGTCGAAAATGAAGATTATGTGGGAAAAATCAAGGTTGCTGAAAAAAATTCTGATGGTTTTTTTCGAATCAGATCAATTTAAATGACATTAATTTTTGAAGCTACATGAGGATGCAACAAAACCTCCGAATTAAGGATCAATAATTTTCTGAAAGGATTTTTTCCTTTTACATAAAGCAGTAAAAGTAAATAAAAATAAAATAAAAATTCTGATTTGAGTATCAACGAGATTTTCAGAATAGGAATTAAATGATAAATATTTTCTCCTCCCCCATTTAATTTCAAGAACTCAATCGTTTCTGTCAAAATTCATTTCAAGATTTTGGTTTTAGTTTGTAAAGGAATAGTAGCAAACTGATGTCGATTTAAGATACATCATTTTATCAGTAATTCATTGCCATTTTTTTTAATCAAAGATTTTAAAAAAAATCAAAAGAACATGACTATTATACTACATAACCTTTTCGTATAAATTGACCTTCCTTCCAAGATTACACCATCATCTAAAATGATTCGTTCAGTATTGAAACGTGCCGAATAGCAAACAACCATATCATCGAAAAGTACTCAACGAGATCCTTTCCTTGGCAAACAATAATCGATGGAAGCCGCTTTTCCTCAAGAGACGCATAAGCAAGAAGTCTAACAATGCAGAATGAGTAGTCATTTAATCTGTTCCTTATGAGCAAGGCATATCGTGCTCTAGTCTCTTTCTTTGCCGAGACTCACTATCCTTCGAGAATACAATACAGACGATCAAGGGTTGATGACTACAACAAAATGACACTCTTGCCTTTGTCTAAGCTTGAAGTTGATTGTCTGTGGAAAAAGTCTGGGCATTATGCATATGACAAAAGAAAAGGTCACTTGCCTTGGAAAATGTTGCGGCTGATGATGAGCGAAGAATGGAAAATATAATTATTAGTCTGTTTGTTTGTTTTTCGCTAGGAAGTTGTTATATTGATATTAAAGTGAAGCGGGTTGCCTAGTAAGTACCTTCTGGATGGATGAACGGAAAGAAAAACTATCACAAAATGGAAGGGAGAGCGAAAGATTTCCACATAAATTAAGTCTGACGTGATTGCTAAAGGTGTTAAGGGAATATGACACCTTCAAATTTTTGAAAAAATCGAAATTCTTTTTTTTTTATTGATTTTGTTAGAATAAATCTTTGAAAACACGAGTTTAGCAAAGCACAAAACACTATTGGATATGCAGGCTTACAGTTCTGATTTCACAATCGAAAAAAGAATGTCTTGCACGCAAAAAAAAAAATTATTAGAGCCAATGAACCAAAACAACAGTTGACCATAGCAAAAACAAAAACAAAAAAAGTCGAAAAAATGCTGATAAAAAAGTGCAGGTCCGAAAAAAATTCAGCTAAACTAATGAAAACTTTGTCAATTTACCTAGCAGTGCAACGAAATCCTGATTCGGTTGAAAACATTCGCAAGGAAATTTGGGCAGGATACTACCAGAAAATTTCTACAGATGAGAATCTTTAACACTCTAAATGTCCAGTTGAAGAAAAGTTTTGGTGTAACTGGCGCAGGGCTGAGGCAGCTGGTCAACAAGTTTTGAAAAATTTCAAGCATTCTCCACTTTTGGATGATGAAGTACAACAAATTTTAAAATCAATCTATGAAGACTTAACTTCAGAAAATTTATTAAAGCGCTGCTTAGGCAATCCAACTCAAAACAACAATGAAAGCTTCAATTCTTGCGCTTGGAATATGGCCCCCCAAGCATACGATTGTTAGCAAAAATATTACAAAAATTGCTGCCAATACTACTGCATGTGTTTTTCAATGAAGGATTCATAAGTTTACTGAAAATAAGGCAAGCTATGGAAATAACTGTAGGTCCAAGTGCGATGGAACATGCAGAGAATCGAGATGCTGCAAGAATCAAGCAAGCAGAAAAACGCAGCACTGAGGCGTCTACAGAGGCCAGAACTGCTCGTAGGGAGCAAAAATCCTAAGGAGAGGAAGAATTTGAGCGGAAGAAAGGAAAAATGTATAGCGCAGGCATCGCACATTGAATTTAGTAAGTTTTTTTTTTTAAATATCGAATTATAACTTTAAACGCGATTTTCTCAAAACAATGGTTTTCAAGTTGGTGTGCATGATTTTAAAAAAAACATTTTTCCTATCGTTCTGAAATTTTAACACATTTATCTAAACTTGTTAATGCTCAGAATGAACTACGGGTGAAAAAATCGGCACAAGTTTTAGCAGATTTTTAGAGGGAAAAAACGTCGATTTTTGAGAAAACGCCGTCATTTTGTTGTTTTTCATCCAATTTTTTTGTAGTTCCTCTTATAGTGGCTTTGATGCTGATTAAAGCCCCGTTTTTTGTTTTTTTCGGAGACTTTTTTGTGAGCAGTAATCGTGTACACTATGATTTTTTGGCCAGAAACATTTTAAATTTTTTTTGCATAGTTCAATGCTAACAAAATATTTGTACAAAGTTTCAAAAAGATTTGTTTTTGTTTTTATTAAAAAAATTACATTTTCCAAAAATTAAAAATTCGTGCCATGTGTCCTTAAGGGGGGAGCATGATATTGAATTTTATTGCATTTTTTTATTTGATTCAAACTCTTCAAGAGTATTCAGTTAAAACTTCGAATCGATTGGAGCAAAACTGACGGAGCTACAGGATTTTAAAACTCTGCTCATCGACGCATAAACTGTAAATCGACTGTTTTTGTTTTTTTAAACGCGTTTTTCCAAAAGTTAGCTTTTTCAAAATCGGTGAACACTAACACAAATCTATTTATCCGATCCGATCCTTTTCAAATTTTGGACACTTATTTTGTACATAAATAACGAAGTAACCACGTCGAGATATTTTATTTTTAATGATTATTATTTATTTTATAATAACGAATTTATCGATTTTTTAATAAAAAAATTATAAAAAAATCGTTTTTTCACTTAGAATTGATACTAAAAATTTAAAAAACGTTAAAAAAGTATATATCTCGACGTGGTTATCTCGGGAAACTCATAAACTAACGAAATCTTTTCGTTTTTTTTTTTTTGTAATCAGATGATCGAGTGATGAGTTATGCTGTGCACCGCAAAACTAATTTTTTTTTGCTGTCAGTGACTCAATTATAAATATTTTTGGACGAAAATTTTAGAGAATATTCTTGAATAATTATATTATTATAACTTTGTTCAGAAATGAGTTCATATTTACAGTATTTAAAAAAAAATCTTAAAAATATGCTTAATGTATGTAAAATTAACCATACTCCCCTTTCAAGGGTTTTAATAGGCTTGAATACGTAAATCAGTTTTCTAAATCCAACCTAACTAATTTTCACGTACGAATTAACGTCAACGATAGTGTCCTTTTACAATAATATATAGCTTCCATTTAATCCGTATGTGAGGTTGAGCAGGACATTGGCTCCCACTACGACTCTACTCCTCGTATAGTCTAGGGGTAAACAAACTTTTCTAATCGGATAAAAGTAAGCTTTTCGGATCCTCTTTCAACTAAAGTGGCTTCGTATGACACATGCTTTCATGCTGCCGAACGACCGAACGAAGAAAATGGTCATGTTGGCGTCACCCTTTGATATCCTTGTCGGGTGACATGTGTTTAGTGACATCAAATCAAACTTTGAGATGGTAGTAATTTTTCATCCTTATTGAAGTATCCATTGGATGTGAATCTCAGGCACATCTGCTAGATATTTGATCTAATATCGTGTTGTCCACAACATTCTATTATTATGAACGAACTAAGGCAGAAAAATGGACGATGTTATCCTTCGTGGGTAGAATTACCACGAAAGGGTAAATGTAAATACCATAGGCAGAGACGAGAACGGTCAGGGATTTATTATTAAGCTGTTGAGGCAACAGTTTTTTGAAAATATTTTATCGGACAAATTGTAGCAATTTAAGACTCAAATTAAGGTTAAAATTTGTCAATTGAATTTAAAATGTAGCGACATTTATTTGAAGAAATAGTTTTTAGCACCGTTAGTAACGTCAAATATATATGAGAACATTTTACTTTTGATTTGATTTCATTTAATTGTCATTTTATAACGTTTCAAAATCAAACAACAAATAGTTTCATGTATTGAGAGCAGTCTGTAAAGATTTCATGTCTAGCCTAGCCTGAGAGATGATATCTTATTTTGTTATACGAAACCGCAGCATTCTTGACTGGAAAAACATTCGTTGGCACGAATTTTTAAAAGATAATTGTAGACTGCAATGTGTACAGTATCAGAAGATACAAAAATGTAGGAAATTGTTATCGGAATTTATGTTCCATGATAAAAGTATGTTACAAAGTTTAAGAAGAAATTGAAACATTAATTTTCTGTACTCTATTATTTGATTTGCTTGCTGTATCACGTTTTATGCCTTTAAAATTATTCCTATTTTCAAATGGTGCCTTTCAAGCCAATGCTGATAAATCTATTTTTTGTTGCGTTTAGTTACATCTTTCAAAACACTATGCGACAATCCCGGCGTCTTGAGTATTTTCTAACACGGAAAATCATCTTCTTCATACTTTACTGAAATATCTAAATGAACTTCAAATGTTGCCAAGAACGCAAAAACATCTTCTTTGATGTTGTTGAACTTATTTTCGTTTGCGTAGCAAATTCAAGTGTTTGGCGCCATTAAATATATTTTTGGGTAATTTCAAACACAATGCTGTCCAACTCTTGTGTTGTTGTTTTTTTGGTGCCTGTTTTCGACGATGTATGGATTCCGTGGACATTTTTCGGGTGGCTAATTGACGTCAATGAATTTCGATCAATCGTTATAACATGTCTGCTAAAATGCAAATGAGAAAAGAATGTACTAATTGGATAGACATGAGTGTATTACAAACGTATATATGAAAGTTGTAACACTATATCTTCAGCCAATAAAGAAGATTTGATGATTGTTATTGGAATGACTTTCTCTCAAGTTAATTGGAAAGTTGGTTGCTTTCTAGGGTTAAGTGAGATTGAAATTCACTTGAATGGCTTCGGTGGACAGGAATACTTCTTAATTGTGTATATAAATCATGTTGAAGGCTTCACTCGGTTTTGGACATTTTTTTGATCTATCAATAATATTGACACGGATCAGAAAAAGTTGGTTTTTTCGTGAAAAATTTCAGTAACTAAAGTTAGAATAATATACAAAACAATATATTGTACTAGAATTGTGGTTAAATATTTTATGATACTTTTCAAGCCTTTCCAAATTCAAATTTAATAGATATTTTTTAGATAAATATTTTAACTTCTTTTTATTGATAAGTCTTTGCGAAGGGTAGGGTAGGGCTTGTATTAAATATTTTTTTAGCTTGAAATGTACTTGAGGGTCTCAAAAAAGCATAAAATTGATCTCGAAACGAAGGAAACATTTTTAACAAGATTCCAGAGGTGATATTCCGAAACATTTTATCCAAGAAAAACTGTTCCGTAGATTTTTAAGCGCGTTTTTAACATTAAAGTTGACTAGCAGCTGAAATTTATTAATTTATGCGAAAATTACTTGAAATTTTGAACATATTCGAAAATCATATTTTCCGACAAATAAAATTCTTGATTTCCAAAATGTTTCTTAAGTTGTTTAGGGTTTTATTAGGTCAGAAGGCGATTTTGTTTCAAATACTGGATCTTGTTTTCGACCTTAATTTGTTTTTAAACATGTTAATTTTAGTACTAAATTTTATGTAGATATGGAGGCTTTTTTATTTTGTTCCATGAATTCAACAATAATTCATGGCGTTTATTGTTTAAAAATAGATCAGCTACTTACTTTTAAAAATAAAACAGCTTGTAATTTTTAATAATAAATCAGCCATTAATTTTTAAAACTAAATAATACGTTATGATTAATAGAAACTGTCGTTTTAAGAAATATATAGGGTTTACAATCTTCTTGCAACTTTTTAAAAGCAATATCTTTTTGGCTAAAGTGTTCTAATATGATGGAAAATTAATCTGAATTCATTTGATTGGGGATATCGTAGACACACTAGAATAAAGTAGATATTTTGAGCAGCGAAATTTTTATTATCAAATTAATTTCCAATAAACTTCCTCTGAAAATTGTTAATGAAATGAGACGTTTAGATTCATTGTATTTTTTTTTTAAATTTGGGATGTTTTAAAGTCCTTAGTCGATTCTATTTATTGCTCGAAGTCAACAAGAAAGCATCCGAAATCAATCTTTGACCAAAGTTCTTTAAAACAACCCAATCCTATTTACGTAGCCTTAAATGCCTAATTGTGAGACACAAGTCTCTTGTACAATTTTTAGTAACAGATTGAGCAGGTTTTGATACTAAGCGCTACAATACGGGTACTTCAAAATAAAATGCATAAAATTTTATAACGCAAACAACTTAAAGCTTATTAAATAAATAAAAATATTTGAAAAAAAACTATAGACTCTAGTTTTTTGAAAAATTCAACAACATGAATCTCACTAATAAGTTTTACTGATTTTTTTCTCTTTTTTCGAATTTTTCTGTGGAATGGCGTTTTGAATTATTTCGAGGATTATTTTTCAAAAGTTTTATAAACGTTTTTTTCGTCAAGGAAAATGAAAATAATCATTGAGTGCAATTTCGTCTGCGACTTAATTCTGTAGAATTTATGACGAACAGTTTTTTAAAAGATTTTCAGTTATTTTTTCTTCTCACATTGTTTTTTGATTTGAAGTTTCGATAAAAATTCCAAAAATTTTATTTCGAAAACATTTATTAATAAATTTTCTTCCAAACGTATTCTTTAATATTAATTTTTTTGTGAAATTTATAAAAAATTATTTCAGAAATTTTATTTTTGTGAAAGTTCTTTTATTGAAAATTTTATTAGGACTTCCATTACGATGTGCAGTCTTGAAAAAGTAATTTGAAAAAAAAATGAAGAGCAAATTTTCTAGGCGACTTTGTTTTGGCACATTAGCGTGAAATTTTTGCGTCCATTTTTGGTTTAAAACTTTTCACCAAAACATATTAAGCAGTATCCTTTTTTATTAGAAAGTTTCCAAGTTTGCGAGGAAATTTCGACATGAAGATACTTACGTATATATTTCGGTACGAAAATTTAACAAGTAATTTTCACGAAAAATGTGTTTCTATAAATTTATTTTCTACAAATTTAGAATGCCTAAAGTTTCAAGGAGGATAATTACAATAATATTTTTTCTGTCAAAATTATTGTCAAAAAATCTAGTCATTAATCAACTTCCGCCGTTCATTAAAACATTTTTTAAATGTCGATTATATATTTGTTAGGTTTTCGAATTTTACTCTTTGAATATTTTTATTTTATTATTTAGTAAAATTTCGAAAAAATATACAAATTCAATTTTTGAATTTTCGAAAACATATTTTTATGACATCTTTCTTTCGAAGTGTGCATATTTCATTACACATCTAAATGTTTTAAGTTTCTTTGAATAATAAAAACTCCTGTAATTTCAATTTAAGTAAATAATTTCTTTAAATGAATGATGTATACAAAAAAACTTTTCACTAGATTTCAATAAAAGAAAACAATTTACAATTGATTTTAATCTATTTTTATCTCCTTTTATGGAATCAAATACTCTTTAATACTATTTTTATAAGCATTTTAAATTATATTCAACTTTATTGGACAAGAGGTGTTTTCACCATTAATACATTGAACGAAAATAAAGCTGCCTAGAAAATTCTGGACAAAATTAACAACGCAAATTTGGTAATATATCATTTCATGAATTTTATTCAAGAAAATTGAAAAGCTAGGATTTACGACGCCCTTGTTTCTCTTTATATTTATAATATTCAGAAGTTTATGAAAAACTGATTTTATTTTTCATGCAATTTTACTCGAATGATAACCAACGAAGCTTCGAAATGGAACATACCAGGAATCGTTACGAATATGTAATATTATTTTTCAAAATAGGGTGGAATAACCTGAAAACTATACATTTTTCCACCGAAATTCATCCACATTTTCCTTTGTATATATTATATGAAGAAATATGGAAGAATATGGAGTTTGAATTACATTTCACAAAAGAAATTTCGTGAAATGTAATCCAAACTTTATATTCCTTATGTACCTAATGCACTTACACGTCTACAATCTACATAATGCAAATATATAAAACCTGCGATAAATTACGCTCCTGCCATACTGAAAAGAAGTTTGAAATAGCTTAAGCTCAATGATCAAAAATTTGATAAAAAAGTTTAAAATGAAATTATCTTAGAAAATGTTTTTGTCTGTATTCTGCATGCGGTTCAAATTTTAGTTTTAAAAAATAATGAAATTCAAAAGACAAAAATTGAAGAAAAACATCTTTCAGATTGTACAACATGTTCTCATGTAAGTTTTCCCTTGAGGATCTATTTTTGCATTCTAGTCGGAAATCTATATCTAGGCTTGATTTAGATGTAACTTTAGAACGGCACAAGAGTTTAACTCTATCAAGTGTCCTTCGCATTGCAAAATAATTTGGCTACCGAACCAATCTTTATCCTGGAGTCAGTAATGAAAACATTTTACTATACTATATCTCCATTTTTTGATGTAACAAGAAGATATATCAAAGATAAACAACATTCATTTTTAAACCTCTTTGAAATAAATATTTACGAAGGTTTTTATTAAGATATCATATGTAATAGATTTCCAATGATCTTCTAAGCTCTGCATCAGCTCGACCGTAGTTTTGATTGAAGGTTTCTCGAATTCTAGATGGGATTTAAATATGCAGTCATCTTCGCTCAATCGACCTTTGCAGCCACAAAATTTGATAGGGATCAATATTACGACAGGATTCAGATCAAATTTCTTCACTTCTAGTTTGATTGTAGGATTTGTCCTATGTCAGAAGGAACACTTTACTTACATATATATTTTTTGTGTTATTTATCTCAGCTGTGATAAAAAAGGGCACAAGTTACGATGAAGGATATTGGAGAACATTTTTAGAATTTGGATCAGGATATTTGGTGAGACTACGCATTTAGTATTTAACACACGTTAGACGCTTCACGCCTTCATAACGAAAATAACTGGTTAAATAAGGAAGCAAACTGTAATAAAACTTTAATCATGAAGAGCAGCTACAATTTTTACATCTTATCAATTTGTTCCGACAAAAATCTCTGATATATACAATGAATGATACCACTAATATCATATCATCCACTAAACTCACCAATAAAGTGCCAGGATATTTCATAAAAGTGCTCAGCACAAATTAAACACGCAATAAAATATTTCACAACTCAATCCATTCTCCATTAAAATGTAACCTAAATCTACAGAAATCGAATGCGCAAATAAAGAAATTGTGGTGTAAGCTGTTCGCAAAAAAAAATCAATTCATCCTATTTAAGTGCACTACGGCGAAAACCTTTCTCTAGCCAAACCCATATGGTATTAGCCGAAAGAACGTCATTGGAGTAAATAGATACCCATCGTCTCCCCATCACAAGGAAGGTCAACGAAGATTATTGAAAGGTAACACGCAATTCGGCAGTTTTCGGGACGAAAATAAAATCAATACAGCAAAGATTCCTTAATGAAATGTCACAACGTAGAAAGGAGTCGTGATTTTGGATGAGCTTCATAATGTTCATTTGCAGCCGTTAGTGAACAGGGTGGATGAAAATTAGCAAATTAGTGTGATTTTTCTTGAAGGATTTCCATTCGATTTTGGATTTTGTCGCTTCAGTGTTTGTTAGCAAATATCAATTCCCCGAAGGATTTTTTATAGCTTTGACATAGTCTTGCTGGTCGAGAAGATTTTTGACTCTTATATTATAGAGTTGTGAGGCGTTAAAAAAACGTTTCCAATGAATTCAAAAGTTTCTTCAAGTTTAACCGTCGAAAAGACGATATCCTATCGACGGTTAAACTTGGAAGCCAAAATTTTAGTGTGGTGTGCTAAATACATTTTCTTTCCAATTTCAATAATTTACTGAATCTTTAAATATACTTTTTATAAATCAAAATAATATCCGTTGCACAGTTTTGTTTAAAACAGTTGAAAATTAAATTCTCCAAAACATAGTTCTCAACAATTCACAGGAATAAATGTTTTTGTAGAGATCACCCCCCCCCCCCCCATTTCTAGAACACTTCCAGCAATTGCTTCAACAAATTATTTTTAACAATTTGATTTTAATGCCTTTACAGACGGCAAAGTCTATATTTAAATAATAAATTGACTGGATTTCAATAGGCATATTTCATTAAATCATATTCGCATTGATGATTTTTTTTAATTTAAATTGAAGCGAAATTGTATGATATATAGTATCTCCATCTTTCTGGGAACCATGCATTCAAATAACACCATAGAAACATAAATTTGATGAAAATTCTTTGATATTCACCCTTCAGCACGGCAAGATTCCTTATTTTTCCAAATCACAATCTTTTATAAGACGGCGCCCTTGAAGACAATCAATTCATGCTTCCATGGCATTTCCATGTCAACGGGAAATGTGTAGGTGGCGTGTTGAAAAATAGCGTGTCTATCACAAGATTTCGAGCGAATTACTTGACGAAATCAACCCCCTACTTATTGGGATGTTACGTAATGATGATGTGGCAATAGTTGATATGATTTATGCGAATTTTCATTACAATTTTCAGGTGAAGCGAAGATCAGAAAGGAACGTTATCTAAAGATTTTAGGAAAACAAAAAAAAAATATATATATTTCGAAAAATAAAACTTTATGTGTTGCCTTTGGCAACCAGCTAATGGTTGCTACTTTTGAGTAAATGAGCATTAAAAACATAAATTTAAACTCCTTGGATAAAGTGAAGAGTGTTTACTAGGTTTGGGAGGCTGTGATGAATCTTGGATTATAAATAAGGCATTAAGGCGCATTTTCAGAAAGAAAATTTAAATAAGGATACCCTAATTATTTGTTTGTTCGTTTTTACGTAAGTTTGGAGATAGAATTCTTCTATTTTACGCATTGAAGTTTGTAATTAATAAAATTTTCATTTTTTTCGAATTCACACTCTTCAAGCTTTTATTTAACCTAAGTGTTAATAAAAAGCGATAATTTCAGGAGCTTTTCGAAGCCTATAATCGTCCACAACTAAAACCTACTAATCATTGCAACAATAATTTTTCCTAAAGTGGAGATTGAAAGGAACTTTGTTGTTTCAAAATTTACGATCTTATTTTGATCCTTTTTTTGTTATATAATTGAAAATACCAGTACTTTCAGTATTTTTAATGCAATCAAAAATCATTTCGATTATCAAGTCTTTATGAAGCCAAATAAAATTCATAGTTTCGAAATAAATTTGAAGTGAAGTGCCATAAATTTTTGACTACATTTTTTTTGTTTTGGAATGTTCCTCATGACAGGAAAATAATAATTATTTAAAATTGTACGAAAATAATATTTATTCGAAATGGATTTATTGCAATTACTCATTTCTACGTTGTTTATTTCCCAAATTACAAAATTTATCACAATATTTTCAACTTAAAACGGCAGTTGCTTATATGAGGAGTATTTTCCTGATCTCAGTTTGGCACATGAGAAAGTAGGAATGAAAATACGATTTTTCATATGTTCTCCAACATACGAAGACAGAAGATGAATGACGAATGAGTAATACTAGATGTCACTTCGGCATAATTAATGTGACAGTATTCTACCCTATCTATGCATAATATACTATGAAGTCGAATATATCATTATCAATTAAGCCGATACATCCACTAGGCTTATAGTTTTCCTGTTTCCACACTTTCAAGTATTTTGAATTTATCATGAATCATCAGAGTAATCTTATTGCTTCAATTTGGGATTCTGGATATGATTTTGAAAACTTCATTTAAACATAAGAGATCGATATTTATTTTTGAACAATACTGAAAGAATGATGCTGCAAGCTAGGGCATTTTCCATCCCATTGATAGCAGGTGAATTATCTGAAATTTGATACTTAAATGCGTATTTGAATGACATGATCACAATCGTTACAGGCTTTTCAGATATTCTTGTACTATCGCATATGTTTCTCAGAAGCATCTGACGACCTATCTTTTGGATTTGATCCTAGAGAGAACCCGAAAGGATGTTTCGTTTGTAAAATAAATTGTTCAATCGCGCCTCGTCCTCGAAGTGCTCTGAAGATTTCAACATTATTTGCTCGATGTTTTTCTTGAAGCGAAACCATCTCCAAATTTCAAACACGTATCACTTTTGGACGTTCAGTCGCAGTTTTTGTAAGTCCTTCGATAGAATAAGCAGGAAGATCACATTTTCAATGAAACTATTCTAGAGAGGCGCATTTTCATATTGTTCTATTTGTATGTCAGATACATTAAAAATCGCAGGAAAAAACATAAAATTATATGACAAACAAGAAGATTCGATTTGTTGTTCAAAGCGGAAACGGAAAAAAACGTGTTCAAAGTATAACCCCTATTTATATTACCTTTATGGTAAAAAGAAAAAAATTCAACAACTTTTTTTAAAAAAATTATTTGTTTTAAATTTTTTTTATTTTTTACAAAAGAATTCTTTTATTTTTTAACTTTTTCAACTTCTAAACAAGTCTAAAAATCACTTCCCAGATCAATTTTACGGTTTCATATAATCTCCGGAAATAGGCAAAATAACATTTTTTTAGCACAACTTCTTATGGGGCTGTGACCACCGCGAACTTTTTATGCCATAGTAGTATGTGAACCCCTCTCTTTCGATCCTCTCTACTCCATGGGGGTCATAATCTTAACCTTTACCATAATATCTATTGCGAAAAACATTAATAAGACGTTCAATCCTTGTTATTTTTGATAATCATCTCACATTTACGAGTACAGCTGAGAGCCAAATTTTCTGCGTACTCTGCATTTAAGTTGTTTCATATCTTTTTCAAAACTTTACCTAGATGTTTGTTTCTGCGTTTTTTTTCCTGGTTATTTATTTTTCATATACGCCAAGACGTTTTCTATTTGACTGGCATCAGCCAATTGTGATGGGCAATTTAATACCTTAATCCCATTTTCTTCTTTCGAAGTTTTCGAAGTCAACTCTGCGTTGACTTCGATGTATCTCTCCTTTCATATTATCATTACCGTATAACATTTTGGCGGACGGCAACAATCCTTTTTAAACAGTTTCAACATTTATGGAGTCGTCAGGATTTCAGTTAATACTAAAAGTTTGCCAAATCCTTGCGTAGAAAAGCTACCGTAAACATGGACTTTTCCAGGATGTTTGATAGTTGGCTCAATCCACAAATGTCTCACTGTACTCGTTAGCCAAAATGAGGATTAGTTTGTAAAGAGAACTTTCGTCCAGTCACGATCCATAATCGCTTGGGTCCCCTGCTATCTCCTTTCGATCTGTCTCGGAATTACACATTGGTTTCGATATTGTGGCTCTGCTTCCGATGGCGGCTTGTTGATATTCTTTTTGCATAACATTTTTCGTGCTTTTCTCAACAGAGTGCTCAGATTTTCTCTTAAATATTTTTTATCGTCTTCTAATGATGCCCTCTTCATTTTTCTTCTGCCAGGCAAATCATCCGCGTTTCCGCTTTCTCTATACCAATTTCCATTTCTTAACGAGTGTCACTGACTTTTTAAGGTACTTTGCGACCGGCTTATGACTCATTTTTGGTCCTAAGGGGTGGAAAACTAAAAATGCAGGCTAAAACCGAATTTTAAAAATGTCACTCATTTTTAATAGTGTTCTTCTTCAAGAACGCAAAATTAAACTAACTCACTCCTTCATCTCGAAGTAGAGGGAAGATCAAGATATATAAACTAGAGGCTTGTCTATATACCTTGAGGGAAGATGTACCAAGGAAGATAATTATATACCACAGGTCGATTCGATAGTGCAGGTATACGGAGCGTCACGGTCTTACCAAACACATTGTAGGTAAAAAATTGCAACTTCAACGTTGGGAATAGTTTAGAATCAATTCAAACTCTGACACCCCTATGACTACCCCAATGTTTTGTGATTGCACGAAGAGTTATAATTAAAAGTCTGATTGTGAAAAGGCCGGATTACAGCTTTTGCAATTGTAATTGATATTGATAAAATCATTCTTAATCGAATGTTTCAACAGATAAATGAGATAACGAAGGTACTTATAATATCAGTAAAAATATACATAATCCGACGCCGCAAATAAAAGTCCATATTTTGAAGGATATTAAGTTTACAATATATAAAGTCGCAATTTCTACCAAAATATCACTCGTATAAAAAAAGTATTGACGCCTTTTTTATAGCGATTGTACTCATTGTTTTTCACATATTCACGATTTTCCTTATTTTTGATCCTACAGAAAAATTTTTGACAAAAGTCAGATTCATGGCAACTTTTGCCGTTTTTTTTTCTAATGATGTTACAAGGTTTTTAGTCAATCTTCAGATCTGCATACAAAGGATTTCTTTCAAGATAAAGACATTCATTTTGATGCCGATTAGCACCCCACATCTACACCATGCGTGACCCCACTCCCCAATTATTTTGGAAATGTTTCTTTCTTACAACCAGACAAATGTTTTGAAAACATTTCCATTTTCCAAGTCGTCGTGTAGCAGTGGATATACATAAATCAGTCACGCTGATGATGTTTAGGCACTAAATTGCCATAAATAAATATATTGCACATTTCTCGTTCATTGATATGAAACATTTACTGCAAACTCTGAACACCACTTAAAACGTCCCGCCAAGAAGCTTGGCTTCACCAAGTGATCTTGAAATTAAATTCCATCAGATAATCCGGACAAAAAAAACATCAAAAATACTTTGATGAAACATTGTTTTTGTCCTAAGCTTTCATTGGCAATATGTGTGTTTTTGTTGAACGCCAAGAGATTTCAACGGGTCAAGGTTTGATTTATTAGAAAATGTACAACACTCATGTGTGGATACATACATAGACGAGTACGTGACGATATAGAGTGCTCATGTGGTGCCAATTAAGTGCGAGTACGACGATCGATCAAGATACGATCGTCGTATCAGAAGAATTATTACTATTTACATAGAGCCGGGAGGATTCGAGGTTCAAGATGTTTTACTATGATCCTATATCCACGTCTGGATAGTATCGGCGGCCACGTTGGCGTGTGTGTTTTTCAATCATAAATAAAGTAATCATGAAGATCTTAAGATACAGGCAAGATCAATGACGGCATTTTGTTGTGATCTGGACGATTTCCAGGAATCTGGTAAAGTTGAGAGAAGCATGTTGAACATGTGTACCTTGATGCTTTTATTCATTAATCGGTCGTTAATTATGGCGCGGAAAATATGAATGCCAAGAGTGTATGTAGCATAGATAGATACCGACAAAATGTTTCTACAGAAAATATTTCAAGTGCACTCTACTCCCACGCATTTATATTCGCAATTTACAATTATTTATGTCATCTTTAATTCACGTAAAACAAGAAAGTACACTTAATAAAACTCAGAGGCAACGTACAGAAACCTCATCCATTAATTCACCTTTGCGTGAACTTTCCTACAAATCCATGGTCGCTTTTTATTCCTGACAATAAATTATGTCCGTTGCATAAATTTGCATAAATATGTGTTACACATTATATTCAACGGAAAACATGAACGTTTAACATGAAAATTTCGTGCTATGAGGAAATGATGATTTTGTAGTTGGACATTTAAATAAGACTTCTCAATAATACACATTTCCATCAGTATTCATATTTTTTCAGTTTATGATCTCTTTACCACATATTCCATATTTTTTTCGACGCCCAACTTTTATTCGTTTGTATCAAAAGTTTTCATTTCAAGGTGGATTATAATAATTAACCACATGCAGTTTTTTATTTAATTTATTGAGCTTGATGACTTTTTTCATTTATATTAACGATCTGGTAATTTATGAACAACATTAACATGTGGTTTGTAATGAATGCTCGGAAGCAGGAAATTCATTAATGTGCTGAATGAAGTCAGACATTTATTAAACATATTTCCGTCAATATTTGTATATCAGAAATTTGATTACTTACAGTTCATTAGCTTTAAATAGCATTTAATTGAACGAGATGTATTCTTACCTGAAATGAAAACAAATATGATTGGTAAATATGGTATAAAAAATCATTCTTCATTTACAAATACTAATCTAAAAAAATTAAATAAAGTCACTTTTTCAAATATTTACAAAACTTAATGTGTAGCAAAGTTTTCTTTGCATGATGGCCAAAAGCATGCCGATTTAGTCCGAGTATTCATTGATTGTGAAGTGAAATTAAATGAAATTAGGAAGAGGAATTGTATCTACGGAATTTTGTAATGGAAATTGGCACCATTATTTGAGAAAATTTCATAAATTTTCACCATTATGATGGCCTCCGAGGTAATTTTTGAAGATTTCACTCATATGCGAATTGATTTACGGCAAAATTCGTCAAATCTAAGTCTTAAAATTCACGGCAATGCCGAATAAAAATTAGCTATATAACGTTTATTATTCTGACGTGTATTGTGGCTGATGAACATTAAAACTTCATTCGATATTTCATCCAAATAAGAATTGAATGAAGAAATTTAACTTCATTGAATGAATCAGAGAGTTTGGCGTATTCGATATTTTTTTTCATTTCTTAATGCCTCTCAAACGTATTTTAAATCATAAATGTCGCTTCTCAGTTTGAAATGAAAATAAATGAAGACAGCTGTACAAATTATTTACGATTTTAACGTTTGTCGTGTATCATCTACAAAACGAATGATCATTCATATGAATGATCATTCATATGAAAATGTTATTGATAAAAATCAACTAAGCAAACACAGGTATTTTACTGAACAATTGAAATTACGTTAAGGGGGTCAAATACGTCCAGAACTTACAGAGATTTTTTTTCCTCGCTGTATATTATTCTGCATAGTAATAAGAAACTTATTCGGAAAATTTAACGAGTTGACAGTGATTTAACCTTGCCCGGTATCGGAACCCTCCCCGTGCGTTGAGGTGTCACACAGCTTCAAAAGCATTTTTCTCGAAAAATCTTTTTCACTATAAATCCGAAAGTTTTTAATTTTTTTTTCTGGATTTTATTTTGAAATCTTTATAGTCGCTTTGTCTATAGTCCATGGAGGCACTTTTTTGCAGATTTATTTATGTAAATTTTTATGAACAATTGAACATTAAAATTAGTTGTGGAAAACACCAAACAATTTAAGGGGTCTACCCTCTTTATCATTTTCCAAAAATCGATGCATTTTTGGAAAAAATATATATGCAGAAATATTATATTAAAATTTCATAAAGATCGGAGCAGTCTAACTGTATTTTTGGGCAACTTTCACTTTGCCACCCGAGCGCGATTTTTCATTTAAAAAAACCTTAACCGCGTTTTTCTCGAAACAACATTGATGAAATCTCAGGAACTACTAAATCGATTCTCACCAAATTTTTGCCAGACATTCTTTATAACTACAGCTATAGCGCGAATAGGGTTTATCGAAATTTTGATTTGAAATATTTTTTTGGCCAAAATAGGTAAAAAAAAAAGCATGTTTTTCGTATTTTTTCGAAAAATGACCGCCATTTTGTCAATTTTGCAAAAATCAAAAATCGTCCTATTCGCGCTATAACTATTAACATACTGAACCTAAAACAATTTGATTTTTTGTTTTAGACCAACCATTTCGAAAATTTCATCAACAGCGCATACGCCTCCCGTTTTTTCGACATTTTTTCAACCAGCAATTTCATTGATAAATTGATTTTGTGTATTTCGGGAGTGTATTTTTTGATTATAGCCCCTTCTTTATCAATATTAATAATTTCAACCTATCTAAAAAAATATTGAAAATAACCCGTTTCCACACTGCTAAAAGAGGGTAGACCCCTTAAGTGCAAATCTTGTTGTTTGGAAAAAAGAAATCTGACTCGATGGACATTAACAGTTGTCTTATAGTAGAAAAATCTTATGGAATTTTGAAAATCAGGAGGCGACATTTTCAATTCTACATTGGAAACAACGGCACATTGAGAATATTTTTTTCAGGTCTTCAAGAATCAACAATCAATCAGTATTTTTATTTATATTTCTAAATAAACCTTCTCGAGTCCAATTTTTTTAGGCACTGAGCATATTTGACCTCTTCAAGTATGTAAAAAAATTCTGAGTATGAAAAACTACGATGCATAATTCAATCGGGTGCAAAAATAAATTCTCAAAATAAGGACACTTCGGAGCGCCCGGTCCGTAATGTTAATTTGAATCGCTAGTGTCTTCTTTACTACTACAAACAAAAGCGGCCAATCCGGATAATTTGGAGTCCAGTTGTCGGGAATCTGGATGATCCGGGTCCGAGTAATTGAAGTTCTACTGTAGTTATCATGTTATGCAGTACCAATTAATCCTATTTGTGCACCCGTCGTAGATTTATTCACTTAAAATATAGCCAGGAGCAAATTGATCTTTTGTTTTATTATTCTTAAAAATAAATAGAACCATTGTGTAATTTTCAGACCGATCGCTTCAGTAGTTTTTTCATAAAAGTCAGGTGAAAAAAAATTTTGGTATGAAAAGCTTGTCAACAAGTGTATAAAAGAATACGAACGAAGAATACGAAGAATATATTATATAGCAGTATTTGAAGCAACCTGACTTGTGATGTAAGCAAAAGAGGAGATATACTTTAAATATAAGGAAATTTGGCAATATACTTCCCCTTACAAATAATGGTTAGTTCTGAAAGTAAATACCCAGTACTTAGGTTTGTTCCTTTCGCTATCGACGATTAGAATTTGTGAGTATTAAGAGTCTCTGTACTAGATTTTAAGAAAATTTCTTCACAGTTTTCGCAAATCGAAAGATAAAAAAATAAAGTAGAATTCTCTTTTAGAATGATCAATTTTATAAAGAGAAGTATGCCAAAAGTTTACTCTTGGAATTGTACGGAAAATTTTCTTTTAATAATCAATTGCACACGAGCCAAAAAAATTACCTTATGATCAGGATTCGTAGCAATAATATATTACCAGGAGGATTGCTGACCCTTCGCTGGTTTGAAAAAATATGATGTCTCAAGCTCGCCATCACCGTTTTTGGTTGGATATACCATGCGATTTTAAGAGTTTAATTTTGCCTAAAAAATTTTTTTTACATAATCAAAGATTGTGGGATAATTGCAAGGCAATTTACCAAAGATATTAACATTTAACTTTCTGAAATCGAATACTTCACCTCATGCGAAACATCTATATGCATCACATTCAAAACAAGGACGCAAATCACTGAGCCATTTCGCCTATGCTTCGTCATGGAGGGTTCTTTTTTGGGGTCAATATATAAACTCCTATTTTCGTCGTGTTTGATAATAGACGATTTTTTTATTTTTTTGGGAGGATCCGCCTATTTCCTCAATGTTTTTGATGGTTTAACTAATTCGAACAAGCCAACGATAGACAGATGAAAGGCGACAAATTTGTATTTATAGCCTTCCATTAAAGCTTACTTTTTCGTTTACTTATTTCAAAATTTGCATTTTATTCCAGCTAATTTGAATAAATCGAAAAGGGTCGTGAGAAAAATATTATTTTAGTCATTTTTCGTCACAAGAATATCAAACACAAAATGTAACAAAAACACCATAGACCTTCTAATTCTAAGAATCCTTCCTCACTTTTCTAGCTTCTTTGAAATGTTAATATATTTTCGATTAATTTCATCATTGTGAAATTGAAATAAAATAAGGCAAGAATCATGTTAAAATATCTTCATGAATATAAAATATCAAAGTGTAAATTTTTGAAATTTCTTCAACCATGAAATTGAAACAAAAATAATTGACTTATTGAACTTTTTGAACATTTGACGCATCGCAAATTCAAATTCTTTTATTTTCTATTTCTTCATTTAGCACGTTAATAACAAAGTAAAGCATCTTTGAAACTAACAAAGAACAAGCATGCCAAGGTCTACAATTGAACAGCATCATTCCTCGCATTTTTTTTTTGGTTTTCCCCCCGCGTCTATAATAAGAATATTCTGAGTGTCTTAGAAAGACGAACAACAAACAGACAAGAGAATAAATAATCGTCTCGTTGTACAACTAAGAAGAATCGTTTACATTGGCAGCGGAAAATGTTCTATTTTTAAGCGATTCGTGATAATAAACGATAACCCCTTTGACTAGATTGTCGACGATGTTACAGTTTTTGTGCGGAATGCCTCTTTGAAAGCAGCAAACAATGTTTGTTAAGAAGTTTTGATCAGTGCAAGATGCATTGCAAGATGTAGAAAGTTTGATTATGAGTTACGGTTCTGAAAAGACTTCATGTTTAAATAAACAAAGTTTCCGTATTTGCCAAATAATTTTAATTCTGAAAATAGACTCGTCTGGCAGTTTTATCCGAAATTTCCTAATGCTTTTTTACTAAACATAAAACTGCAATAATTGTTAGAAATAACCACAATTTTATAAAACTCAGCCCAAAAAATACGAAGAAAAAATTTAATATAACACCCAAAAGCAATTTTACTCAAGTAAATTCTTTCAGGACATACTAAAAACTTCTATCCGAAAGTCTGTGTTTTTTTGAAGAGCTGAAAACTTAGTAAGCAATACATCCAGTAGATGAAAATGTAACCGCGATTGAGCGTTGACAGAGATTCAACGCGGAGTTTCTATACGCAGAGAAGAAAAAAGAGCCCCATAAGGAAGCGCGCGTTTTACGACGCGTGCCCATTTTTCTTCAAAACTGACTCCGTCAATTAATGATGGGGTGATAAAGCTCACTGGGATTGTAAAAAAACAGCGTAAGCCTTCTATATATTTCTTTCTTCTCTGGCTTAGTTGAAATTTTACCAAAGTTTTTCAAAATTCTGCAAAAAAAATTTGATGCTCTTTATAAAAAATCGTTTTTAATTAAATGTTCTTGTGAATTTTTCGTCCTGGATTATGTAAAAACTAGCGTTATAAGTAAATAGAATAATTTGGAAAAAAAACCTTAAAATGTCTTGAATCGTGAAGATAATTGATGTTTATTTATCACTTTCAAGTTTCATCACCAAGAATTAACCTAAATATTGGAAAATGATATTCTGACCTTAGAACAATTTTTTTTTAAATTTACCTAGCGTAAGACCTCTTGAAATTTCTAGTAGTATGAGCAGAATGTCTCTGAGGGCGTAACGTGACTACCTATCAAGGTGATTTACAGCCACGGGCCTCTTCGGTAGTGGGTTTGTATTGAGTGACAACCAAACATTCTCCCATCACCACTTGGGAGCACCAGATTGTCTGAGTGCAGGCTCAGTGACCTTACTGGTGAAAGCGAGACCTAGCTAATTCTCTGCCGATCTCACAGTCTCGGCACCGGGTTACCTCGTAACCCCACGCCGAGCCCTCAGAGATGCTGCAGATGTCCGCATGCTCGAAAGCGTGAAGACTTCAAATCGCATCTATATAAGTGTGCTCTACCCGCATATGGGTTTTAACCACAGCCACCACGTTCGCAACCCCCTATAGGGGAGGGGATCCTCATTGTGACCGAAGGGAGGATTGACCTCTCTGAGCGCCGATATCCGTGGTACCAGATTGACCCCTGGTAAGGCTTCTTGGACTTTATCAGAGGATGAGGAAGAAACAATCCAACGCTTTCTGTGCGAATGCCCAGCACTGTCCAGGAAAGGCATGGAAACCTTGGGTTTGCCCTTCCTGGACAACCTCACGGAGGTAGCTGATTTAGACATTGGCTGCATAGCCCGCTTCATACGAGAATCTAAATGGTTCTCGTCATCCCGCAGGTTCTAGTGCCGCCCTTATCTTTTCGTGTGGCTATCGTGGCCTAAGTGAGCCACCTTTGGATAAAGGGGGCTGCCACTACAACCAACCAAGGCTTCTTGGACTTGGGCCCCTCCTAAGCCCACTTCGGTTGTGTCCGACTGCAAACACCGGACCAATCACCATCCTCAGGTACGCGGGGACGGCCATCCCCGAAGGCTGCGCTGAAGTAGTGTGAGCAGCAAGAATGAACAGAATGGTGAGGAGTGTAAAAAAGAGCTCTTTATTGAAACAGTATTCGGTGAAAAATTCATTTCAAATAAGCCGAGGCCATCAAGCATGATCGCATGTTAAGACGTGTCAGCATAATGCATCGAAAAAATCGAGTACATATATTCATTCCAAAAACATGAAAAAATTGAATCCCTAGCACAAAAATCATAGACAATTTGGGCTCTGATTTAAAAAAAATGGAGATCTTGACACAGGCAGTCACGTTCCTGTAGCTTCCTAGGAGGGTCGTTTCACGCTGCGAATTATAAAAGAATTCAACCTTATCCTTTTTTCGGGCAGCTAAAATTGTTATTCTTAGTCAATTGAAGCAATGTCTTTAATATATAACCAACATTTATATATAGACATAGTCTAATTTTTTGGAGGTTAAACTAGGCCGCATTTTCCACAGATGTCTATATGTAAGCTACTGAATTGGACTAGAATATCTATAAAGGTTTAATCGAGCACACCGACCTGATCTTCCAGATTTTTCAAAGTCAAGTCTCTCTCTGCTAAATCATTATTCAATAACAGCGAATCATTTAATACGACCTTGGAACAGTTCATCCAGGATAAAAAAAAACACTTTTTCAAGAAGACCATTTATTCTTTGAAAAATTGCAGGAAATGTCTAAAGAAAAATTGTGTCCTTAATAAAATGAAACTGATTAGGCAGGAAATGTCTAAAGGAAAATTGTGTCCTTAATAAAATGAAACTATTTAGGCTGGGACAGAAAAAGCAAACGCATCAATCATACAAGAGAGCTTATAAATTGACTATCAAATTCTTCGGTTTGGGCGTGTATCGTCCCTAGACTCTCAATAAAATTGAGAACAATCGATTTTCAGGGAACATTTTCTGGATTGATGAAGGAAAAACGTTTGAATTTATGCCTAAAGTCTAAGAAGCGACAATAAGTATTCTACAAATTTTCTAGTTTTCTACGGGATCAATATATACGAATATCAATAAAATGTATTCCGCATATGCAACACTAATCTGCGTCACTCTTTTGATTCCTTTATCAGTTTTAAAGGGCAAATCAATCAATCAAATCAACATGACCATCGACGTATCTCTTCTTTATGCAAATGCAACAGAACAATTGTTCCACTTGAAGTAATTAGGCCACAACTGTGATCCATGTTCGCACAACATACGTTCGAGTTCGTACAAACATATATGCTCATATGTTGCCTATGTCGTATTGTCCGTTGGATGTCGTGTTGGTACAGATAACACTGTGGATAATTTGCATGCAAATTACATTCGCTTTTCATGCACTCTGGCTTCAGGCTGTTTCATCGTAGTGTTCCCGGTCGAGGACTCTTGTTTTATTGTTCAGTGACCCCTAACACGTATGACTCCATCAAATCGATTTGACGCTGCCAGGATCAATGAAGTGTGTCCTATAACGTTTGCAGTCAAATGTGATTATTGGTTTTTTTACAGTCTACTGCCCCAGGCGCCTGACAACAACGTGCTTTGCATAAAATGCTTAGTTGAATCCAACGAAGTTTGTTATTTTATAGCAGCAATACAGAATGAACTACTGATGAGTCATCTATTATTCAGTGACATTATATTTTCTCAGCATAAATCTTCAGATAAATTTAGAATCCAGTTGATCGACGGTTAAATTGTCTATTTCCCATCCATTCTTGTCGTTAATCGTTCCAATCTTTATCAAAACTATCAAAAGTTCAACGTGAATCGTCCAAACAAATCGTGTACTCGTTTCCAAAGGACAAGTGCTATTCAAAAAAAAATCCTTGTACTGAAAACGTAGCATTGTGTTCACTTTGTATTGTTGGCAGACACAATGGACGGATAAATTGTCTGTGGCAGCGTTGCATTCGTACGTAACTGAACTATAAACAAATCGTAAAGGACGAAACCTTACCATGAATGTCTCGAGAGTCATTGCGGCGGCTTCTAGATTGTCCGTAGCGATTCCGCAGAGAATATCAGCATTGAAGACTGATTGCATTAACTACCCCAAGGAAGCTGGACAAACACGAGTGCATGTACATCTACTAGCGACGAATACAATTGAATCTTTATTGGACCTGTTTGTAGTATGAGATACATTTCAATTGGACTGACACCGAATGCTGGAAGATATAGTGTGGTCTACAGCAATGCTGACAAGGATTGGATACATGCTTTATTTATTCATTTGCTATGGATTTCGTAGCATTGCGCTGTTAATCAAATCTTTCGTTAGTAGATCCAAGGAAGAGAGGCGAATTAATTTTAGAATCCCAGATATTTATGCTCTTTTCATGTAGGATTGATTTAGGTAGAAAACCTACTATTTTAAGTCCATCTTCATGGTTTTGAATAAATATCCGACACTTTACCATCGACACACATTGTACAACAGCAAACCGTACTCATTGTGTTGGTCCAAGCCTTCATATTTGGATGAGAAGACGAAGAAAAAATGTCTCCGTTGGAGGTAATTTCAATTCAACATGACGCAGAGAATTCAATTACCAATTCAATTGGTTCGAAAGTCAGACTGGAGGACACACACACACACAATTCCAATTGAAACTTCATCAGACATGAGAAAATGCGGCGACAAGTCAGAAACCTATCTGTGAACATATCTTCAATGTTTTGAGACACCTACGAGCCTGCAAAACGTTTAGGAAAATTTTATAGGGGCGTTGTTTGAAAACATCCTAGAATTCCTGGAATTAATTAAAACGAATTTCGTTGCTAGTGAATTACTTTTTCGGTCTGCGGGTGTTTTTCAATTAGGTGTTATTCTGTTCAGGAAGACATAGGATTAGTCAATTATGAATTTGAAGCGATTCACAGCACGAAAGATGGATATTGATGATGGATATCTTTTGACCATATGCCTATTTGCTTTTGTCGAAAGTGTGTTGCAACGAAAAACTGTTCGATGTGTGGATGAGTTCGAAAAAATTTGGTACGCTCAAGCGTTCAAATGAAATTGAATCTGCCCTCAACTTGGTAACCAGGATTCTCATAAATATGTTGTATATGGAAAACTTTTGTAAAATTGAATTTGTACACACCTTGCTTTCACGTGGCGACGTTGATTAAAAAATTAGGAGCTAAAAGCGACGCAAGTCAGTCTTCAACATCTTTCAGGGACGCAAATTCTTTGTTTTCACTTGTAATGTGAAATAACACTGGAAGCTGTCTTCAAGGAAATTTTATCGCCAGTCGCTAGTAGAATCTTTTGCTGCAAACTGACGAGAGCTACTGCGTCCAGAAATACAAGCAAAAACTGCATGTTTAGACTAAATAAAAGATTCGCGAAAGCGAAGTTCCTAGTGCGAAAATTCAGGGAGCATTTTGGATGAGCACATAAATTTTTCACGATTAATACGGTATCTAATGATGATCTCATGTCCAAGTTCTTAAGATTCTAAAACAGTCGTTTATGAAAAGCTGCACCGTATAATAATAGAATAGGCACTACTCTCTCCATTTTGCTTTGTTTTGGTCCAATCTGCAGAGCTCACTGACGGTGCCTTTTATGTGGTTAAGATTTTAATGTACCTAAACACAGTGTAACCTAATCCAAAGTCTATAAATTTAATGCATACACACTGTATCCGTGACCATATCCAAAAACTTCGAGCGTATGTAAACATTCTTAATACAATAACAAAATTTAGGAGCAAATCAGAAGGTACCTTGAATGAGGGAATGCATTCAATTAATCACCGCGACACTTGAGTTAATTTATAGAATAGAATAGAAGTGATGATAGATGCATAACGCTACGATTTTTGTAGAACATGTGAACTACAGCGATAGATAGCAAAAATATGAAACATTTGAAATTCTGTCAGTTATAGAAAGTTTTGTGTTCTCTTGATGATAATAGAATAAAATCTTTATGAAATTAAACACTTGTTTTTTTTACTCACAAATTATTTTTTTTTGGAAAATTTGTGAGTCAAAAAAACCAAGTGTTTAATTTCATAAAGATTTTATTGGAAATTCTGATTGAAAGTTAACGGAAACAAAATAACAAATTATAACCAGTTGCATAGTACCAAAAGTCTAATTGTAGAATAAGAAGTTTAAATTTAATTAATATTAATAAAAAGTATAGTCAAAATAATATGTATATACAGTCATGGGCTAAGTAAAATATACAGGAAGATTTAGAGACATATAAACAAACGAAAAGAAATATATCACAAAAAAAGTCAAATGTCAACAGCAAAATAATGACAATTACTAGAAGGAAGCAAAAATAAACTAGCATGACAAAACAATTAAATTAAAATTAAATGCGACGGTTTTGGGTACTATTCCTTATTCCGACTTTTCCCGTCTGGGAAGTACTATGTGCTGAAATACAAACCCGGACAATTGCTGAAAATTGATGGAGAGAGTGATTTGAAGGAGATGGAGGTGGTTTTAGTTGGAAGAAATCTGGCATGCCGAGAGGCAGGAGCTGAATCGTATCTTTTTGAAGATATCTACCTCCCAACGTTGAAAAAAAGAAAACCAACTGTGAGCACAATTAGATTTCACTGAAAGAAATTAGTTCAGCAAAGAAAAAACAGAAAAAGAAGAAAACAACAGGAAACGACGGCATGCAATCGGAATCTTCCAAAACGGGTAGAGCAACAATAATGAACGAAATGCTTCAAGTGTACAACTACTGTGTAAAAAAATACCGGACAAATATAAAGAGGGAGTTATTTGCTTAGTACACAAGAAAAGTGGCCCAGACAATGCGAAGAATTGCAGAGGAATTGCTCTAATGAGCGGAGGACACAAGCTTTTCGAGACAATAATAGAAGCAATGCTCCAACTGTTCAAGCGTATCCTTCCAGAATCGCAACCAAGTTTCAGACGCAAATGATCTATAATATATAACACATATGTACTAAATTACACTACAAGCAGAGAATTGACAAAGATAAATAGAATACAACAATTTAGATCTTTTCTAAACCAAATAGGTTATTTTCCGAATCAAATTCAAGATTTTCCAAATCAATTGAATTGTTATATTTTGATTTGATTTGGGAAAACATTAATTTGATTTGGAAAATCACTAATTTGATTCTGAAAATCCCTAAATTGAAGGAGAAATGCTAAAAGGTTGACAGTAAAAAAAACACTATGTACGATGATCAAGAAGAAAAGAGTAAGTATATACATAACTAGTAGAAATAATTGAAGAGATTTAGAAATGCACAAATTTCGATTGAAGAAAGTAGAAAATTTTATAACATGAAAGCAGTTCGACGAAGATATTCATCAAATCGGATCCTGTTCACTGTATATACAAGCGATATAAAGGAGACTATGATAAGGAGACAGTAAGGTAAAGTAGTTATTGAAGAAACAAAAATATGTACTCTAGTCTAAGCCGATGAATTGATGCGGTTGGCAAAATGACCAAAAGAAATCTTAAAACCAATGGGGAGATATCTGGAATGAAAAGCAGTAAAACTGAATGTAGAAAAAACAAATACGCAAAAAATAGGAACGGATAGGCAAAAATATAGAGGGAAGTGAAACAATTCAAATATTTCGGCTTCATGTTCAGTAGCAATGGAAAACAAACTAACAACATACAAAAAGTGATGATGACATCGAACCAAAAAAAATGAGATTTCTGTTGAGCACCGAAGAAAGAGATTTTACAAACAACTGTGTTATAAGTAGACAAATCTTCAACAGCGTATTAAATAATGGAACTCGGTGTGCATCAACTTGGAAACTCAAAGAATATAAACAGAGAACAGAGAGAATCCAGAGTGCTTTCTAGGACTCAGCAAAAGCACGTAAAACTATAATAACTGTCTATAATAGATGGAAAAGTGATGGAACCCGTAACCATTTAGGCAGGAGTAACAGCTTTCAAATTTAAAAAAAAATACAAATATCGGAAAATAGACTACTTAGGAGATGCAAAACAGAGGTGAGTTGAGAATTTATAGAGTAAAATAAATGGATAGTGCCCAGGAAAAAATACGACCAAAGTTATAGACTTGGAGAAACGAAAATGAACATAATAAAAGGACAAAGAGAATGGATAAATGAGCTAAAAATAGAAAAATGGAAAGGACAGATTCAGTATTTATGGCTAACAGAAAATTATAAAAATATATGGTCTATGGTGTTAGTTAGGTATCTAAATTAAGAAGCCGAAATCATACTAACGACTATATACAGATAGGAGACCAAAGAAAAGCAAAAGACACAATTGCAGAAAATCTCAGGATAAATTTTGCAGATTCTGCGAAGGAGAACACGAAACACAACACTGACTAAAGCATTACGAAAAAACTGCCTGATGTAAAAGAAAGAAACGAGATTCTGGCAGATGCTAGACAAGATTTGGGGCAGGTGAAAAGCTTCAAAAAGTGATTCCAGGAACGAAGTGCATAAAATAAAATGTAGTGTAGAATAAGATAAAAAATATAGAGAAAAGTTTGGTATAAAAAATTGCCTGCAACGTTTAAACGGTATTGTATTTGGGTTTTTTTAGTTCTATTCTGTTTAATCTTTTGCCAAAACTCTGGTAAAATTGAAATTTTTAAAATTTTCAAAAGATTCGTTCAATGATACTGAATTTTTGGCAAAATGTATCGATTACTTCATGTAGCAAGGAATAAGTGCAGCTTTCTTATACATTGCTTTGCAAAGTTTGAGTGTTTTTTCAGGTATTTTTCTGTATTATAGACTACAGAATATACAAGAAAAACCAAGAGCTCACGACAATTATTGATAAGTGTTTAATTTACTACAATCAGACATGAAATGCCACTTTATTAACGAGCACTCCTATTGTTCGGCAAAAGTGCTTGAACTTGAAATTACCTTTCATTCATGATTTAACAATGCAACTAAGATACACGCAACCGCAAAATTGTTCATATGTGTATACATGACTTGCCAAATTTTTTTCGCGTAACTCTAGTGCTCGTAAAAACCCCAACAAATGCTGTGCCGAGTCCCGGATCGAATATGTTTCAATAGAACATATTAAATTTACACAAATCATCAAGACATACAATAGTGAAAATGGTCGTTGAACTGAATGACTGAAAAATGAATATCATTCCAGTCAATTGCAGCTTAAATGCGACACTTCTGATTACTGTTAAACGGTTCTTGGAGTAGATTAACATTTGTTAAAACGATCGATGATTGTAATGGAAGATACAATATGATCGACCGAATACTGAAGAGCGGTTTAAAAAACAGATTACTAATAAAACAGAACAGATTTTGAACTATTTACAACAGGCATATGATCAAATTTACCATATTTTGAAGTGCATTTATCAAATGATATTCTTATACAAAAGTAAGATTGAAGGATAATTCAAATACCTCCTCAACCCAAACCTCGAAAATCAAGACATGTGTCGCATTTGTGAAGACCTATCATTGACAAAGATAAATTACC
Organism: Oxycera nigricornis; assembly: GCA_963942545.1. Classification (NCBI taxonomy): domain Eukaryota; kingdom Metazoa; phylum Arthropoda; class Insecta; order Diptera; family Stratiomyidae; genus Oxycera; species Oxycera nigricornis. The sequence continues at coordinate 12,610,045 of OZ012662.1, forward strand.
TGATCCCAGGGAATCAAGGACCACACACAATGCGGATTTTATTTATCTGAAATGAACATCTTCGAAATGCTCAAAAGAAATAAAAAATGGCCCACACATCATTCTTGAAATGATCTTAAATTTTTATGATTGAAATATCCATGAAATTGTAGTGGAATAGAAATGGTTTCTAAACAAAACAAAAATTTAAATAACATTTCAATTGAAAATAACCACCATACAATGTGTAACATCAATTGGAACTCAACAAACAATTTGTTATTCGAATTATTTTCGGATGAATCAATTTTCATTAAGTTTTTCGCCATTCGGTTCGAAAATACCAGCCTTTGTTCGAGAAATTTACACGAGCGTGATCCATCTAAATATTTAGTGCTGCAAGCCAACCAACCCCATATGTTAGCACCAATCTTCCTGCACTGGAACATGTGTGATGAAGTCATTTTGGGTGTCCAAAAGATGCGGGCTTGGAAGGTTTCGTGAGCGGGAAGAAAATAACATTGAAATTTATAGATATGCTAACAAGCTTTTCTAGCTGTTTCTAGTTTGTTTGGACTTTTAATTCACGCGAACGAGCACATGGAATGTCGTCTATTTTAAATGGGTCGAAGAAGAAAAACGATGATTTATGACGCGACTACTAGGAAGAGAATTAATTGTGGTAGCTAAGATGGTGACGCTAAGAATTGGTTGTGATACCACGCAAGTCCCGATATAGCGTTGACAAGCTTCAATCAGAAAAGGTATGCACTCTAGAAAACATGATTTTTCAGTCAGGGTTTCGTTGATGAATCGATTTTGCCGATGCGCATCTAGAACTCAACTCATTTGTCATATTCAGACAGTTTTTCTAGACATAATTAAGACGCTAGAACGACGCAAATTCTTGGCACCAACTATAAAGGGGTTTGAAAATACTGCTTCCTTGGTACGACTCAATTGCTGCTAAAACATTTTGTTTAAAATGTTTTATGCGTCGTGCTTTGATTTATTTGTTGACGAGACTTCATTCATTCGAGTATGTTGTGCACTAAAATAAAGTGTGATTGGATGTAGAACATAGTTTAGAAATGACAACAACATTGTGCGGAGGCGGGAAGTAATAAAAGCGAAATGTTATTCTGCAGCATAATAAAAGAAAAGAATGCATCATGTGTTTTCTGAATGAGAGGTCAAGTTCAAGTCGTGCTTGAATATGAAAAAAATCACATTTCGAGACATATATAAAGAATTTGTTTAGGAAAAAAGCAATCTTAACTAGATATGGATAATTGGAGAGGATCATAGTAGAAAAAAAATCTGCTGATCTAGCATGTGAATGCGAATCGAATGTGATCAAAAGTGCTCTGAAATTAGATGCTAAACTCGTCCACAAAATCTTACTTCTACGAATGAATCGCAAGCTGAGTGAAAAATATCAGAAATAACCCTCGGAAGTTACTACTTTCAATAATCTAGGAGGGTAGCCTTGGTATAGCTCTATATCTAGTATTGTTTGGTAGGAAATGATCTAACACTATTTTAATTAGAAGAACTTCATCTCTACACAAGAACTGAAATCGATTGAATACTACTTTTTAACGCTACAAATGACACGGGCACACATCTTGAAGTTAAAGGAAAAGAGTATGGGACAAAATTTCATCGGATAATTACAATTTAGCGCAGTAAAATGATATTTGAATTGTGTATTTAGATTTGTGAGCTGGATTTTTTTTCTAGATGCGTCTAGGCTCAGTGGAGAGCATAAAACTAAGTTTCTGAGGTCTTAGTCTTCTTCTATTGACCTTTCTGCTTGTAAAGAGGTCTGTACAAAAAGCATCGCGAATTTTATGTTTTTTCAAAAATTGTTCATATATTCGTCAATATCTATTTTTTCCCTTCAAAGCAATCCCCATCAGATATTAAACACTTGTGCCAACGTTTTTTCCAATCCACGAAGCACTTCAAAAAATCATTTTTTTTCTCCGGCTCTTTCGATGCCGGCTTTATCTCCTGAATCGTGGCGTAGCGTCGTCTTTTCATGGGCCTCTTCAGTTTCGGAAACAAGAAAAAGTCAAAGTCAAAAAGTTATGACCCGCTGGATAAATTTTGGGTCGTCACGAATAGAGTCCAACAGCTCCTTAGCGATGTTAATGCGATGATTTTTTTGGTCGAAATTGAGTGATTTTGGGACGAATTTCGCGGCGACTCGTCTCAAGCCCAAATCATTGGTAAAAATTGAATGGCACGAGCCAATCGATATGTTTAGTACCTCAGCAGCTTCTTTAACGGTGATTCGACGATTGACCAATACTATTTTCTTCACTTTATCAATGTTTTCGTCTTTTGTTGACGTGCTTGAGCGTCCGGCACGCTGTTCGTCGTTCACATCTTCTCGACCCTCTGAGAACATTTTGTACTACCGAAAAACGTTGCTTTGGTGCAAGGTAGCTGCGTCTGCGGACTTAAAGCCGTATTTCACAAAAAAATTGATACAGATTCTTTGATCCATTTTTTTAGAATAGACAAAAATCGACGACAACCCAAAATACGTCCAAGCAAAATAGCTGTCAAAAATTAACTGAAGATTCAAAATGGCCGAACTTGTCAGCATAAGTGAGGGACATGAGTACCAACATAACGCCGCAAAAATATCGAAAATGGAACACACGTAGCCCGCGGAGATTCGAAATTCGCGAAAATTTTTGGACAAACCTCGTATGATGATGCCCAAAAAATGTGAACAGTGAATTTGATGGACATTTAACTTGTGACAACCTGTATTTACACAATTTTCTCGAGGCTGCGATAACAAAAAAAATATCGGCTAGAAATTACAAACAGGAGGTGGTATCCTCTTTCGGCAGCCATAACTTGTATGATTTCAATTTTACCAAGAAATATATTTACTTAGAGGTCATTTCAAGAACTTTATAGTATCAACATTTGCCTTGACTTACGTATATATTTATAAAAAGCAATCGAAAAAATTTGGAGGATGTTTCTGCGAGATCAAAGCTCCTTGTTTTCTAACATACCTGAAAAATTTGCGTGCAGATTCTTTGGAATAATACGTTACAAGTAATTTGAGACATCTTAGTATGACAGGGTAGTAAAGTTGACATGGTTTGTTTTTGGGAAAGAAATCTCGGAAGCATGAGTACCGCAAAATATTTATGGAACAAGACTTTTTCATCTACTTCAGTTGAAACCAGTAATTTTATACAGAATTGCCAAATTGGAACTTCATCGACTGATGTACACCAAACTGACTATATAGTTGCAATATCTGGCAATGAACATATATCTTCCACCACCACTTGACCATATTGCAATTCAACATTTCAAAGCGTGTTTTTGTTGATTTTGAACATCAGTTTGGAGCGTATTATCGTGAATAAATATCTCTAGCTTTTCTCCCGAATCTCATCTCCGGAGATTCAGCCATCTTAATGCCCGTTTAGGAAAATACCGACGCAATCAATATACTCCCAAAAGTCAAACCATCAATCATATAAGGCTACACACTTCATCTTCCTTTACTTATATCAATTCTCGCAAGCATACCGAGAAACAGAAAAAAATGCAATCAAAGTCAATTCGAAGGAAAAAAAATCAACGACTTTATCAAAACAAAAAAGGGAGTTTTTCCCGAAATTAACGAACGACTGAAAAGGTACCGTTCGTGAATACTAACTCCCGATCGGCCGTGCAACTCCCGCTAGGACAACAAACGCCAGTGAAGCTCGTCAGACGCAGATATAGCTGCCTGGGCCCACCCTTCAATGGCCTAACACTTGCGTGACCGCATGTGTATTGCGCGATGGGCTTCCAATCCTAATCTGCTGAAAATAAAAGGAACAAGAAGGGAGAACCCTCAGGAAATTGTCCAAGATTTTGTTGGTTCAGTTAAGCTTTTAACATTACTGAGAAAAAATGTGTAGGATTCATAAGGATTTACAGACGATTACAAAGTTAGGGAATTTTTTAACAGAAGAAAAGGTTAAACCAAACAATATCTGATATCTAGCCTTCATACACCTTCAGCGAAGATTTTGGTCTGAAACGCAGATCAGGGTATAGAATTGCACGCGACCTAGGAAAGCCCGCCGAAACTATATGTTAAGTAGGATGCTTCACAGCTTGTGGAGGAAGGGGTAGACGCGCCGGACAGGTGATAAGCCATTGAGATATTTTATATAATCACTAAATCTGAGTGAGTGCAGTCAGACATCACACATATCAGGAAACGACAACATACAAGAGCAGCCCGAAATGCATTTATCGACAACCAAACAGATAATCAGAAGATTTCACTTGGCATCTCTTTTCGGTAGAAAGTTATATTGTTTTATATTTTTTTAATTGAAATTAATGACCACTCAAACCGCTATGAGTCATCATTTCGAGGCCGATTCGAGCGCGGAGCCGCCAAAAATTCGACTCCCTTATCAATTCATTGACTATCCCGATCGTGCTTGGGTAACGGTCCCCTAGATCCAAAGACAGCAAGTAATCATTCAGCATCCTTTCTTAATTCCGTTTCCACAGCCAATATCTTTGGGTGTCAATATTGTATTCTGATTGCAGGTAACGGAGCACGCCCAGTTCAAGGTAGATTAGCGACAATGTACAGGGTTGCCGCTTGCACAATAGCAATGAATTTAAAAAGCATTATACAAATAAATGGAAATGAAAAGGAAAAGAAATCTGCCAGTATGTCTACTGTAGGCATAAGCGGACTATTTAAATTCATTGAAGTTTCTTTGCAGGCCATATAGTTCTATAACAGTTTCCGAACAACAATTATATCTTGCAGCTCTCTTGATTTCAAATGATATTGGTGACATCGATTCGGGATCATATTTCAGTATTATTTTTACAAAGCAGATTTATTTTCATCATGTCACGTTTAACCTGCTTTGCATCTTAAGCTCCAATAAAATTTGTTAGTTCTTTGGATTGGAAATCAAACGAAAAAATGAATCGCTTTCTTCGCAGTCAACAATACCCACTATCAAAATTTGACTGCTTTGTGTGTAGAAACTTAGCTTGCATTTAGTTTAATAAACTCTAATGGTCTCTGCATCACTTTCTCCGGATTTATTGGGATTATTTATCTTCAAATTGCTTTGAATCACCATCATCATCGTCGACAATGTTCAATAATCGAATTTATCAATAAAACCATTTCATTTCGTAACAAAACATGGCCTAATGCGGTTAGCCGAATCAATAAGTCATGTGTCGTGGGCCATGTCAGCAATCGCACCTCCCCCATTATCTCTTAAACGTAACACTGAAAAGCGCATTAAGGCACTTAATCAGAATCGGGGAAATGAAGACCGGAAGACGGCGCAATGACAATCTAATCCGGCCGTCAATTAATTTCTTCAGGCACGCATACGTGCGATAGATAGATGGGAGCAACCATGGATGGATGGCAGGCAACGCATGGAATTTAAGTCCCGCATTTGACACTATATTGTTATGAATAAATTACGTGTGAGCGACCGCAAAAGCAGCGAGCAACCTAGTGTCTAGCGTTGCTAAGCTAACGCGACGTCATCACAACACATTTGTGAACATGACGTGAGGTGTGTGTCAAGTAGGATGCTCCACAGCACAGCTTGTGGAGGAAGGGGTAGACGCGCCGGACAGGTGATAAGCCATCGAGCTGTTTTATATAATCGCTAAATCTGAATGAGTGCAGTCAGACATAGCACGTATCAGGCACGTCCCACGGTTATTGTTCTCGGAACGTAACTATAGTAAGAGTAATTTCAGTTGGACGCAGTAGGGATGTGTTGTGGATGGAACCGGTATCGACGGTGGTTATTATGCTGCCACGGAAGAGTGGTGAAGGTCGAGGCGTGATGAGTGCATTTTGTATTATCTTGGTCTTGGAAGTCAGACATAATTGGCTAATAGTCTTATAACGAACAGAAGGAGCTTCGAATAGTGAGTGTAACAACTTGAGTCGTTGCTAAATAACTGCTCTCTGTATAGCGACATAATTTATTTATATCCTATCCAAGGAAATGATAATTTTCGGTCAAAAATCTAACCCCATCAGCTCTCCTTTCCTGCTTGAATCGCTTAACATTTTCAAGTGAATATTCAGTAGTCTTAGTTCTTGCACACTCAGTTTTGATCTCTTGTAGGCTTAGCCTTCGCCTTGCTAGTAAATTCTTGGTCTTGTTCGCAAGACACTTGCAGTCTTGCATTCCCACACTCAAATATTTTGTACAGCTTATTATTCAGGGTTTGCTTGCTATTTTTTGCGTAGATTCGGTGTTTGAGAGATAAATGATGTTGAGCCTTATTAAAGACGAAAAACATGTTCTTCGGTCAGTAAAAATTCCGCAGTTCAATCTCTTTCTGGCTAAAGACTTAGTCTTTGTCCTGGTCATATCGTCAATTCTTGTTCAGGGTCTTGCAAATCGAGTCTTAGTCTTGCTAGCGCAGTTATGGTATTGGTCTCAGTCTCTATTTTTTTGTGCTGTGTAGTCAAACAATTGCAACAGAACTCATGCAGGCAAGACTTTAAACTTGTCTGCAAATCCCTGAAAAAAAAATCAATAAATCAAATACCAGCTTATGATATAATATGGATTTCAGGACATGAATAAGCAGATCACCTGCAGAAAACCAAGCGAAGAATGCCTTAAGGGGTCTACCCTCTTTTAGCAGTGTAAAGACGGGTTATTTTCAATAATTTTTTAGATAGTTTTAAATTATAAATATTGATAAAGGAGGCAATTTTTGATTTTTGCAAAATTGACAAATGGCGGGCATTTTTCGAAAAATTACGAAAAAACATGCTTTTTTCACCGTTTTTGGCCAAAAAAAATATTTCAAATCAAAATTTCGAAAAACCTCCAATTCGCGCTATAGTCGTAGTTATAAAGAATGTTTGGTAAAAATTTGGTGAGAATCGGTTTAGAAGTTCCCGAGATTTCATCAACGCGGCGTCGAAAAACGTTGTTTCGAGAAAAACGCGGTTAAAGTTTTTTTTAATGAATAATCGCGCTCGGGTGACACAGTGAAAGTTGTCCAAAAAATACAGTCAAACTTCTTCGATCTTTATAAAAAAATTTAATATGATATTTCTGTATATATATACATACATACTTCCCAAAAATGCAATAAAAATAAAATCGATTTTTTGAAAATCATAAATAGAGTAGGCCCCTTAATAAATCGCGCGCCATTCTGAAGGACTATAACAGGCAGGTTTCCTAGAAATAATTATTTTCGTCAAAAAGTTTTCAGAATTGACGCCAACGATATACATTGTGCGTCACAAAAACGTGTCTTAGCTCGTAAACTTAATTACATGCCTGCACTGTATATGCGTTACGCGTCTAGTCCTGATGTTTAGTCCCGATATTTAGTACCTTTCAATAAAACGTCATAGCAATATGAGTGCCATATATAAAACATGGTTTGAGGCAATGTTCTTGGTAAGTCATCCAAAAGGATCAAGAATGAAACTTCTGCTTAGTTCGTTAAGAAACGAGTTGAGATTTTTAAAGAGTCTGGTAATATTGACGATGAGTCAGGTAGAGGTCCTAAGAGAGTGACCTCTAAGAGGCAAGATAAGGTCATCTCCGGCACTGAGTCTACAAAATGCGAGACATAAACTGTTAAACAAAGGATCAACTAGACGATAAGGCAGAGATTGCAAGAATCTGGCATCAAAAGTAGTATTACACTTGCGAAGCCGTTGTTGACCGAAAAGCATATCAAAAAGAGAGGACCAGATAAACGGGTCTTAAAATGCTTTTTTTCTATGACTTGTCCCACTTCTAGACACAATAACTCCCGACATGGTACAGTGATCAAAACAAGCAATACCGCAAACGTTTGATGATAAAACTGGCTTAAAGTTATTTTCGGAAGAATTTCGCGATAATAGAGAAAACAAAGAAATTGTGGCGCGCGGAAAATGATCCCCCCCTTTTCAACGTCGTTTTTAGCGTGTAACTCTTCTAATATTAACAGCACGTGAAAATGATGTATCCACAACTTATCGCAAATTAAATTTTACACAAGTATGTCATATTCAACTTTTTTGTGGGAACTTGTGCTTTCTAAGATATGGGGCCAAGGGGATTGGAGCTGTGACCCCAGAAACCTAAATTTAAGCTCACATAAAGGCATACTACTCATTGCAATTAAAAACTTTCTGCCCACTAAAATGCTCCGTGAGTTTTGCAATGGGGTGTTTGCCATCGAAAGCCGACTATTTGGCCTAAAAATGCGTTTTTCACGTGAGTTTTCCCCCTTGGGGGTGCAATAGCTCCCGCCAGTGTACAGCGATCAAAACAATCAATACCGCAAACGACTTGCGACAAAATTGCCTTAAAGTTATTTCCAATGTGTTTTGGGGTTAAAGTAAAAACAATGAAGTTGTGGCGCTTGAAAGATGTTCCCTCCTTTTTGGATGTCGTTTTGGGCTTGTAACTTTTTTACTATTGACACCACGTAAAAGTGATGTATGGACGACTTGCTAACAATTATATTCTACATAAGTTTGCCACAATTTTTTTTGTGTGAGTCATGGTTTCGGAGATATGGAGATGTTCCACTTTCTTTCGTTTTTAAGATGGAGCCCGGAGGGCTGAAGCTGCGACCCCAGGAAATTGGACTTAAGCTATCTATATCATTGCCCACGCATTGCAATAAAAATTTCTGTGCCTACCCAAAATGCACAGTTTACGTCAAAATTCTGACGCTTTAACTGGACTAGGACGCGAATCTGATAGAAAACACGAGGTCAATTATGAGGAAGAAACTAAAAGGGCAAAAATAAAACCATCACATCGCAGCTCACGCGGGTTCTCAAGAGGATATGGCAAGGTTTTACTATGGAATACACACAGAAATTGAGTCAGAGTTGCACAAAAAGATGTCAAGCGATAATTGATAATAACAGCGACTGAATCCCATATCGATTCCAATCGAAAATGTATACCTATTTAGCTGAAGAAATAAGTTTAATCTAAACGATTCATAGTGTTTTTCATGCTTTTTTGGCGACAAGTTTTTATGTAACATACTTTAAAATAAGAATACATTAATTTAGAGTAAATTAGAATCTTTAGACAATAAAATCATTATTGAAATAGTATTTTAGAATGCTAACTTTCCTTTTTTTTTGATTTTTCAGCCCTGAAAATCTATTTAGGTAAAATCCAAATAAATCAATAAACATTTTCACCTCGAAGATTAAATAATCATTTTTTATCGAAATCGCTCAAAAACCACATTTAATAATTTATGTTTAAATACTCTTCATTTTAAAATTACGTAATGCAATACAAACAAATGTTTTTTTAAAACAAAAATCTTTCATATCCGCGATAAGATTGCGCGCAAGTTCAATCAGAATTCAAGTTAAGTTTGTATATTCGCTTCACGCCTTTATCGTTTCGCGATAAAGTAATGCTTCTGGTTTATTTTGCGATTGCAAAATGGTAGGTACAATGTTTCAATGGCGTTAAGACGTCTTTTAACCTACGATTTTCAAAAACAATAACCAATTATTTTCAATAGAAATAAAAGAGATATCATGTTAATTGATACTTTGGGCGTAGCAAAATATCTTTTTTTAATTTTTTTTGTTTTTCTTTACCCATAACATTTTTAAAAAAACATCAAAAAATAACGGCGGACGTGATTTCAGTTGACTGAATCATCTAGAAACAAACAAAAAACGCCAAATTAATCTTTAAGTGCCTATGGTAGGTACCGGAGTGATTTTTTTCATCAAAAATTAACAAAATGGCGGCCTTTTTTTTTTAAAAAAAAACTATTTTTAAGGATAGAAAATTGAGTAAAAAACGAAAAATTTGATACCGATCATAATTATTCCGGCTACCTGCTATAGCCATATCTGTGTACAACAACATATTAAAAAATCAGAGTGATCGGTTGAGTAGTTTTTCTAAAATCGTGTCCGCCCGCTTAAAAACGTGAATTCAAGAAAATCGCATTTACTTTTTTTTACGAATTACGAAGCACTTTTTTAATAAATCATTCGAAGTAAAATCTTCGTATATTGGCTTCAAAATTTCTTGAGCTTCCTAATCCAGAGGTGGACCATGCTTATACTTTCGTAATTCAGGAGAGGGGTGTCGAGAATACCGAAACACAGCGGAGCGTGTTTAGCGTGCTGTCTTACGGAGTCTCGCTATACACGCATAAAAATACTTTAAAAATTAAAACATATTTACAAATCCTTTTAAATCGTATTCTTGAAGAAATTGACCAACGAAATCTGTAAAAAAAAATTTTTTTTGATTTTTTGAAAAATTGCAACCTAAAAGACCCCTTAAAGCAGCGTTCTTTTCTGCGAGGGAAACATATTCCATTTAAAGTTGACTGATATTATTTTTATTTAGATGGGAGAATATAATTTATTGTTAACTTTAAGGAACTGCCGAAATTTAGGTATTCAAGAAATAATTTCCACGGGTTTCTAAAGATAAAAACAAACAGATTATAGTACCAAAAAACTATTTGCATGCACAAGAGGTTTTAGCTCGGAGATTTTAGCTCGGATTGATTGAATTTTGATGCTTCAGTAAATATTAAATTCGTTGATATGTTGCGTCAATTACGATTGAATTCACCGGAAGACTCAGCCTAAATTTTTCTGTGGCAAAAAATATAATGGATTAACTATGAGAATATCATGAAAATGAACAAGAAAGGGGCCTTGAAGATGATGTATTTTTGGTAAAGACTTTATTTGAAGTTAAAGTTGCATGGTACGCTATTCTCGTCTTTTGTTTGGGTATTTCAGTATTTTTTCCTGAAATTCAGAAATAATAGAGTAGAATTTTTTTTCTAAGCTATTAATACTTACTGAAACTAAGTTGTAATGATTTTACTATAGATGCAGGCATAGAGTGACAGCCATCTAATCTGTCATTTACGGTTCGAATCCCAATCACGTCAACCAAAACTTACATTGTAGAAATATGAAGAATGAAGTGAGTGGACTTTGAAAATGGTATCTCCCTCATCATATTAGACTTTCAACAAGGCCAGAAAGTAGACAAACCAAAAAAAATTTACTACATATATAATTCTCCGAAATATCAACGAAATTTTTGTCATTCTCTCAGCGAATATTTTTGGAATGACAAAAATTAATGCACTGACTTTTATTATGGTAAGAAAACGTTAAATGCATTTACAACGGTTGTTGATTCAGTGCGATCTGGAACGCTTCATTGCAGGCTTTTTAATGAATGAATTTTCGTTGTGCTGACATCGATTTTCGTAGTATTTACAACAATTTTGGATTCAAGGCGATCTAAATCTATCGCCCTGTCATTTGTGAAGTTCCACCCAAATGTGAAAGCGTTTAGCGAATACCGAGGCTGAATACAGGTGGGACTGTATTGGATGAACATGAAGAACAGGAATACTATGTGCTGTTTTACCTGTAGAATGTCTATCTATAATATGTCGCGCAATCAATGAAAGGTGAACAATGAAGCGTCGTTGCAGGGCCCGATAATTTTCTTCTCTACATATTAATAGGAGGGTAAAAGGCAGGACAACCGGTTATTCAAAAGAGTCATCCTTTTGTTGTACTTTTGTATTCATCACATTTCGGAATCACGTCAATATTGGCACCGCCCTACATCCAACAAAATCGCTGCTGGAGACTTTTTTAACTTCCCAGTATATGGGAAGTTCTTGAAATCGCCTCGAAAATCGAAATTGAAATTTTTAACTTTTCTTTACGTTTTGAGGTCTATAGAGTATATATAAAGTGTTTTTAGAAAGAAGTATGTATGTGTGTGTGTGTGTATGTACGTACGTACGTACGTATGTGCGGTCCCGGACAGTTTTTTCAAAGAGCGTAACTCACGTAAACAAAGTCGTATCGACTTCGTTGAGGTGTCAATCGAAGCGTCTTTGCAATCTTAAGAGCTGATTAGTTTTTGGGAAACTTCGGTCGGGGAGGTTTGTTGTTTTGCCCGTTTGAAGGTCATTTCTGTCATGCGTTATATCTCGCGAACCAAACGTACGATTTTTTTGAACAAGGTGTCAATCGACGCGTATCAACTTTTTTTGTGAATCTTTTAAATTTTTAAAAAAAATCGTAGGAGCCATTTTTTAATTTTTAAAAAAAAAGTGCAAAAATTTAGGTTTTTTTTTCAAAAACACAAAATTTTTAACCTGATTTTCAAACCTAAGTAATCAATGTTTATATAATTTATATACTCCAAATAGTTCTTGAAAAAAAGCAGCAAAAATTTTTTTCGTGATTACAAAAAACAAAAAATAAAAAATAAAAAGATCATTAAACGTTCAAGGTGTAATGGTTCGGGATCGCCGAATGATGGTCCTTCGTTTTGATGATATTTTCCATAGTATCTATACGTTTCCATGTTGAGGAAACGTGAGTTTTTAAAAAGAAATATTAGAGGAAAATTTATTTTTATTAAACGGCCGGCACAATTTTTATGCCACTGGCCAAGGAATAAAATATGCCGATTGTAGGCATTACCTGAAGTGCCGAATTATTGGCACAATCCAGGGAAAGTCTTTGGAGAGTGCCACGAATGATAGGCACAAGTGAAACTCGTTCGCTAGATCTCAAAAGACTATATTTTTCTTCAATGCTTACTTGCTATTTATACAAATTCTTAACACTAAATCATACTCTAATGGCCTAATAAAATATCCTAGTTTATGTATTTAGTCTAATAAAATATTCTAAATTATGTCTCAATTACTTATCTCTAATCGTTCCATATGGCACTCATGACCAAACGGCGATGTCCATGCGCAACCAAAAGGCGATGTCCATGCGCGCAAGGATCACGAGGTGATAAGCACTATCGATACATTCATGAAGCGATGTATTTATTGGTGATAAATACATCACTTTGATGTTGGAAGGATAGCCTTTCATGGAATTGAAGTGATGTATTTATTGGTGATAAATACATCACTTTAATGTTGAAAAGATGTTCTTAAAGGACACCACACCCTAACCCTTTAAGAAATTTCTTTACTTGTGGAAATAAATTTCTAGAATTTAAATTGTTTGACATGACTGTCCTAATTCAAGGTCTTTAACATATTGTTATGATAAATTTTATCTTTATCTTTAATTCTTATTTTAGTATTTACTCCTAGTCTTTCTACTACTTCGTATGGACCTTTATAGGGGCTTGTTCCTTTTTTTCTATTGTGATTTTTGACAAATATAAAATCTCCAATTTTGAATTTCGATTCATTGCAATTTTTATCATATGTTTCTTTTCTAGTTTCTTTAGCGATATTCAATAAATTTCTGGCTATTTTTACAGAGCGTTGCAATCTTATTTTAAGTTCATTTACATAGTTGTCTAAATTATATATAGGGTCTCTATTTGATATTATATCATTGGGTAAAATTGGTAGTTTTCCAAAAATTAATTCATATGGTGAGTAGTGTGTATCTACATGTGGTGTTATATTATATGCGAAGGTATAATAAGGGATCCATTTGTCCCAATTTTCGTCGTTTGCGAAATTCAAAAGATACTCATTTAGAACTCTATGGTTTCTTTCTACGCTACCTAAAGTCTGGTGATGGTAAGGGGTTGAAAATATTTGTTTAATTTTGAGTAGCTCACAAACATTCTTTAGAGTTTCATTTAGAAATTCAGTTCCTCTGTCTGATTTGAGAATTTTAAAACAACCGTATTTTAAAATGAATTGTTCGACTAAAGTGGTAGCTATTTGGTTCGCTTCTTTTGTTTCAATAGGATATGCTACGATAAATTTAGTTAGTTCACATTGTATTGTGAGTATATAGCGGTAACCATTTGAGATTCTTAATGGTCCGACTGTGTCAATCGAGATAATTTCAAAGCTTGAGCTTGGTGTTTCAGTTATGGTTAGTTTTTCTTTAATGTATTTTGTTTGTTTATTCTTTTGGCATAAGAGACAATTTGACACAAATGATTTTACCAATTTTGACATATTTTTCCACACATATCTTTGTTTCAGCTTTAATATAGTTTTTCTAACTCCGAAATGTCCTCCATATGGTGTGTTGTGAAATTCTTCGATAAGCTTTTGTTGTGTTTCGCTATCGGTTATTTTTATGGGTGGTTTATATATAATGATTTTTAATTGAGAACGCTTAAATTTTTCAATATTTTCTTGTGCACTTTTCACATTATTTAGGCCTTTTATATATTTGTCGACGTTTGCTTTCTGCAGATTATTGAATTTATTTTTAAATTCTTGTTTCGTTATGAGCTTGAAAATTTCATTATTTTCGTTTAGTGCTAGCTCTGATATACCTAGTTTTCGCATTTGTAGTATCAGTTTCTCCATCAGACAATCTGGATTGTGAGGATTATCACTGTATTTTACGATTACCTCGTATTCGTTTACTTCAAATCGCATATTCGATGATAGTTTCTTCGATCGATAACCTGGGTTATACGAATTATCACTATATCTTGCGGTTTTCATATTATCTTTAATTTGGCCATAGCGTTCTAGTAAAATGTCAAGTTTCTTAATATTTCTTATGTCCGTGAGGGACGTACATTCCCAAGAATGAAGTTCATGACGCTTCGTTTGGTTAATGTCTCCGTCAGGACCTTTAGATTGTGTGCGTTTTTTGGACATATTTCGTGTAATTGCCAATATGTCAAGTGATTTTGGAGTTGTATTGTCTATCGATGTGGGAATCATTTCTTTCAATATGTTCGAATCTATTTTGATTCTTGATAATGCATCCGCGTTAGTGTTACTTTTTCCTTGTTTGTATACGATCTCGAAATCATAATCAGCTAGATCCAATCTTATTCTCGTTAATTTAGAGGAAGGGTTTTTGTGGGTAAAGAGCGACACTAATGGTCTGTGGTCAGTTACGACTATGAATTTTCGACCAAATATGTAGGGTTTAAAAAAATTTATTGCCCAATGTATGGCTAAAAGTTCTTTTTCAATTACGGGTTTGTTGATCTCATGTCTGTTCAGCGATTTACTAGCGTATGAAATTGGTAGATCAAAACCTATCTCACCTTGTGAAAGTATTGCTCCTAATGCTTGATCAGATGCGTCTGTAGTTATAATGAATGTTTTGTCAAAATCTGGATATTGTAAAATGGGTGGTTTCATTAGTTTTTGTTTTAGAGTTCCGAATGCTGTGTTACATTCTTCTGACCAGATGAAAGGTTGGTTCTTTTTTAGCAAGTTGTTCAAACATTTTGCAATTTGCGCGAAGTTATGTATGAATCGACGGTAGTAGTTGCAGAATGCGATAAATCGTCTGACTTCGTCTGCATTTCGTGGTGTTGGATAATTACTAATAGTATGGAATTTCGATGGATCTGTTTTAATTCCATCTTTGGTTATTAGATGTCCAAGATATACTACTTCTGGTCTTAGAAAACAACATTTGTTTGGATTTAATTTAAGGTTGTATTGTTGTAATCGCTTGAATACTTTGATTAAATTCTCATTATGATTTTGTAGGCTACAGCCAAACACTATTATGTCATCGACATATAGAAATGCGTTGCTATCTAAACCACAAAGTGCTATTGTTAGCATGCGTTGGAAAGTATTGGATGAGATTTTTAGACCAAAGGGTAGTCTTTTAAATTGAAAATGTCCATTTGAAGTTGAAAATGCTGTCAGAGGTCTTGATTTTTTGTTAAGGTTTATTTGATGAAAGGAACTAGTCATATCTAGTGTCGAAAAGTACTTGGCTCTACCTAATTTGTCCAATACGTCTTCAATGCGAGTTAGAGGGAATTTGTCATTAATTATTTTTGTATTTAACTTTCTATAATCAACTACTAGTCGCCATTTTTTTGTATCATTCGATCCTTTTTTGGGAACTAGTAATAAAGGTGAATTGTATGGGCTAATTGAATGTTCTATGATATCATCGTTAATTAGTTTTTGAACTTGTTTATTAATTTCTTCCTGTTGAGTTTGTGGAAGTCTATAGTTTTTTATGTATATTGGATTGGAGTCTGTGACGGAAAGATTTTGTGTATAAAAATTGTTTGTCGAAAGTGGTTCATCTTCTAAGTGAAATATTTCTTGATAATCTCTGAATATTTCAATGAGTGAATTTTTCGCTTTTTCGTCTTTTATTTCTAAATTGAGGAGTTTCAAAATATTTTCAAATCTAGAGTTGGTGTTAGGATATTGTTGCGAAGTTTTAGCAACGTGATAATTTTTAAGTGGTTCTGTGCTTATCTTTATGGTGGATATAGTTATTTCAGTATTGTTTGTATTCAGAATCTTAATGTGACAATTGCCATTTGAAGGTACTATTGAATTAGCTATATAAACTCCTTTTTGGATTTCTTTGTTTAGAATGACGCTATCCTCTACAAGTTTAAGATTTATTGGATGTATGATTTCGGATCTCGGTGGTAATTTTATTTGATGAATGTTTAATGGTTTTGTCTCTAGTGGTAATGTTAATTCATCATCGTTGATGATAATTGATATTGTAAATGTTTCATAATCAATTTTGCACAAATATTTAATTAGAAAGTCTCTTCCAAGTATGCCATCTGTATTTATGGGAAAGTCAGGATCTACGATATGAAATCTATGTTTCAGTTTGTAGTTTTGTATTGAAAAATCTATATCAGCAGTTCCTAACGAGAAGATTTTTTCCGTAGTAATTCCTGATAGTTTGCATCTATTGTCCTCGTTGATGTTTAACGGTATTATATCTTTGCATATAGATATGTCTGCACCAGTGTCAATCAAAAATGTGAATACGTTATTCGTGTTTCTTCCTTTAAACGTGATATAATTCGTTAGTTTTTCGGTAATATTGTATATCTTAATTTGTTTTTTTAATCCGGAGTGAAACGGTTTATTTTCACTTATGTTTCGACCTCCGGGGTTATTTCGTTTCCCTGGTCGTAGATTGTATTCATATTATGTCTCGGATTGTTCCTACTTCTATTGCAAGCTTGATGTTGCTGGCGATTATTATTTCTATTATTGTTTTGCATCCTATAATTGTTGTTTTGTCTGTTATTGTTATGATATCCTCTGTAATTGCCATTGCTGTTATTATATTGATCTCTATGATTGTTGTTATGTTGTACTCTATGATTGTTATTATGATTATTGTAGTGTCTGTTATGGTTGTTATTGTTGTTACTGTGTGGAATCCTATTGTTATAATTTGGTCTTCCGCAATTATTTTGATAATTATTCTGATTTTTGTTGAAGTACATTATTTTGCTGTTTATTTCGTTTTTCTCTAGTTCTGATGCAAGATTAGATGCTTCAGTGAACGATTTTGGTTGTGCAGCAAAAATTGTATTTTTCAGTTGTTCGTTTAGTCCGTTTTTGAATATGTTTAATGCGTATGTGTCGTTCATTTTTGTAACGACTGTCCTCTCAGCTTCCGTGGTAGTGTTTCCTAATGCTGTTATTTGAAGATTATTTAGTTCCGAAATAAGTGATAGGATTTTTTCTTTATAAATGTTTACGGTTAAGTGTTTTTGCATTATATTTGATAGGATGTTGTGTATTTTCGGGATTGTTAATGTGCTTTTGTATCTCTCATTCAATGCTTTTGAAAGTTCAGCAAGAGTTTTGGGTTTGCTTACTGATCCGATTGATGTTTTCACAGAAGAATTTAATTTGACATGATAAGTAAATTCAATTAATTTTGTGTGCTCAGTTGGCTCTAAACCTAGGCTAAGGATTTCTACTATTTTCAGAAATGAGTCCAGTTCTTTGTAGTTACCTGAAAATATCGGAATAGCTTTAAGAGCAGTATCGATATTAAAATTTGCCATTTTGTATGACTCTAGTTGCTTGTTCAAAAGATAATTGGCTTTAAGTATTTTTTTCTTGAATTCAAGTTCGAGATTGGTTGTTTCCGCGGTTTTCTTTAGGTTCTGAAATTTTGTTTTTGAATTTGCTAAAATTTCTAATTTTAGAAGAATTGTTTGTTTTGTATAAATTCGGTTGGGGTTTTTAGTTATACTCAAAAGAATTTTGTCGAGCTCATTTAATATTGCTTGCATTAATGCACCTATGCGTTTAAGTAGCGAAGAGTTCAATTAGACTTCTTTTGAAAATTTTGAGAATTTTTTTGGAAATATTTATTTTTTTTACGTTATTGTATGTATATATATTTTTAATATTATTATTACTATATTTATTGATGAATGCTTGTCCATTTCTCTTCTTTTTTCTTGTATATTTGTTGTTCTAGCTCTGAAATCCGTTGGTAGGTTGTGGTTGCTACTTCCCAGCTCGGGGGCTGTTCTGAATCCGTGAGCTTTCTTCTTAATGCCGCTATTAATCTCCTATTTTTTACTTGTAAACCTCCCCTTCGTTTTTTTTGTTTCTCTATTTTAGGGATGATGCACTTCTGCTCTTCCTTTCTTCGTGCAAGCCTTGCACGGTAATCGTTTAAGGTAACCGGTTTTGGTCCGATTTTTGTGGGTTTATATTTTATTGTGTTTGCAGTTGACCCGGTTTTCGGCTTCGGTACATACTCTTCATGTCGCTTCTCAGAAGGCAGGTTAGAAGGCAGGATCGCCATGTAATGGTTCGGGATCGCCGAATGATGGTCCTTCGTTTTGATGATATTTTCCATAGTATCTATACGTTTCCATGTTGAGGAAACGTGAGTTTTTAAAAAGAAATATTAGAGGAAAATTTATTTTTATTAAACGGCCGGCACAATTTTTATGCCACTGGCCAAGGAATAAAATATGCCGATTGTAGGCATTACCTGAAGTGCCGAATTATTGGCACAATCCAGGGAAAGTCTTTGGAGAGTGCCACGAATGATAGGCACAAGTGAAACTCGTTCGCTAGATCTCAAAAGACTATATTTTTCTTCAATGCTTACTTGCTATTTATACAAATTCTTAACACTAAATCATACTCTAATGGCCTAATAAAATATCCTAGTTTATGTATTTAGTCTAATAAAATATTCTAAATTATGTCTCAATTACTTATCTCTAATCGTTCCATATGGCACTCATGACCAAACGGCGATGTCCATGCGCAACCAAAAGGCGATGTCCATGCGCGCAAGGATCACGAGGTGATAAGCACTATCGATACATTCATGAAGCGATGTATTTATTGGTGATAAATACATCACTTTGATGTTGGAAGGATAGCCTTTCATGGAATTGAAGTGATGTATTTATTGGTGATAAATACATCACTTTAATGTTGAAAAGATGTTCTTAAAGGACACCACAAAGGTCATTTACGTCATTCATTATATCTCGAGAGCCAAATATAATCTTTCGATCATTAAGGTGTCAATCGACGGGTATTTGCATTTGTATGATGGTTTTATATTTTAAAAAAATCGTTAAAGCTTTTTTTTTGATTTATTAATTTTTTTTTTGGAAAAGTAGTGTTTTTTTCATAAAAAATTCATTTTTAACCTGATTTGCACATCGTAATATTAAATGTTTATAAAATTTATAAACTTACATCAATTTTTGTACAGAAACCAGCAAAAACGTTCCTCATGATTACAAAAAAAATTAAATTAAAAATAAAAAATCATTCAAAGTCACCATGTAAAAAGGGTTCATTCGAATCATTATACCTTAAATCTCTTATTCTAAAGACATTGTTGTAAAGTCATTAAAAGTTTATTAATATTTGCAAAATTTGAGCAGATCTTCAATAGTCTTCACAGCACCATGTTTTAACTTTAATGAAAAAACTGCTTTGAAACCTGTCCCCCCTCCGATTGATCCGCGTGAATAATCAATCAAACCAATGCACCGAAATCCTTACGTAATCAATTGACGCTCGCGTAGATGTTACGATTAATATTAAGTCATTCCAATAACTTTTATGAGAGGTACATTTTTATTATTTGAAGTAGTATTATTTCCATAACTATTATTGTGTTTAATATTTTTAATATCTATGTAGATATTACTGGAAAGTTGACCGTGTGGACCTCATGGATCGCATTTCACGGCTTGTTAAATATTTCTTTTCAACGTATCTTTTAAATTGTGAGGATGACTTCTTCAATAGAAGAGGTTGTAATCGAGAACCAAAGGGATTCAAATCAAGACTTTTTTGAAGTCATATCTTTAGCTTCGATAGTTTCAAAACGATTCATTTTAGCATATTTTTCTGCTATCATTCTTATTTGCAGATATAAAAAGTGTTTCCTGTACGCCGAGTCCTTTATTTTTATATTCTGCTTTCAAATATTGTCTCCAAAGTGTTCTTAATACGAAACTCATCACCAAACTTTCACCATGCAGGATGGCTACCCTTTTCTGCTTTAATAATGTTTTCAGCAGATTTTCTAGAAATGTGGTTCTATTTTGGTTCCATCATCAACAGAAATTTCTTTATTGTATTTTTTTAACAGTCCTCTGAACTAATTGATTTATGTTTCAAGGTTTTAGTAGATCGAAAATATTTGATGGAATTTTTTGAACTTAGTTTCTTTAGACAATAACTGTTAATCGCTTGTCTTTGAGATTCCACTGAAATGACGGAAGTAGTTATAATAATCATGCTATGCATACAATTTACGCTTAAAACATCCTTTCTCCTTCTCCTTTCAAGTAATTTACAGTAGAATAAAATGTCATCAACGATAGTGTAAGCATATAAAACCTAAGGAGCTGTTTAAATGACAGGATAATGTTTCGAAACTAAAAATCGAAAAAGAATGCTAAAATTAAGATTGTTTGCAAAGCAATCCCTTCAGCCAATGAACAGGCTTAAAAAGCTTTGGAGTGTAATCGATATACTGCAGACCTTTTTGATCTCAATTAGTATCGCAACTGCTCATCACAAAATGACTGCAAGCTCTATTCTGATTTACTCAATTAGTTAAAAAGATGGATTTCGTGGGGCTCAATTTCGCGGGAAGGCCTTTATTCAATTGCGAATTGTTGTGATAAAAATTAGGCACGATAGCAAACATAAATGAAGATACAATTTAATATGATAATCAGTTTTTGGAACGACAACTGAGTCACATCATGTTCGACTAAAAACTGCGGTTTTTCCCATTCTTTACAACAAAAAACTTCAAGCCTCTGATAAGAACAGAAAAGTCTTCGATAAAATTAAGAAGAGGAAGTCCCGCGGACAAAATTCGATAAACAAAAACACTTTCTTCGTCTTAGTCAGCCGCCGCCGAGGCAACAGAAGGAATTGTTAGACTCTCTCGTCAGCTTTAAACAGAGGAGATTGCTGCTGTGATCCCTAATCGACGCCGGAAACAGGAAATGATAAGCAAACCCCAAAATAGATATTCCCGAGTCGGCATTGAAATCCAAAAGGGATCGAAGCGAAGTGCTCCCTGAGGTTGTGGCCGAAATATCTGACAATAAGTGCAAGAACTGAAGAAGTTTCTGTGAAAAGAGGAGCTTACCATTTGGTGGTGGTTTCTACGCGCAGCTCGTGGTAGGAAGCGGTGAACTGGAACTTGGCCGCCCGCTTGTTCACCCGCTGCAGACGCTTCCACACGCTACCCATGCTGTCGCGGAACCAGCTGCTGCGTCCGGCGTACAATTGCGGAGGGTATCCAAGGGTCCCGAGCACCGAAGCGTTCGGTCGATTTCCTGCCGGAGGAACTTGTCTGCACTATTCGCGAATTAGCAACCGCACCGCAGGCACGCACCCCCGCGCCGAAAGCGAATCACTTCTCGCGGTTTCGCCACTCAAGCAGACTGCACCTGCCTCACATCACCTGTCCGCGGTCTCGCGGAGAACATCCGTGCAGGGTCTTCAGCCCTGGCCTGGATCGGGACGACGCTCGTCTCCTTGACCGAATTCGACTTGGATCGCTGCTTCCTGGCACTCAGCAATTGGGACTCACTCACGCGTCAAGCGCAACTACCACAATTTTCCGGCTGTCGGGCCACACACTACGTCCCGCGGGGACTTCCCCCTGCGAGTTGGTTTCCTCGACACAAAACTTGCCACCCGTCGCGGCCTTGGGGGCTCGCCCGCCCGCTCCTCTCCGTGCGACTCTATTGATTTCTTGACCCGCCGAGACGGCTTGAAACAACAAATTGACCACTTGTTTTCCGCAACTACTACTCCCAGCGCGTTCGTTCCTGGTAACTCCAATTAGGAGCTCCCTCGGCTATTTTTCCGCTGATTGCTCACACTTCATGACGTCACTGCGAAATGGATTACACTCGTCCGACTGCGAACTTGCTGACCAAGTTTTCGGGCTTTTCACTGGTTTTCCGGTCACACGCACACCACCAATGGAACGTAATTAAGATCATCAATTAACGGGGCTATCTGCTGATCTGGAAATTGGTAAGAATTGGCCAAATGGCGAGCGAAAACGCAAGTTTTTCTTGGAGTTGCACAATTCACGTCCGACAATATTTTCTCGATTTTTGACAGCCACAAAAGACAGCTCGTCGTCAACTCCGTCTTCGTCGCCCGAAACAAAACGACTCGGTCTGAGAAATTTGACAGGTTAGAAGAACGCAGGGCAACGTGGAACAACGCGTGAGGTTTGAGGAGAGCTGTACAGGATTGCCAGGGCTACTGCAGGTCGGGCGGGAAAAACAGGATTTTCAAATATTCTTGCATGTTGTAATTGGCTAATTGGGTTTTCGATATCCTTTTCTTAAAATATGTAATACAAGATTTTCATCTCGCAACGTTGGAAAAAAGGTTTTTTCACAGCTTCGCATATTAATTTTTTTCATTTTTGAGTTATGAACAGTTTTAAAATTATCATATGTCCACAGATGATGTCTGGAAAGCACATAAGTCCCACATTCAGAATGTCAGGGGTATAACTCAAAGAAGGCTATTTTTAGGAAACCACATTGAAGGTTTTACACTTTCTTGAACCTCGTAATTATTGCTTCGGATGCTTTCCAGGTCCTTTTTTATTCCTTTAAGCTTTGGTTATATACTATATAACTCTTTTCAGTTTTTTCACTTATAAAAAACAGCATTTAAAAATTTTCAGGTATTACCAGAGTTTTGCCTATTAATATTTTTGTTGAGCCTTTATTTCATCGTGTCGAGCGTGTTGTCACTTCTCTTGCCACTCAGGCCATGATATGCACTAAAAACTGTTTTAAGAAATGAAATTTTCAAAAGTAATAAGAGAAATGTTATGTGGAAATATAAAGATAGAAAAAAATCTGGGTAAAGGTTAAGATCATGATCCTCACCCCCAAAGGGGCTAGGAGTACGGGGATCGAAAGAGGGGGTTCTCCTACTACTATGGCATAAATATTCCGCGGCGTCACGGCCCCATAATAAGTTATGGGGGTCCCTCACTAAAAAACGGTTATTTTGTCTATTTCCAGAGATCAAAAGAAACCGTAAAATTGATCTGGAAAGTGATTTTTAGACTTGTTGGAAGGCGAAAATATAAAAAAAACTGAAAAATTCCATTTTAGGAATAATTTTTGGCGAATCCTACAACACTACTTTCTCAAAAAGATTCTTCCATTCTGAATGTGGGATATACTTCGGTTAGTTGTCCAAAAAATATTTAACATCTTCCTGCACACAAAATAATCATTTTTTAATCATTCTACTTCTTCAGTTATATGCTAGGCCATAGCATAGATAATGAGGAGCTCGGACATTAGAGCTATTTCACCACACATATGCTATACAACACGCTTCAGTCCACATGTCGTACACTCACTAATTTGATCGCGATGTGTATACGTGCACATATTGTCGTCATATAAATGTATTCTTATCCAAAACATTTGCCCAATTTCACATAGCGACATTGGTTTTTGAGTTTTCACTCATTTTTCCGAGCGCGTGGAGGTAGAAATCTTCGAAATATACGGATTTTCTTCTGCTTCTCGGCATGTCGGATTTTTACCAACTAAAACCACATCCACCTCCTCGAAACCTCTCACTTGCACTGCCCGTGTGCAATGTATTTCCCGAATCGGCTTTGTAGAATAAACCTTAGCGTTTTTAATTATTAAATTGAGTTTCTAGTAAATGTGTACTTAGCATGATTTTAAAAGTTATTATGTTACCCGTTTCTTTCTTACTTTTACTGATTGTTGAATCAAAACATATTTGAACAGATTTTTGTGCAAAACAGTGTGATGTTCCTTTGCAAAGCAGGTGATTTTCCTATGTTAACTATTCGTTTGAGGTTGCTCCTCCAAATTTTTTCCAACGGATTCCAACAATTTGGGCGCATTTCGGAATTTTTGTTTTAAATTTTCCCGATAATGGCGCTAGTGTTGACTGACAGGAATTTTAAATTGCCTCTCCCTCTGCTCAAGATTCAAATTAAAATTATCTGTCAAGTCTTTTTCCGGTTAACCATGGTAAGGCGTGCATGAGGGCATCGTGAATTTCTTGTTTTCTGGAGTTCGGCGCGACGTGCAGTCGCAGTTCATTAAAAATATCCTTGGAAATAGCGTTCCCGTTCTTTCGGAAGCTGTCCGGAAATAGAGTGGTGATTAGTTAGACGAATTTACAATGAAAATTGTGATACGCGAAACGCCACATGGTGAGGACTCCATGTCTGTTTATCATACGTCAAAATGTCGTTTCCCGCTGGCGCGATTATGTCGGAAGAAAAGAAATTCACGATGCCACGCAGCACTGAAATGGGTCTTGTTTGATTGTCGGATATTTTCAGCCGTTTGAACGCTTCGTGGAGACGGGCAGAATTGCCAAGTGCGCCGCTGGCCCCCTCAAAGGGCGACTGGTGGCTGTTGTGGATGTGATTGACCAGACTCGGGTAAGTTTCGTCCGAATATTGTCTGTAATTGTTCCCACACAGGGTGATGAATGCTGTATTCTTGATAGGAATTGCCGACTGACACACACATGAAGCTACTTTTCGTTCTGATCGTCTCTAGCAGACGAACAGTAAAATGAGGTTAAAACACTTAACTGACTTGCAAACAATGTTTTTCAGGTGTTGGTCGATGGTCCGCTGACAGGAGTGCCGCGCCAGGAGTATCGTCTGGCGAACCTTCATTTAACCAAGTTTCGCATTCGTTTCCCGTACACTGCGCCCACGCGGACGGTGCGCAAGGCGTGGAAGGAATTCGATGTGAAGGCCAAGTGGAAGGCGACCGCTTGGTCGCTCAAAGCTCAATCGATCCGAAAGGTAATTTTTCTAGTCTTTGTTTGGGTGTGAACTACAATTTAACGCTCTTTACAGCGCACACAACTGAATGATTTCGATAGATTCAAGCTGCGCTTCGCTAAGAGGCAACGCAACAAGCTCCTGACCGTGGCATTCAACACTCTGAAGAAGCGGACGAGAAGCGACGGCACGACCAGAGTTCTGAAGGACAAGAAGGGAGAACGTAAAAAGTTAAAGGCGGAGAAAGGAAAGTCGGTGAAGAAGTAATTAATTCGAGTTTGACTGTGTCCGTTTTAAATAAAAAGCCGATCGATGTTGAAAGACAAATTTGTAATTTTTGTTTGGGTGTGGTAAATTTTTTTCGTTTCATGTGTTTTGCTGCCAGTTAGGAGTTGATCGACTAATTTGGCTCAAAAGTCACTATTCATTCATACCGAGGTTTGAGCGAGCAAGCTATTTTTCAACTTGCGGACGACTAAATCTTGATTTCAGGAAGATTTGGCGCCTCCAAGAATATGGCACGTGTTTTATAAATAGGTCCATATTGAATGTGTTCGAAGAGGCAAGCTTCCAGAAGCCACAAGAATGAGCCTTTATTTTTTATACTGCTAGCGAAGTCTGAATAAGATGTGTTACGGTAGCCTTTTGCCGTAGCCGTTTCTGGTCACGGTGTGAGCAACCGCACACAGCTTTCACAGCGAAGAGGGGCGTCGGAAAAAAATTCTATGAAAAAGGGCACCACCCGTTAGTACGCCAAGACTGCTTAACCCACGGAATCCGAAATGGGAACTGGATCCATGCTGACACAAAACCACCGAGCACAACAGGAAAAGGGAGCCGAAATACCATTCGTGAACCACCGACCGTTTCTCTCCGCACACTTCACACAAGCCAATTGCCTAATCCGAATGGAAAGACAATTCAAGGCAATATGATTCTATATTTACTGCTTTATTTCAAATATTCAATTTAAAAAAAATGCTTAACTGGTCCTACGACCAGGGCTTTCTCACTCTTCGCCCCCAAAAACTTCAATAAAAAACCCCAAATCGGACGAAATTCTTTAAAAAAAAACCCCAAACAATTCGAGAGCAATCTTTTTTAAAAAGTTCATGCAAAAAACATTGATAATTAGCAAAAAATGTTGTCAAATAACTATATGTAACAAGTAAATTTTCATCTGTATTTCATAGTGAGTTAAAGTCAAAATAGAACGAATATACTTTCGAGACTTAAAATTAACACAAGTAGCAGCATAATGAAATTAAAGAAAAACTTTTAATATATTTTTGGAGTTTCATGTGTAGTTTATTGAAATATGAAAAATTAAATGATATTCTTAATCCAAAAAGACGCCCAGCCCCAAGAAAGATTCCCTCCGCCAGATTTCAACCAAAAAAAAAAAGGTTTCGTCCACGATGCCTCGATTCCAACCTCAGTGAACGGTGACTTTGATGCAAACAAAGACAAAGGAGTAAAATGTCCTCCGTCGCGATGAATTAAATTCAACCAGCCAAAAACAGTGAGTCCTCCGCAAGAACGGATCCAGCATTTGACTCAGGAGGGGGGGGGGTCACTGCTTCGAAAATCACAATAAAAGAGGACGATATTGCAAAAAAATCGCAAAATGCACTAGTTTACCTAGGCCTAGGCCTTTGTATCCGCCCTTGGTCCTCCGTCCATGCAGCCAAGCACAGGAGAGAAGAGAAATTCCACCGGCTTCACTCCCATTATATATGGGGTCCCCAGATCGCGTTCGCTGCTATAGGCGGTCAACAGTCTGACGAGTTCACCGGACTCGTTTCGCTTCACTTTGCTCCACCGGTGTTATGCCGATCAGAGGCGTTCGTCAGCCGGGCGATTTTGATTCTTCGAGGAGTTCGGTCTCCCTGATTGGCGTTTGACCTCAGCGGATACTGCGGTTGTTGGTGAGGGGGCGAACCTTTGGGCAAACACTTTGTTACGCTGGTTATGGAGGGTCATTGTGAAGAACGGCATCCACGGTGGTAGCGACTTTCGTCGTTGGGTTAAGTTCAAATACGACGCTGTCGGCGAGGTTCATTATTAATATTTTATGAAATGAGGAACAACAGTTTTCGAGGGATGATATTAACGCTCATCTACGGGCTGCTGATAGTCCCAGAGAAACAATAGCTACTTTCACACAGCGAAGATTTAGAAACAATTGGCGTACTGACGCGTGAGCTAGTTCAACCATTCCATTTGTCCGATGGGCTGAATCTCGCCGAATATTTAAATCATCTATTGCCTTGCATCAAACTATCCAACAAGGTGGATAGGCTGAAATCGTCCAATCAGGTGGCCGCCTAGAACTCCAGACCTTACTATTCTTGATTTTAAATGTGGGATGTAATGGAATAAGAATCGTAAGAGACACATATTTTATTCATTGACGAGTTAAAATCGAATTGACGCGGCTGCTAAAAACATAAAGAAGCAACTCATGCATATGGATGAAGTGTAGGGCATCTTAAAACATACCCATCGTTTTAAGGCCGCACTCACTGTGCAGATCACTCCTGCTACATAGAAAGGTTGTAAGAACACATGTGAGGAAGATCTCTAACTTTGCAAATTGCATCCATTCATTCATTCAATGTATAATACTACACCTTCCCCACAGTCAAGGCTGAGGCGCCATCGACAGATGGGACAACTTACTTTTCACTCATTGAAAAATCGTTCTACAATCATAAGGCGAGATATGGTGACGATTTATTAACTATTCGCTTGAATATCGGAGCATAAATAATGGGAACAATATAAGTGTGACAGTAAATTTATGGCTTTGTGGGTCACCCACGTCGCGTATTGCCGGGTCGTGTGAACCCTATGCGTAAGCATATACTTGGGGCATACATTGAAACGTATTCCTTTTTCATTTGTTTATAAATAATTGGCTAAGCAAAAGACTTTGCATATAATTGGCCGGTAAGAAATTTGTATAAAAGAAGGAACGATCGATACAAAAAAAATAGAATTAATTTTGAAGCCAATCTTGCCACACGCGGTCGATAGTTTTATTTTGATGTCTCTTGCCACAATCGGCAAATTTAGAAATATTGGCATTTCGCGTCGTGCCATTAAGATAAGCGTGAATACGCTATCGTTAGATAAGACTTATCCCCTCAATCTTGAAAGAAAAGAAAATTAACGACAAACATTACAGTAGTCAGTGAAATTAAGAAACGAGCATTGCTGTGCATTTTCCCGCAAGAAAGACACTGTCAACAAAAAACTGCTCACTGAAGTTTCAAATAAATGCTGTTAAGTGATAAATTTTAAATAAAATTGTTTTGGGTATTTTGTTTTTGAATTTGTGGAGCCCCGCAAGCTCCCGCGCTTGGCAGAAAGCTCACGATCGGCAGAAAGCTCACGGCGCAAGCAGACTCTGCTTCCGCGCCAGCTTTATGCCTGTGGGCCGACGACTCGGCCTGTTCCTCGCTAGCCGTGACTGCATCGACACGCTCTTCCCGCCGACACGAGTCTTGGTGGACTCAACCGAATGTAATAGTTCAAATAATATGTAAATAATTAGTGCAAATAAGAGACTGCAAAAATTCCAAAAAAGTACATTTTTGAAATTTCATAAAATATAAGTTTTCTGTTTTTTGACGAAAATGTATAAAAGCAAATTGGCAGCACTTTCTTTGGAAGAATTAAAGCATAAGATAAGCGACTTTCTTTTAGACTAGGCACTTCTGTAGGAAAGGATTTCGTTTTAATGTTAAAAATAGTCGGGAAAACTAAAATTAGAGAAATCTTTACCGGTAGTTTTAATTTTCTAATTTTTTTTTTGGTAAAATTGGCTACACTGGAGGCAGGTATTAATATACGCTCAAAACGACTTGATGATAAGCTGTTAAACGCGTCCTTTTCTAAAGGCCTGCACACACAAAAAATTATAAAAGTTTACACGGGCCAGGTTGTGGTGGAGGAGCGGAATACTTCTCCCTTTATAATTGGCTCCCGACTGAGCTATTTACGAGACAGCAGGCCAAGTGCTCTGCGGTTCGGTTGAAAGCTCTACGTCTCTGTCATGAGTGGAACAATGGCTACTACACAATACTACGGAGGGATGAACCAATGCCAGCGAAAGTAGACCTCGCTTCTCCGATTCCCTGTTTTCACTATGGTTTTGTGGGGAGTCAGGTGTCGAGTAAGTAAAGAAAGTCAGTTTCCAACGATAACAAGTGTTTATTAACTATTTTATATTATTCTAATTTACTAGTTTAAAATGTATGTGCGGAGCGGAGCTCTGTGACGGTCGCGACGCGTTCCCGGAGTGTGTTCTTGGTTGACTGTCCTTTTCCTTGTGTGGTCCCTGGCATCTAAGCGGCCACATCTGTTTCGCATTGCTTTGCATGATGCATAGACACTTGTCCAATATTGCATGCAGTCGCATCTGTTTCCGATCATTTTCTTTTTGTGTAGGGATCTATTTGTGTCCCGGAAAATACATGCGATTCAAACAGGGACACAATTTGAAAGGCGTCTAAGCCGTAGCCGCCACAGTACTCCCTTGCCAGTGATGAAATCACGGGAAAAAAAATGCATATAGTCGTGGATGTGGATGTGCAATAGCGTCCTAAGGTAAACTAGCTTGATACCGATCCACGATTCGCAGGCGTCGACCTGATCGGCGTGGAGCAACTTGCTGCTCGTTTTGATGTTGCAGCTGATGTCGCTCGAGTCCTTGATTTGGTCGCTCTGGTTGCTCGTCTGTTGTTGGTTGTGAAGGTTGCGGGTGATGTGTGGTGATTTCCGTGCCTTCTCGGCGGGTGACTTCCATGTCCGCTAGTACGAATGCCGGTTTCAAACGATCGATTGATATGGTTTGATGGGCACCTCCAATATTGACGACGAACGTTTTGTCATTACGGCTCATGACTTCGTATGGTCCATCGTACGGCATTTGTAGCATCTTCTTGACTGCATCATGTCGTAGGAATACGTGGGTTGCTGTTTGTAACTCCTTAAATACGAAGGGGGTTGAGCTACCGTGCCTCTGGGGTGGTGTCGGACGCAGTTGTCGAAGATGAGAGCGGAGCTCCTTGATGAAAGTAGTCTGCTCTTTGACGTCCTTTGCCTCTGTCAAGAATTCACCAGGTAGGCGAAGAGGCTCTCCGTAAACGAGTTCCGCAGCTGTGCTTTGGAGATCCTCGCGCCAAGCTGCCCTTATACCAAGTAGAACTTTTGGTAGAACCCGAGTCCATTGGTTGTGTTGGTGGCACTTGATGGCTGCTTTGAGCTGACGATGTTGACGTTCGACGAGTCCGTTTGCTCGAGGATGGTACGCAGTTGTGCGGATTCGATCTGTACCAGTCAAAAAGCTGAGCTCTTGAAACAGGTATGATTCGAATTGCCTGCCTTGGTCGGTCGTGATCCGCGTTGGTGAACCAAAGCGGCAGATCCATCCGTCGAAGAAAACTCGTGCACATGTGTCTGCTTCCATGTTGGGCATTGGAAACGCTTCTGGCCAACGAGTATACCTGTCTACACATGTAAGACAGTAGCGGTTTCCTTCCGAGCACGGCATGCTTATGATGTCGATGTGGACGTGCTCGAAACGTGCCGTAGGCGTTTGGAAGTTGCCTGTCGGGGAACATACATGTCGCGTTACCTTTGCTCGTTGACACTCGATGCAGGCTCGTGCCCATTTGTGGCAGTCGGCTTTCATGGAGGGCCATACGAAGCGTTGCGCGACCAGTTTCGCGGTAGCTTTTGCTCCTGAGTGAGCGAGTTGATGCACTACCATAAACGCGGCCTTGCGGAACGACGGTGTGATGTAAGGACGTATGTGGGGCGTGGAGACGTCGCAAGTGACTGACACGGTTGAATCTGGCATTACTATTTGCTTAAGCGACAACGCTGATTCGCGCTCAAAGAGTGCTTTGAGCTCCTCGTCGTCCTTTTGCGATTGTGCCAATGCTGCGTAGTCTAATGTTTGTTCGACCGCTTCAATGCGCGAAAGGGCGTCGGCTACGACGTTATCCTTCCCTGCGGTATGTTGTATGTCGGTCGAGAACTGTCCAATGAAGTTGAGGTGGCGAAATTAGCGCGGTGATGCTTTGTCCAATTTTTGGCGGAATGCAAACTGGAGCGGCTTGTGATCAGTGAACACCGTGAATTCCCGCGCTTCAAGCATGTGCTTGAAATACTTGACGGCGCGGTAAATTGCCAAAAGTTCACGATCGAACACGCTGTACTTGCGTTCTGCGGGGCCGAGTTTCTTGGAGAAGAATCCTAGTGGCTCCCATGTATCACCTGTGCTTTGATTTAGTGATGCACCGGTCGCAAGATCCGATGCATCGCACGACAGACAGATACGTGCGAATTTTGTGTTTCGTATCGAGCGATTGTAAAAAAAACAAAATTCATTTATTTAATTGTGAGTTTAATGAAAGTAAATCTTTAATTAATATTATTCGTTGTAAGTTCTTAAACATTCTATTTGACAATTTATGTTTAGCTTAGTACTGGTGACGGCTAATTGAACATAATGACGGCTAGATGATGTCTTAATAATGACTGTCTCTTGAGTATCAAGTGCTGTTATTTATACTACTCTTTTATCAGAATGACCAGATGCTGTGGTTAATGGTCAATGTGATAAGGTTTGCTTATTCCTATGAATTCATGGGTTAATGGTCAATGTGATAAGGTTTGCTTATTCCTATGAATTCATGGGTTAATGGTCAATGTGATAAGGTTTGCTTATTCCTATGAATTCATGGGAATCAAAGTGATTAAATGTTCTTTGTTCTCATGACTTAGTTCTATATTGCCTTATTTGGTAATGTACTTGGATCGTATGACTGAATTAGCAAATAAGTTATCTGTATTAATGTTAGTGTGTGAATTATTATGTAGAGGCTTGGGCTGGTACATAACACCTCCCTCCTTAGAAAAAGAACTGTCCTCAGTTCGGACGTTATTAATTTTAATTTTAGTCTGACGATTTTTCGCTTTAAAATACAGGATTACAATGATTATTATAATTATTATTATTATTATTGAAGTAATACCTATTCCTGTATGCAAATGTTTAGTGAATTGAATTTCTTTTAATTCCTCAATGTTTTTAATTTGTAATTCTTGTAATTCGTCTATTGTTTTAATTAATTTAATTCTTGGGATGATTATTGGTACTGAATATTGTCCCACATATAATTTCTTTGTATTCTCAAATTCTACGTTATCTATTTTTATTATGCAATTTTCAAATTTAATCAAGTAATTTCCTTTTATTTTCCATTTTCTCTCATCACAAGTACTTTTAACTTTAACATCTAATTGATTTACTAATACCATTCCTGGTATGATTTCTTTAACACTTGATATTGTTTTCATTGCTTTGCATGTTTCATTGGTATCTATACAGTTTGATCTCAATATCAAATCTTCTACATATTTCTCATTTCGTATTTCATATACTGTATTATCGATTTTTATTATATTTTGATTTGTTGCTACTAATTGGTATCCTTTAGTGTTTCCTAATGGATATGTTCTATAAACTCTATAATTCTTTTGATTTAATGGTATTTTAAATGCAAATATTAAGTTTTTATTATTTGATAACAAGTATGATTCAATTAATTCCATTGATTGAATGTTGATATTATTTTCTTTTATTTCTTTATATGATAACATATTTCTACTCATTAAATTGTATTTTGATGCTAAGATATTATCTTGAATTTTTTCTACATGATCTTTTAATAATTGAATATTTAAGTTTATTTTCAAATATGTTATATCTTCTCCTAATGCTTTATTTTCTTCGTTTAATTCTTTTACTTGTTTTATAATATGATTTATTTTATCTTGAAATTCCATATTTAATTCAATTTGTTTATACATATTAAAAATTACTTTGTTAGTACCTGTTCGTAAATCTTCTAATTTATCATTTATTAACTCCCTATCTGAATCTGTCATTATTCCAAATAATGTATTATAAATCTCTCCCACTGGATTTAATAATCCTCTTTTCTTTCTAATATTTTCATTAATTTGTAATGTTTTTATTTGAGCTTTTAATTCAAAAATTTCATGGTTCAATCCTGTTTTCTGATCTTTTGTTATTTCTTCTTTTTCTATTAATCTTTCGAATTCTTTTATTACTGCCATTATTTGGTCTACATCTACTTGATGTAATATTATTTTAAATTTGTCTGCTAACTTGATTTCTTTGATCGGTATTTCTAAATAACCTCCCTCATTATTTATTGGTTCCACTGTCAGTGTTGCTCCTATTATCGTTACTGTTAACATCATCATTAGTGTTATCGTTTTGTTGTCCATTGTCTGTAATTTTTATTGTCTTTTTACTACGTTTTATTAATTCTTTTGAATGTTTATTTGGGTCGTATTTAATTTTCTTAAATCTTGTTTCTAATTTATATCTCCCTGCTTTCTTGTTTCTGTAATATACTTCGTCCCTTTTTTCGTCAACGTCTATTCTTTGTTTATTTAATTTTTCCATTGTCTGTTCTTTCTTTATTTTTAACTTCTCATATATCTTTTTGTTGTCTGTTTTCCCTTGTTCTATTTCAAAAGGTATTTCTTCTGTTGTTGAATGTCTAATTCTATTATAAACTCCACATGATTCTGTTATTAATTCTGTTAATGATAACTTCTTAGTTAGTCTTAATATTCTTAACTTTTCTAATAATGTACTGTGTAACCTTTCTATATCTGAATTACCTCTATGCGTATTAGGTTTTGTTAAATGTATTTCGATATTCTCTTCTTTAAAGTATTCTTTCAATATTATCATATCAAACTCTTGGTCCATAATTAATTTCTTTGGTTTTCCTACTAAAGAAAAAATTTGTCTGAAACTTTTCCTAATGTCTATCGCATTACTTGATTCTAACATTGCTATTGTTGCAAATTTCGAAAATTTATCTATCATCGTTAGTACTTTCGTTGTTTTATTTATAAAAAATATGTCTGCATGACATAACTCTCTAATATTTTCTGGTGTTTCTGTAATTCTCAATTTTTCTTTCGTCGGTTTCCTATCAATTTTACTCTCATTGCATATTTCACATAAATTTATATATCTGTGTATAAAATTTTTTAATCTTGGATAGTAATATTCTTTCTTTATAACCATATAATTCTCTAAGATCCCTGAATGTTGTGATTTTTCATTATGTTGTTCTTTTATAATATTTTCTAGCTCTGTTTCATTCTTTGGTTCCTTCAATAGTTGACTTACCATATACGTTGGAATTTGTCTTAAATCGAATAACTCTATATATAATTCTTGAAACTTCACATATTCCCTGTTACTTATTTCTGAATATATTCCCGTTGTTTTACTACTCATAAACTTTTTTAACCTCAATTTTAAATCTTCATTATTAAATTCATTTGGTTTTATCCATAATCTTCTATTTAAATTTGTCTTTACTTCCTCTCTTTCTGACAATATGATTTGTTGTTTGTATTTGTTAATACATTCATCTTTTAATGGTATCAGATGTGAACTATCCTCTTCTGCTGTGTGTCTAGTTGATACTAAATCTTCATTTTCTGCTAGGTTACATTCTTCTTCATTAATCATTCTGCTTAAATAATCTGCTGGTATGTTTGCTGTTCCTTTTATATATTTAACGTTAATTTTATATT
The DNA here is from genome assembly GCA_963942545.1 of Oxycera nigricornis. NCBI lineage: Eukaryota > Metazoa > Arthropoda > Insecta > Diptera > Stratiomyidae > Oxycera > Oxycera nigricornis. The sequence continues at coordinate 12,644,798 of OZ012662.1, forward strand.
CTCCCAAACTTAAAATCCATCTCTGTATTCGTTGATTGATATCTCTCCCTTTATACTTCTTATATAACCACTCTATTGGTCTGTGATCTGTATATAAATTAAATTCTCTCCCGTACACATACGGTCTAAAATATTTTACTGCGTATACTATCGCTAATAACTCCTTCTCTGTCGTACTATATTTTCTCTCATGTTCATTTAATGTTCTTGAAATATAAGCTACCGGATGTTGGTTTTGCGATAAGACTGCCCCTAACGCATAATCACTTGCATCTGTAGTTATATTAAATTGTTCATTAAAATCTGGATGTTTTAAAACTGGTTCTGTTACTAGAATTTCTTTTAATTTATTAAATGCTTCGTTATATTTCTCGTCTTTTAGATCTATCTTATTTTCTTTCTTTAAATATCTCGTCATTGGATATGCTATCTTACTATAGTCTTTTATAAATTTCCTATAATATCCTGTCATTCCTATAAATGATTTAATTTCCTTCTTACTCTGCGGTATTTTTGATTTTGATATCTTTTCTATTTTTTCTTTGTTTGGTAATATCCCCTCTGGTGTAATTACATGACCTAAAAATGCTGTCTCTTTCTTTAGGAATTCGCACTTGTCTAACTGTAGTTTTAATTTATGTTTTTGTAATATCCTTAAAATTGTTCTGATGTTTAATAAGTGTTCTTCTAATGAACTCCCGAATATGAGTATATCATCCAAATATACTACGCATATTTTATTTATTACATTTGCTAAAATATCATTCATAACTCTCTGAAATGTTGATGGTGCGTTTTTCAGTCCGAAGGGCATTCTGATATATTCATAATGTCCTTGATTCGTACTAAAAGCCGTTTTCTCTATATCCCTTTTACTCATTTTAACTTGGTGAAACCCTTTAGCTAAGTCTAAAGTGGTAAAGTAAACTGATCTTCCTAACTTCTCTAATATTGTCTCTATATTAGGTATTGGATATTTGAAATCTATTGTCACTGAATTTAATTTTCTATAGTCTATTACCATTCTATACTTGGTTTTATTACTTCCATCTAGCTTTTTGTTCACTATTATCACCGGTGCGTTGTATGGTGATTTGCTAGCTCTGATTATACCATCTGCTAATAGTTGATTAATCTGTTTTTTGATTTCTTCCTCATGTATTTGAGGGTTTCTATACATTCTACTGTAAACTGGTTCTTCAGTTGTTGTCTTTATTTCATGTTCCATATCTAATTCTGCTTGGAGTTTATCTCCTTCTTTATAAAATGAATCTCTAAATTCCTTCATCATAATTCTTAATTTTCTGTTCTCTTCATCATTCAAATGATCTGTTCTAATTATCGGATCTGTTGGTTCTAGTGTATGAACTTCATCATACCTAATTTCTAACGTATTTATTTCATTATCATCCTCATATCCCATAAACTTGATGCGTTTATTATTTATTATAACTTCTTTATTATTGAAATCTATATATGCTCCTAGTGTATCTAAGATATCCGTTCCTATAATAGCACTCTGTAAGCGGTTTCCAAAATCTACAATTTTCCACATAATATTCTTTTCGATCCCAAATTCTATTGGTGATGCTGTTTCTACCTCATATTTTATTAAACTAAAACCCGTCGTGGTTTTTATTTCTGTTTCTGCTTTCCTCCATTTTAATGTTTTTACTATTTCCTTACTAATCAGTGTTATAGTTGACCCCGTATCTATTAAGGCCTTAACTTTCGTTCCCCAAATTGTCACTTCTATAATTGGTAATCTGAATTTTGCTAAGTTTGATTTATTCTCGAGGCTCTTACTCGAAAATTTACATTATTATTTTCTGGCTGCACTATCTGCCCTCTATTCACAATATTATCCACTTCCATTGGTTGTATTCTGTTCTGATTATTATTCAATCTATAGTTGTTTGAATTATTTTGTCTAAATGGATTCTGTCTAAAATTGTTAGTATTCCTGAGATTGTTACTGGAATTTCTATAATTGTTTTGAACTTGATTTTTGTTAACTTGATTGTTATTATTATTATTCATGTGATTGTATTTAGGTTTATTATTGGTATTTTGTCTAACATTTACATTGTTATTTGAAGTTTTTCTAGCATTATCTTTTAAGTAACCATTTCTACCTGAACTTGCAATATTCTGCATTGCTAATCTTAAAATTGAGAAATTCTTTATTTCTATCCATAAGGATGTATTATCGTCAACTTTACTTTTGAATACGTCTAATATTAATCTCTCGTTGTCTTCTCTACTTCGTCCTGCTGCATCTGTTTCCCCCAGATCCACTTTTGCATTTAATTTATTTAGGATGTTCTGTAGTTGTTCGTACACTTCCTGGATGTTATATCCCTTAACTCCATAAGCGTCATAAACTAACTTGTCGTAATTTGCTGTTACTCCAAAATTCTGTTTTAATACTTCTTTTATGGTTTCCCATGCCGGAATTGTTGTGAATTTTAACATAACATTTAACGCTGATCCCTTAAATTTGGTAAGCAATATTGCGCTTATTATAACCAATTGATTCGGTGTTCCTAACGCTAAAGTACTCTCTATCGAAGAACAAAATGATGCTAAACTGTAGTCATCGTCTCCAGAGAATACGGGAACTGCCTTGAATAACGTCAATAGTACTGATGTCGTCACTCTCTCTTCTGGTTGATGAGCCATTATTGAATATAAGATATTTACCAATCGAAAAAATAGTTGAATCGTATTGAGTTGATATTCGTTCGCCTCCGATTCTTGAAGTAAGTGTTGTAGTTGCTGATTAATAGCCTGTCCTTCACCTTCACTATTTTGTATTAGATTGTTTCCACGTTTTTCACTTATTTGTAGCGTAACTGATTTTTAGTTAAATGGATCACGATTTATATTAATATGATTTTAAAACTTTCACGATTCGATCACTTTCGGATTGCTACACTATTATACTTTTGCAATCCTACCGACTGCGCCAATTTTGTGTTTCGTATCGAGCGATTGTAAAAAAAACAAAATTCATTTATTTAATTGTGAGTTTAATGAAAGTAAATCTTTAATTAATATTATTCGTTGTAAGTTCTTAAACATTCTATTTGACAATTTATGTTTAGCTTAGTACTGGTGACGGCTAATTGAACATAATGACGGCTAGATGATGTCTTAATAATGACTGTCTCTTGAGTATCAAGTGCTGTTATTTATACTACTCTTTTATCAGAATGACCAGATGCTGTGGTTAATGGTCAATGTGATAAGGTTTGCTTATTCCTATGAATTCATGGGTTAATGGTCAATGTGATAAGGTTTGCTTATTCCTATGAATTCATGGGTTAATGGTCAATGTGATAAGGTTTGCTTATTCCTATGAATTCATGGGAATCAAAGTGATTAAATGTTCTTTGTTCTCATGACTTAGTTCTATATTGCCTTATTTGGTAATGTACTTGGATCGTATGACTGAATTAGCAAATAAGTTATCTGTATTAATGTTAGTGTGTGAATTATTATGTAGAGGCTTGGGCTGGTACATAACATGCGCCAGGGCGTGGATGTGCGAGTAGCGCTGCCTGAGCTAGGTCCTTTTTGGTTTCCTGGAAGGCCTCGACGGCTTCGGGCGTCCAGTGGAGTGGCGCATTGCCTTTAACTTTGCCTTTGAGCAAGTCGTTGAGTGGGGCTTGCGTGTGTGCTGTTTTGGGTATGCAAATTCGGTAAAAATTTATCATACCTAAAAACTGCCTCAGCTGCTTCGCGGTGTTCGGCTGCGGGAAGTCTTTTATTGCAGCAACTTTTTCCGGCAAGGGCGTGATGCCATCCTTATGGACACGATATCCGAGGAAAGGTACTTCCTGCACGCCGAATAGGCACTTCGGCGGGTTGATGACGATGCCGTAGTGCTGCAGCCAAGCAAAAAGTTCCTGCAGGTGTCGATGATGCTCCTTTTCGTCGCGCGATGCCACCAAAATATCGTCGATGTAGGCATATGCGAAATCTAGCTCATGAAGGACTTCGTCGATGAAACGCTGGAAGGTTTGCGCGGCGTTACGCAACCCGAAACTCATAAACGGGAACTCGAAAAGGCCAAAAGGTGTAACAATGGCGGTTTTCGCGATGTGTTCCTCAGCTACGGGTATTTGGTTGTACGCCCGTACAAGGTCGATTTTGGAAAAAATCGTAGCTCCTTCCAATGACTGCGCAAAATCCTGTATGTGTGGCACTGGATAGCGGTCGGCTATAGTGCGTGCGTTGAGTGCGCGATAGTCGCCGCACGGGCGCCAGTCACCGTCCTTTTTCGCGACGAGGTGTAGTGGAGCGGCCCATGGACTCGATGATGGTCGCGCAGTACCTAGTTCAAGCATTGCGTTGAACTGTTTTTTCGCTATACGAAGACGCTCTGGTGCAAGACGACGCGGTTTAGCCGCCTGTGGTGGTCCTGGTGTAGTCTCGATGTAATGTCGCGTATTGTGGCGTATTTGCGGGGCTCTTCCATCGGGGCGCACGATGTCCGGGTATTCGGCGAGTAAGCGGTGAAACTGCGTGTCGCCCGTTATTACCTTGACACTGTACGTTTGCGTTGCACGCACGCGACCATGAGAAGTCAAGTTCGTGAGCTTGTCGATTAGTTTCGCTTCCTGTACGTCGACCAGTAAGCCATAATGCGCGAGAAAATCGACGCCGATGATGGGATTTGCGACATCGGCAACGACGAACCGCCACGAAAAGTCCCGTCTCAAACCGAGATTCAGCGTAAGCGCTGTGAATCCGTACGTGTCAATCACGCTATTGTTGGCTGCATGTAATTGGTATCCGGTCTTTGCGAGCTTTTCGCGGGTTTTAGATCGGGGGAACACACTGAGGTCGGCTCCGGTATCGATCAAAAACGTGGCTCCGAGATCGGGGTCGGTAATGAAGAGGCGGCGTGTGGTAAGGCAAGGCTCGCTAGCCGCCGTTAGCGAGGGCTCTTCTCGTTTCCCGAATACGAACACGGCTCAGTACATTTCCGCGCCTTTGTTCCGAAAGTGTTGTGGAACCAACAATAAGAGCAGTTTCGTGACTTTGATCGTTCTCGCTTTCTCGACGAGTCTCTAGGATCACGCCCGCGACTCATGCTACGCCCTTTTCGCCGATCATGCTCGTCAAGGCGCATATGTACGTTTGCGAGCTCTCGCGTAATTTCTGCGAGTTGCGCCGTAATACTTGCACTTGCTGTTACAGGCTCTGTTGGTGCTTGTACGGAGGCGATCCGTCGTTCGGAAGTCATCTCCATTACAGAGTCGGCCAATTCCGCGACTTTGTCGAGCGCGATCTCCCTCTGTGTGGCCAGTATGCCTTGCATTGATCGCGGCATCCGGCTTGTCCATATGGAACGCAAGAGTTCTTCGCCCGCCGCTGTACCGCCAAGCTTGCGTAAGTGTCGCAAGTATGTCGTGGGTTTACGATCGCCCTGCTCTTCACCCTCGAGTAAACGCCTTAAGTCCTGTTCTCTCGAGGTACTAAAGCGTTTGATCATAGCGTGCTTTAGCGCTGTGTAAGGCGTCTCCCGGGTTTCGTCGAGAATGACGTCTTCGACTTCCACTAGATATCGTTGGTCCAGGGTGGAAATGGCGAGGTTCATCCTTTCTTCTTCCGAGGTTACGCCTGCCGCTTTGAACGCGCGGTCGACGAGAGCGAACCAAAGCTCCGGTTTTTCTGGCGTGAATGCAGGAAGTCGTAGACGCGTGCTGTTCGTATGCGCGATTGCCGCCGCGGCGTCTGTGTTTCCGCTGACCATACGATTAACTTGGTCATTCGCCATTGTTCTTCACTGATTCGAAGTTCCACACGTGCACTGTTTCTCACTTTATTGTCACTGCTCACCACGTTTGCTTTTTACAATCACGTCGGGGGTCACCACTTTGTGGGGAGTCAGGTGTCGAGTAAGTAAAGAAAGTCAGTTTCCAACGATAACAAGTGTTTATTAACTATTTTATATTATTCTAATTTACTAGTTTAAAATGTATGTGCGGAGCGGAGCTCTGTGACGGTCGCGACGCGTTCCCGGAGTGTGTTCTTGGTTGACTGTCCTTTTCCTTGTGTGGTCCCTGGCATCTAAGCGGCCACATCTGTTTCGCATTGCTTTGCATGATGCATAGACACTTGTCCAATATTGCATGCAGTCGCATCTGTTTCCGATCATTTTCTTTTTGTGTAGGGATCTATTTGTGTCCCGGAAAATACATGCGATTCAAACAGGGACACAATTTGAAAGGCGTCTAAGCCGTAGCCGCCACAGTTTCAAGTCAATCATCCCGAGTAGGGATGACTGGACCATAGAAAGTAGTGAAATACAGGAATCGATCGACATCTACACTGATGGATCAATAATGGATGGAAGAGTTGGCTGTGGCGTTTTCTCAGAACAGCTAGGTCTGAAACTACCCTTCCGGCTTCCAGATCACTGCAGTGTTTTTCAGGCAGAGGTCATTGCGATTAGAAGGCAGTAGACTGGCTGAGAAACCACTCAATTTCAATATGAAATTTGAACATTTCTCTGACAGTTAAGCTGCTATCCAATCACTATCCAGCGTGCATACCTCATCCAAGATTGCAATGGAATGCCGCTCACAACTAAACGTGATATCGCTTCACTGTGAAGTGATTCTTTGCTGGGTACCGGGGCATAGTGATATACCGGAAAATTGCAAAGCAGATGCCCTAGCAAGAGCTGACACTGAGCTCCAGGAGCTCCCCAAGTCCGCCAACCTCTAGCCTCCATAAAGCTAGGATTCAACAAGTATTACATGGAGGCTGCAAATAAGGTCTGGCTACTTGAAGAAACCTGTAGGACAACCAGGCAAACTTGGCACGCACTGTGCTCCAAACGCACCAAACGGCTTCTTAACACGAGCCGCGAAATCTTGAGTTCCATCGCATCCGTACTGACGGGGCACTGTCTGATTGGCAGAGACGTAGAAAGATTGGGTGTTCCTTTCAACGATTTCTGCCGAAGTTGCATATCGGAAAACGAGGAAGAAACAATCCAACACTGTGTGTGAATGCCCAGCATTATCCAGGAAACGCATGCATATCTTAGGCTCACCTTTCCTGGACAGCCTCACGGAAGTAGCTGATTTAAATATTAGTTGCATAGTCAACTTCATACGCGAATCTAAATGGTTCTCGTCTCAATCTTTTGTGGTATCACAATGGGCCTATAGTGGCCTAAGTGAGCCATCTTTGGATAAAGGAGGCTGCCACTACAACCAACCAACCAATCCCCCCCTGATATCTCGAAACCCTTTCAGAATTAACACCCCCCTCCACCACGCTCTCAACAGATTTACCACATCCCCCTGTCCGGTAATTTTATTTTCTCGAGACTCTTCAAGGATTCCGTGGTGTCATTTACTACCATCAAGTACGAATGATTTCGTGGCTGGAATAAAATCTCTAAAACTACTCGAACAATTAAACAGAATTAAAAGAAACGATAAAAATCAATTATATTACAATTTATTTACACATGTATTTATGATATTAAAATTTAAATAAACAATCAATCAAACTGAATAGCAATTGTAATAATTTATTGTATAAATGCATAAAATTGGAAATGATACAATGGAACATTAAACGTGCCAATGATTTTTGATTGCTTGTCGAAACGAAACTAAAAATCGATATGACATTCTAACGAATTGGAGTGAACATTTAAGCATCATAAAAATCTCTCGACCACAAACATTTTTGCGTTACAACCTGCTGCCGAATTAATTTTTGTCATTATCAATAACTTAAATTGTTTTGCTAGCACAAGAAAGAAGAGAAAAAATGCGCATTGACTACTCACCAATATAACAGTCGACAGTTCATGCTTTATTCTTCCAATTTTAATTTGTATTTGAATTCGATCAAAAATTATGTGATTGTGTGCTTGCAACTTGTGAGATTTACTCCTTATGCATAAACATATGTACCCATCGATTTCGTTTAATTTCTTAGCAACTACTGTAATATCTTTAAAAATAGAAGGATATTTCCTTTGTCTCACATTGCCGTCGTCATTGATTTTTAAAAAATAATTTCAACATTATTCTGATTAGTTTTTCTTTTAAATAGGTAGGATAGGTTTCTTCTTGCAACATTTAGTTTATCTGAGATTTTCAAAATATCCTAATAACGTTTATAGTTGTGTTTGCTACACACTGTGTATTTATTACGCATTCGTTTGGATCCTATTAATTCATTGAATTGTAACTTGTTTGCTTTTTCTCGTAAACGGTTTTATAGTCGAATATTATTATGTTCAGGTCTTCTAGTTTTAATTTGGTCTTAAATATGTATTTATAGTTTTTATATAGTAAATACGCATTTTATATAATATAATTATAAGTATTTCAGCGTAGATTTTTCGCATTTATTATACATAATATTTTATCAATTATATTTTATTGAAAATATATATATTTATGTCTGTATATGTCGTATTGTAGATTTTGTGTGTAGATTTTTATTTATTTGTTTATTAATGCATTTGTTTACAATACTTATGAAAAATATAATACGATTATTTTGCAACGTAATTTCTTTATCGCTTGTTGTTGTGGTTTTTAATTATTATTATTATTATTAAAAACTATTTCTCTTTCATCATCTTTTTGTGTGTTTGTGTGTTTATTAGAACTTATTTAATATAATTTTATTGAAGATATATGCAATAGTATGTCTAATATTAATATTAATTTGTGTCAATAGTTAATGCGTTTTGTTACATTATATTTCCTAAATATTTTCTATATGTATATAATCATATATATATAATTGTTTACAAAATTGTGATAGCGATGGGATTCTATCGAATGTCTAAGATAAATTAGTAGCTGGCCTCGTGACCAGCCAATATATACAAATCATGTCCTTCTTCGCTGCCTAACGAACCGGTTCGTAGTAGTTGACTTTCGAGCGCAACGACCCTGTGCGAAACGAAATAGAATGAAAATTAATTACTTAGTATTTTTAGGATCTGTAAAGGTTCTTTGAAAATCAAATGATGAAGAATTGCATTAGATGGACAATGCAACGTGTTTATTAAAATTTAAATAATGCAAAAGTAAATACCAGAAAGGCAATTCGATTAGCAAAGAGGGATCAACGGGGACATAATTGGGCATGTCTAAGAATTGCGGTCATAACACTTAAAGTTCTTTACACTACAATGTTAAAAATTGGGATTTACGACGTGAGGTTTCAACCCGCGATGAAAGAAAAGGAAAATAATTTCCAATGTTAAATCGAACATTCGATAAGCGTCACAGTAATGTATTTTTGATCGACAAAATTTGGATGATTGACTACCATCTCAGAATTTCGGGCATTCGAGATACAAGCAACTTTATTCGCATCTTATGAGTGAGCTGCTTTTCAACATTTATTCTGCTTTCGTAACGTAAGAATGTTACATAAACCTCGACAAAATAGCTGAATTGGTCGATACAGTCGTCAAAGCGATATAATCCATACCAAAAATTGAAAGTACCGTTGATATTTTCGACATATAATGGAACTGATCTTGATGTTTTGTAGGCTCAGCTGGTAAAGAGCTTTAAGGTAGTTTGAGCATCGATATAATACGATTAAATTCATACAGAACGAGGTCTCAGCAACTTAGTATCACGGCTCTATTGTTATTTTCTCATTTACTTTCCAGGACGGCAAGCAGAGGCGAGTATCGCTATATGTAGCCTTGATACAGAAGCACGACGATATTCGCAGCTCTGTATATTTATGCATTTAGAAATACGGGTCTAGAATCGTTCCACTTCTTCCTCATCAATTATGATTCTAAAACCTGTTACTTGGTGCCCGAAGCTATTGAGTCTATGAGAGGTATCTAATACGTGATCAACTGAATATATAACCACAAGAATAAGCAGCAGCTAATGGATCAATGTTCGCTCTGACATAAAATAAGGAGATCAAACCACATCACAATAGGAGCGACAGAAGCCTAAAGACTCGTCGTCACACCCAAAATCGACTTAATGCTGTTCGAAAACGGTTTAAAAGTTTGTTACAGCTCAGAAAAGCATGAGCAGTTTTGCAAGGTCACTATCCACGGTTTCAAAAAAAAAAACGGTGGACAATTTCAATCTGATCCAAGTACGAGGGTCATTCAATAAGTAACGAGACAAATTGGTGTAGGTCAAAAATTGTTTTATAATTCAATACGAAACTTTTAGGATTTCAAGTTGACATCCTTGTTATTACTTCTGATCAGCTGTTTGGTAAGATTTTCTGAACATAACGTATAAGCGTTGACACACTGACCCATCATCAGAACGAAAACTGTCATCAGCACGAAACTGCAAATGACGGGGTGACACACATGTTTTCGTCATTGGTGCTGTCATTATCATTCGGTCGTTGGTGTCGTTTTGATGACAAACGTCAAGTGTCCGCGATGGCACGTCAGAATTGGTTCGAATCTGATATAAATAATGTCAAATTCTATTCACGGCAGATGGTTTCTCATTATTCTACCCAAACATAGATGGCAGTTTTTCGTACTTATCGAGATAAGTATGGTCTTTTTTCGTGCTTATCTCACTGTCATTATGATGGGTTTTTTTGTGCTGATGATGGTTTTCGTACTGATGATGGGTCAGTGTGTCAACGCTATAATTCAGTTTGTTCAAGGTATCAAATCCGATTGGGAATTGCACCGCGGAAGAATAACGTGCCGTGATTAGATTTTTAGTAGCAGAAGGTGTTAAATGTATTGAGATCCATGCAAGGATATTAAACGTGTATGGCAACAATTGTTTAAACCGTTCGAACATTTACAAGTGGATGGAACAGTTTAAAAAAGACCGCAAAAGTGTTGGAGATGGGCAGCGAACAGGACGACCGGTCGAAGTTGCAACTTCTTCCCTTGAATCTTGGATTGACGTGATAATCCACGGTAACCGACGTATCATTGTTGAACTGATAGCAGAAAAAGTGAATGCAAGTGCTGGAACTGTCCATAACATCATTCACAATAAGCTGCTATACAAGAAAACTTGCTCGAGATGGGTGCCAAAACAAATTACGGACATTCACAAAGAAAAAAAGGCTGGGAGATTCTTCCACACCCTACTTATAGTCCAGATCTTGCTCCATCAGATTTCCATATGTTTGGTCCTCTTAAGAAGGCGCTACGTGGCAAAAAATTTAGCTTAACGAAGAAGTTAAGATTCACGTGTAAACTTGGCTCCAACAGCTACCAAAAGAATTTTATGCCAGTGGCATAAGACAGTTAGCGGAACGATGGGACAAGTGTATAAGTGTTGGGGGGGGGGGGATATGTTGAAAAGTGGTCAAAATTTTGTACTGATTGAATAAACGGTTGTTAAACTAAAACAATTTGTCTCGTTACTTATTGAATGATCCTCGTACATTTAGGATTTCAACTTAATGATTCGAAGCAGTAATTGCCGTTGTTAAGATATTGTTTGTTTACGGATTACCAAATTTCGAAACTTTGAAACGCCACCCACACTGTTTCGAATTTTCCGTAACAAAAAAAAAACAGAAAATCGGCAAAGTAAATTTCTGGGAAATTTTCTAGGAAATTTTTCAGTTGTTGAAACAATTTGGGATTTCAGAAAATTTTACGCTTCTGCAGCAATTGAGTGATTTTATATGGTGCTATTCTGTAATGCAGGCATTTACTATCCAAAACACACAGATCAAGGTTTTCCATGACTTTCAATTGAAGCGTTACTGCTACATTCATGAATTCAGGACAATTGATTGAAACTGTCTCGAATCTAGTACGTAAATCTGGACATCGATATTAAAGAGATTTCACGAATGTGAGCAAAGATACACAACCTCTTAAACTTGTTTCTATGAATCAGAACAGATTGGAAATAATATCCTGTATTATGTTGCACGTCTCGAAAGTTTTGATAAACTGGTACGTACGGCATGATGCGTGGTCGAACAGAATTTAAGAAAAAAATGTTCTGAACAATCCACGCTCGAAGCGAGCGAGCCGATATGAGCGAACGCGATCGGGGGATCCCAGATATATAAGCAAAAGAAACGGACGAAAGTCTCTTTTGTTTAGTTGGATTTGGAACTTGTGATTTTGATGCGTTTGGAGAATTTTGGCGGAGGTCTTGAGACGGTAGATTAGAAGTGTTTTCTTGATGTTTGAACGATAACAGAATGCGGAAAATAAGGTCGGCGATTGAAGCAGGCAGCAGTGGAGTGAGTAGTTTTAAGACTAATTTCAGAGCCAGTAGGTACATTATAAAACAAAATTGTATTAAATTAGTACTTAAGCCTGTAAATGGTTCTTTTCATTATTTAAAAAATTATGGAATTTAACTTATGTGAAGTGCCGGACTGGACATCGGATTTTCGGCTCCCTATTTTTCTTTTCTTCTTCCCGTTTACTGTGATTTCGCGTCGACGCGAATCCGGTTCCAGTTTACGCAGGGCAGTCTTGGCTCAGAAATGGGTGGCACCCTTATTCTCAAGAAATCTTTTGTACGTTCATCTTCGCGGGTAAAAGTCTGGTAGAATTGCCCAAACTGTAGCCAGGATCGAGTGCAGCGAGTAGAGACCGTGAGAAAATTCTTCTAAGAAACTACAGCAGAACAAGACACAGCTTCATGTTTCATAGGTTTACGTAGTTCACTATAGAAAGGACAATTGTGTTCGTTTCCAAGGATTTTGCAATGTAGCAATGAAAAATGCCTTAGTGCAACACGATCATGTAAAAATTTTACTTCAAATGCCATTCGATGGGTCATTGATCGCAGATTCAACCATTGAATGAATTTGGAGCCATTCTATGAGTCCAACAGTCGGACATTTGTATTCGACAACCAGGTCACTGTGTTTTGTTACATAGATCATTTCCAAACAGGATTTAAAAGTAATTTCAACACTGACAAGGTTGCATACCGACAAATAATTTTTTCCATGAAAATTTGGATGCTAATTACTTATTATTTTTCTTCGCATTGATTTCCATCATCAGAAATCATCCTATCAAAAATGTTTTTAATCTGTTAAAGATATTCATGTGTGGCTGACACATAACACGACCATAGCATAACACTAACAGTTAGCTTGTCTGTTTCAAGGAAAATCCAAAATTGCATGACCCTCTATCGCATCCAAGTGAATTTGCTTGCAAGTCGAATCGAAAGCTATTGGAACGTTCCTTTTGGATTGAACAAGACGTGACATTAGTCCTGACATTTGCAGAACGCCCCATTTTTTAATCGCAGTGATTACCAGAGGATATATGTTGCATCATAGAGTATAATCAACATAATTTCCATGTCGAATCGTTCGAAACATAATTGTATCTCTATTTCAATACCTTTTCATTTCAATTACTGTAAAAAAATATTTAGTTTAAATATGTTATGCCCTTATAAGCTTTTAACCAGGCAAAACGATTGATGGGGGAATGTAATTGCCATCACAGTGATCGAAATTGGGACCTATGTGTGTCTTATTCACAATCTCGAAACGACCAGAAAGGTAATATAGCTCCTTTGATTCAGAGAGCATTGACTGGACGCAGTTTTTACGGAAAAACTTCTGTCTAACTAGAGCTACGACTGGAATCGCAAGTGGTTCGGGTTTTAATGCAAACGCAAAAGTTTCCGTAGATTGTGTGAAAAAATGACATCAAAAATACTTACTTATCACTTCCCAGAAGTTTATACGTTCGACTCATGTCTTTTATTTCCTGCGTTATCTCTCCATTGCGCAGTGACTTGCCCTGCATGCCATGCTTATGGAAAGCAAGCACACTATCGTTTAAACAAACTGCAACATAATACGAAGGCAAAGTTAAGTATTCATCAGTCGAGATGAACTAACCGGAAAATATTTACCTATACTTTCAATACTGAAATCGAAATTCAACTTGGACAACATCTTCTTGTGCTGTTTCGGATTACCCTGTAACGTTACGACTTGTATCGTATTTGCGTAGCACACCAAAATCGCATCCTTCTCAATTTGATAGACCCTCACAACTTTGATGAATTCGTGTCGCGGAATCATCGTGGCCGTGCCCTCGAACTCCAGCTCATCCGAATGGAACCAGCTGGCGCCTAAACACGAAACCAATCAAGAATCGAAGAAACAACATTATTAACCATTCGTCGGGGTTTCGTGCAATTTATACCACTGTTCATGTTGATCAGCTCCAGCTTCAGACAATCGTTTTTCGCCTTTCGCACGCCCGTACACACAATTGGATATTCCAGTTCGGGAGTGATAATCATTTCGAAAATCGCTGTGTGTCCGCCGTTGTGAGCAGGATTCGATACGCTCAGATTGCTCGTTGGCCACTCGCATTGCTTCAACAGCATGAATTTATTCAGGGGGTCGTACCATTGCATCAGAAATATGCCAGTGGGAAGTGCTCCACATAGATATTTGTAGCCATTGTAAGGATTTCGCGTTACGCAACATTGCGTGCACCCTTTCGTGTCCGGGACTTTGGTGGTGAGCGCGAACTTTCGCGGAACCAATCGCTCGGGAATCTTGTTCATATGCAACGAGAATCGATGCGTTTGCTTCGAGTGTAGCGCGAGTAAGTCGTGTCGATACAATTGACTCGATTTGCCTGAAATTTTGATTATTTATATTAGAGCTGCACTTTCGTCATAGATAGGATTCGACACTACTGAATCCACTCACCGGATAAACTCATTAACACATCCTTTATAACGTACAGCCATGTAGTCCTTCTGGGATACAATTGATCGATTGCCGCGTCATGCAACTCGTTCATATTCAAATTGAATATGCCCTCTTCGGCGCCAATGATCAAGTGCTGATCCCTCGTCTCCGGGTGGATCCACGACGCCGTACAATGTATTCGAAGCGGACAACCGTTGAAGATTTTCGAGAAACAAGCGCCCATATGAACCTTCGGTGTGGGCGGCAAACCATTGGAAATCGGTCTGGGTGGCGTGTTTTTACGTGGACGATGCGATCGCTTCGGCGGCACCGGACGTGTGTCGTTAAGTATGTCGGGTTGTGCTTCCTTTTCAACTGCTAAAACAATACCAATCGTTATGACAATGCGGGAAAACATGATAAAATTTATTCGCATACCATCTTCGCGTCGTCCACTATCACTGAGACTCCTTGCTCGCGACGAGCTGCCCATGTCGTTAAGGAGTCCCATTAATTGGTCCATTGAACTATGACGACGTGGAGAGTCTTCATGTCCATTCTGGAAAATTTCAAATAAGAAGATTTTTATTTTCATAATCAACACAATTATTATGATATAATTTTTTTTGAAGATCACCTCCAACCAATTCGACTCTAAAATAGCACAAACTTCCGTAAATAAACTCTCAGGCAAGGATTACTCCACAATGTGACCAATTCGAACAACATGTGGAGTCATACACTTTAACAACGCTGCAGTGGACACGATTTTTTTTTCTCGAAACGAAATTCGCGAATAGAATGAATCATTTTTAAATTTACCATAGCAGCGAAAAGATGCAGAGAAGCGAGTGAGGTAAGGAATCTACGGTGAAATGTTTGGATGTTGATTGAAAAACGTAAACACAATTTCTGGAAACGATTCACCGATTTTGCTTCTTGATTTGATAGACTGAGACAATTATCACTTGTGCTGATTTGAGATTTTTAAATTAATTAATATATTTTGTATTTCTGATAAAAATTGATGATCAGAGGACGAGCAGTGTTTTTGAAATGAATCGAAACTCATTTTAAAGTAAACTAAAAAAGATTGATGCCAGCAATATTTGCAACACAATATGTGCTTGTATCATGTTCAATCAGCATCGTTAGAATTAACCCTGCATAGGGCGCGGCTGATCTGACAGCGCGCACAGTTCTTGTGCATTAATAAATTCTAATAAATTTTTAAAATTAGTTTTGTATTTTTCCCTCATTGTTTTCATCCTAGAGATGATTGGTAAATTTTGGTTCAACGTAATATGGCGTTTTACGAACTCTATGGTATTTTTTTCGGAGTGTCGGGCTCACTGCCCCCTAGTTTTGAGAATCTTATACCGCGCCCTGCGCAATGTTAAAAAAGGAGTTTTTATCGCTTTATCAAAATCTTTAAACTGAATTTAGACATGGAGGCAAAGATTCAAACGAGAAAAAACAGAGAAAATATAAATGAAAGCAAGAGCTTCACAATTTAAAAAAAATTGGAGGCTTCCTACACATTTTTTGTGTGAATTATAAACTGGTTCGGTACAACACGGGTTGATTAAAAAAACATGAATAAATTGACTTTTTGAAATTTTAGTCTTCATACATATTTGTTAATTGTTGGTAGATTTTTTAAAGAAAATTTTTAAATGAAAAACGGCAGAAAATTTATTTTTATTTATTATAATTTTATTATTTATTATAATTATTCAACAAATAAGATCTTTAATAATTTTAAATTGGGATAACGGTTTTCGAGATCATAGTAAATGAGAATTAATTCAAGAATGCGCCAAAAGCGGTCCTATTACAAGGTTTCTTATGAAAAATTCGAGCGTACAATTTTTGCATTATCAACCTAAATTTTCGTTTTCTACTGAAATATGATATTGAAAATAATTGTGGATACTTTATAGCTGTTACTTTCTTTCTTACTTGAGTGAAAAATACAACGGTGTAATATTTTCGGAAAGAAATCAAGACCCGCTTACCAATCGGATGCAAGAGCCACGATGCAAAGTTTTGCAGAGATAATTTACTTTTTTCCCATCCTCTACTGATGTACTGGTACTTTTTGAAACCCATGGTATCAATCCGTTCCCTAACCTTTACTCATCAGCTAGTACTTTGTATGATGCATAACGTACCAATCTCCTTTAAAAACGAATAACAAAGCAATTATATCGCGTAATTTGTGGTCTCGGATTCGCCATCACAAAAAAGAAAACTTGCTACTGGGAAAACTTATTGGACAGCGCTGGGATTCGAGTTTCGACTGCCATGAATTGGAGCCAAGCACTCTATGTGACGCTTTTTCGTTGCGCGGTGCAAAAGCCAGTTCCTCAGTCCTAAAATCATTTTCAATGGTACACAATTTCGCAAATAAATGTTCTTGACGCTAGGCCAACGATATTTTTGCTGCCATAAAAAGTATCGCCAGAAACGAAAAATCTTCTTTAAAAATTATTCAACCTCAACTGTTTATCTAGCATCCTTCGAAAGCTTGGATCAAACCAACAACACCATTTCTTCGAGCAAATTTTTCTGGCAAGCGGTCATACTATTTTCAACATAAAGTGAGACCTCACAGGTGGAAGCGAGCCCCATCTTAAACCTCTTGCCGTTCAGAGGTCCAGGCGCTCTTTTGATAACGCAACTCCACGCCAATACTCCCAATATCTCACATAAAGTTCCCCCACACTGGTAAGTGTGACGACTTCCAGGAGTAATCCAGAGGGC
The DNA here is from genome assembly GCA_963942545.1 of Oxycera nigricornis. Taxonomy (NCBI): domain Eukaryota; kingdom Metazoa; phylum Arthropoda; class Insecta; order Diptera; family Stratiomyidae; genus Oxycera; species Oxycera nigricornis. Next base: position 12,662,237 of record OZ012662.1, read on the forward strand.
CCGTGCCCGCATTTGGGCGAACTCCAACCACATCGTTCCACCCTGAATAAACAGACAAGGTGCAAGTCAGGCTATGTGTACCCTCAAATGATCATACGATTCCAGAAGTTCACCTTGGTTTCACGGTGCCGCCGCCGCTACTCTTCCATGGGGGCATCATCGCAAACTATCAACACGCATCATCTCGTTACGCATATGACCGATAAGCAAAATCCGACAGAGTCCTTCTTTAAATTGTTTAAGGGACGATGATAGTAGACTTTTGGGCGTCCTAAACTGCATTTGTAGTAAAAGTTTATCGTCCAAAGTTCACTCTTCGAACAATCAGCAGGCACATCCCTCACAATCGCGAGCATTATAGTCTTTACAAACGGTTTTCCCTATCGAGTCATAGTACTGCAGCATACTAACCACACACCTGAGTCGGAATCCAATCCAAAATATCGATACTATCTCTGAACAATTGTTTTCAACTGACCATCTCGATCTTCCGTTGCCAGCAACCAAAACAAGACATATTCAATTACAGTTCTAAGGACTCGCCGGATCCAACTAATGTTGTATGCGAGATTTCTATGTTGGTGCTAAGTTTGCGTTCTAAGAATTAGTGTAACCTGTCCTTCGAGGTCACCAAACAAACAATTAGCGTTTTAAGAAGTACAGATGTAGACGGAATTTCGAGCGAGACGCTTCGAATTAAAATTTATTATTTTATTTATTCTTCCGTTTTTTTGTCTGCCTCGTACCGAGGCATGGTATAAAAACTACAGGAGGTAAACCCGAAAAAAAATCGTCATCCTATTTCGCTCGCACATCTGACTCACATTGCGTCACGTATTCACTGAAATTAGGGCTACCAAAGTGAAAAATCGGAGACGGCGCGTATGGCAGCCCAAAATATAACGACATTTCACATTTGAATCAGGCGTTACAAAAACGCCACATATTAAAATTTAGCAAATCGTCAGGTAACAAAAATGAATGTTTACTGTAGTCAATATTATAGTTTAGGAAACAAACAAATATTCTCTAAAGAATATTCAAATGGCACATTATTTATCTTTTTATTCCATAACGTGTCACTCCACCCAGCAGGAAAATCACATCTTGTATGCCGCAAAGTGTTGCTGAAATTCCGACTGGGCAAAATGTCATGATTGTCTGAATCACATGACGTCACCGCAGCTTCGGAAGAGACTACCTTCTCGTCTTTATACCATGGTACCGAGGTACGGAACGAAATCCTAATTAATGATATCATGCACCTACCACGGAAACAGGCCTGCCGAAGGAACCACGGCTGCCTTGCAAGCAGAACGCACTAACGGATGCATCCCGAATTGACACACACCCGTGGCGCGAACCACTTCCATTTCATTGTTCAGAATGTTAAAAGTACCCGGCTTGCGCCAGGCGTCACAAAAATTGGTTTAGACTCATTAGAGTGCTCCTCTCCACGGAAATCTTTAGTAAAAGGCGAAAGATTTATTCGACACTGAAGAGAAGCCAGAGCAACGCCGCTGACACGCTCCCATTCGCCTTTATACCCGGCCGTGCGCGCCTCGCCTGCGAGTTATATCCGCCGCAAATGTGACAGTCACAATTCGTTCTGTCCGTGCATTGCTACGTTGACTCGTGCTTCTCAGCTCCGCAGTTCTTAGGGGTTGTTCCGGCTCTACTCGCGTTCTTCAATTAGACTGGCACCCGCACAGGTGAACTCTTGTAATTTCGAGGTGCTCTGCTGCTCTTCCCGGTCCTCCGATACTCGAGCCAATCCATCTGCCGAGGAACCTTGACGTTGACGGTGGTGGTAGTCCAACGCATGCTGGTTCAATCGCTGAAAGGAAAACTCTTTTGGACGACGTTTTGCTGTCCGACCAACTTTTTGGTGCTTCGAGGACTTTTCACTCAAATTCATAGATTGTTGATATACAAATGAAATTTCTATCGCTTAAATTTTTATTTCCAACGTGTTGTGCTCTAAAGATTCTTACCAACTCCCAATCTCAAGGTGTGCAACTTATGAGCGAATAATAGCAAAAAGAAATTGGTGGATTATTTTGCTAAGGAAATATTTTAATTTTATGTTCCGGGAAGTCTCATTAACCCTCTCGTGCGTAACATCTACAGCCAAAAGTCAAGTTCCATGGGCGGAAATTTTTTTGAAACTATTTATTTTTTACATAGGATTTGCTTGGTCAAGGTGTCAATCGACGCTTATTAACATTCTATTCTGTCATTCTATCAAATTTTGAAAAAAAATGTTGGAGCCGTTTTTTAATTTAAAAAAAATGTGCAAAAGATTAGAGTTTTTTCAAAAACAATAAATTTTTAACCTGATCAATGTTTACAAAATTTATATACTCCAAACAGTTTTTGTTAAAAAATCAGCAAAACATTTTTTCATGATTACTAAAAAATTAAATTAGAAATAAAAATTCATTCAAAGTTACCATGTAAAAAGGGTACATACGAATGAATATACCTTTTACTTTTTACAGGCAATTGAACCTATTTTTGACTGCATTTTCAATGTTTCTCAAGACCAACAGAAAATAAGAAATAATTATTAGTCTCATCGATGTAAAATCATCATAATTATAAAGTGCAATTTTTTTCGATACACTCCTTACTATGCATTTATTGTTGTACTGCAATCCATAACAATTAAATTTATAATATTTTTTCATCTTCCTTGAAACAGTAAATAAACATTCAATCGACTTATTTGTCGTATAATAAAATGAAAAAAATAATAATAAATAGTTTCAAAAAAATTTCCGGCCATGGAACTTGACTTTTGGCTGTAGATGTTACGCACGAGAGGGTTAATGAGACTTCCCGGAACATAAAATTAAAATATTTCCTTAGCAAAATAATCCTCCAATTTCTTTTTGCTATTATTCGCTCATAAGTTGCACACCTTGAGATTGGGAGGTGGTAAGAATCTTACGAGCACAACACGTTGGAAATAAAAATTTAAGCGATAGAAATTTCATTTGTATAACAACAATCTATGAGTTTGAGTGAAAAGCCCTCGAAGCACCAAAAAGTTGGTCGGACAGCAAAACGTCGTCCAAAAGAGTTTTCCTTTCAGCGATTGAACCAGCATGCGTTGGACTACCACCACCGTCAACGTCAAGGTTCCTCGGCAGATGGATTGGCTCGAGTATCGGAGGACCGGGAAGAGCAGCAGAGCACCTCGAAATTACAAGAGTTCACCAGTGCGGGTGCCAGTCTAATTGAAGAACGCGAGTAGAGCCGGAACAACCCCTAAGAACTGCGGAGCTGAGAAGCACGAGTCAACGTAGCAATGCACGGACAGAACGAATTGTGACTGTGCACATTTGCGGCGGATATAACTCGCAGGCGAGGCGCGCACGGACAGGTATAAAGGCGAATGGGAGCGTGTCACCGGCGTTGCTCTGGCTTCTCTTCAATGTCGAATAAATCTTTCGCCTTTTACTAAAGATTTCCGTGTAGAGGAGCACTCTAATGAGTCTAAACCAATTTTTGTGACGCCAGGCGCAAGCCGGGTACTTTTAACATTCTGAACAATAAAATGGAAGTGGTTCGCGCCACGGGTGTGTTTCAATTCGGGATGCATCCGTTAGTGCGTTCTGCTTGCAAGGCAGGCCTGTTACCGTGGTAGGTGCATGATATCATTAATTAGGCGGTCGTTTCGTTCCGTACCTCGGTACGAGGTAGACAGAAAAACGGAAGAATAAATAAAATAATAAATTTTAATTCGAAGCGTCTCGCTCGAAATTCCGTCTACATCCGTACTTCTTAAAACGCTAATTGTTTGTTTGGTGACCTCGAAGGACAGGTTACACTAATTCTTAGAACGCGAACTTAGCACAAATATTAGAAATCTCGCGTACAACATTAGTTGGATCCGGCGAGTCCTTAGAACTGTAATTGAATATGTCTTGTTTTGGTTGCTGGCAACGGAAGATCGAGATGGTCAGTTGAAAACTTGTTCAGAGATAGTATCGATATTTTGGATTGGATTCCGACTCAGGTGTGTGGTTAGTATGCTGCAGTACTATGACTCGATAGGGAAAACCGTTTGTAATGACTATAATGCTCGCGATTGTGAGGGATGTGCCTGCTGATTGTTCGTAGAGTGAACTTTGGACGATAAACTTTTACTACAAATGCAGTTTAGGATGCCCAAAAGTCTACTATCATCGTCCCTTAAACAATTTAAAGAAGGACTCTGTCGGATTTTGCTTATCGGTCATATGCGCAACGAGATGATGCGTGTTGATAGTTTGCGAACGATGATGTCCCCATGGAAGAGGAGCGGCGGCGGCACCGTGAAACCAAGGTGAACTTCTGGAATCGTATGATCATTTGAGGGTACACATAGCCTTATACTTGCACCTTGTCTGTTTATTCAGGGTGGAACGATGTGGTTGGAGTTGTCCCAAATGCAATGTGGGCACGGGCCCTCTGGATTACACCTGGAAGTCGTCACACTTACACTTTGTTGGGGGAACTTTATGTGAGATATTGGCGTGGAGTTGTGTTATCAAAAGAGCGCCAGGACCTCTGAACGGCAAGAGGTTTAAGATGGGGCTCGCTTCCACCTGTGAGGTCTCTTTCGGTTTTTTTTACGGGGATTCACTTTATGTTGAAAATAGTATGATTGCTTGCCAGAAAAATCTGCTCGTAGAAATGGTGTTGTTGGTTTGATCCAAGCTTTCGAAGGATGCTAGATAAACAGTTGAGGTTGAATAATTTTTAAAGAAGATTTTTCGTTTCTGGCGATACTTTTTATGGCAGCAAAAATATCGTCGGCCTAGCGTCAAGAACATTTATTTGCGAAATTGTGTACCATTGAAATCGATTTTAGGACTGTGGAACTGGCTTTGCATCACGCAACAAAAAAGCATCACATAGAGTGCTTGGCTCCCATTGATGGCAGTCGAAATTTGAATCCCAGCGCTGTCCAATAAGTTTTCCCAGTAGCAAGTTTTCTTTTTTAGTGATGGCGAATCCGAGAATACAAAATACGCGATGTAATTGCTTTGTTATTCGTTTTTACAGGAGATTGTTACGTCATACATCACACAAAGTAATATAGCTGATGAGTAAAGATTAGGGAACGGGTTGATCCGAATCAGTTGAGGATGGGGAAGCGGGTCATTAGTGGTTTCGGTTGATCCAAAAAGTAAATGGTCGTCGTGTGATTTTACATCGTCATTTTCGTATCCGATTGATAAACGAATCTTGATTTCTTTTTTTTTAAAAATACACCGTTGCCTTTTACACTCAAGTTACAAAAAACAGAAAAATCTACAAAGTATCCATAATTACAGTTCAGGCCACTGCTGGCACTGTGTAGCCTTTGAGTTTTATTTGAAATTTCATTTTCAAGGTCTCCTGCTTGAAAACTGCAGCAAAATATTTGCAAAACACTTTTAACAATACATACATACAACAATACATTTCATTAAAAAAAAAACTAATGTTAGGTTCACAATTCAAAAACACTACGCTCGGATTGTGCATAACGAAATATTGGGGTATGTACGCTTTGAGTTAAATAAAAAGTTAAATAACCGCACTCTGAATTGATATTTTTATTATTATCTCAAAAACTGTTGATATTACGATAATATTATTGCAGACCTTATTTGTTTAGAAATAAACTTCCTGTCGTTTTTTATACAAAATTTTTCTATGAATCCATTGTTTATGAACTATAGTATCTTAATGTTTTTTGATTTTTTTTAATTTGACTGAAATTTAGTGAAAATTTGAACAGATGTGGTGTCAACGTCAATTTTTAAGAGCGAAAAAATATGAAGGAAAGATTTTCATGAATGAATTTAGAAGTGAGGTCTTCTCGAGCATAATTTTTATACATATATATTCTGGAGAAGGCATGTTCGATATGGAATGATAGCATATAATGTCCTTTCCTTGTTTGCTTGGCATATTGATTGAAAGTGAGCGCTATATTGTGCGTTGATTAATTGAAGAATCTGAGGAAAAAGATGCATGGTCGCCTAACGAGAATGGTTTTAAATAGAAGATCTGATGAACTGCCAATGCGAATTAGATTTTAACACTTCTGATCATATGTAAAAAATGAAGAAGGGATTTGGTGCTGATAGTTTTCTTAAAGATTTCGATTGGTATTGCATTAATTATCAAGAGCGGATTGTTTTTTGTGGAATCTGTCCTGGCTTTCTCCATATCCTCGAAAGATAAACCTCAGGGAAATTTCACAATCGCTTTGACCTATTATAGATCTATTGTGTGTCCTATCTTCAGTGCATTTCAATTATGAATAAGCCTTTGTAACCACATCCAATTGAAAATCACTCACCTGATTACTTTCATTCCTATAATCACAGTTTTCGCCATTATTGTATCCATCGCTAATATTATTCACATAATTCATATTCATTCTTGCATCATTACTAATTGCAGTTGTTGCATTTATAGGCACACCATTCGAATTATCACTCACAACGCCATCACCATCCCCGCCATTTCGACTGCTCGCCACCATTCCCAGGACAATTCCATTGCCGGTAGGTGGATCATTTCCAGGACTGCTTCGAAGCAGGTTCACGGCATTAGCCCCTATTCCGTTTTGATTGATATTGTTCATTGCATGAGGACATGTACAGTCGGCGGCTAGCAATTCTTTGGTATCCGACATTGGAAGCGTTGCTCTGAAAGTATATCGATTGGAAACATTAAATTCATTTTCAATGAACTATCGATAAGTGCTATTTACAGTTTTTTTCTCTCACGAAATTAATCAAACATGTTTAATTCAGATTTTTTTTTAAATAAAAAGGTAACAAGGAAAAGCTAATGAAGCTTTTCTAAACAGTCAGCAGTCATTTCTGTTAGTGTGCAAAACGATATGTGATTGTGGATAATGTGTGTTTCATGCATGATTTGAGGCGAACTCAATGAATGAAAATTGCATTGCTGAAGTCCTTTTGAAAAATCAAATCAATACAAGTTGCATAAATGCGGCGAAAGGTTGTTTTCAAACTAAATGCAAGAGAACTGCATATAAGCCATAAAAATAAAGCGAAATAAGCCAACCGAAAGTTAATTTAAATTGCAATTTTCATCCACTTTTCTCCGTAAAAATTTCCAAAACGTTTTTATTTCATTGTTCTGATTGCAGAAATTAGTGCGTTCGGTTAGTGTATTAATATTATCGAGAAAAAATCAAATGGTATCATGTAGAAGCATTTAGAGTAGGTCAGTATTTGCCAAACGAAACTTGCATATGCACTACGAACAAACGAAAGTAACATAAATACACCAGAAAATCAGAACATTCTTGCAACAAACTAATTTGTGCTTCTAATAATTAAAAAAAAAATAGGAATAGGAATAGAAAAAACCGTTTTTTTCTAGTGTGTGTTTTTGCGTAATGCATTTCATAATTACCTGAGCTTGAGCTCCTCGTCAATATATTGTAAAAGACTCCTACAATTAAAACGTTCAAATAGTAGTGTTTACAGAAACATAAATCATAAAATCAATTCAAATGGGAGAAGTAGAAAAATCAAATATTGAAAACGTAAACATGTAAATTATTTTTCATTTTTCTTTAAATTAAAATATTTTTATATTGATACATCAAGGATAATAATTGGTTAAATCAAAATCAGAAAAAAAACTATAGTTAACATGGAAGGAAGGACAAAAGCACTGCACAAATTCTCTACTGTGTACGTGCTGTTATTTTTATTTCGTTATGTTTCGATTGGTTAATAATTTTAAATTATGTAAAACGTGAGAAATGGCGGCGTGTATTGTGTACTTAATAAAATAAATGAAAATTTCATATGGAAATGTGTAAGTGTATTCAGTTCAAATTTAAATGGAAATCAGTTTCAACGGTTACAAGTAAATAATGATCATATTACAATAAAATAATAATATTGAACCAATAGAAAAATGAATGAGAAATAATTTTAACCTTCCTCCATTAATGGGGTTAACACGCACGTTTAATGGTGAGGACGTCTTAAGCTGTTCAGTAATTTGAAATCTAGGAACAATGCACCTGATAAGAATGTGTGAAGGATTTGTTAGCTATGTATCTGATCTACGCGGTTGCTCCTTCGCACAGCGTTTAATGTATAAATAAATCATTGAATGATTGATGTCAAAGTTTGTTTTACAAGGAAAGGCTACGGTCTCGGCGTCTCAGATTTGGATGAAATTAGCACATAAGTAGAAGACGTCAAGGATATTCAATCCCTAAAATATTAGACCGCAACTCCCATTTTTTGAGAAAAACGCCTATAAAGTTTTTAGCGTCGCTTATGCACTAGTAAGTTTTTGCATCTGACAGAAGCGATGCAGTGTAGGAAGCAACGCCATTAGCTCGCGATCAAGAGGTCGTGTGTTCGATCCCCGGTCGGTATTGTTTTTTTTTTGAATAATTTTGAACGGGGCGGGGGGTGTTGCAGCCTAATATTTTGAGGATCGAATATCTTTGATGTCTTCCACTTATGTGCCAAATTTTATCCAAATCTGAGACGACGAGATCGTAGCCTCTCCTTGTTAGTAAAACTGTATTCTTAACAAGGTTTTTTTTGGAATAACTGAGAGATTTACAGTAGTAATTTTATATTCTAGCTTGGAGTTAACTTGAAACATACTCAGTAGTTCAATAGACTTCACATTGAACACCAAGGAAAAATAGTTATCGGCAATGATCAAACCCCAAAATCCATTTTTCTTGTCACAGAAAGTCGAAATAGTCAAATTTAAAAATTATCCATATTTTTTGTAGTCTAACTTCCATGCAACTTTTAATTCCAATAATATTTTTGAAATAGTCTTCTGTATTTAAGTTACTTTTAAAGCAATATTTTCTGTAGCAGCAAGCATTCATAGCTCTTTGGATCTGATATCATTGAGTTTTACTTACGAGGAAAGGATAAATAAAATAATTGAGCTCGTATTGCCGATGTTTTAAAATACCTAGGACAAATTCCTTACATTTAAGTATAAATGCTAGAAAAGCTTAAAAAATGCATAAAATGTCACGAAAAACTATGAATTCTTCAGAAGCTAATTTGAGCAGCATTCAAAAATAAGACACCACTTCATAGATTATTAGATTTTTGAAAGAACTATTTGGAATTGATTGAAGTTTTATCGATGCTAGATTTAGACTTAAGTTTATAAGAACAGATGAAATATTTTTTAGTGATGAAAATATGAGGGAACATTTCAATGTTACTGGAAGGTTTTTATGTAAACCAACGCAATTTTCAATCAGGCAGGAGAAGTCTGGAATTATAGTGATCACATTAATATTATTTATAAGTGGATACACTCGTGATTATGGGAGGTTCTTTTCGAGAAGAACATTTTTTTGATGGGATACAAAAAAAACTAAACCAAAAATCAGCAGAAGAAAACACTATTAAAAGGTGCCGACTATGCATTTTAGCATTTTTATAAATATTTAAATGGGTACCACTTTCTGAAACTCTACAGTACATTTTTTTTTGCTAATTCAAGGTTTAATTTTTTTAATAACATCATTTGCATGACAAACGTAAATTTGCTATTCACCATAAATTCAGTCATATTGCAATTTTTTTTATGAACAAACGAAACCTAAGAGATTTTTTAAATAAAAATCTTGACACTTCTCATCAAGCAACATTCGCTTGTCCTTTGAAATTTCTCTTCTATAGATTTGAATGAAAGGAACAAAGGGTGACGCGAATCTTTCACGGCATCTCACTTCATACACGCGAACAAAGGACGAATCAAGTTGTTTTTGTTTCATAGCTGCACACTATCTGAACAATAAGTAGAAGATGAAGAAAAAAATCATTCACAGTAGCATACTTTAGCACAGCAGGGTCCTTTTTGAAACGATGTCTAGCCGGAGGCTACCCTATGGAATAATTGTAAACTGTTATTCACCTGTACAATGTTCTAGACGTGGAAAACAGAAATGAACTTCCTAAATGATGCACAGAATTCTTTAGAATTATCTTGAATAGTAGAGCCTTCAGTGGCAATAGATGAAAAAAACTACTTTCAGGATAATGTATGTGTACTATATGGAAATGTTAAGTGTAATAGGATATGCTTTTGCTGCCTTCAATGGTTTAGTTTTCAAGATTTTTAATTCACTACTGAATTATTATTATTACACAAGGGTTAGCTTTTCAAGAACGTAATATGGTTTTAATCTATCTTTGAAAATAGCTTCACATTTAGGAACAATTAAAGGGGGCAGTCTGGGTTTATTGCATTAATTTTTTATGAAAATATTTATTAGAATGTTTTAAAACTTTTATATTTATAATAAAATGCGGATCTTGAACTTTTTCAAAAAAAAATTCAACCATGGCGACAAAATGGCGGTCATAATAAAAACCAAATGAAAAACTGGTTGACAGGATATCTCGAGTGAGGTACGTGTGAAACAAAAAAATCTAACGGTATTTTAAAATAACGTGGGTGGATATAGTCGGAACTAGGACTAATCATTTTGGGTGAAAAAAACAACAACAAAATCGCGGACTTTTTCATATGTTAACCCTCTTTTTGCAACTAAAGTTGTTTGGGTCAAAAATTCATAAAAATATCTGATTCTAGTTCGGACTAAAACTGTATCTGTACTTAATAATCCCTTGAAATTTCAGCTCAGTCGGTCAAATAGATAGATTTTAAATCGTGTCAACCAGGTCAAAAAAATAATAATGTTAATTCGATTTTTTTAAAAAAATAAACCCAGACTGCCCCTTAAACAGCGACTTTGGCTCATAACACAACACATTTTAAACGACATTCTGATTTACTATCAAATTTCACACATTTGATGTATACTGTACTTTCATCGACAGTTTTTTCAACAAAAACTAGCATGAACCGCATTAGATGTTTACGTTTCTGCTCACATCACTCTGCAACACTAATGAACCACCTACACAGAATATTTTAACAACAAACAACATCATATTATACCGGGATTACGAGCTCATTCAATTTAGGATTTACTCAATGTTGGACACTTATCACGAGAGGACATCAAAAGCACATTTCATTGGTTCCAATCATATACATAAGTCTAACCTCAACGACATTTCAAACATCATCGTCCCCGTTAATATTGGACGTAAGACTTTCCCGATAAGTCTAGAAGATAAAATTTAAAAATTTGTAACGATTTTTAACTAAATTTTTAAAAAAATATAATTATAGAAAAGAAATTCGACGATTTAAATAAAAATCACAGCCGCCATGAAAAAAAAACGACACAATAATCAAATACAAAACTCACACTTTCATCATACCCAGAATAAACAAATTCAAAAATTTTCAATTAAGAGAATAATTCAAATTGTTACAGAATCGACTTTCGTATAGAAGAGAATAAGCACTAAATGTTATAAATATCATTTGTGTTGATTTAAATGATTTTTTTCGTAGCATGCTTACGTACATGTCGCTCGGCAGTGTTTCTGGACTAGATGATCGGTCATTCCATTGGTTCGATGATGATGGCGCTAAAATGTATATATAAAAAAGCAGATGTTATTCACTATTCACAACACACTAGTGCAATTTTATTATTTTATAGACGATACATAGAATGTGATCTATGACTACTTGAATTTATATTCTAATTGCGGTCAAAAAATGCGACGTATCTCGAACGAACGAGGTGATATCCACTTTGTATGTTTTTAAAGATATTAGAAGAGGAATTTTGGAATGTTTACATGAGCTCTTTGAGATTGTTATCTGAAATATCTCAAATATTCGCTAAAAATAATAGGGGTGAGTGGTAAACAAGAACTGCGATGATAAAAAAATATTTTTATTTTGTCGCATTTCAAACACAAATTGAATAGATTTTTTGGATATATTTGTCTGTATTCACTAGAAAATTTTATGTAACTCGTGGTTTAACACTTGAGCATATGGTAACAATGGTAGCTTCGAATTCACCAGGAAGACCAAAAGTTCGATTAGCAGGAAAGTTTAGATTGCGGCTGTTTTAAAGCAGAGAGTCTGAACACTGCACTTAGCAAATACCTCAAAAATGACTGATATCTATCGGTAGATTTAAGACAAGAGGATCGCAATTATTGGCACTGGCAAACAATAGGACGGCAATAATGTTGAATTCTTATTTTGAAATGTTCTAATAAGATTAGATTTGCTTTTTCTGCACAACCCTTTACCAGGAGAAACTTAAGCTGCACACAATTTGGTAAAAATGGCCCCCCACCCCCGAAGAGGACGGGAGTAGAGAGGATCGAAAGGGAGGGGGTTCCCCTACTACTATGACATAAAAAGTTCGCGGCAATCACGACCCCATGAGAAGTTATGGGGGTTCCCCCACTAAAAAATGATTATTTTGCTTATTTCCAGAGATCATATGAAACCATAAAATTGATCTGGGAAGTGATTTTTAGCCGAGAAAATTTAAGAACTAAAAGAATTTTTTAAAAAAAAAATTAAAAGATCATAAAAAATGCTGAATGTCAAAACGAGTCTCCAAAGTGTTACCCCTATTTATATTACATTTAATGATATTAATCAATTTTTTATGATTTTTTTAATTTTTTACAATTTTTTTTACATTTTAAATTTTCTAGTAGTAGGGCAATCCCCTCTTTCGGATGGGGGGGGGGGGCATAATCTTAACCTTTACTCACAATTTTTATACGACTGGCCAAACATTTAAGTGTCGATAATAGGCATTACCTGAAGTGCTGCTAGATAGGCACAATCCAGGTCTTTTGAGTGAGGATAGGCATTGTATTAAACTCCTTCAATAGATTTAACAAGACTATATTTTCTATAAATTCCTATTCACTATTTACGACCTAATTAATAATGTGCAATGTAAAAAAAATACTTCCCTCAAAAAAAAGGTCATGAATCGATCGATGCAATAACTAATCACTACTCGTAAATTTTCCGCATGACTCTAGCAACAAAAATTATTATTTCAATGCTAACAGTGCATTGATCACTGCATCGAGTTGCCAAACTAGTGCTGAGGTCAGATAAGAGCGCTTCAACTACAAACGTGGCATAATGATTAGGTGGCGATGTCGCGAGGAAAATTAACGAGGTGGTAAGCAATATTTGTGCATGAAGCGATGTATTAATTTGGTAATAAATACATCACTTTAATCATTAAAATCTGCGTTCCTGGTGAGATGTTTGGATACATTACAAGATTGAACAAATATATGCATGCGAAGTTGCAGAATTAACAAAAATTTACAGAGGTTTGTTTTTCACTTTACATAGTTGTCCGGGGTGTCGGAGGAAAAAATGAAAGATAAGAAATCTATTAGGAAATTCGTTTTTAAGCTTTGATTCTATATATTTTACAAAATTTGGTAATCTAGGCAAGACAGATAATAGATCATAACTTGGTCATCATTCATGTGTACTCCTCAAGACCACTGTTGAAAAGGTAGTTTACAGTCAGCGAAACTCATATAGGTTCGCTTGGAAAATATAATAGGTGAAACAAGTCGCGAGCTAGTCGCGCTGCTAATTATTAAAAGACGATAAAAAATTTAAAGGATTTTTCTCAAAGTTGTGGTGGAAAAGAAGGGAAGATTTTAGTGATTGAATATCCTTAACGTTTTCTACTTATATGCCAAATTTCATTGCGATTTGAGAGTAGGAGGTCGTGCCTTTCGCTTGTTAGTAATAATCAATAAAGATGGCAAACTAATTATTAATGGTAACTTTCACATTGTTACTATTTCCAGAAAATTAAAAATATATAAATGTTGCACTCATTCAGTGTTATAACATAGCCTTTTTAAAGATATTTTCCAGGTTTATCCACTGATAAACACATATCCTTTTTCTCTATAGTTGAACAATAAAGTAGGGCCTCTATTGATCTTACAGACTTCTAGGCATCGATTTTACTAATCGATTGGTGATTTTAGTTGATATTTTGCTCCACTCGACAATCAATTTCTCTTTAAGGGGGTAGTACCGGTTAGCAAAAAAACAGGCTAATTTTCAGTATTTTTTTTCTCAGCTGATTTATTGTATATAAATTTTAAAATTTGCATGAGTAAAATACACATTATGAAAATTACAAAAAATTTTTTTTTTCATTTTTCTACTTATTTATAGAGGCCGCCAAAGTTGATGTCTCGAAAAATACCTCATACCACTGCGGACAGATAATCTCAGGAATGGAAAATTTGAAATAAAAAACCAAACCGCATTTTAAAGAGGAATGTTTCTTACGTGGTAATCTATTACAATATTTTCAAAAAATGATCAAAAATAGAAATAGCGGTTGTTTGAAACTTTTTTCCCCCAAAAATCGCTTTTTTCACTTTGTTTTGCTTGCCAAATTTTTTGGTATTGATTTTTGGCCTATATTGTAGTAGATTACCACATAAGATACTTAAATAAAGTAGCATAACAAATTTGACTTAAATTGGTTCGGCCAATCTGGAGAATAATAGCGTTGACACACTGACCCATCATCAGTACGAAAACCATCATCAGCACAAAAAACCCCATCATAATGACAGTGAGATAAGCACGAAAAAAGACCATACTTATCTCGATAAGTACGAAAAACTGCCATCTATGTTTGGGTAGAATAATGAGAAACCATCTGCCGTGTATGGAATTTGACATTATTTATATCAGCTTCGAACCAAATCTGACGTGCCATCGCGGACAATTGCCGTTTGAAATCGAAACGACACCAACAACCGAATGATAATGACAGCACCAATGACGAAAACGTGTGTGTCACCCCGTCATTTGCAGTTTCGTGCTGATGACGGTTTTCGTCCTGATGATGGGTCAGTGTGTCAACGCTATAAGTGTCCGCAGTTGGAAAAACGTCATTTCGAGAAAAACGCGTTTAAAGTTTCAATTACCGAAAATATCGCTTACCAAGCGAAAAAGGCGTGCGCGTTGAAACTGCCGCAACTTCTTTATTTTTGGGAATATCTTAATAAAATTTTGAAACGTGATTTCTGAAGGTATAATAAATTGAAAAATGAAAAATTAATTTTTCAAAATTATGACCGGTACCACCCCCTTAAAACGGATTTGCTCGTTATATTGTGTATTCCTCACTTGTCGCTCCAGCTCATCCCATAAATGTTCTACAGTGTTAAAATTTGTGCTCTGAGGACTCGCAATTAATTGCAGCAGCATGTTTTGGATTGTTGTCTTGTAGGAAGTACCAATCTCCTTGAAGACCCAATAGCTCAGCAAAGCAGACTGTTTCACATTGTCTTGCAGTGTCTTTATAATAACAACTCTTTAAACTATGTTCAGTCGCTCAAAAAATCACCAAATTTTATTGTATATCTTTATCTTACTTAAATTAAACATTTATTGGTATTGTATGTGTACTTTATTGCCCGCCATAAAACAGTTTTTTCCTATTTCTTTAAAACGGAGTGCCACTGAGTGCATGTATTTCTAAAGATACGAACGACTGAAGGAACCTATCAAATAAATGAAGGTACACAATCTTTACTTGTGATTTGTAGGTGCTGTACATACATATGTTTATTTTAACAGACCACAAAATCGGCAATGAAACCACAAGCTGAACCAATACGAATTTCGCTCACTGTATAGCAATCAAAAAACGTTCTGAAAGATTGTGTAGCTTTCAAGAACTTATCTTCTGCTTCATCGAATCTACTTATTGTTGATCTATCATCCAAGCAAACATTCGTTACAATTTCCCTTCATATGTACTTATGTATTTCTAAATTGCAATCTCATAGATAAATCAAGATAAAATTCAATTTGACTTATCTTTATAATCCCCGATATATTTACTAACCCATTCGATATATGAATTTCACCCAACACTACAGACTATCTCACACGAATACGATGCTTTCGTCGTATGTGTATAATAAAGCAATAACGGAATTTTTATGATTCTGATTTTGGATATAGATTACATATACTAAATATTATATAGTATATGTATGTGCAGAGTAAAATATCGAGACATCAGTTATATATCTTGCTTGCATTTATTACGGTCATAATAACAGCACAACACAACATAACAAACAAATAAAATTTTGCCGTCTTTGTGACGAAGTCGTCGATCCTTATTTAATATGTAACTGACAGTATATTATGTAAATGTAAAGAAACAACCAAGACCTCATTCTTCAGGGGATGAATGGGCGACTTACAAAACCTTATTGTTTATTCTGTTTGCCAACGCAACTACAATACAATGCAACACAATCAGCGATTCGAATATGTAATTAGTTGACCTTCGTTTCAGCGATGAATTATTATTGATTTTGATTGATTCAATCAAATGTTTTAATACGGTGCAATGTTTGCAAGAGTGCTTGACGACTTTGATATGAAGAAATTAAACGAAATTGTGTTTGGGTTGATTGTAGCCAAATTAATATAAATATCTATTATACAAGCTCGCATATCTGAACCTGAACCTTCATTAATTCAGGTTCTCAGTAATTTGGATCAGCAAATCTTTTCCACTGAGCACTGCACTGCAATTCGGATTTAGATTCGTATCCACTTCTAAAATTTGGATCTCTCATTCACTGTGAAAACGGATCCTCCTCCATTTTATTATCGTGTTATCCTGCCGACATTTATTTAGTTGATATCTGGTTTTTACATTAAGAAGATGTCATGACTGCACCTTATGAAAAAAAATCAATTTTTTTAAAATTTGAATTACGAAGTGCATTTTTTTTAAAGAAGCTCGCAAAAAGAAGTTCATGCTAGTATGTAGACATAAAGTATACCTGAATTAGGCTTGTTTTGGAAAACGTTGCCAGAAAAAACTCCTGGTACACGCAAAAAAGGTTACTGAACATCGAAGGAAGACAAGCAGAGAAAAAATCATCTTTGTGGTTTGTTCAAAGCTTTCAATCATAATGAGCGAAAACGAGGATTACTTCAAGATTGCGCATTACTACCTACTTTATGACTAACGAAAGCTATAGAACAACCAAAATTCAGAGACGTTTTCGCGCACAATTCGGGGATGAAACAACACTTTCGAAGTCGTGAGTGAAAGCCTGGTGTGCAGAATTTAATGAGTGTTGTGAAAAAGTTAAAAACTTGAGTCCGACCTAGCATCACTCTAGACACCGTTCCAGTTGTTTGGGAATTCTTTGAAGGTGATCGTCACTTCACTGTGGCAGAAATCTGTGGGAATCAGTGTTAGAAGTGTCCACCTCACCATCTGAGTTAACCTCGAGTTCCGAAAAATTTCAACACGATGGGTTGTAAAATTGCTCACTGAAAAACAAAACAATCCCGGGTTGAGCTATTCAACCACCTTTTTGCCCGTCTTCAAGATGAAGGACAGACTTTTTTGGGACGAATTGAAACTTTGGTTCACCACTACAGACCTCAGTCGAAAAAGGCTAGTATATAGCGGGGAAAGAAGGGGCCTCCGTTTATGTTTGCATGCTCCACGTATACAGTGGAGGTCGAAAGGGTTTGAACTTTTTTTATGGCTTTCTACTGAGTAGCGTACTAAAAGTTTGAGATCCGATGCGTCAGATCAATTATTTTTCAAAAACAGCATATGAGTCTGAAATTCGATCTCCCATGACGACTTTAGACGACACAATGATTCCAGCCGCAGTAAAGATGCTTTTATTGTGTGTGTGTGTGTATATATTTGTGTGTGTGGATGTATGTATTTGAATATTTGGTTTTGCATTTCTGATCAGGAAACCCATAAAAGTTCCTGATCATGTTGCAGAGTGTTTTATTCTACGTTATATATCTGTTTTTATCTACACCGGACCAACCCGATCGGGTCTTCATCAAGATCAGGAAATTTCGACTAGTCGAAAAGTTTAGACCCGGATCTATGAAGATGAAGACGAAAATCACGAGGAATGTTTCCTCTACTGAGGGCAGTATCAAAGATGGTCAATATTTGGTATTAGTAGATGGAAAAGATTTTGTTAACATTTGGATGAGGTTATAGAGTTTTTGCTGGCTATAAGTGAAAGAAAAAATATTCACGCGTTTTGAATCATTGGTTTTAGAAAAGGAAGAGAGGTAGAATCTAGTCGATATATCAAGAACTAATATGAAAAATAGGCAGATGTTAAGCCGAATTATGTATTCGGCTTTACGATTTTCGGTTACTCTTACGGTTATCGCCACGTAGACTTAATTAAAAGATTTTAACATGCAACCATTCAAAGAAGGTAAGAAAAATTGAAAAATGAACCATTTTCCACTAGAATAATACGATTAAACTTTTGAAGAGGGTAGCGACTGATGAAGGTATTTTAAGAAAGACACAGCACTGGTATTTTTTCAGTGCCTAAAGTTTAGAAGAGTGCACGGATTAAGTATATTCATTTGTTTCTGTTGGAGTTTTTATACAGATGTGTTTCCATTCAAAGACTTTCTCTAACGATGACTATGAGAAATATGGTACGCACATTTTCTAAAGGACAGTGATTAACTTTCTCTTTGCTATTAATAGAACAGTTCTTAGACAGTGTTTTTCCGGGCATATAGTTTTAGTTTATATCGAGCCATCGTACATTACGTTTCAAAATTCATTTATATTCTACATTTTTATACACGCATTTGTCTGCTGTGATTTATTTATACTTCAAATAAAAGTTCCTTTTTAATACACGCGAGTATTGAATATTTGAACATAAATAATAATTCCAACAGGTTATGGGCCCAGTGTTAATAGTGTAGAAATAAAGACGATCTAAAGACAGTGTAGTGAAGTTAAGTTCAATATTGACTTTTTTGGCATCGCATACATTTTTACAAAAATGGCAGATTTCTTTAAAGCTGCTGTGCAAAGGCTGAATGGTAAAAATTATGCTACTTGGAGCCAAAAAATGGAAATGCTCTTAATTCGCGAAGATTTGTGGGATGTAATAAGTGATGATCCTAAAACTGACAATGAATGGATAAAGCGTGATAATAAAGCTCGTGCAACGATCATTCTTTTTATCGAGGATAATCAACTTTTGCACGTAAAAGGTGCTTTGTCAGCTAAGGATGTTTGGAAAAGGCTCAAGGATCACTATAAAAAGTCTACTCTATCAGGCGTGATTCACTTATACAAGCGAATCTTTAAGTTGAGTATGGCCGAAAGTGGTGATATGGAAACTCACATCACCGATTTGCTGACGCTAATCGATGAACTCGCGGAACTCGGCGAGACCCTGAAGGAAAAGTTGCAGATAGCTTTACTTTTGAGTAGTGTGCCCGACACATACAGTCCGTTGATAAATAGTCTCGAATGCAGAAGCGAAAGTGAATTGACGATGCAATTCGTAAAGGATAGGCTATTGCAGGAATACAGGAGACGGCAAGAGAACAAAGGAGCTTCTGCGCCAAGTGACGAATCTGCGTTACATACAATGTATAAGAATACAATTAAAGGAAAAGGGCAAAAATCATGTTATTTTTGCAAGTCAGTTGGTCATTTTAAACAGGAATGTGAAAAGTACAAAAGATGGCTAGCAAAAAAGGCAAATAAAAGTTCGGAAAAAGCAAATCTAGTTTCAGAGTGTCCCAATTCAGATTTGGCTTTTATGGTTAAAGAAAGCTCATGTTTAAGTGTCGATACTAAAAGGCAAGATACCGATGTGTGGCTTATTGACTCAGGAGCTACAAGTCATATGTGCAATAAGTTGCAATTATTCACTGAATTAAACTGTAATGTAAAGTTACACGTGCAGCTTGCAGAGATCGGTAAAAGCAGTGAAGTGCATGGTATAGGTACGGTTGAAATAAAGTGTGTTGTCGACGAAAAGGAAATGAGCCTTAAAGTGGAAAATGTGTTGTTCGTGCCTACTCTCGATTCTAATCTGCTTTCGGTTAAGAAACTCACCAAAGATAACTTTTCTCTTTTGTTTGAAAAACATAGCTGCAAAATCTTTAAAAACAAAGAGATAGTGGCCGTTGGGCATATTGCAGAGAACACTCGAGGACTATTTGGGTTACAGATGTTTTCTGAAAAAGTGTGTAATGTAACGAGTTTCAAAGAACATAACGAGAACTGTCAACACATGTGGCACAGACGTTTCGGGCATCGTGACGAACATGCAATCGCTAAATTAGTGAATAGTGACCTAGCAACCGGCATTAAGATTAAAGATTGCGGCATAAGTGAAACGTGTGAAAGCTGCATTAAGGGAAAAATGACAAGGTTTCCTTTTTCAAAGGAAGCAGAGCACAGAGCTGAAGCAGTGCTAGATTTACTGCATACAGATGTCTGCGGACCAATGCAGACAAAAAGTTTAAGTAATAAGCGTTACATTATTACAATTATCGACGACTACTCTCGCTTCACATACGTTCAATTTTTGGAACAAAAGTGTGAAGCAACTGGTTTCATCAAGCAGTTCGTCGAAACTTGCAAGACGCAATTTCAAAAGACGCCAAAATGCATAAGGTCAG
Source organism: Oxycera nigricornis (assembly GCA_963942545.1). NCBI lineage: Eukaryota > Metazoa > Arthropoda > Insecta > Diptera > Stratiomyidae > Oxycera > Oxycera nigricornis. Next base: position 12,682,694 of record OZ012662.1, read on the forward strand.
ATCGAGGAAGGGAATATGTAAACAACGAACTTCGTAAATTTCTACAAAGTAATGGTATATTATTTCAATATACAGTTGCATATACACCGCAGCAAAATGGAGTTGCAGAAAGGAAAAATCGATCACTGCTGGAAATGGCGAGATGTATGATTGCGGATGCAAATCTTTCTAAAGACTATTGGGCAGAAGCAGTCAATACGGCAAACTTTTTGCAAAATCGATTACCATCTAAGGCTGTAAAAAGTACACCATATGAACTATGGCATAATGAAAAGCCCAATGTTGAAAATTTGCAGATCTTCGGTAGTGACGCCTATGTTAAAGTACCAGATCAACAGCGGCGGAAGCTCGACGACAAAGCAGAAAAATATACGTTTGTGGGCTATTCCAGTGAATCGAAAGCTTATCGCTTAATTGATCAACAAACAGGCCGCATCAAGATTAGTCGTGATGTGATTTTTCTTGAAAAAAGGGTTAGATCTTCAGACGTCATCGAACAAGACGACAATACAGAAATTATCGTGCACGATATTAATGAACAAGGTAATTTGACGAATATTATATCCAATGTTGAGTTTGACATAGATAATACGGAACCGAAGCCTCCGAGAGTACCACCTGTGCAAGAGCAAAGGCGATCAACTAGAGAAACCAAAGGCGTACCTCCAGACTTTTACGGTGCAAGTGCTCGGTTGATTTTGCAACAGCTCGAAGATCCACGTACTCTAGAAGCAACAACAATCTACGAAGACAACCAAAGTTGCTTAAAAATGCTAAGCAATAAAAAGTTCAGCAATCGGACTAAGCATATAGCGACCAGATTTCATCTGATTCGAGATTTAAAAGATAAGGGCCATTTTAATTTCGAATACTGTCAGACGGATGAAATGCTTGCAGATATGCTCACCAAACCTTTGGGCAAAGTAAAGTTGCAGAAATTTGTAGCAGAATGCGGCTTGTTAATTCAATGAAGTGCTCATCGTCATCGAGGAAGGGTGTTGGAGTTTTTATACAGATGTGTTTCCATTCAAAGACTTTCTCTAACGATGACTATGAGAAATATGGTACGCACATTTTCTAAAGGACAGTGATTAACTTTCTCTTTGCTATTAATAGAACAGTTCTTAGACAGTGTTTTTCCGGGCATATAGTTTTAGTTTATATCGAGCCATCGTACATTACGTTTCAAAATTCATTTATATTCTACATTTTTATACACGCATTTGTCTGCTGTGATTTATTTATACTTCAAATAAAAGTTCCTTTTTAATACACGCGAGTATTGAATATTTGAACATAAATAATAATTCCAACAGTTTCGATGCTATATGTGAAGATAAGGGACCTTATGCCATACTCGTTATTTAAATTATTTTCTGGTAAACGTACAGAATTGATAGTATAGTTTTGTTCCAGAACAAAATATATCTCGTACCATGATGCCAGTCTATCTGACTATGGTACTTTATACAAAATCTGATCAACAAAATTGGTAGTATTGATATTTTTCATTTGATTGAAAGTTGAATATGAAGCAGATACTCAGACGAATTGTCTGCAATTGTGGTAATTCGGACGCAATAAAACCTGATGCATCGTCCAGTCAATTAATTCCACTCAAATAGCAGCCACATCTGGTAATCTCTTTCCCAGAAAAACAAACAAACTACAATTATGCAATATCGCACCTTTCGTGTCATGCAATCCAAATTAAATAAGAGATACAACCTCCCACGTAATTGGCATTCACCATTAAAAATAAACAAGCTGCCGAATTTATCATGTGCACACATGATCATCATGACCACATATAACTTCGGTTGAAATTAACAAAATTGAGAGACAAAAAAAAAGTTTTAATTGCTACCATAATCAACTTCAAAAGTTTTCGCCGAACATGTGAAGCTGCAAGAGCAAAATTTCAGATATAATGACTAATTTTTACTCACCTGATTTCAGTGTATGGTTTTGTGGTGAAATACCATTTTGTTTGGATGTCATTCGACTTGCTATACGTTGTGGTACATTGGCGATAGCCTAAATTGGGAAAAGAAGATAAATTTCATAATGAATTTCCTGTATGTTAATATATGGTAAAGAAAAACATGTGTTTAAAAAGAGATTTTATGTGCTTTCCAAGTACGACCAATTGTTGAACTTGTTTGATTTTTCTCTATGAGTGGTTTTTAATTGCGAAATTCTCTATTTGTTTAAAAATTTAATTGACAAAACGTTGCAATTAAATTTAATATTACAAGAGATTGAACTTCAATAAAGGCCAATTTCAGGCATCAAATATTCAATAAAGCTCATGAACTCATTTCAAATAAATCGTGGTTCTTTCATAAAAATAGTGCTTGATATTTCATGGTCCTTAAATTAAGACAAATTGCACGCTATCTTTACAATTTTCGGGACGATTATCAACAGAATAATGACCTTCCTTTCTAGTCGCACGTTCAAACGAAACCGAAACAAATGGTTATTGTCGAAATTGAATTTTTCTAGTCAATCTAATCAGAATTGTTATCGAGAAGTAAACATTTTCTATCTTTTCTAAAGGACATCAAACGAGGCATATTTTATTTGAGAAAAGCATTTAAAAAAAATTCATGGCAATAAATCATAACCTGAAAATACCAAACATTTGGAATGTTGAATTTTTACAATCATTGTATAGGGTGTTTTTTTAGAGATAAAGAACTTCTGATAGGATTATTTCATTGTGTCTGTCGAATTTTGGTGTCATTTTGATATTATATTTAATTCACTTCGGCAAATTAGCATGCAAAAACTTCCACGTGAACAACGTCTTGAAATAGTGGACATTCATATCTGAAATTCGCGTTCTATGCGCCAAACTTATAGAGCACTTCGTCAAATTTATGGTCCACTAATTGTCCATCCGATCAGTTCACACGCAACGCGATGGGACGGTTTATGCCCATGTATACTCTATTGAACAAAGTTTGTCCAACACGAGCTCGTACGGTGCGTACCGAGGTAGCTATCAAGGCTGTAGAAGGTAGTGTGATTGAGGATCGAAATTTATCGATTCGACGCCGTTCTCAACAACGATTTATGTCAACGTACATATACTCTATTGAACAATGTTCGTCCAACACGAGCTCGTACGGTGCATACCGAGGTAGCTATCGTGGCTGTAGAGGGTAGTGTGACTGAGGATCGAAATGTATCGATTCCACACCGTTTTCAGCAACTTGGTTTCTGTCCGTCCACTGCATTGAATATTTTGACGGAAGATCTTGGACCACAGCCCTATAAGATCCAACTTTACAGCAATTGAAGTCATTGGACTATCATTTGCGTCGTACGGTCAGTGAATGGACTGAAAATGAGTTGGAAGTTGTACCGCATTTTTAACATGAAATTATATTCAGCGATGAGGCTCATTGATAGCTTAATGGGTTCGTAAATAAGCAAAACTGCCGTTTTTGGTGTGAGGATGATCTTCACGAGACTGAGAGCCCCATTACACCCCGAAAAAGTCATAGAATGTGTTGTTTAAAGTCGGTCCTTTCTTTTTCAATGGCGATCGCTACCGCCAAATGATTCGTAACTTTTTGATTACCAATATCAATTCCAATCATCTGAGAGACAAATGGTTCCAACAGGATGGCGCAACATGTCATACAGCACGTGGAACCATTACTTTATTGGGCCGAGCCTTTGGTGAAGGAATTATCTCAAGAAATGGACCTGTGATCTGGCCGCCCAGATCATGTGATTTGACTTCATTGGACCCTTTTTGTGGAATCATATCATGTCAAATGTCTATGCTGATAAAACAGCAACTATTGATGGCATAGAAGCCAACATTCGATGCGTTATTGGCAAAATAAGGCCGGCTTTGCTGTAAAAAGAGGAGCAAAATTTGACCGACAGGATAACCTTCCTAAGATGCACTCGCGGTGATTATAGACCAGAAATTATCTTTCAACACTAAATGCCATGAAATTTACAAGCTAATAAAGGCAAAAAATTTGCCATTTTAATATTTTATCATTGTTTTATTTTTTTTAAAAAAAGTTATATGCCTCTAAGAATCACCATATAATTGTAAATTTTATTTCAGAACCAGTTTGATAAAAAAAATACCAAACATGTGTATCAACCTACCTCATCGTCACCATCTGAATAAAAGTAAAATTGATTCGGAGGATTCTGATACTTCTGCAATAATTCCTTGGCCACATTCATGGACATTTCACTTTGAACGAACGGATGTTGCAATAGACGCTCGGCCGTGGGCCGCTTCTTCGGATTCTTTGTCAGCGCCGTCTTAATAAACGAGTGGAATGTTGGACTCCATTTGTCTTTATCTTTGAGCGTTGGCGGTTTGAAGCCACTTTTCGACATCAAGAACAATGCCCGCATCGGATGCAGATCGAACATGGGTGGTTGCAATTCCGCTAGTTCTATTTCAATAGGGGATAGATACATATGTAGATACATGATACAGTTTCGATTGCATTGGCTAGTAACACCACTAACAAACAGATTGGTGACTCACCAATGGCAGTTATACCCACTGCCCAAATATCACATAGTTGATTGTAGCCGCCTTTTCGCTCCACAGCTGCTACTTCTGGCGCCATCCAATATGGTGTGCCTGGAACAATGTAAATATTTTTTTAATTAAGAAATATAAATAACGAACGGTCTGCAATATGATTATCTTAAATTGCTTCGTAAAAACCTTGAAAGATTTTGTTTAGGTTCAAGTTACAGATAGAAAAGTTGCAATGCTGACAAGCTGAAACCATGTAAACAATTTTTTCATGTGAAGAATGAGCTATTTACTAACAAATAAGAACTGAGCAAAGACCGGATATTTATGCGAATCTAAAATAACTTGCTAGTTTGAATAGTCGGTCATAGATTTTTCATATGAATACCACGTTTTTTGTTTAAGTTACATTCATAAGCACATATCAACACAAGGAGGTTCCAATATAGTAGAAAGAATAGCCATCAATTGCCCCTGATTAACCTTTCCCTCGAATGCATCTCAAATCGCTCAAACTTCCCGATTTTTCATAATGTTTGGCATCTTCCAGAACATTAAGTTATTTGACCTACAAATTATCAATTGGATTAAAATTGTTCCTCTTATATCACCCAACACTTAAAATTTTAATTCATTTTTTTAACACGTTCGATGCCAGAAATATCACACACAAAAACTAATTGTTTAGCCAGAGGTCCCATACAAATATTATGATCTCTTTCATCGGTGTTTATTCAATTTTACTATATTCTAGATACCACGAACATCGCTGGTATGATCAAGGGTTTTTTGATAAATTTTTCTTGAAAAAAAGTTTCAATTTGTTTTGAATTGCTGCGCAAAATTACGAGATTTGATTGCACCGACGGAAAATATCGCCTAGTATCGCCTAATGATCCTGGCAGCTGAGTGGGTGGTTACTGCACGTGTTAAAAAAAAGTGTGCTTGAAAATACTAATTTATTCGCAAAAAAACCATTTTAATATAATATTTATGCGTCGATTTTTTATATCGATATTCTAGTTTTTTATAAATGTATTTAAAATCATAAATTTTGCGTTTATAATTTGAAAAAAATCTGAAAATATGAGATTCATACAACCTCATATCCCTGACAACATACATATGAAGTTCCCGTGCCCCAAGTTAAAAATTGCTAATCATTACGCAAGAAGAAACACAGTGGTTCCGACATACCATAAAGGAGTCTTCCAAAATTCAAATATGATTTTCTTTAAGAGAACGACTACAAAAAATTATCGATTTTTCATAAATAATTCAATCATCATTTTAATGATGTAAAAATATTCCATCGAAGAAATTATTGATATTATTTTTTAACGATGTTTTTCAGAAAAAGAATGATTTCATTTAGCTTTTAGCTGAGAACGTAACAGAAACTTCAAATGAAATAAATAAACTTACAGCAAAAGTTTTCATAGCAAAAAAATTCAACAAAACAAAATCAATAGCAAATTTTAAAAAATTAATCAGTACAAATTGTCTATTTTACTGACTTCGGTTCTCCAAAATATTCACTAATTGAAATTCGTTTAAAATTTGTAAAAATTACTGATTTTCAACAGTATGTATTTACGATTATTTTGGTATGAGAAGTGCTCCACAAGCGACGATAAAGCTAGAGAAAAGGATACTATAAATGTTTACCTAACAAAAATTTTATTGCAAAAAATTTATAAAACACCTCCAAAAATGTTCAAACATTTTTGGGTACACTTCTACTGAAGAAATGCGTGAAATGACGAGGTCTATATCAAATCGCAACATTTCTACTTACGGTAATTTAGATTTTCATGAATGAAAATCAATTCATTATCTTTTAACATTTTGAGAGACATGTATTCTTTCTAGTTCAAGGAATATTCATCTTTAAATTAAGTGTATCAAAACACAAAACGTTTCAATACATTTAATAGATGTTCTTTAAATAACAAAAAAAAAACATTGCGTTTCTATTTGTTGAATTTAAAATATAATAATGCATTTATTAATAAATAAAATATAAATGAATTTATTATCTAATAATTGCACCACAATACTTTCAGGAATAATTTACGCAGCAGATACCACAAAGGAAGTAACAGAATATTACTTAACGTGAGATAAAATTTCTGTTGAATTTATTTATATTTATCCATGGAGAAATTTTTGGAAAAATTAACATAAACTATAACACAAAAACATAAACATGAAAACATACAAGAAAAATTATATACGAAAAAATTGATAATGAAAATTCAGTTACTTGAAATTGTTGAAAAGTTTTCAAATATTCCGGGAAACTTTTGATGAAAAAAAAACAATTCTTTCGTGTGAACTAACCAACCAATGCGTATTGAACAGTCCGTTTCCAACCATTTTCGAGATAATTTCCGTTATAAAAATATTTTAAAAAAATTATGAAAAAATGAAACATAGCAAAAAACTGCAATTAAAAATTTCATCAAGAAATTTTACGATAATTTTTTTTTAAAAAAAAATCAATGACAAACAAAATAAATTGCATACAGCGAGGAATGAATATTAGACCAGAGCGGATCTGTTTTCAGTTGGCCGTTGAGGAGGGGACACTGGTTTTTGCAGAAAAAGTTGTGGAATCAATCTCAAAAAAGTCGGCAACTTTTAAAATAAATCGAAATTTTGAAAAATTTAAAAAAATCGTTTTTTCCTACTTTTCTCACTCCTAACTTTAAAACGGTTGATTTTAGAGCAAAGTTGAATGGAAATAAAAGTTGCGTAATAAAATTTTCTATAAGATAGGATTGTTTAAAAAATTTAAAACATTTAACACTTGCCGCAAAATTGCAATAAATATAAAACAAGAGGAAACGAAGCCTTTTTCGTTCAATTTTTTTACCACTTAAAATGCATTTAGGACCTTCATAGTTCACCTAGTAATTTTTTACAAAATAATAAAATAGCACACAAATTTTCATCAAAATCGATTCAGTAGATTGCCCTTACTAATTGTGCAATCTAAATTTATTTAAAAAATTCAAAAATTTTGAAAGCTTGCAAGTCAGGAACTGTTTTAGAGTTTATTACCAAGTTTAGCAAAAATTGTTTGATTTCAGCGTTATCGTTCAAAAAACGGCTGCTAGGATATGAATTCGAAATGGAGACGCATTCTGTATCAAATATTAAATATTTTTAATCGAAATTATAAAAAGATTGACGTTATCTACGTACTATTTTCGTTGTGGCATCGATGTAAGATGGACAATTAAGCGCATTTAGAGAGCATACAATTTTCTTCTCTGCATATGAACAGGGCGCGATAAGTATGTATGTTGCCTCGATGGTAAATTTGATAACTCAATGAAAATTTTGGTAATTTTTGACGGAGAAAATGATTTTTTCTGATGTTATAGCACGAAATTTTTATTATTTCATTCATATACAATAACAAGACGAAATATTTATTGCTAAAAGACATTTAAAAGAAACAAGCTAATTTAAACAATTTAAAAAAAGATTAAATTTTTTGAAACATTAACGTCAGATGCCTTTCCAAACTCCTTAGCTTATGTTTTCTATTTTAGTGTAAAAAAGCAGTCCAATCACAAGCTGAAGATTTTTCATTCAAATTTTAATCACTCTTTAAAATATTCACACTCAGCGCTTCATGAGATGTTTAACGTGAGACCACGTTAAAACAGTAACAAATTTCTCTGCAAATAACAAGGTAGTTCCAAAGAATGATTTTTGGTCATGCATGCAAGTAATGACTCATGAATCAAATGAATCACGTGGAAGCCAGACTGCACGTTATCTAGACATAAACTGTGACGATCTAATGCAGATGGCTAAGTATGCGTCACTTTCAGATTTTTACATTTTTTTTTCTATCTGCAGTCGCATTTCAATTGAAGTCATTTAAGCCATACCCACGGTCTAGTGAAATAAATTTTTATCAAGCAACTTAAAACACTCCAAAATAGTTATTTTTGCATTAACACTGAACCGAATTTGTTGAAGTCTTTCATTGTTGGCTCACATTCGCTTTTCGCATTTTCCTCTATGATTTCTTCAATTCTCAAAGCTGAAAGACGTAGAATGTGGCCTAAACTTTTCTACTCGTTCCACTAGAACAGCAAATGAAAATCCATTTAAAACACGTTCTTGAGAATGTTTTCTTACGAACTTCTTTTGTTTTCGCGAGTTGAATTTTTCAATGGAAACTTTCTTTTTTTCGACTGAATTAAAATTTCGTGAGGGGGGGGGGATTTGGAATAAATGAATGCATAAAATGCATTGCGAGAAGAAAAAATAGCAGGGCAAATGTTTGAGGGAAAACGTTTGTTGTTAGGTAAAATAAATTGAAGAGTAGACACTTGAAACTGTTTGGACGATGTTTGCATTGAGTTGCCATTATTTTTCAAAATAAAATTTGAGCTGCCAGTGAAGAGAAATTGTAAGTTTAATTTTTTAATTTTTTTTTCTCAGATCAATCATTTACAAATTTAGGACGAATTTATGAATTTACTTGAAGTAACTGAAAGGGTCTTATGACTGTTACTGTAGAATTCTAGCTAAATGAAATTTAAAAGCTGTGCTAAATTGCAGGTAAAAAAACAGAGTTCCAGTTTTAGTATGCTAAGAATTTAAAAATAGAATCTAATAGAAATTACCTCCTGAATATTATATACCTACAATGTATATACAGTGGTGGATAAAAGTTTTCACACAAAGAGCTTTGCTGAACAAAACAAGCATTGAAACAAACCCAAAAGAGCATATTTCATACATTATTCTACGAAAGCAAATATTGATCTTTAAGGGGGGAAGTACCTTTAGAGGCCGAAAAAAGGTCTTTTTTGCAACTGATTTGTGGGGAAATGAAGACTTCAAGGATCTTCAAAGCCATGTCGTCGCTGACATCGTAAATTGCGTAAGCGATGCTGGCTGCAATTTCCATCCGAAATTAACAAGCCAAACATTTTCTTACTCGAGAGGGTTTATTTTAGTAGATAGACTAAAATATTTGCGAAATTCGAAAATTAACCCTTCAAAACAGGCTCAAAAAAAAATTACGATTTTGGCGAAAAATTTCGTTGTACTTCCAGTCAAAAATAGCCCCAAAAAAATTGAGAACAGTTTTTTATGCTCTTTAAAATGAATGCTAGATGATGAAAATCGATTTACTAGTTTTTTTATTATCACTTACGCAATGTTAAAAAACATGGTTTCGAGAAAAGGCCGTTTAAAGTTTGTGGTCAAGAGCTATGCGGGCTCGGCGCCAGGCACTTCCGGGATGCATCTCTTCCACAATTTTGAGAATTAGCTTTTGAAACTTTGACATGATATTCTTAGGCGATATATCTATCGATTAAACTAATTTAAAAGAAAATCGATTTTTTGAAGTGTCTAAGGGTACTTCCCCCCTTAAGCTATCAAATATCACAAAAATAGACCTTACAATAGAATACCCTACTCTGGGAAAAACGAAAACAATTTTAATTACACGTTTTTGCCCGGACAAAAGTTTTCACAGTTTATACCGTTTTGTGGGGCACCGGGCAAAAAATCCGCTTAAACGCATTTTTCTCGAAATAGTTTTTTTATGTTGGTTTGATGCATAACCGAAATACTGATCAATCGATCGAGGTGTAAATTTGACATGTCCTTTTACACACTAATGGTTATCTTCGGATTTAGAACCATTCATTTTTACTAATAATTTCTTGTTTCTTCTCGATTTTTCCAAAAAAAAATTTTTTAACAAGTTCGCTATTTGTTCTTTGTTATTATCAATGTATAATTTTAGTTGTGATGATAGACAGAAATCTATAAATTAAAAACGAATTTGATATTTGTTTTTGATTTTGGAGCATTACAGGTGAAGATGTGTGTCACATCACCCATCCACCGTTTTTCGAGGGGTCCATTTTGACCCCAACATAATATTCTTAGATTTTCTATAAACATTTTTTGGTTAAAATTGAAAATGTAAATAGAAACATGCAAACAAAACTGAAAAGATTCTATTTTATATTATAAGAAAAATAATATGAAATAAACTTAAAATCATAGGCGTTACATAGCAATGCTGTCTTAAATACTGCAAAACTCTTTTGGAGTTTTGTCAATAGATGGACCCAACGCGCGTATTAACAAATTGCTCTTTACACCTTCAAATCAGATATTTTCTAGCATGTTTTGAAAACAAGTCACTGAAGCATCTAAATAAGATGATGCGATTTTTAGGCATCTACTATACATTTCAATTAACAAAAAAAAATGGACCTGTGTCAGCTTTTACGTGACTGAAGAGGGTATCCGTATTTATGGGTTAAATAAACTCTACTCTTTGGTAAATTCTTACCGTAACTTCAACAAAAAATCGAATGTGTAACTACCAATAAACACAGTTTCCATAAAAAATATTAATTTCTTCCTGAACAATCAAGGAAAACAGTAACCCTTTGTCATATCCGTACATACTTCATATTCGTGTGTATTCCATCATATTAGCGCGTTAGGATTTATTGTTCCTAATGATATTCTGGCTAATTCTTGAAACGCCATCATCGTCTTCGTCTTCACCGCCGGAATGGGTGAAATGAAAAATTTCCTGAAATACGGAAATCCCTTTATCGCGCAGCAAAGAACAATTGTCGACACCAGACATGTTTAGTACTACTCGTACTCATGTCAACGAGACCATTTTCCATGCACGGTTACACATACGAACAATTTGGTGTGGAGTAGTTGCTAACAATCTTTTCCAAGTGCACGGAATGAAGTGGTTCGTTATATATAAAGTGTTCGATTGCAGTTTTCTGATCACTTGAAATTATGATTCGAGCATGTTTTGAATGCATATTAATTATTGCGAAAACTGTTTTAATTTTCATAGTCAGACACTAATTGGGCGTAATAAAAGTGCAATTTGGAATGGAGGTGGTCATAAATGTATTTTGTTCGACTATAAACGATGATAGTTGTAAGAAAGATTGCGCAATACAGAAAACGGAACGGAAATGTGAATCAAGTGTTATTATTCATAAAATAAAAATTGCTGGGTTATGCGAAGCGAATTGAAAGCAATCTTTCATTTAAGAAAACGTGCTAGTTTACATCATAATTTCATTATATAGCATTTTTTTCAATTTAGGTGTTTTTCGAATCAAATCACTTATTTTCCAATCATATTGGTGCTTTTTCAAATCAAATTCGTGTTTTTCCAAATCAAATTCGCGCGTGTATAATACCAGTCGCCGCATGACGGAACTAGTTTGATTTGGAAAATTCCCAATTTGATTCAGAAAATAGCATATTTGATTCGAAAGGCATCTAAATTGAAGGAAAGATTTTATAAACTAAAAAAATAGGACTATTTGAAATAATGCCAGTATTATCACTAGATTTTGAAAATTTACGGTCATAGCAATTGAAAAGCACAGTGAAATTTAAAATATAAGCCACTGAGCTTTCTGTTTGAAAGTTATTGCAATATTGGTTGGTAGTTTAAGCGCATACATACAAAGAACACAATGAAAATGATACATTGTATTAGCTAATCCTTTACTATCATAAAATGTATGCAGTTTTTGACGAACTAGCGATACCGATCCTGATGAAGTTGCGTAAACTTCATTGTAATGCTCATGTAAAGCGAATAGATTATTGTAGGCCTTCCCGATGTACCATGAAAAGGTTGACTAAACCAAGCAAACGATAACAGCAAATCGGGACTTTGTCGAAGGACTGAGAAAAATGGTGAGATGTTTACAGGAGTCTAAAATTATCTAAGCTGTGGCTGCAGTTTGAAAAAAACCTTGAAAGATAGTGGAGAGATCCGATGACGACCTACAGGGAAGCTTCACCTTAGAATAAATTTTGAAACATAAACTCGACATTTTAGTACTCTTTTTGCAATAAACTCGAGTCAAAGGGCGATTACATCTTTCTATTTTCGAAGAGAACCAAAGGAATTTTCTCAAGAAATCCAGCGTACGAAAGTTGTCGCTTCGACGTGGGCGCATTTTTCGGTTCAATTCTTTTCATTTTCATACCAGTGGCTATTTCAGATGAAGTAAAAACTTTGTAGAGTATTCTGGTTATGATCACTTTCCGATATACAACCGATATGGAGATACTAGGACGTTTAGTCAGCTTTTTAATAATACGAACGAAGGGGGGGGGGGGTTAATAAGTCCTTCGAAAATACCAGATGGCGTCCAAAGCATCACAAAATATTTTTTCCACAGTAAACGACACTTCTAACTAGAGCTCTATCAAATTTAAGGCAGATCCATCTAGTAGTTTCGTTTTTATCGTCGGTCAAAGTGAACAACTTTTGTTTATTTATAACAATATAGAAGAGTGAGTGCCATGATTAAACATTTCTATTTAAAAGACTTTACACCGAAAGAAATCAAAGCTGAGTTGGATACAGTTCATGGTGAATCTGCTCCTGAGTTTGCAACTGTTTACAACTGGATAAATGAATTTAAATGTGGCTTTAGAAGTGAGTACACCCGAACTGTTCGACAAAATCCATGACATGATGTACAGTGATAGAAGAATTAAATTGTGCGAAATACATAGTTTAGGCCACGAGGGTGTCAAAAAAGTCGTGATTTCAATTTTACATGAAAAATTCGATTCGAAAAAAATCGGCAAGATGGGTGCCGCGTTTGCTCCAAAGACGCGAAGACGGCGAGATCGGCGGGCAAGGGAATGACCACGGTTGTTTGGAATGCACGTGGAAATATTTTTATAGACTGTTTGCAGGAAGGAAAAAAAATCACAGTAGATTATTATGCGTCGTTGATGAGCCGGTTGACTGAAAAGTTTGAGGAAAATCGCCTAATTTAAACAAAAAATGGCTATTTTGAAGGACTTTCAAAGTCATATTTTCCTGATGGTTTAAAAAAATTGGGGGGGCACGTAGATAAGTGTATTGATCTAAAAGGAGATTATGTTTAGAAATAAAAAAAAATACAAAAAAAAATGTTTTTTATAAGGACTTATTGACCCATCCTCGTATTTTACATTGTAGTCAATCTTGCTGCTCGGAATTTTCATTTCAATTGAATTTTTCCGCCTTTGTGTGGTAGGTGATGAAATTGAAATTTCATTTGGTGTTTTCATTTTTTGATTAAACATCGGATGATTTATATCTAAATAAAAAGAAAATTATTTCGAATATTTTTACTAAAAAACTCATGATAGCTTTAGTTTGGAAGTAATTCAAATGTAATTTCATTTATAGGTCCTATATAAACAATCATATGATTCTCAAAAACTAGAAAATTCGATGAATCTTAAAAGAGGTATACTGTAATCAATATTGAAATTGTACGTACGTCAATCGTATGTTCTCTGTAACGCCAAAAACAAGAAGCTTTTGAAAGAACACTTTTTGGGGGGAAAATTCATAGGAAAAGGATAGGTTTTTCTAAAACTTTTTTCAAAGCAATTAGTAAATGCGATATCTGGAAAAATAGTTCAAAATGATGTAATGCATGGTTACATATGTATTTCGGGTTTAGATATACAAAACTATCTTTGAAATTTTGAGAGATGTTTCTCAGTTGGCAGTATGTAAAAAGTGCCAGAATTTCAAATTAGAGAACATTATATTAAAATGTTGTTTCTTCAGAAAACAATTATAATTTGCTGTTATCCAAAAAAAATCATTTTTCATTATTTCATTCTAATCAAAAAATGCGTCTTGTAAGTGCATACTTATAAGAAATATTAAATTTATATTATTTGCAGAGTTTATGATTTGATAAAACTTGTTGTTTCACTTTGAGGAATATTTTGAATAAAATTAATGGAAAACGATAATAAAATCTACTTTGCACATATTTATTTAAGCGAAAAATTGCTGCACGTGCATCCAAAATAAATTTAGTAATTTTCCAGCCAAAATAATGTGTCAAAAAGATACACGAGGACAATGCTTTATAAAATTTCTATACAAATGCTTCATATGTTCCGTTGATTTTGAAAGATGATTGGCTGAATTAGAATTTGCGCCATAGATAAAAGTTACTTCTTAAGCTGCAAATCCTAAGATACGAATCCATTTTATATAACAATCGTCATTAATTGTTAGGATATTAATAAATAAGGTGAAACCTCAAAAACACAAAATTGGAGGTGAATATTGTTTGGTTAATATAAAATTAGTCCTTTGAATCATGTAAATTGTGCATAAATACTTTTTGAGTGCTAACTTACAATTATTGTTTGATTCACTTTTATCATCTTATATTTTCCCACAATTAAAGAAACATTCAATATTTTTATAGGTAGTGAATTATGAAGCATCAGGCATGTATCTTATATAAACATAATTAGTGTTACAGTCATTTCACACACATCACCTTGAAACCACTTTGCAGGTTCATCACTTGTTAACTTTTTAATTGCTAGCATCTTTGCATCTACAGTTCAGACTAGCTAACATACATCATTTTCAGAAGGTGTTATATTTGACTAATGACAGCATCCACATCTTCCTGCAAATGTTATGTGTTCAAGGGCAACATGATACATATGACGGCAGACTTTTTATGTGTACATAAAACGTTTTGACGTGACGTCCCTGGTTCAGTTTCCAGAAGGAGGAGGCGTCATTCACGTGTCACACATAATTAGATTTCGCCCCATTTGCTGTGAAGGTGAAATTAAATATGTGTCTTGAACTTGAAGTCTCATTAATATGCATAATGAAAGGATATCTGTGTCTTGGGAGTGTCTTTTGAAGAGCCAACGACGTATGAAATGTGTGTAACAGGTAATGAAGTGGGATGATTTTTGAATTTTAGATAGCACTGCATCAGAAACGATTTGATTGAGAATCTTCTCGACTACTTACATTTACTTAGAATTTAATTACAGTTTATTTAGACGCTTGAGTAAATCACTTACTGTTCTTCTGGGAAGAGAGATTAGTATGTGACTTTTCATACACAAAATCGTTCCAGAATAAAGAAGGCAATAAAAAATTATAAAAGTCTGACTGCCAGGTTAGAAAGGGGGAACAAGACTCAAAATGAACAGAGGAAACATTGAAAAATTTCAGGTCTTGTACAAATTTGTAGTTTTTTGAACTATCAAATTTTTGGGTTGTTTAAATCGTGAAAAAATTGAACCCAAATTACCAAAAAAAAACTCTTAATTTAATAAAAAACTCATTCAATGCAGGATATTTTCGAAACTATGAATTTTCTTTCGAACTTAAATACAAAGACGCGCCAAAAAACTAGCATCAGAATAAACTTTTCAACGGAGCTGCTACCTTTTTTTTGAAGAAATGCTTGGGAATTTTTATTTGATTTGAAGAATTGACATGCAGTAGCATTTTTTCACTTTGAAGTATTCTCAAATCTGAAGAAAAAGACTATTTAGATAATACATAATAATTCTGAAGGAACAGACGGTTTACATTACCTGCATTTGGCGTTGCCTGGCGCCTGTACGGCCTGTTTGGTGCCTGTCTGTCGGTCTGTCTGCCAGACAAGTGGCGCGCCAGACACGTGGCGTGCCAGACACGTGGCGGGCCAGACACGTGGCGGGCCAGACACGTGGCGGGCCAGACACGTGGCGGGCCAGACACGTGGCGGGCCAGACACGTGGCGGGCCAGACACGTGGCGGGCCAGACACGTGGCGGGCCAGACACGTGGCGGGCCAGACGTAAATGTAAAATAGCCATATAAATAGACATGTAAAATAGCTTTGAAGGCACGTTGACCGTTCAAATTAATTTTGTAAAATATAACATTGAAATAAGCATAGTTTCCTTCATTTGAAACACTCCTGTGCTTCAAATTAGGCATTTAAGATGTTGGTATGCACAATAAAGGTTGATGCATTTAATAGAAAGTCGTTCGAGTAGGATGTTGGTTACGACGAGAGATTAGATGTCCTAAGTTAGGAGTTCGATTTTTTCAGACTTCCATATTACCTACTTATCTATTTATTTAAAAAATTGATTCAAACGACGATTTTTGCTTCAGCGTAGTTTGGTTTTATTTCACCAATTATTGACGCAACCGATTACGTAAAAGAATAAAATCTAAATATATAGAATCCAAACTCACCTATAAAACTTCTTCTTTTGTTTATCGTCGCTGTTATTTGTGCTGATACACCAAAGTCGGCCAATTTCACATCGCCATTCTCCGTCAAAAGGATATTCGCGCCTTTGATGTCTCTGTGCATTTTCCCCATCGTATGTAAATACTCGAGACCCTTGAGTGTTTCGCGACACATATACGCGATTTGTCGTTCCGTCAAGGGTCCCGACACTTGGTAGATATCCTGTAAGCTGCCTCCGCCGCAGTACTCCATACAAATCCAGAGCTTGTCACGCCGCAAGTAGGATCCATAGTAGGCTATAATGTTGGGGTGTCGACAATCTCGCATCATTATGATTTCTTGCTGGATGATTTGAATGTCGTCGCCCTGCTCCAGTTTAATCACTTTAATCGCCGCCAACTCGTTGCTCTGGATCCGCTTCGCCTGGAAAATACCAAAAAGACGAAAGAAAATCAGAATAGAAAAATCGAATTGAAGGTGGTGCTGGTTGGCATTCAAGTTTCAGTGTGGGGAGACACTTAAAATAGGTGGAAAATCTAGAACAAGTAGTAATGGAGAAAGTCTGGAATAGAACACGACGAACAAATGTTTTACAAGTGAATCATCCTCCAAGGGGGAATGATCAGACTTTTCAGTTGTTGCGATAGAGTTTTCTTTAGGCATTCTTCTAGTAATGTACGACGATGAACACATGTTACGATGGAAAAATGAAACCATTTGGCAGTGAGTATTCGTGGAAAAATTTATTGGTTCGAGAAAGAAGTTGAACTGCAATCGGATTAAAATAAATTGACTTCGGAAGTTTTCGGTGCAGTCAATGAACTCTTTGGTTTGCTTAAATGGATTAAAACCCATCAACCGCGTTCAATTAATTAATTTCAGTACGGCAAGGAACAAGAAGTAAAAAGATTTGTTTGAACTTGGGAGGGCAAAATTTACAGGAATGTTACTAGAGTTTTGGGTCTAGAATTGGATTATTTTGAAATTAAGTAAACAGGCTTTAACGAATGTAATCTTTTTATAGAATTTTTGCATGATTTTAATGTTGCTTTTATTTAAGGTGAAACGTAACATTTGAAAGATGTTATAACTTTCTATTTAGCTTAGTTTTTAATAACAATTAACAATAATATTGCGGCGTCTTCGTCACAACACATCCTGCAAATTTTAAATTACAATAGAAATGTAAATATTGTGTGAGACCCTAGTTGTAAATATTGCGTAAACGTTTTATATTCCCTACTTGAGTGGGTGCAATTAAACCATCCTCAGTACAGTCAAAGCGTCCGAATTTTGACGTAAACCGTGCATTTTGTGCAATCAATACCGCAAACGACTTGCTATAAAATTGCCTTAAAGTTATTTTCAATTTGTTTTGGGGTTAAAGTGAAAACGACTTGCTGCTAATTAAATTTTACACAAGTTTGCCATTTCAGACTTTCTTGTGGGAGCCATGGTTTCGGAGATATGGGGGTGTTCCACTTTTTTTTGTATCCAAGATGGAGCCCAGAGGATTGGGGCTGTGACCCCCAGAAACTTGAATTTAAGCTCAAAGTAAGGCATACGACACATTGCGCCAAAAATCTGGGGGGCGGGTCGCCATCAAAAGCCGATTATTTGGCCTAAAAACGGGTTTTTCACGCGACTTTTTCCCTTTTGGGATGGAATAACTCCCGTTAATGTACAGTGATTAAAAGAATCAATACCGCAAACGAGTTCATTTTAGAATCGTCGATTTTAAAGGTCGGCGATAGTTTATAATTTTTTTTTATTCTACACTGATCCCTTTCCCGTCTGATGTTTTATTGCATCCACAAGGCCTGTCCATTCTTCATAGCATTCTAATCCTTTCCTTGAACTTTCACAGAGAATCCTCATCCAAATTATGTTAATATTCTTCATATGGACCTCTCGAAGAGGACACTCAAATACACGTCTTTGAAGGAGTCAGTCCTGTTTTTATTTTTGCTTCCTCGTCGCTAAAATATCAACAATTGCTTGGAATTTCAATCAATTTCAAAGTGGTATGTTTCAGAACAGTTCAAGGACAGTCTAATGCGTATTCAAATTCATTCATTACAAAAATTTTATATTCAAAACATACGCAAAAATTCGCTACAGGAATGTCAAGTTGTTTCTTGATAAAAGAAACGAACGAAATGAAACTTTTTAAGAAAATTATTGTACATACGTACTAAACGCAGGAAGGTGATGCTTTTAGCATCCGTGCTGGCCAAAGTCCTTGGACGATTCCAGCACAGCCTTCGGGGAGTGCCGTCCCCGCGTACCTTAGGTTGGTGATCGGTCCAGTGTCTGCAGTCGGTCACAACCGAAGTGGGCTTGAGAGGGGCTCAAGTTCACGAAGCCTTACCAGGGGTCAATCTGGTACCACGGAGACCGGGGCCCAGGGAGGTTGTATACCTCCCTCCGGTTGCGGTGAGCACCCCCTATAGAGGGGGTGCGAACGTGGTGGCTGTGGTTAAGACCCATATGCGGGTAGAGCCTCCCTTGATGCGCCTTGAAGTCTTCATGCTTCCGAGCATGGGGACACTTGCAGCATCATTGGGGGCTCGGCGTGGAGTTACGAGGTAACCCGTTGCCGTGACCGTGAGATCGGCAGAAGACTAGGTGGGCCTCAGGACTCAGTAGACAAACTGGTACTCCCAAGTGGTGGTGAGAGGGCGTTGGCAGCCGCATGGTACCTGCCCGTTGTCCGACCGCGGACCGTGGAGTTAAGCCCACTGGGCAGGCCTCCACGTTAAGCACTCACGACATTCTGTACATACGTAGTTAATGCATTCTTACAGTTTTAGAAAGAATAATTTAACAGATTTTAAATTTTTGACACTAGAAATTAGGAACTCAAACGAAAGTCACAAAAATTTCATAAAAATAAGTCTGCACACGGTCATATAAATGGATTCCCGAAAATTTTACTACAAATTATGCCCCAAAAATCAGTTTTTGAATACGTGAGTAGCTCGAGTTGCACACCTTACTGTTTCCAATAACGAGGTGATCAATTTTAATAAAAAGTGAAGAACATAAAGGGAAAAAAAATTCCTGTATGTGAGCCTAAAATTATTATAAAATAGTGGAAAGTAGGAAAAAGTTTCCGGGAAATTGGGAAAATATCAGGAAGACAGCATTCATCTATTCGGAGATTAGCGAATAATTTTAAGTCGACAGGAGATGTAACCTCAAAACCACGTTCTGGTCGTTCTCCAAAGTTTACATGTAGAGAATCACCTATAGTGAAAAATAATCCGCGAATAACTGCATCACAAATCGCCAAAGATGTTAAGATGATGTTCCCAAAAAATGAGCAAATACTGCACGGAAACTAGAAAAAACCGGGCTGGTTCTCATGGACGTGTTGCGCGCAAAAAACCATTTATATCGAGTGTTTACAGTCTCAGCCAATATACTCTTTAAATGCTTCTTGATTCTACTTATCTTATCAAAATAAGTATTCCTGAGAAAATTGCAATCAACAATTAGTTTCTCATATCAAATAATTACTCATAATTACATTGTTTTGTTCACAGTAAGATTAAATTATTAAAATAGGTGAGTCAAAATAACATCCGATGATAAATATCAAAAGTTAATGAATAAGTTGCTAATTTGATTTGATTTCTTTTGTTATTTTTCCAATTTATATGGTGAAGCTTATCAGAGGAGGCATTTTGAGAATATTAAGGACATGATTTCGATGAACGGCTTAAGGAAATTGAAGTGGAAGTTTGACCAAATAAAATTTCTTTAATTTAGTTTCGCCATCATTTATGTCTTTAACTCCATAATAATGAAGCCCAGCATTCGACTGGTGATGTTTTGTGCAACAGATACAATTGCGAATATATAATAAGAAACACAATGGGTTTCGAATCGTTTTTAACTTATATCTTTTTGGTTACTTCCACCACGGGAAAATAATGTATGCACAAATTGCTGAAAACTAAAATTTGCACAAGTTCGTTGTACACAAAATTTTTGTGGAGTTCATAGTTACCGAGATAATGAAGATTTCAATTTCCGTTTTCCTTTCAAAATGGCGGACATTCTAACCACTAGTCTGACGATTAACACGTGGTTTATGTATCGAGAATATCTAATCTATTAAACCAAGTAAAATCCAAGCGGCATCAATGATTTATTCATTTGGAACGCTGTCTTCCAGACTGATTTTTTATGTTAATGGCGCAGCAATGGCTTACATTACTCGCCCAATGCTGCTAGATGTCCTAGTAATGGGCCATTGCTGGGAGCTGTTAAAGGGCCGATAATTATACCCTGGAGCTCGGCCGACAGCTGGCATTGTTTCTGATACAGGGAAATCCTGTTCGCTCGAGAACATTTAACCAGGAAAAATGATGCGAAATATGTACATTTTTTGGAGCGACGAAACAAAAATAAATCGCATTGGCCGTAATGGTAGGAGATATGTAAGACGACCAAGAAGCCAGAAATTCGACCCAAGGAGGTGGTTCTATCTATGTTTGGGAATGTTTCTCGTGATTTGGTGTTGCACCCATACATCATATAGAAGGAATAGTAGCCAAGAAAAGTACGTTGACATCATAGAAAACATCATGTTGCCATGGGCTGAAGAGAAACTTTCTTAATAGAAGTTTCAGCACGGCAACGACCCTAAACACACGGCACGATACACAAGACAGTTACTGAAGACCAACAGCGTCGCTGTTTTAGACTGGTCATCAACGATTACGGGCTTAAGGAGTTACATAGGTCTTCAAGGAAAAAGATCACTTTTTCAAAAAATTGTATTTTAAAAACCAAAAATCTGTCTTATTTTAAATTTCCACACATAAAAGTTTAGCATTTCAAGAAGTTGTAAAAAAAAATTCAGCTAAAAACAATGAAAATTGACAATTTTCCTGCAGTTTTCCACGTCCAACCTTTTTTGCGGTAGGTAGAATATTTTGGTGCAGGTTCATCTCAAATCAAAAATTCAATTTTTTTTTATAGTTTATGCCCTTGGCTCGTGCTTGAACGAACGAATTGAAAAAAAAATGAAATTTAAAGTTTTGAAATTGATTTGAATGAATTTTTGTCTCATATTTTTACGCATATTTCCGATTCTCATCGTTTTTAAAATATATTTTTTTCGTTTAAAACAAAAACGAGTCGACCGAATGAAAATCCCTTGTCAATACTATAAAAAGGAACTGTGAAAAGTTTCAGCAAAATCGGTCAATTCGTTCTTGAGAAATTGTGCCTACCGCACGGAAAAACAAAGTTTCGAGAAAAACGCGTTTAAATTTTTTTTTACCGCGATTTAATCAATTAAAGTTATTTTTTAGCGACTTACATCGAATCGTCGATTCCAGGTCCATACAGTAATTCGTTCACCTCATTCGCGATGTCCAGAGCATCCTTTTGATGTTGTGATGTTTGATGAAAAAGAAAGGAGCTGATTTTACGCGGTAGAACCGTGCTGCATGCGTATAAAACGCTAAGTAAGGCAGAGCGCACGTACCGATCGCGCGGTATTCAAATCTCTATAGCTCCCGAAATATTGCTCGGATTCACTTCAAATTTGGTGGGAATAGTCTTGAAGTACTATTCTTTCGATCGATTTTTTGAAAATACATGACCTATGGAACCCCTTAAATCGAATCGAGCTTTTGTGGCGAGACATAAAACAAACCATAACAGTAAGATATTACGCAAACATGGACCAATTGTTCGAAGCGGTGAAAGGAGCACGGGCATCCATACATGTGGAGAAATGCAAGAAACTTACAACGACAATGCCCAATCGCCTACAAGATGTTGTGAAGCAGAAGGGTTTTCCGACACAATACTAATATGTTTCCTTAAATAAATGAATTTCAAAATAAGTTTCACGTGTTTCTGATTCCGTGTCCGCCCGAAATCTCCTGGTTTCCCACACTTTATTGTCCTGGTGTCAATTTAGGGGAGCATTTACTAAAGCTTTACGTCCCTCATGTAAAAAAATAACTAAAGGAGAATGAGTTACATACAATGATTCATTGACAAATTGGGTTTTTTCTTAGTAAGCTACAAGTGTTTCTAATTATATTTCCGCAGCGGCACATAAGGTTTATAAATAGGTACTCGCAAATTTTAGAACGCATTTTTCGATTGCATTGATTTTAATCCGTCCAATCTATTAATTTTTATTGCATTTATATATTACATACAAATAATATCCATCAAACGTGTCGTACAGATTTATTTTCACTTTATTGCAAGACTTATGCAAGTATTCAATACCACTCCAATTGGTCCGCCCATCACCACATCACATGTCTCTGCTCGCATAAGAGTTGAAGCTTCTTACGAACGTAGCTCATAAAGCTGAACAGAAACATTAAATAGTAAAATTCCAATATCAGTGGCTTCAATATGCCTTTTATTACATACATAACGCTCTAATACGAAAGTAGTACCCACACATCGGACATGCATTGCAACGAAACCGATTGGTAAAGTCGAAACTCATGAATGTTGTCGAATCTAGAGCCCAGCACGCAGATGAACAGATTGGATGGATTACAGCTTGCCCGCACGAATTTTCAATTAATGATGTAACACGCTGAGATCATTACCCGAAATGATGATGGACTTCGATGATGCTGGCCCGTTTACAGTATCATGAATCTTTCCAATTAGATACTGCACTAGCTCTTACATCTCGCACGGATGACAAAGTGCTTGGCAAAGGATTGCGGACAAACAAGTGAAAAAATCGTCGAATGTGTGATACATTCAAATGAAATGCCATTAATTAATTAGGTATTTGTTCAGGCATTTCAGCTGCAATTAGAAGAAAATCTATAACCCCCAATATTTCTTGCAGGTTGGTAGAAAATTCAAGACTGTTAACAGATTCACAATATTCGTGGCAACTTTCAAAAATTACTGGGTATCTTTAACTCGCGTTATCCTACTACTTGCGCAAATCTATAAATCTTTTGATTTTCATACACACATGCTATCACACATGACTGGCGATAAAATGAAACGCTTTTTGAAGTCGGCATCCAACATGTTTGTGATCTCATAAGCTGTTGAAGCATGAAAGGAAGTAATGCAATGTTTGTACATATGTATAAACATTTGATTGGTCATAATGTATCTAGATAGATTGCATTTTATTGACTGCAGAACATGATGGCGGATGATATTCTGCAACCATCATGAAAGTAGTTTTACACTTCACAAGATATGTTTCGGTGGTTACCTATAATTTTATATATTTTCAAAAAGACTCCTTTAAAAATGGTGAATTTGACGAGTTTTGTAATCATGCGATTGATGTTTTCAAGATTATTGCAACTTAATTATATAATCCCCGGCCACTTGAATAGGGACAAAAATTGTTCAACTCAAAATCTCCACTTTCCCAGGACACAGAGCAAAATTTTATAATCGCAAATGAAAGGCTACTTTACTGCACTTAGTTTTCAAGGAAAAATTTGGAGTCTTGATTGTTAACAGTAAAATTGCGATAAAATTTTGTTGATGAACAACCAAGTTAGGCCCCTCATTCATGAGCCATGAATTTGAACCCGAAAATAGAAAAATAGTTCAGAATAAGATATAAATAAAGAATTAGCATTTTTTGCTATAAATAGCAACGAAATGCTAAATAGATGATACTGTAACAAGCAACCAATAAAAAAACAACCATAGAAGATTCACTGCAGTGCTACAAGTAACAGATTAGGTGCCATCCATATATTACGTAACGCAATTTTTATAGTATTTTAACCCCCCCTCTCCCCTGTGTAACACGTATTAACATTTTCAAACACCTCCTCCCCTTTTCTTACGTAACAAATTCTTCGTACCCCCTCAGACTTTTACATATATTTTTTATCGCAAAATATCAACTTTTTTAAATCAAAAATCACAATAGGCCTATTGTGGCCTAAGTGAGCCACCTTTCGATAAAGGGGGCTGCCACTACAACCAAACCAAAAATTCGTTTTTTAAAAATTATTATAAATAAAATTATTTTATCTAGTTTTAAAATTTGTTACAAAACAATTTGCCACAATCCATGACACACTTCCACTGTTACGTGATACATGCATTGGCCCCTTAGAAAGTTAAAACCTTCAAATGACAAACAAGAATCCTGCCTATATATAACCAGGTGAGGTGTGATTTTTTACCAGGCAAACAATCGATAAAAAATCTATGAAATTATTTATAATTTTAACTAAGTAGAACTTACCACGTCAAGCAGACTTTTAAGATCTTGAAAAATGATCCTCATTACGAATGCTGCACTTATAGATTCTGAATAAAATTATATAATAGTCTCGAATAGCAAAGGCTCAAACCTTACTATTCCTATTTGGTAGCTTGCAAACAATTTTTCAGGAGACATGGTTAAGCACATAGCTTCGGTTTTTAGGTAATTCAAACAATCACGCCAAAAGTTGCCAAGTTCAGCTTCATAAAACTAAAAGAAATACCTTGAAATGTCTTCAAAAGGCATCTATAAAAGGCGACAGATACAGACAAACTTTATATATTGCTTACTGATAAGACAAAATCAGGAGCAAATTTTGCATGATTTTTTTGTCATCGAAAAATAAGCGAAAGTAGCTCCGACGGGTCACAATCTCACCCACAATATTGATAGATAAATTGCTTAATATAGAAATTTTCATTTTGTGGATGGAACCCAGGGTAATAGTTAAAAAACACAGAGCCTACAGAATTCATCCACAACTCTTTACCCTCAGATGACGCAGAAAATTTAGCATAGAAAGTGTTCAGGAAAAGTAGGAGCGACTTTAGATGACAGCTACCCGGAAAACCTCTGTCATTACCAAAAAGGCGATTTTCAACACTTGACAAAACATTTATGCCGGGTTCCCACGGCGCGGTCATTCGCACGCAAGCTTGTGTCACCACGCCGTGGGAAGAGTATGACTTGAAATGATACGTGTTAGTGTTAGCCCTATTTATGCTAGTTGGAAGCTTGAAACCGTGATGGGCCTGTGAAATTCAGCGCTATGGGCAGCTGGCATTACAAAGCTTAACCTCTTCGGGGTCGGATATTTCTTACAGCTGCACGTCTCTTCTAGGAAAGACGCTAATCTTAGAGGT
Source organism: Oxycera nigricornis (assembly GCA_963942545.1). Classification (NCBI taxonomy): domain Eukaryota; kingdom Metazoa; phylum Arthropoda; class Insecta; order Diptera; family Stratiomyidae; genus Oxycera; species Oxycera nigricornis. The sequence goes on from OZ012662.1 coordinate 12,708,424, forward strand.
CATTCTTTATGCAATTGTCGTCTCATATCCGTATTCATGCTATTTCAATGTCGTCTTCCATGTCAATCTTTTCGAACGTTTCACAAAAAGATATCTTTCATTTCAAAACACGCATTGGAAAAAATGTTTCGACAACTATGCTCTATAAGCAGGATTGAACCCTCTACAAGAACATACTGGTAGGGTGATCTCTCTTTTTATGATTATTCTCAACTAATGGTCATCTTTCGAATGGTTATGGTAAGAAGCACGTACCTATCTACGAAAAGAGGAAGTATTCTGAAGTGAATAGCTTCGTAACTATTTTAAAATCCTATAATCGTGGTAAGGTTTTTATTGAAGTTGACTGCTGGAGTCGATGGTCATCATTTTCCGTTCGAACAGAAATCAGGGCTGTCCTGATAACTTAAGGTCCTACACATTTGTGTACAGCGGATATGCTTGAGGCACAGATATCTTCGGATGTGTATAACATGTTAATTTTAGATGTGTCCTAAATTCATGAAAGAATGAAATTTGACTGGCTTTGATTAGGGCGTGATAAACTCTACCGAGAGTCGCTTTCTTAAGGCTTTTAGGATAAAAACTAAGTAGTGTAACGTAAAGTTGGGAATCTAATGGAACATTAGCGGGCTTCAAATAAATAGGGCCCCCGTTTTACTGAAGGTCTCAATCTTAGTGAAGAGAACAGGATTTCGTTACCTTTTCACAGTTGAATTGATACACTTGTAATAGCAATTAGATTTTGGTTTCTCAGTGTCATAATTCGATATTTTATTTCTATCCATTCGCGTTGGTAGCATAACCTTTCGTACGCATTTTATCCTTTGTCCTTTCCCATCCAGTATTGCTTCAAACCGAGCAAAAGAACTGCCGGTTGCATAATCCTATACCCATTTTTGTTGATGACAAAATCCCCCCGAAAAAAAACTGGTTATCTTGCAAACTTGAACAATCAGCCAGGCGGAACGTAACAATGCAACCATGGACGGTTGGCTGACGACCAGCAAGTTCATGGCTAAATGGAAAATGAATTGGAATCCTCCAAAAAGTGGGCCTTGAACTTCACCAACTGAAATTGTCCGAGCTTAATAATGCGGCAATCGTTCAATAGCCCACTTACATAACGTGAATCGTACAACGAGATTGGGTTGCAGTACTTGCACCAAACACCTATGAAATCCTAACCCATGCTCATAGTGTTCAGGATTTAGCAAGTGAAAAGTTCAAAGGATATGCTCCTTTACTGTCATTTGCTGCGAAATGTATTGCATGTATATTTTTTTCGTATTGGCGCCAAACTGCCGGGCGAAATTAGAAGCAAACGCCAACGTACTATTTTTTTCTTGCTCCAATTGTTCTAGATAACGATAAGAGGCTTTGCTTGTAGTAGGCGTAAAAGGTTTAGGAGGTTTTTGTTGCCAATTTGTCCGCAACGGTTGACGGGAATAGAGAAATAAAAAGTCGTAATAAACATATTGAATCTGCTATCGTCATTACGGTAATGATGACAACGTCAGCCATCGCTTGGGGATATCTTTTCGATTCAAGTAAATTGCGGGAATGCCAGACCATGTCTTCTTTGGATACATGCTCGACAACTTCTTTGTTCCCACTGAAACTTTCAACCAAATTTTACGTGATTGTCTATGGCTTCATGCTCACCGATAAAAAGACTAGTGTGAAAATTGAATAATAAAACCAAATTCGCTTTGGCTATAAATTGTATCTTCCACATCAGGCGGTCTAGATATCGCTCACCGGCTGCAATAACGGCACATGTCAGAAAAAGTCGAGTTTAAGTTAAGCCCCTCAAGTTACTTGTATTTCTGTATTCTACCATTATAAATATTGGCACAAAGTTATTTGCTCTGAGTTTTGCTGCATGGCACTTGTGTCGCTGTTGCATGTACCAATTCGGAAACCACACCAGGCATCAACACTGGCACAAGTATTATTATTCCACGAATTCTCATCGTGTAAGCATCATCGGTTAGTGCAATAACGGCATATTTTACTTGTGTTATCGAGAAGACTAATAAACGTTCATGAAAATTATGCCCAACTTACACGCCATCACAATATTTATCGCTAGTGAAAGCTGCCAAAAGATCCGGAGAGCCATATAAAGTCATAAAAATGAGCTACAATGACTTTATTGATATAAAAAAATGGCAGAACAAACAATACTCAACTTCACTAAGAATTCCAGTGGAGACACGTTTAAATTGAATGATGTAGCTGTTTTCAAAATTGAAAAAGATAATTTGGATCATTTTTATTACAAGACGTCTTATAGCGAGAACCAGTACAAAGCCGTCAATATAAGAGAAAAAGAACGTCGTTTAGTGTCATTTAACGAAGTAAACCTTCATAAAGTTTACTATGATTTTTTACCGATAACTAAAAAGAAGCATGCCGATTTGATGTATTTATTAAGCACTAATGCCATCAACAAAAGCTACAGCTACTTTTACAATAGCCTTAAGATTTCTTCTTCTGAAAACGAACCTACGTAGCGGACTTCTTCGCAACCAACCGAATATTGATCGTGTTGGAAATGTTTTTTGAAATTATGCTTAAACTACTTTATTTTTGTGAGTACCTGTTATACTCACTAAAGGCAATATTCTTGTTATTTCTAAGTTAAAAAACTCATTTCTAAGTGTAACGTCAAAACGAGGTTGTTTGTTTTGTTAGTTTATTAAAATAAAAACCTTTCATAATATAAGGTGTTTGTACAGCCAACTATCTTAAAACTAATAATGTATCATTGCGAGAATCTAGTTGTGTCATTATTGCAGAGGATGTATTGATTGAATATTACATATTTTTGCTAAATACAATAATGGCACATGTTGAAATATCTGCCTTTTTTTAGCATAAAAACAAAATTTTGTTGCTGCGACAATAACTTAAGACCATATGGATAAGTTGCAGCAAAAACTTTTAGAATATATAGATTGAAAAATCCTAAACAATCAAAATAAAATTGGCTATTTTCAAATTTGTTCAATATCTCAGAATGCTTAAAAGTTGGTTGTGCCGTTATTGCAGCCGGTGAGCGATATAATAAAAAACTGCAAATTTTTAGGTAAGATGTATTCTTTTATAACAAAAAAATGTATAGAAGTTAGGAAAAATACGATGACCTTCTCGAAAAGAATCAAATTCACACCGTGAGATTGAAAATAGCTTCATTTTTCGTTTATTGGCACACAGGAAAAGTGAATCATATTATTTTCCGGAATCAAATGTTTGTCTAAGACTGTATTTTCTATTCAACCGTATCCTTGACGCTGTGTCCAAGAGCTCCGACAAGAGAATCTCATTACAGAAGCAAAGTAATAGAGATGAAATCTAGATACGCGCAATGACTATCTCGTGGCGAAATATTCCCAGGGTACCACAAATGTATCACGAAAACAGGCTCAAGACGTCTTAGTTGTGCACAATGCTGCCAAGAGTGGAATCCGCAATGTATGCAAATTCCATATGTGTTATTTGCATATTTCAGTGTGGACCCAAGAAAAAGTATTGAGGAACCAGAGCGAAAATCGCTGCCCGACCGACCATCCGCCGCATGCCGGTCATATGTAAATAGTCAACATGTCCATCATATTGCTGACATGAAATGTTATTAAACTTTACCTGCTCGGAAAAAATCTGGAGATTACCTTTTGTCAGGTGAGTCTTCGACGAATGGTTTTGGTTTTGTCAAGCATTGAAATATGCCGTGGGTGATGGCTTTTGTTGATTTCGCGTTGGAAATGACGTGATTTCACGTTATTCTTAGCCGATTGTGTCACATTAAAAGCTATAACTCTATAACCACAATGAATAAATAAACATAATATATATATATATTCGCTGTGTATATGGACACTCTTCACAACGAGGAAATGGTGTTAAAAAGTGGTTTTTGCAGAAATTTCCAGGCAATAGAAACTGCTCACAATTTTTTGGGGTACCAAAAATATTCTCGTTCAAGGCGCCAGTACTGTGTTAAAACGGTGAAAATGGATCTTTTATTTAAATGTGTATAAGAAATAAGCTATTAAAGATATCGATTTGAATTTGAAATGTATATATATTGAGATTAAAAGTTCTGATTCACGCTATTAAAAACAAGCCGTGAGGTGCGACCCATGAGGTCCACACGGTCAAATTCCCAGTAATATCTACATAGATATTAAAAATATTAAACACAATAAAAGTTATGGAAATAATACTACTTCAAATAATAAAAATGTACCTCTCATAAAAGTTATTGGAATGATTTAATATTAATCGTAACATCTACGCGAGCGTCAATTGATTACGTAAGGATTTTGGTGCATTGTTTTGATTGATTATTCACGCGGATCTATCGGAGGGGGGACAGGTTACAAAGCAGTTTTTTCATTAAAGTTAAACATGGTGCTGTGAAAACTATTGAAAAACTGCTCAAATTTTGCAAATATTAATAAACTTTGATTGACTATACAACAATGTCTTTGGAATAAGAGATTTAAGGTATAATGATTCGAATGAACCCTTTTTACATGGTGACTTTGAATGATTTTTTATTTTTAATTTAATTTTTTTTTGTAATCATGAGGAACGTTTTTGCTGGTTTCTGTACAAAAATTGATGTAAGTTTATAAATTTTATAAACATTTAATATTACGATGTGCAAATCAGGTTAAAAATGAATTTTTTATGAAAAAAACACTACTTTTCCAAAAAAAAATTAATAAATCAAAAAAACCGCTTAACGATTTTTTCAAAATATAAAAACATCATACAAATACAAATACCCGTCGATTGACACCTTAATGATCGAAAGATTATATTTGGCTCTCGAGATATAATGAATGACGTAAATGACCTTGAACGTTTAATGATCTTTTTATTTTTTCTTTAATTTTTTTTGTAATCATGAAAAAAACTTGCTGGTTTTTTTTTCAAGAACTATTTGGAGTATATAAATTATATAAACATTGATTACTTAGGTTTGAAAATCAGGTTAAAATTTTTGTGTTTTTGAAAAAAAAAACCTAAATTTTTGCACTTTTTATTAAAAAATTAAAAAATGGCTCCAAGAATTTTTTTGAAAATTTGATAGAATCAGAAAAATGTTAAAACGCGTCGATTGACACCTTGTTCAAAAAAATCGTACGTTTGGTTCGTGAGATATAGTGCATAACATGGTTGTTGGTTCAAGGGGTGAAAACAGCAAACCCCCCCGAACTTTCCCAAAAACTAATCAGCTCTTAAGATTGCAAAGACGCTTCGATTGACACCTTAACGAAGTCGATACGACTTTGTTTACGTGAGTTATGCTCGTAGAAAAACTGCCTGCGAACGCACGTACGTACGTACGTACACACACACACACACATACATACTTCTTTCTAAAAACACTTAATATATACTCTATAGACCTCAAAACGTAAAGAAAAGTTGAAAATTTCAATTTCGATTTTCGAGGCGATTACAAGAACTTCCCATATACTGGGAAGTTAAAAATGGCCCAGCGCTTGAGCAGTACCAATCAAAAAAGGGATTGCACCTCGTAAAACCCTGAGAAAAATATCCATATGTGACCATATACCAAAAAAAAATCTATTAGTCTAATAAACTACTACACAGGCCTAAATGTAAGGCAATAAGTAAGTTTTTCGCGATCTGGTACACGTTTGAATATACGTGTAACGATTTTTCACTTTTTTTTTTAATTTAAAAAATATTCTAGAATCGTCCAAATATTTTTTTCTCTAACCTAAGGCCCGTGCAGTAGTTAAATAGTTAATAAATATGTATCGAAAATTTTAAGTAAATCGGATGAGTAGTTTTTTTATAAATCTACGACGCACACACAAAACGTATGTTTCGAGAAAAACGCGTTTAAAGTTTCTTTGGTTTACAATAATTATCGCATCTTTTTCGATTTTCTAGCGTATTCATTTAAAATGTTTGATGTTTACATTGTGAAATTCGAATATGCACTAACTTAGCCTATGTAATATAACTTGTATGGATTGTATTACAGAATATAATAGTCAAATAGTTACATAACGGCATATGTTCGAGCACTTGATGGCCGCTTGCGCTTCAAAAAGTAAAGTAAGACGGAGGGAGAATACGCGCTGTAGAACGAAAACCAGTTTAGATATCGATATAAAATTTTGAACATGTGTTTTTAAGGTACTTTTCTAATGAAATATCCCAAAAAAATTAACACAATACTGCCACCTTAAGGGGGAACACCACTGTAGAGGTAAAAAAAGTCATTTATTGGGAATTTTCTCTCTCAAAAACCAAACAACATATCGAAGTTTGGTAAAAAGTACAAATATTTGACATCCTCTTTGAATTTTTTCAGGACTATAAAAAACAAAATGGTGGCTCCCTAGCGTTTCTCCAGAAACGCATTTTTTCATGGCATCGCGGCCGGGCTGTTTTCTCCTGAAATGTTAAGGTTATCAAACAAAAAAATTGTCGGTAAAGCATAAAAACAGCCAGAGAAGTACGTAGGATTTTTTTTAAATTGATTGTTTACAAAATGGCGTCATTTTGAAAAAAAGCTAAAAAATAACGAAAACTATCGAAAACTTGAGGCTGAAAAAATCTAAAAGGCTATAAACACCCACCCCACCGCCTGTTGTCAAATATGTTGAAGAAATCTGGAAACTTACGAAGATATATCAAAAGAGATGAGGTGATTAGTTTGGGGGTGGTCACACACTAAATACAAATGAAAGCTTCAATGCCTGCGTCTCGAAAATGGCTCCAGAAAATATGTTTTGTGGAAAAGACAACGTTGAAATTGCAACCGTTTGTATGTACAATAAAGGATATGTGCCATTTCTCAAAATTATTAAGACAATGGTAGTAAAAATTGGTCTAAGTGTCATGAATTTTGCACATTCACGAGACACTTCGTGCATAAAGGGTTCATCCATATATTACGTAACGCAATTTTTAGAGACCCATGTAACACTTAGTAACATTTTCAAAGACCCCCCTCCCTTCATTACGTAACAAATTCATCGTAACCCCCTCTCTTAAGTATTTTGATCAAAAAATATTAACAATGCATATATTTTTAACCAAAAACACTTTTTTCTTCTTCTATTTATTATAAAAAATAAAATAATATAAAGAACAATAACTTTAAACTTATTTGAACTAATTTCAAATTTTGTTACATAACAATTTGCTAGACCCCCCCCCCTTTCCTTCATGTAACAGTAACATTTTCAAATACCCCTGGGAGTGTTACGTAATATATGGATGGCAATGGCAAACAATGCTGACTGCCGCAGCTCTGAAGCTTCAAAGGAAGCCACAACTCAGCGTAGAGCAGCTCGTCTTGAGGAAAATAACAGGTTTGAAGAAGATGAAAGAATATTTTATGGTGCTGGCATCGCAGATTAGCTTTAGGTATGATTAATTAGCATTTTTTCAATAAAAAATATTTAAACGCATTTTTTCGAAACGGATTTTTTTACACGGTACTTTTTAGAGGAACTACTAAACCAATCCTCACGAAATTTTAAACAAATAGAGCAATCGTCCGAAATTAAAACAAAATAGAAATTTTCAAAATATCAATTTTTTCGGCATCACATTACGCTAAAATACGGTATTTGTTCAAAATTTTGGTTAAACATCTTCCATTTTGGTATTTCTGTACGAAAAATTATAATTATGGGTCGAACAATACCAATTGTCAAAGCAATCATTAATCGTTTGATTTTTGGTTTCAAATAAGCCATTTTCACGAAATCATCAACACCACAAAGACGTGTATTTTCAAGGCATTCTTCTTAAAGCCGCTTTTTGTATAAAAAAAAAACTTTGAAAAAATAATAAATTCTTATACTTCGACGGTGTTTTTGTGTTACCCAAAAAGAATTACATTAATTTATTATTAATTAATTTATAGCATAATTATTAATTAATTGTATAGCAATCGCTTAAAAAATTCACAAAAATTATACATTTTTCGTGCGTCTAAAGTAGGTTGCCCTCTTAAGTTCTATTTCATTTTCCTACATACTTAAAAACAGTTTAAACACACAATGCATACTACATATTTATTCTGTTTTATTGGCCCCCAGATCAAGTCTAAAAGTGTCTTTGAAATTATGTGTGAAACACTTCCTCATTGTTGCATGCAAACACACAATGTTAAAATATCACATCGAAATTATCATAAAAGCGTTTGCCATCGGATTTAATGTTATTAATAAATTTCAAACGTGTTCAGATGCAATTTTGGATGATTGTTGAATAAGTTGTATCTTTCGAGGCTAGATGTTACCTAATCGAAATAAGCGTATGCAGTACATAAAAATCTGTTGTTTTGGAGGTCTCACAATCAGATAAGACGATGACCAGATTCGGGATTTTTAATGATATAACCAATAAAATTCTCGCCAAAGTTGAATCCAAGGCCTGGCAGACATCATGACGAAATGGAACTCGAACGTTTGATATCAATTAGACGAGTATGTATGTATATGCAAATTCCTCACAAGCGACATAGTTTTATTTTTAGGTTTTTGTGGTTTCAGAATCTGTAGAAGACCTGAAGATAGCCGATATCATTCTGATTTATTCGATGCTGTTGCCGCAGAATGACTTATGTTGTGAATTCAGTGAGTGATACTTAACGAAGAGATTATATTATGATTCTGCCAATTGAAACTTTTCATAAATTGCTTCTCTCTCTGAAACATGGCCTAAATTTAAATAACAAATGCATAAACAATGTTCTATATTGAACGTAATTAATCTGTTGAACGTTTTCGACTCATGTTGACGAGATCAATTGAAATCTTGTTGTCAGAAAACATTCTCAAAAAGCTGAATTGCTGATTATTTGTTTGTTTTCTATTCGATTTCTCTTAAGAAAACATGAACAAACATAACGCATAAATTGTTTGATTGCACGTCAATTCCTTTGATTTAAAAAAATAGACATTTGAAGCTTAATTGTTTCCTTATTTTGAGAGACTATTCGTTGCTCATAAATTTATGACGGTGAGGTTTTTGCTTCAATTAAACGAGTTCAAATTTACTCTGAAAACATTCACCGAAATGCTAGGCTTTAACTAGGCCAAACCAGCGAAATTGTTTATTTTTCTTATCAAAAACGTGCGCTTGGTTATTCAATATTTCAAGATTTATGGCCTTAACTTTTGTTCGAAGTTAGAAGGATGAACTCTTCAAAAAAAATTAAAAAAAAAATTATTTTTATTAATTGTCTATATTGATATTTCAGTAGTAGTTCATAGTACTTCCTAGACGATAACAATCGGTAGAAGGGATAGTACCCAACTTGCAAATCCGAACAAATTTTAGACACAAACCGTCAGTAATCAGGAAACATTTTATGAAATATTTAGCCTTAGGTTTATTTTATATTTATATTTTTCTTTAATATTGATAATAATCATGCATATCTATACTTGTATTAATCTGTATGTAGTTATTCGTTGTTTTTAAGTTTTCTTCTCAGCTTTCAATACATGCCGGACAGTAAAATGCATGACACCAACATGGATGAAAGCATATAGTATCAGACTATGGTTCTTACTTGGGACGGTTCAAATTCCCATTACAACTTGAAAATAACATACATAAACAAAATTGGCACGGTTGGGGCATTTCTTCCTTCCCGGAATGAAGTGGACTTGGAATTTGTCACCCCGAAATGAGCTAGCGGGATGCGAATCATGATTTCACCAGATACGGACGCTGTTTTGAATTCCGAATTGTTATCCTGGAATTACATTGAAAAAAAAATTCCGTGCGCTCAGCCACTCTTCAACTCAACAAAAGTAACTTTGAATAAGCCTTATCTTATTTTCTACTTAAACAAATCACGACTTTTCTACCAAAATGTAAGAGGACTCAGGAAGGAGTCGAACGAGATAAATCATTTACTTAAAATTTCAACTCAAAATGCTAACAAGATGCGCAAAATCGCAATCTCACTGGACTCAATAATATAAAAGAAGTGCTGACGCATTCATCTTTAAAAAACAAATTTATTATATTGCGTTTCCAAAATTCAAGCAATCATGTACCAGCTTCACAAATAGATGTGAGCTTCAGAGATAGACTTCCGATCGATACCTGTTTTTTGTCACTAGATCGAGCAAGTTCATCGATCAGCAACAATATGAAAAAATAAATCAATAATGCATATTTCCAAATAAAAATTGCTAAGAGCCTTGAAAAATGCTATGTTAAAATTAATTTAGAATCTATTCGAGGTCTTGTCTTGTTCATTTTTCTTTCGATCCAAGTTGTTTTGATAAGATAAAGATAATAGTTAGTAAAAATAAAATACGGGAGACTCGCAAAACAGTGTCCTCCGTGTAACAACCCTCCGATATAATGATCTTCTATGTTAGAATCTTCCTCTCTAAATATGACCTCGGCAATAAAATATTTTTTGACAACGACATTTTAGCAGATACATGCATATTAAGCGTATACTATCGTTGGTTTGTTGCCGCAAGTTACATTCAGTGCGTGTCTCTTTGAATTGAAAACTGTGTTAAAATGGATTGTTCTGATAAGAAAAGAGTTTTTTAACGATGAAAAATATGTGAAATTCCTAAAGCTTTGAAAATAGAAGTGAAACCGTTTTAGCAAGTGGAAATGAGGTAGCAGAATCGACAGTTTTTAGAATTCAAAAAAATACGTGTACAAAATTTCAAATCGATATCTAAAGCAATTTTTGAATTACAACGCTCGCAGTTTCGTATAATTTTTGGAGCATCTGCCGGTCCCAACACTCACACCTAAAAGTAAATTTTCATCATTTGTATACTATTTCGTTAGTATACGTTTCAAATTTTATCGTATAAAGATAAGATATTGATGTGGCGTAAGTTGAAATTTATTTGACTTATTCACAAAAATTCAACTAAAAAACTTTAAACGCGTTTTATTAAAAATACACTTTTTCGGCGCGCGTCGTAAATTCACGAAAAAAACTATTCAGCCAATTTATTTCAAATGTTGTGCAGCTTTTTATTATACCCTAAACTACTGCACGGGCCTAAATTTAAAACAATTTTTTTTGACGATTTGGGAGACATTTTTTTGGATTGAAAAAACGCGAAAAACTGGATAACCAATGTTCAAAAGTAAACCAAATTTTTTTTAATCGCTTTAGGGCTCTAAATTTATGCCCGTGCAGTTCTTTATATTCAAAACTAATAAAATATTTTTGGTAATTTGTTCACAGATGCTTATTTTGGAAGGAAGGAAGGAATTTACAAGGCACAATTTTCTTTTTTTCCGCGATTTATTTGGGCGGTCGCATTTTGTTTTCTAATATTTTTTTCCAATTCGAATGTTAACTTTTAACCTCATTAAAGATGTATATAAAATTTCAAGTCGATATCTTGATTAATTTTTTTTGGTAGCTGTTTAAAAAAAATCATTTCGAGCAGTTTAACAGTGGACTAACTCCTTAATACATAGAACCAAGATAAAATTCTCAACGACGACGGGGGATGGAATACAGACATGGATTTCATCTCAACAGATGAATTCATAATGAATAATGAAATAAGAGATCTACCCAAAATAAGTGATATATACATATATGCACTTTGAGCTTTTAAAAAAGAATGGACTGAACAAAACATCAGATAATATCAAATGATAATTATAAAAATTATTGAGGTGTAATTTTGTAACTTTTTTGTCAGAAATCATAATATTACAATGCATGCGGCAAAGTGCATTAATGAATGCAACAAAGAGAACATTCAGGAAAGAATAAGCTAAGCTTCAGTGTCAATACGAGCGGAAGAAGGTCGTCAATGTATCTTTGATGATTTTTCTCTCTTTTAAAATTGATTGCGCGCCGAAAAAAATTATTTTGTTTTTTTTTGATTGCCCAATTCAAAATATTTCATAAAATACTAAAGTAAATTCTGCGCAAAAAATTATGAAACACAAAACTTTAGATGTCGAATCGATCATTTGTAGGTGCTACTACGAAATGAATTCAAATAGTGATAGAGTCGGGATTAACGAGGTATGAATGGAAAATTGAAAATTTTCAAAATCAAATTTTTTTTCAGCTCTCAATCAATTTTAAAAGAGAGAAAAATCATCAAAGATACATTGACGACCTTCTTCCGCTCGTATAGAAGAAAAAGAAATCATCGTAGAAGCATTCGCTAATTTTTTTTGCATGCATGAACACCGAAGCTTAGCTAATATTTCCCCAAAATTAAAATTATTATCGTTTGAAATTTATAAAGATTTTTTTTCACTTTTGTACGTAATGTTCATAATATAACTGTAAGCATTGCTTATCTTCTCCCGAATATTCAAGCAAATGGAGATTTTAATCTTCTGTCATTGAAAATAAATATTGTAGTTTGCATAACATTAAGTTTTTATCAATAAAAACGAATTGTATACTTGTGAATATACTTCCACATTTGAATTATATATTTTTATTGCAAGAAATAATGTCAACGAGTCTTATCCAATATAGGGACAATTTCGAAACTATGATATATCTCGGTTTTCAAATGGTCACTATTTAACGACGCTACTATATATACGAAAAAAACATGAGAAGCTAAAAATCGAAAATTAAAATTTCAATCAATTTAAGTGCAAAAATTAAATCAAACCAATTCCTGATAAACCATGCACTTGCAACGAAAATATGAGTTATCTTTCACAATCAAAGATAAATTTAGATTTGCTGTGACATATTAAGCTCGAGGTTGATTTTAGTCAATTATTTCGATTGCAAATTTCGCCAAAATCTCTATACATATACGTGGACATATGCATTAAAAAAAATGAAGCCATAATCAATTTCAATTAGATAAGATATAAGCAGTTTGCTTGTGTCTCGAGGCCTTCTTGAATGTGTCATTTAACATTATCTGAAATGCAATCAATTTTAACGACACTGCAATATTTGTTGAACGATTTCATTCAGAACAATGAAAGTGAAGTTTTATTGTCAAACAGAAATGGAGAATTTTATTCCACTTTACAGAAGAAACCAAATTTTTTTTATGGATTTAATTTTTCAGGAAGTTAAGTCAAACTGTAGATACAAAGGATAATAAAATTGTAATAAATTTGTTCCATTAAAATTTGAGGAAACTAGGATTGTAAACAGTCATAAAAAATTTAATTTCTAAAAGAATGTTTTATGCTTTTTATCTGAATTGTTATGAAAATGAGAAATAAGTTTAGTTTATATAGCAATATTTTACTATTTTAAATAGTTTGTTTTGCTTTTCGTTCATCCATATAAAGTGTTTACTTAATATAAATTTCGTACAGATATTATTGGAACCTGGAATAGCTGACTAACGAGTAAGTTATAATAAAAACTAATAATCAATGATTTTTATCTACTGCAAACTTTGAACGCGTTTTTCTCAAAGTAATACTTTTTCAACTTCTGTACAAAATATCTCAAAAAATATTGAACCAAACCGAACTGGGTTAAAATTTATACCACATCTACAAAAGAGTATTATATACTCGTTGAACCTACATGTTTTTGTAATTTCGGAGAAATAATTTCTTTATTAATGTTTTTAAATAATCGATTTTTTTGTTGCATCTAAAATATGTATTTTTTTTTACAAATTTTATTGGTAACCTATGAACTAAACATCTCATTAACATATCTATTTTTTCTGAATGTTGGAGGTTCCCCGGAAAAGGCTGATGAATTATACCTACGAGGCATTTTTTAGGTGTTTTTTTCATTCGCTCGCATCGTCGCCATTTTGTGTTGGAAAATTCTTTAAAAAATATTTTCAAGTACTTTGAGATATGTACTTTAAGGATTTTATATTTAAAATTTTCTGAATAAACAATATATATTTTTCCAATTAATCTGAAATTCGCATTTTTTTAAATTCTACATGTATTTTCCCCTTTTAGTACAAAGAAAAAAATTCATTACCAGCTTGAGTTTTGTCAAGCGAAGTACGCGCGGATATCAAAAAATATTGATTTTTGATAATTTGGTATTAGTTTAATCAAGAACTGAATTTGCGACGAAAAAAATAGACCTTAAGTTGTTTATAAAAACAATTAAGGTTAAGGAATATATTTACTTGTTCAGATCCGCATGGCAGTGTCAACTGACCAAACATTATTCTTCTCACCAGAAGAACTGCAAGCTTTCTTTATTGTTTTCCATAGGTAATGAAGGATTATGTTAATTTATAGTCCCCTATCTTAGATTGAAACATTTCATTTGACGTAGTAACGGCTTATATTTTTTCCTATGATTCTATAAAAAAAAATTCCTAGGAGGGATCATAAGACTTCGACCATTCCAAAATATCAATACTGTTGTTTTTGACATTTTTCGGCAGTTGGTGTATCCAAAAATATTGTGCTAAAATTTAATAAAGATTCCAGCTGGTTGATAGCATTTTTAGGCTCTTTAAAATGTTGTTTTATTACGATTTTTCGGGAAAAAATCTGGAATGCGTTTTCCTCAAAACAACGTTTTTTGCCTCTAGTTGTAGAAATTTTCGAAACTGCTCTCATACTATAAAACCACATGTTTTTATCATTTATGATTTTAGTTAGAAGTCAAAAAAAATATTTTCTCTATATTTTTTGGCCGAAAATGGGAGAAATATTTATTTTCGTTATGAGTACTTGAAATACTGTTTTTAAATAGTGTGAAGGGAAGGGTGTGCAGGAATCACATAAACACGGCGCGAAACGCACTAATGACAAATTCTATTTTTTGTCATCAAAGACAAGGTGCCGCGCAGGCGGGGAGAGGAGTCAAGGGGATGTGGCACCAGCAGTCAGCGAAAAGTTTCAATCACTCGAAGACACTAGGAGAATGTTTCATGCACTTGGAGACACTCAGAGATTGTTTTACGCACTGGGTTGCGTGCAACACGGCTAAACTAGTCTCGAGCAAGACCAACAAAACATTTTTCCTTTTTTTCTGAAAATTTCTGTCATTTTGTCATTTATGTTTAAATATTCACCATTGACGTTCACACCAGGGTAGCCATAATCTTATAGAACCTAAAGCTCTTTGGTTTTACTGTTTCAGATAATCCTTCATGAAGAATTCGAATATCAAAGTAACATGCCTAAGTTTCAATTTTGTGTATAAAAACTGTCTAAAAAAATAAAACAAAACTGTGTTTACTTTTTATTATTTTTATTTAAAACTTTTTATAATTTATTATTATTATCATTATTTTGAATTTTATTATTTTGATTTTTTTTATTATTTTAATTTTTCTTAAATTTTTAGAGTGTATTTGTTTATTATATAAATATAAATAAAAAAAATAAAAAAATATAAATTTCTTGAATGTCGATCTTTAAAACAACTTAAAAATAGCTATTTTGGGTAGAAGGAAGTATTATGATTCGTTAAGTCACATTTTTATCTCTCGATTGCGATATGATTGAGGTTGAAAATATTATGAATCTAAAATTTGAAAGACATTTTAGATTTGTTGGACCTAAGCGACAATTGTGAACAAGGACCCTTTGAGGAAAATTTGTTAACTCAAATATTTATTAAGATGTAGGCTGAATTACTTTTAACTTTCAAATCCAGTAAATTTCGACTACGGCAAATGCAATTTTTTCGACACAAAACAAAAACATTTTTTCTAGTGTCACGAAAATTTAATAAAATTTTATTTTGAGTCCGCTTAATTTTGTTTGATCTATGTGAAATAAATGTACACATACACTGACAATATTCATAGATCAAATAAAAAATCTGTATGTTTCAGTGAAAAATCAAGAAGTTTCCCATTTCGTGACCAGTCATATAAAAATTCTATCTGTCCAAGTCATAGAATACGTTAGACCTAAGTTAACCAGATTGCACTGGAATTTTGTGTACTTTGCTTCTGTAAACTATTTTTGGATATATTTACTGTTTAGCTTTTGCGGCACAATTTTCATGTCCATGCAGATGAATTATTTCTAGAACGTAGGGATATTTTTTTTGAGAATAATATTTCCATATTTATGTTGAATATATTTCTTCAGATATTAAGCAGAAGGACCAAAAATGGCAATTTCCGTTGTATAGTTCAAATGATATTTTTGGGTTCTTTCGTCAGTAAAGTATCAACTTTAGCGTTGATGGAGATGTTTGCGTTTTAGATATGCATAGGAAAATATATTAATCTTGAGCTATTGCTTCTTTAATTTGTGTGTGTTTTTTTGCAATGTAGTTGTGGGATTTTAAATTTTCTTGAATTTATTGATTGGATCGAAGCAAAAAAGCAAACTGGTATTTGCCTAAAACTGTAATTAGTGCTTCAACCATGTAAAAATAGTTTAAAGAGGATTGACTTGCCTAGCAATTTTTGTTATTGTATTTAAGAAATGTACCGAATTTATAGTGCGACACATTAGGAGGATTTGTTTTTACGAAGAAAAATTTTTTTTAGATCTAAAACACCAATAAGATAGATAGTTAGTCATAGGATGCTTGGGCATGGATCAGGAGTGTCTAGATCATTTTGCGCTATTATATTTTCCCAGGATTGCTACCGATCGTGCTGTCCAGTGAGAGGTGGATTGGCACCACCTGATAAAGTTGCCATCCTTCAGACCGAAGCTGCACTTTTCTTCATTTATCGTGATGGTACCAGTTTAGGTTCTGGAAACGAAAAACTTCTATTTCGTGTGCAAATTGTGTTAGCAGGGTTGCGATCCAACTACAAAAGTAGTGGATGTACTGTCGGTCTAACTATGTACATATATATACACGGAGGCTCAAATCATATAGAATTGAGGGATTGCTTTCTGGTTTGAGGCTTAGAAAACCATCTATTAAGGGGGAAGTACCTTTAGAGGCCGAAAAAAGGTCTTTTTTGCAACTGATTTGTGGGGAAATGAAGACAGTTCTTATTAAATCAGTATAATATTTATTTTAGGCAATGTTTGAGGTTGAAAAAAAAACATATTCTACAAAAGTTGAAAATGAACAAATTTTTCAAGGATTTTGAAAGCCATGTCGTCGCTGACGTCGTAAATTGCGTGGGCGATGCTGGCTGCAATTTTCATCTGAAATCAACAAACCAAACATTTTCTTACTCGAGAGGGTTGTTTTAGTAGATAGACTAAAATATTTGCGAAATTCGAAAATTAACCCTTCAAAACAGGCTCAAAAAAATTACGATTTTGACGAGAAATTTCGTTGTACTTCCAGTCAAAAATAGTCCCAAAATAATTTTTTTTTAATCTTTAGTCTATATAGAACAGTTTTTTATGCACTTTAAAATGAATGGTAGATGATGAAAATCGATTCACTGGTTTTTTTATTATCACTTACGCAATTTTAAAAAAACATGGTTTCGAGAAAAGGCCGTTTAAAGTTTGTGGTCAAGAGAAAAAGAACTCGGCGCCAGGCACTTCCGGGATGCATCTCTTCCACAATTTTGAGAATTAGCTTTTGAAACTTTGACATGATATTCTTAGGCGATATATCCATCGATTAAACTAATTTTTAAAAAATCGATTTTTTGAAGTGTCTAAAGGTACTTCCCCCCTTAAGGGGTTATACCTATGTGAATTTATTTTCTTTTTCAATTTTTTTTTATTGGCTAAAAGTATGCTTACACATCCCTAGAATTGAAATCAAAAAGGTTAAAATACTAATATACTTCAGAACATTTTTGAGAATCAATTTTCTGAAGCAACTCCAATGCTCGAAACACGTAAAATTTGCTCGCTTCATACTATATAGTAATTAATATACACTGTATAGGGCACGTTCCTTCGTAAACGACGCTAGGAGAGCTTCTGTTTACTCGATACACGCTGCATTTGAGGTTGAAGTACTATGTTTTGATTGATATTTTTACTGTTGTTTTGTATAAAAAAGTGTTAGAAATGAGTAGTAAACTGTACAGTGGCCGTAAAGGCAGTAAAGCAAGTAGTTCACCGCAGAAGCGCAACAAGATCAGCAACAGGCGTCCGCCTAATCGCCATTCGTTTGAGACTCATTAGGATTGACTGCAGGACCTAATTTTTACAATTTCTGCTTAGAAACAGACGCCGAGCGAATAAAGGCTGCTGAGCGGTCAATTTCCGACGTTGTAAAAGAGGCGAGACGCGGCCTTTTAGCATCAAGAAAGGACGAGGAGGAGAAATCCATGGTCTTGGAAGGCCAACTGTATGGTGCTGGGATAGCAGAGTAAAGGTTAAAAAATTTGTATATATTAAAATTTTGAAAATTCACAACTTTATAAGGTTTTGAAACTTCAAACGCGTTTATCTCGAAAGTGTATTTTTGAAATTTGCCGGAAACGAAACTTCTTCAGTTTTCATCCGATTGACTTACCGTTATAACTGTAGCTTCTTGATATGATTATCTAGTGAAGTACACACGATTTTAGCGATCGGTTTTGTTTAATAAAAGTTATAAACAATTGAAGTCATTTTTTTGGGTCGAAAAAACAATTTTTTTGTTAAATGGTCGCCATTTTGCGAAAAATCGATATTAAACTATTATCGTGTGTACTTCACTAGCAAAACTCATGAAGTTTATGAAAATAAAATTTTATTGTTCCAGATGCAGATGGGGCTGAGAAACTTTTTCGGCCGCGGAACGTCTTTTGTAAATACTAGTGACTTTGACGTGCACTACAGCCGCCATTTTGTATTAAATTTAAAATAAAAAAAAATTTTTGCACTTCCGAAAAGTTGCCCTTTATATTGATATATTATTTATAAAAGCTTTTTTTTCAAAATCCTTGAAAAAAAAATCTTGAAAAAAGGCTTGTTTTTTTAAGCCTTCACATAGGTATAACCCCTTAAGGTACTATTACACTTCTCAAATTTCAAAAAATCGATTTTGGGGTTTTTACATTTTTCGCTTACTTACACGTTCAAAAGCCACCTCCTAAAATATAATGTCGAAATTCTTAATAGAAATATGTTATAGCAGTTTTAAGCGATGCGCGTCTACGCCTCTTTGTACGCTCTTTCGCAGCTGACGAACGCGCAGCTGTTATATGAATCCCTTCTCCAAAATACCGGTTTCTTTCTTAATGTATGTGTATTGTTAACTTTCTTTTTCATCCTCAGTGTCTATTTAGTCGTGTACGAAAGCACTTATTGATAAACCAGTAAGTGATAAAAACCGATTTTTCAAAAATTATCTAAGATTAAATGGAAAAAGAAATTCGGAACGCGTTTTTTTCGAAACGGTTTTTTTTCAAAAGGTGCAGGGATTATCTTCAAAACTACCAAACCGTTTTTGATGAAATTTTGCACAGCTATTTGTTCAACGTTCCTACAGGGCAATTCACCTCAATTAGGCCAAAAAACAAAAAAAAACATTTTAAATGAACGAAAATTGGGACGAAAAAAGGGTTGTTTTTTGAACATTCTGTTCAGGCAGCCGCCATTTTTTTTCTTTTTGCCGATTTTTCACTATCGGAGGTGAATTGCCCTATGATAGCATTAAATCTTCAAAACCCTTTTTGATTTTCTTTGTTTCAGATGTCCCAATCATGAGATAATCCCTGCACAAGAAGGCAGTATTTTTTTTGGACTCGACTTTGACGCCATCTGCGAGCAAGATACAAAATGAAAATGAAAATAGAAAAAAAAGTTTTTAGACACTTGACGATGTAAATAATGTTATGTAAAAAGATTTGTATTGATATCTAATAAAGGAGCTCTGAAAAAAATTCTTGAAAATTATCGGTTTTTTGGCCTTGAGAAGTATAATAGTACCTTAAATAGTCGATTCGAAAAACGTTGAACGATCAGTGCAGCCTTTTAGTAGTCGAACCAGAATAAAAAAAATTACATATCTTTTAAAAAAATATTTGACACGATAATCGGTGCATATTTTTACTTACAAATTGGTCACATTCACAGAATATTAAGAATGTTCATTAGTCATGAAAATAAAAAAACATGCAAGCTAAAAATCAATATAATTTATAATGCAAAAATGCATTCAAAAATAGTAGACATTACATTTTCTACTTTGATTTAATTCTGCGTGCAAAATAAAATATTAATGTGCACTGGTTCCCAATTAACTGAAAGAGAATATTGAATTGTACCACTTTTCATTTAAACTTTCCCTAAATGGATGAATTCTACTGTAAATTTTCATTCCACGTCCATTCACATACACGAAATCAACTGTAAGCAAATATACGTCCAACTTGTCATGAAATATTCAAAATCAAAGACCAACTACCTGAATATCAAGGAAGCAAGAATTTCAGGCTCGTCCCGGTGGTTATTTCGGGCTTCACTTCTATATAATATCTAGGCAATTTGACTGGATGGATGGCGAGCTGAATGGTTGATCTAAATTTCCCATAGTGCCTGGGAAAAAGGCATCCTTTTCGTTCAGATTACAGCTAGTGCTCTTGGGTGGCGTTTTCTAGGCTCTTAGATCAGGAAGTAGAAAACTGGGTTGCGCTAGGCGAAGGAGATTGTTTGCGGATAGAGGCAGCTACGGGTAAAATTATATTTCAGGCTTGTTGGTGATTAAAGTTGTCCAGGATCAGTTCTGATGGGAATGTGCAAATACAAAAATTCAATGGGCGAATCATAAGTTGACTTTGCAGAACAATTGATATATTTCGACAGAATTTTCTTGATTTTTTTTTGTATTCTGAGGAGAGTAAGATGCAACTGTAGCAGTTTGAATGTTTCTCGAATTTTTATGGTTCCAATGAATGAATGCACAGAAAACTAAGAAAAACCACAATTAATTTGTGGAAGCAGAAAAATATTCTCCATTCAGAAATAGCCTGGAACGAACAATCAAACATCCAAAGCACTCCGAAAACCACGAAAAACGATGAATTTTGAATTTTTCATAGAAATAGTCTGAATCAGCACTTAGACACTACCAAGTGCTTTGTCTGCACACCACAAACTCTACTCGAATGTGCATCCATCATTAATAGCCACACTGCCAAGCAGATATCATGTACATGCCTGGTAGCGGGCCATGTCATATGTGATGATAGTGAGGCACAATTCACATGAGCCGAAGCTACTCAGACATCTATCCTTGTTTTATAGCCGAACATTTCCAAACTTATTCGTCATACCCTCCGTTACGTAGACTGGCTGAGAGCAAGCAGAAACTACTGCGGCGCTTTTAATGCACTAAACCATTCAACAACAAAAAAGCACCCGTTGAATTCAAGAAGTGCCTAAAGGACTATATAGTCCTTGCACAGCCGAGACGTATTATCAACAAAAATGAATGTGATATCTTTGGTTCAAAGTCTGCCTGCGTCCCGGGCAATGTATTTTGCTTTAGAAGCAAAGCGTGAAATGCAAGGATAGTTGACTTGCACGGATATGTTATGTTGCATACAACTGAATGGTTTTGAACCTTATTCATATCCTGGCTAATTATAAATGCAAATATGTTCCCGCGATCATCTTCGTATTTGGTGTAAACAGAATTGAATTTGGCAGCTAATTTCACTTCAGTACAGCTTCCATTTAATCTAGCTAACTAGCTGTCTTCTATAACACACTGTCATCCTCTACATCCTGTGCCAATCCCAAACATAGCCTCCTTTCATGTAATATCAAATTATTACTGATGAACGTCACAAAGAGCTTTCACAGGACACATGATTGTTGTCACTCCGCCGGCTCTTGATGCCCTGCTTTCGCATTCAATGATTTATTAAACTTTTAATTAGTGATCCTTCGTGACGCAGCTTCCGTACATCATCCTCGTACACGACTACTGTTGTAATAATTAGCATAACATGACGAGGTCTTTGTACGACGCGACGGCCAATAAAACGAGGTCAGGAAGTCGCAAAAACCGCTTCAAGCACCACATCAAGAGGTTGGTTCGTGCTCAGCGCAGACAGTTTTTCCGGGATGCGGGGGAAGGGTAGTTTCTCGGCTCGTGCATGATTATATCGAGGCGCTTATCTAAACCGTCATCATTCATAAATTTTGATTACGGGAGGAATTTCCAGCCGCACCTCAGTTTGCGAAGTCTGCATTCAAGAAGATTGCGATATCGGAAATTTGGATAGGCGAGCAATGCGAGCACATTCATGGGCATTAGCGATTTGTTTGCTTAAACCGGAGTGCAGCTGTTGGATAATGGATGGTTTATCCACCCAATCGTTGTAAAAGCCTTAAAAATTCAATGTCAATACCCTTGAACATTCGCAGCTTAGTTGCCAAATTGCCTATGACGACGACATCGCAAGTAAGCCAAGAAAACGGAAGTAATCGAGAAGATTAAAGGAACTCCGTCACGCCATTCTGCGACAAAAGGATAATTGTAGCTTTTGTGATTACGCGCAATTTCATCAGAAATGCTTGGCGTCAAGTTTGCCTACACAATTGGAACTTTTCAATTGTGCGCGGCGTTTGAATGTGATGTAAAGAACAATAAGAAAAGTTGGACAAACGTAGAAATTCTAGCTCATAGGAAAGGTCCTTCAAGTTTAAGTGATGTTCATCAAAGTTAATTGTTTGGAAAAGCTAAAACCAATTAAAAAGTTACTCGTCAAAGTGCGAATCGAACAGCAGGCGAGTATCGATTTCTTGAGAAGGATACATAATTCTTGAATTTGCTAATACGTAAACAAAATCACCTTCAAATTGTGTTGATAAGTGGTTTATCTCTTCTTTCTAGACGATTTAGGATGCAGTGAAATACTTTTTGTTTTTCTGTTAATAACTATCATTTCCTTAAAGAGGGTGGGTTAGTTTTTAATATTTTAAACACAATTTTAAAGGTTATTTTTGGAAATTATGGTTAAAATATATTTATTTATAAGTTAGGGACATAATAGTGCAACATTTCAAGAGTTATTTATTAATTTTTTTGTGAAAAAATATTGTGAATCGAGCCACTGACATCAAATCTTCGCATACACCCAAAAAATGTTGCTTTGTGGTGATCATCATAACTCATTACTGGATCATCTATTGACTAAAAAACAAAAATGTTTCGTTAGTTTATGAGTTTTTTGAGGTAACAAAGTCAAGTTTAATTTAATTTTATTGATTTCTCAATTTTTAGAAATAAAAAAGACGAATTTTTTGAATTTATGAATATTCATTGATAAAAATCGGCGAATTTGTTGTTTTGAAGTAAATTATAACAATAAAAAATACAAAATCGCAACGTTGTTACCTCATAATTTACAGTAGCGGACAAAAGTCTACGGCAGCATCTAATATTGAGATTCTGGTTAAGTGGAAGCTTTAATCAAAAATCCATTGATGCATATTTTTGCAGTAATGTAAATATATTTATAAGAAAACAAAAACAAACATTTTTCATAACAAACATAAAAAGAAATTCATTAAAACATAAAAATTTGAATGGACAAAAGTCTACGGCATTCAGTACTGGCTGAAAAAATTCTAACTAAACCTAACTGTATTTCTTCGAAATTTGTTTATTTGCTCTTACTGCCATTTAGTAAGTACATGTGCAACTGCAACTCTTTTATAGGTTTATCGCGTATTTCGAACTGTAAAGACCGCAAAATGTCATCGCGAAAAGAAATTTCTAGTGATGTCCGAAATTTGGCCGTCCAGTATAAAAAAGACAATAAATCGTGCTCAGAAATTTCGAAATTACTGAAACTAATACGAAGTTCTGTTTATACCATTATCAAAACATTTGAAAACAGAAGTTCCAGTGAAAATAAGCCGCGAACTGGCCGACCGAAAAAGCTTTCGCGCAGAGACATTAGTTCAATTTTAAAAGAAGTGAACAAAAATCCAAAAATTTGCGCTCCAGATTTGGCGAAACAAGTGGCTGCGATAAGGAAAAAGGATGTTGATGCAAACACAATCTCGAGAGCATTAAATTTTGATGGATTTCAAAGCAGAACTCCACGTAAAAAAGCATTAATATCCGCAAAAGAACCGCCTTCTGCGAGTTCGCCAAGGTTCATATCAACAAGGACAATGAGAGTTTTGGAATCGAATCGTTTTTACCGATGAGTCGAAATGCAACATGTTCGGGTGTGATGGTCGCAGTAATATATGGAGAAAAAAGAATTCGGCTTTAGAGACCAAAAATTTGATTCCTACTGTCAAGCATGATGGAGGTAATGTTATGGTTTGGGGAGCCGTAGCTGCAGCTGGAATCGGCAGATTGGTTTTTGTTAAAATTACTATCGACCGCTACATTTACAAGAACCTGTTGGAACAACATTTAAGGCCATCAGTTGAGCAGTTATGCCTTGGAGGGAGCTTGATTTTTCACCACAACAATGATCCAAAGCACACAGCACGTTTCGTCAAAAACTGGTTGTTGTACTACGCTCCCAGGAAGCTGAATACGCTTCTTCAAAGCCCAGATTTAAACCCAATAGAACATGTATGGGCGCTTCTAGCGCGAAAAATTAGGAAATGTTGCATAAAAAATATAAAAAAATGGTTGAAGGAAGCGCGCACTACAGAATGGGAGAAAATTACATCTGCAGAAACTGGTAATTTAGTCGCCTCTATGCCCCGAAGACTGGAAGCATTGATGCTAAAGAGGGTCCGACCAAGTATTAAGCCAACAAATAAATTTAAAAATTCCGATACGATTAGTTGGAAATTTTTTGTGTATAAGTCGGCATTGACTGCCGTAGACTTTTGTCCATTCAATTTTTTAATGTTTTAATGAATTTCTCTTTAAAGTAAAAAACTTGAAAAGATTTTGTTTTTTAAAAATATATTTACGTTACTGAAAATATGTGCGTCAATGAATATTTGATTGAAGCTTCCAATTAACCAGAATCTCAATATAGGGTGCTGCCGTAGACTTTTGCCCGCCACTGTATATATAAAGTAAGTATGCAAAATTTGCAGAGGATCGGATAGATAGTTTTTGAGTTACGGTGATCACCGACTTCGAAAAAACTAGATCCGAAAAAACGCGTTTAAAAATTAATAATAATAGCAAAATTGGTTGAAGAGCATATATTTCTAATAGCTGTTTTTCCGTCCCTCCCATAAGTCGAAGATTTTGAAGTTAAAAGTTTCTACGTGGTGCCATTAAGCCCAAAATAACGGAATTCAGTGGGCATAGTTGCTTATCTATAGCAAAATGTCAGGACTTACAGTTGATATCGTAAAGAAAAACTTGGAGAAACTAATCCAAACAAGATACGTCACTATTTTGAGCCGTTGATTTTGCATTTACCTTGCCAGTCCGTGAAAAAAGGAGGCAATTGTTGCACAAAAATGCTTTTCCAAGAGAAAATCAAAACCAGCATAACATAACTAACTTTTCAGTGTAAGGGAAGTTCTTGTAATCGCCTCAAAAATTGGAAACTTTCAACATATACATGGCCAAAATGCTACAGATGCGTCGTGTTTCTCGATAAATGGTTTTAGTCGCTTCTCTAAACCCTCTTCGATGTATCCTGCTGAGTTGATGGTACCCTTCGCTACGAATTCCTCTGATCTGAGACTACATCAACATATTGCCTGCCAAATCATATACTGCTTGGAAAATTTGGAACTTCTTTGGTTTTATGTTTTAGGCTAACATCACCCTTTGATCCTGCTGTAGAGACGTCCGGACCAGGCAACTGTGCGAAATCGGTCTTTACGTATGTTCCATCGTTCAACACAACAAAATCGAATTTGTATAGATTTCGAGCCCGATTTTTCGCTTCTTTCTCCTTTTCCTGGGAGCGATCGAAAACTTTTTGGACTTTATATGATCTAAGATTATAATGCTTCTTAATCCTCTGAATCATTGCGTTCGATGTTTGCACTTTTTGAGCCATATCTCGAATGGATGTGTTAGGGCTCTGCAAAAATTTCCGTTTTACCTTTCGGCTCAAATTTGCATTGGATGGACCTTCTTTCTACCTGATCCAGACTTTCTAGCGACAAGAAGGTCCTTTTTTTACTTTATAATGGTTCGCTTCACTGTTGAAATCGACGAATTGGTCTCCTTTGCTAGTAACGAATATTTACGAAGGGGATTTTACAGGTATTTGCACACAATTAAACTACGCACTTTTTCTTGATTTGATGAAATCGTTTCAAGAGTGATCTTACAATACGAATGGATTAGACGTTCTTTTTTATCGCATTTTATAGCTAATTTTGCATACCTGATGAAGACTTAAACTTATCCAAACAGGAGCAATGCAGGAAAGACTAAAAGTCAATTTTTTCCGATACAGTCCTTAATTGTAAGATTTTGGTAGAAAAAAACACGTGCTGTTTGATGCTAGAATTGACTCGGCTCACGTCAATAGATTTTGGATGATTTCGTGGCCCATGACGATGAGAATCTTATTTTCTCATGCGAACAATCAGACTGAGATTGTAGACTTTTCCATGAACTTCATTTCTGTGGAGGCGATTCAATTCTATTACTTCGGCAACATTTCTTTCATCTTTCGAGGCACAATCAATCCATTTAGCGGAAACCGAATTGGCGCAGAAAAAACTACGACAAAAAGGCCCAATTGCCAGTCGTGACCTCTCCGCCAATCGAAGTGCCATTTCATTTCTGGGCAGAGCGGGTTAACAGCCTCCTCAAGTTCCGCACTTTTGATTCCGTCCAAGGTCGTCGGAATCATCTTCTTTTTTGTGCGACGTCTTCAACTTCTTCGTCGTCGTTGGCTGGGCGGACCGAGCGGTTATGAGTGGCGGCGATGCGCCTTGCGGGATAAGGTGCAGACAAATGGCGAAGGCTTGAGAGACGGCGGTCTCGTCTACCTGTGCAAGTGGTGTCGGACGACATCGATACGACACTCGAGAGTCTTGAAGACAGATGGAAAGCAAACTCAGCTCACGGCACCACGGCCGAGCGGACGACGACTCAAGAAGAGGTCGTGGGCGCGATCCACATAAGCACGGGATCAGATCAGGTCGTGTTGTTCAGGAAGAGCGCCTGCTGGAGCCTCCTTCGAATCGCAAAAGGATCTGCAAGCGCGAGCACCTGGAAGCGGAATCGAATCACGAAAATTGCGGGCGTAGCGGGGGATTGACACGCGATGCATGCCGTAATCAGGTCACGGCGTGGCGTGCAATGTGATCGGAAGTGGTGATTGAGAAAGCGGGCACTGTTGCCACTTCAGTGGGCGATGGGGCCACAGTATAGGTACACCCAGTAGGTAATGTTTCATATATAGGCGCACTATCAAGTACGGCCCGCGGTTCTACGGGACAAACGTCAAATGTTTGTTTACTTTTAGCATGTGTTTGTTTACATTTATCATATGTTTGCTGCATTCAAGTAAGAGAACTTCAATGGTTTGCTGCCATTTATAACAAAATGGCAGCTATCTACTGGTGGGGGCACTGCCAGAGCTCGTATATGCACGTTTCATGCTAGGCGTGAAAAACGCCGTTAGAAACTTCGGTTCATTGAATTACAATGGTGAAACGTCTTTGCTGACACAAATTTCATTTGCCTTTGACAAATTGATTGAGAGAAAAAGCCACAATGCCTGAAAAATGTCATGTGTTGAAGTGAACGATGAAGTCCGCGAAAGTGCTTTGTGCCTCTGCAAATCTGGCAGTGCCTGGCATTCCCCAGCTTTGCAAGCACATGGCCAGCACATGGCGCCATTTCTTGGAAGGAAAATACGAGCTTTTGGGCTTCGATTGCATACTGGGTCTACTTATACTGTGGATGGGGCGCACAGTTGGGCTTGCGAGGGCCGGACAGCAGTCCCTGTCGAGTGCAACCGACTGCCCAACCCGCAGCTACCACTCCAGCACTGTTAACCTTGAATTGATTTCCTACCCGTCGAGCGTGCCAAGGGGGAGCCGATGCAGGTGTTGCGCACTTTGTCGAGGACCTTGTCAGCTGCCACACTACGCCCATCTGACAAGGACGTTTGCCGAAGAGCTCGTGGGCGTGATGGGTCGCACTTACCTTGTAAACATCGCCGTACGTGCCCGACCCGATCTTCTGGATGAGCTCGTACTCGTCCTGCGGGTTCCGCCGCGAGATGTCCGAGCTGAGGAGGCTCGATCCGTGCGCCATCCTCGCGTCCGCCGCTTCACCGCCGCCAAACTAGCAAATCGTCCGCTGCCCGCACGGCCCAGCACCAGCGCGTCCAGAACTCGCTCTCGTCGCCGTTGCCACGCACCCTGCCTGGGCGGCTGCGGCTGGTGGCCTAATTTGCTGGGCACGGAACAAAAACAAAACACCGACTTGGTTTCGGACACAATGCACTTGTCGCACGCGGCACCTTTGCAAGGAAACGGACACGGCACACGAGCTCACAAATCACGGCAACGATTGGCGAACAAAACCACACGAATTACACGCAAAACTGATGCGATTCGATGGGAAAAGGCTTCGCGGAACACCTGACAACACACAACAAACATGCACGGAATTTCACTGCACCGATTTGTTTCACTCACGACACGTTTTCATGTCAATCGGAAGGTCTTGCAGATGCCGAATGTATTTCGGACGAAAACTTGAGCCGAATTCAGTATTTTCCGTTGACTTTGATCCGCGAAAGCGGCTGAAATACCGGACAAACTTGAGAAAATCGCTTGGACGTCGTCGTTTGACACGGTCCTCACGTCTACGCCATTTGCAATTTTGAATGAAACGAGAAGAAGACAGATGAATTGGTGAATAAAATTGAGGTGAATATGGTGGTGAAGACCATACGTCATTTATATTGACACAATTTGCGTTCAGTGAAGCTAATTCACAATGGATGCAATAAAAATCGAATTACTGTCGGTTTTTTTTGAAAATAGCCGTTATTACGCCATTTTTGTGGTAAAGTAGATAGGAATGTAACGTGGATAACTGCGAAAAAAACACAAAAATTGGCATTTGGGGATCTATCCAATCATACAAAGTAGATTCAGTAAAAATATTGATAAATGGATGAAATAAAATCAAGAAGGAAGCTAAACATTACCGTTATACTAAACAACTTATGCAAAGCTCTGAAAATCCCGGCAAATTCGGAAGGCTAGTAGACAGTAAATTCAGAAAAAGTGACCCAGAGGAAATCGCCAACGGCATTCACCACCATTTCTCAACAACAGGTCATGAATTCTTAGCGAAACAACCACCTAAAAATTTCCAATTTCTTCTTTTCTTTTAAGGAAAACCAATAACAATATTGACTAAAATCCCCGATGGTATCTGCGATGATGACCTCAAATTAATCAAAGAAAATGTTGCAGATATTCTTGTGAAATTTATAAATAAATGTTTTAAGCATTGAAAATTCCCGGACTGTTTGAAAACCTCTGCAGCTATACCAATTTTTAAACGCTGCGATGAGACTGGCCTAAACAACTATAGATCAATTTAACTTTTTAATTCATTAAGTAAAATCTTTCAAAAAAATTTAATTCTGGGATTAAAAACTTCTTGTTTTGCAAAACAACATCTTGGATTGAAACGAGCATGGATTCCAAACGGACTAAGGCTCAAAAAACACTATTCAAGATGTAACAAGATTTAACAAGGAGTATTCGGATGAATTTTGTGTGTTTTCTTCAAATCGACGCTATTTTGTTAAAAAAAAGATCAATCAAAATGCGTTTATGCTGTTCACTAGGTCTTGGGCAACATTCTCAGAAAAATAATAATTATTGTTCCAGATCAAGAATCGCTACTAGTAGAGGTACAGCAAAGAACTGCAGTGCTACCATTTTGTTTTCTTAAAATTAAAAAAATCGTACTTTAATATTTATTCTTTTATGTAAAAAATCAAACCAATAAAAAAACAACCCAATCAGTTTCTATGGTTATCTTTAATTGCTTCTAGAAAACGATCTTTGATTAGGTGAGCACAAGGTAATACAGCTCCTTAATTCTTGCAGGATTCGCTGTTGGTTTCGTGAGGGTTCCGTGTCAAAAAAGGGTCTGTAATTGAAGTGATATTTTTGGGAACCTAGACAACTTCTTTTTTATCATAGCCCAGGTTTGAAGTGCATGTTTCTGATGCTGGGTTAAGTATTTGAAAAAATCCTCCGAATTCCTCTTTCTTTTTAAAAAAAACTTGTGGTACCTATCAAACGAAAACACCTCCCTATTGAGTATTTGTTATATTTTGAAATCGTGTTCATGTAAAAATTTGACTTAAAAATCGGCAGATCCAAAACCACAGCTGAAATTTTAATTATAAAACTTTTCTAAATCGAACAAAAACCAAACGGATTAAAACAATTCAATTTTTCATTCATTTTTATTCCTCTTCCTTTAATAATTTCATGTGTATTGAAAGATACACCGTTTTTTTTTAAATTTTGTTTCCATTTTAAAAATCTACTCATTTTCATTTAATTTTATAGTTTTTATTCTTTAAAAAAAATCATCGTAATATTTAATTATTGTGCCAAAAACTTACAATAGTATTTCATTTGAATATGATTATTTAGAGTTTTATTTTGATGTCACTTAATTTCCAAGAGAATTAAACTCTCTCTTGAAAAATATTGCAATGTAATTACGAATAAGAAAAATGAACCCCAAGTAATTTTAACAATATTTCTTGCTACCATTTAAGATGTTCGGTTAAAACTTAATTAAGTATCCCGTTCCTGTTCTATTCGTTTCTCATTGATCGCGGAGAGATTATTCGTTTGAATTATTATTTAAATTTAAGGATTTTGTGGTAATTAGTTAGGAAACCATAAAAGTATAATAAATCATATTTGAATTTAAAAACAAAAACACTAATTGATGTAAATTTAAGCCATTGTGATTTTTTCTGTTATCTTCGATACGATTTTTTTAAAATAAGGATTGTCATTTTCAAATAAAAACACAATGCAACACTACTACACAAAACGAAAAAAAAACGAATTAAAATTTATTAGTTATGGAAAAGAATTTCAATTCGTGATATTTTATCCGTTGAAAACTGTTAAGCGATTGTATATAAAACGGTACGTTAAATCTTTGTATAAAATTATCAACAAAACAATTATTCCATTTGATATTGACTTTAAAATATAATTAAAAATAACGTTTAACATTTTTCGCGATTCTTAGCGGCGAATCTTTTCATATTAAATCGTAGTTTGAGTATTGCGCTCGTTTTAGTATTATTATTATTTTGTTTTAAAGAAAAATTTTACTTTATGCTGATTTTAATCAGGACATTTTAAAATAATGGTTTTTACGTATTTATTATTTTAGTATTTGCATTTAAGTTGAATGTAGCTACAAATTATATTTGAATGCCAGCTATTTTTCATATAATAAAACAAATTGTTTGTGCAATTCAGGAGTCATAGAAATTACATTTCTCGTTTTTTAAGGATGCTATCAAATTATTAAATTTCTGTTTAGTATTTGAAACCAAAAGCTTGTTGGTATAAAAATGTTGAAAATCGTGATGAGACATAGAAGTCGACTATATTAACACCGTGATGCCAGGCTTGCCCATTTTGATGAGAAAAGCCTTTATTAACAGCGTCTAAAATATTCTTTTCAAATTTATATTTAAAATACTAAACAATGAAATTTTAAATTTAGTAAATTCCTACATAAAAATTTACATAGTTGGCATTTAAACTGGTGATGTTAGAAAATTATTTAAGCTATTTGTTCAGAGAAGAAGATTCTTGTCTTATAAACGAGAGCCTGCAAAAAGTGTCACTCCTGATTCTGGTAATATTTTCTTGAAGAAAGTTCCGATCCTGGGATCGATCAAAAATTATAGTTTTCGTATGCTTCGATCAGCAGCTGCCGTGTTGAGTTTTGATCTGAAACGATGAATAGATTTCCTATAAAAATGAACTGGACAAAATGTTAGAAACAATTAGTTAAGAACTGGGAAAGCAAAACTGAAAACAATATCAGATTTAAAACATTATAAACGGGAGGACCAAATCATTGAAAGCTGTGTTAATCAAGACAATGAGGAATGAATGAAGTACAGATTTTTTTTAGTTTTAAGCAGTTTCGTTATGTTTTTAAAAATTATAATGCATATCAGCAACATTCCATCTGACGAGAAAAGCCTTCGAATGAAAAAGCTGCAATTATTTCAAGCGTATTTGGATTCAGAATAGACTTTAGATTTAATTTGAATTTGTTTCTGTTGCATTTGTTGTATCTACAGATTGTGGGAAAGCATTTTCGAATTTTATAACATCCACACCACTTATATCTGTTCGACACTTGTCGTCCTTGCAAAACAATCACACGAAGTCATCACTCATTTGAGAGCTTCTCAAATAGCCGCCTGCGAGGAGATACCGCTCATCTTTTGGGCTCACCAATTTAAGCGCCCCGAAGAGGAACATGCTCGAGACGCGTATGGCTGACGAACGATCACCGGAACAAAGGACGTCATCAAATATTCTATAGATCTATCGTAAGTGAATTTATCTTTGAAGTTTACACAAGTAGACTTTCAATCTTTGCTCGAAAAAGGACAGCAATGAGAAGCGCGCATAGTTCCTAGCCACTTGATTGGTTTGTTTGAAATTCAAGGCAGTGTATCCAGGATTCGTGATTGTTATTTGTTTGTTTCTGTGCAATCGGTCCCAAAAATAGTATGTATGTAATTCTTTACAACAACACAATCGGAAACTCAAATCTTATTTCTTTTACATAGCACCACTTTTACAAAAGAAAAACTTGAGAGAGGATTTGGTACCGAAAAAAGTAAACCAGGAACATATTTAATTGTTACAATTCGTTGTGCGGAGAGCAGCTGAACTGCTACGGAAAATACTGGTAAATATCTTAGTTCTTTCACTTACATACACCTTCATTTTTTGAAGAGTTAAGATTCAAACTCCTTTCAAAATTTGTTTCAATGATGATAAATGTCTCAAATTGGGTGTGTTGTTGTTATTAAGGTAAACATTTCAACATTCATGCGATATAATTACGAATTTCAATAAACATGCAAGATATAAATTGCTTGTGGTAGATGTTTATCGATTTAATGTTATTTCTTTCATATATCATATATGAAAGGAGAAAAAAATACCACACTGATATATAACAAATTCATCACGACAAAAAAGTTCTTCAAGTGTTAAGCATTTAAAAGCACTCATTTTTAAGCAAACTAATATTCGGCAATATCAAAGATACAGATCATCAAAAAATGTTACAACGGATAGAGCAAACAAATGATGGTTTAATTTTCCAAAAAGAAATCTCACAAAAATTGGATTAATTTTTAAGTTTGCTTACCCGTTCAATTAAAATTCTATCGTTGACTTCTACATATGATTGATTTATTTCAGTTTAAATTTATTGGGGGTTTTACCGTATTTAATTTTTGATTAACAATAATTCATGTTTTGAAATAGGCCCGAAAAATTTATTGTTCCGTTGAATGTTCGCATTTTTATGTACACAACAAAATATACTAAAAAAATTTTGTAACATTGGCCACGTGAAGCAAGAATCAAAAAAGCTTTGCTTTCTCACAAAAAATAAGACTGAATCCATAAAAAAATAATCGGGCAATTATGGTTTAGTATAGCTTCATTTAAAATTCATTTAGTTAAGCCAAAAATTTCGTTCGTCAGAAAGGCATCACTTTCATATAAATTTTCCTGTTTGTTATTTTTCGTTTTATTTAAACTTGAAGCATATAAAAAATATTTCATTTAGCTTTTCTTATATTTCCGCCACGTTATATTTTTATTATGTCTGTACGTTATTTTTTTGGGGTTTTTTTGATTTTATATTTTACGATTTTTAAGAGTTAAATTCTTTTTAAGTTTCCTATTTTTCATAGTTGATGCTCATTGAGTATAGGAAGAGTGGTCCTTTAGAAATGAAAATGAAAATAGAAAAAGAAATTTATGAAGTGGAATATTATATAAACTCTTTATGTACATAAATGTACAAAACTTATTATTTTATAAGAAAGACTAATTTTTGAATCATATCGTGTTTGTTGATTTTCTTTCGAATTAAAAATTCGACAAAAAATTACGAAAGCAATAAAATAATTAGTTAAATTTTTAAGAAGTAGTTGATACTTACAGTTCCATTGAGAGAACAGTAGGATTTGGGCAAGATTGTGGCGCCCGAACGTGACATTGTTTGTGGCATATCAAATGACAATCACGACACTCGTATCCTTGTTTGCCAGGCCGTCGTGGTATTGATTTTGTGCATATACCACAGAGAAGGCCACCACTAAAATACAAAAAAAGACATAATTAGAAATATTTTAAACGGTATTCAAATACAATCAAATCAGTAAATGTTCAGGAAATGAGCTATCTGAAAATTTAAAAGGATTGCTAGCTTTAAATTATATTTGAAAAATTTATAAATCAAAAAGTATCAAATAATATTTACAAACATAGTTCTCAAGAATATTTTGCAGCTATCTTGCTAAATTTAACAAACGATATATACGTTTTTTTCGTTTGTTTCCTCTTGCCGAGGATAGAAGGAGCCCCGACTGAGTACCTAACCTTACTTACTATGCGGTATCGCACGCGTTAAATTATGAAAGTGCGAGCTATTACAGTCAAATCTATGCCTGAGAGCCGTGTGTTTTTGCGGGAGTGTAAGAATAACCAAAGTTTTTTTTGTTATGGTGATCGAAATTCAGGTACCTGAATCAAGACTTTCGAAAACAAACCTTGATCATGCTCTGATCGAGCTGGTCTTGTCTGCCAGCAATCGCCATTCCTGACAGTTATAAGGGCACCGGAATACAAACGGCAAAATGTGTGTGCAAACGACGGGAGGTGATAGCTGAGATGTATACCAATTGCGTCTATGAGCGACCAATAACGATGTTAGTGCAGTTTGGAATGTGGATTGCTGTGCGGATCATCTAAGGCAGACTTTAGTGTCTTGGGATTTTTCGCAAAATATATATTCGTTACAACCGTTAGATATTCCAACTAGTTTAGTTGTTGGCTATTTTGCCTTTTTTCTTCGAAAGATCTAATAACAAATCATATATGATAGTTTAAGCATTATTGTTAAAAAAAGGAGAATGCTAGAAAAAAACATTTTCTCAATCTAGAAAATTTTATTGATATTTAAGATATAGTTCAGTTCGGTAGAGATGTGTCGAATTGTGACCAAAAGATTGCATGTTATATTTAATATCCAACTTATACTTGGTAACCACGAGACATTGTCTGAACATGTAAGGTGAGCAGGGAAAAATATTGCACTTTGAAACATGCTTTCATATCAGTCTAATTTTTTCTTTGGGTAGTTTAGTGGTGGGCTAGCGCCTTATCTCTGTATAATAATCAGTTCTTCAGAAAGGCAGAACTCAGCACCCAATTGGATGTACGTATCAACGGAACAAATTGAATCATTTTTCCAATTTTGGAACGATTTCCTTAAACATAACTTCCTTAAAAAACACAACACAATCAATAAAAAATAGCAAAAAATGAATATCAAACCTTAAATTTAGAAAAGAAGTCAAAGAATGAATGTTGATTCATTTTATTCCAAAGATACCCAATTTTCTTAGGACTTACGCCCAGCTTGGTACAAGGAGGCAACTCATCGTGGAACTTTAAATCACAACGATACCATCAATGAAAAGTTTTAACGACCTATCCATTTCTTTAACAGCAAAATTTTTACTGTAAAGCTACCTTCCCATGGCCTCTCAATTCACGTGCCGTGGGAATGGTTTGGCTCCTAGTAGCGGGTGCAGGTGTGACCTAATTTCAAATCCAACGATCAGGGGGGGTATGGCTTTATTTGATTCCTCAACGCCAAATCCACGGGAAAAGGTGAGCTGCAATTCCTACCAAGCTGACTAAGGATTAATCAAAAATAAAGCTGGTTTGGAACGAAAGATATGAGTGGAATTTGGATGTTCAATCTAGTTTAAATTCATGGTCCAAACTAGGAAAAACTACACTAATAGAGACGAACAATGTCAAATCGATATCAAAGCCCGACTTGAAAAAATACTGCGATAACACCGATACACCACTTTATCGGATCTCCAGTGCAAACGGGTTCGAAAGCATGCTGAAGCTGTTAGGATGAAACTATCGTGACGTGACCCACCTTCCCTGAAAGTTTGTCGAAACATCCAGTACAACTCAACTTTGCGAAAGCTTTCTATCAGCTTCGGAGATACAAATCTATGTATAAGGTTGCTCCAGACATATGCGAAAAGCTTGAGTAGGCCTGAAAGTTGATGGCACAAACCTAAATACTTCTGCAGCGCTCTAGGCATTTCAAGAACTTTGATATATTTGAGAGGCAAACAAACCTATTATTCGGTCCCATTACTCATTAAATTCAATGACAACAAAGTGGACATGCAAATTCATATTTGGAAAAAGATTGCAGGAACTGAAGACATTCGTACAGAAGCGTATGAAAATCGAGTAAAAAGCGATCATAAAATTATGGACCGATTGAAAAAGTCCTGGCTGACCTATTCAGTGCAACTATGAGCTATAAGCTAAAGTTCATGGCTTCATAGAATACAACAAACTTATACCATCAACTCCGATTTTACGACAAAAAATAACGAACAAATCAAAATCAAATATCAAAAATAAATGGTTTTGAATGAAAGTGTCGTGAAAAACCACATGGCTTGATCTTGCTAGAACTATTTTCATCTCTATTCAAACACAACGGTTGGGCTCTTCACCTCGCTCACGAAACCCTGCATCAAAACCACTCTCCCCGTATTCGTATTCCAACCAGTTCTCAGCCAACCAGCGCTCTAAAAAACCCAGCTCACTACCCATCGCATAGGACACACGCTCGCACACTCGCAACCAGCCAGCCGGCTAGACTCAAAATCAGATCTCCATATAAAAAGCTATCGATCCACTAATATACTTTGGTGTCGGCCAGCTCGCCGAGGTAACACACTTTAAGTATGTGTAGGGGCACATGTTGTCCCTTTCAAACGCCGAGTTATTTTCTATGAAAGTGTCTGTCTTACTACTTGTGAAACACTTTTCACTCCTACAGCACTCGACTTAGTAATACACTTTGGCTGAGCTGTCGCTACTTTCAGGCTATTGGCAGGATAAGTTATCAATTTGAATTATATTAATTTGAATAATTTCAAATGAATAGATCTGCTAAATGAACATTCAGTGACCACTGCGTACTTTTAATTAATAAATGATGAATAAACTTTAAAGGATTACTTACCCACTAAGATGTTTGGCTACAAAGGTGTGATCATTGTAAATGTGTAATTTCGTACCCTTGCGGCGCCATCTAGGCCTTTGAGCTATTGCTAGTGGAACTAAGAAATGCCTAGAAAAATTAAAATTTAATTAGTGCAAATACATTCAAACCGTTCGTAATCTAGGTTTAATGGAAGAAACATTGTCAAAATTATATTTATAGTATGAAATCTGATAAATATATTTGAAGACAATTTCGCTTTAAGGGTGATCTGAGAAAAATATCTGACGAACAATTCGCTTTAAGGGCGAGTACTACAAAGGAGGGACCACATTTCTTGCTAATTCGAAAAGGAAGCAATTTGGTTCGTAAAAATTTGTTTTAATTTTAAGGTTTTAAAAATAAAAGTGTTTCTTCCATAAAACTCTTAATTTTCTCACTTTCACTTACCTTTTAACGCCATTCTCGATTGTCTCCAGGACCAACGTTGAGGCTTCGTGCAAGAAAGTTTTCGTGCTGGCTGATGAAAAGCCTGAGAGAGCTGACGACTCTGAAAGTGAGGATCGTCTAGATTGATCTAGTGTCGGCACAATTAACCGTGGTCCTATATGCAACGTTTAACACAATATACAAAAAACAATGTTGTTGATTCGATTCACATACATATATTACACAAGCGTGTTGTTAATTCGGTGAATGGTTGCGTTTAATTTTGAAAAAAATACATGGGTGAGTGAAGAATGTGTGAAAAGTGCGCAAAAGACAGTTACAAGTGGTTTCGTGTTCATTTCAGTTGACAAAATACAATTTTACATTAATTTGACCCGAATATTATTAACACCCATTTGTTTGTTTGATTTTTTTTTAAATAAAATAATATTTATTAAAATATTAGGTGAAGTTGAAATGGTTGTTCAACCCCAAATTAAATGAAGCGTAACCGAATAGTATTTAGTGGTGTTGACAAAGACAATGAAAAAAGGAAATAAAGGAAAAAAAGATTGTTAATACAATTCGTCGAAGAGTGAATCGATTTCTGGTGAATTTCAAAGTTACCTTGCGACGAGCTGTTGGTAAGGACACCTCGATCGGCTGAAATCGATCGAGTCTCGCCATGAGGATTTTCAGCATTGATGGGGATCATTCCACGATCGGCCGACTTCGCTCTGCTCTTGGACCGTCCAAGACGTCTCCTTAAGGTTCCAAAGAAGTCGCGCTTCTTTCTACTACGTCCCCGGTCGGACTCCTGAATGCTCGCGTCCAAGGAATGCTGGTGTGGTAGGCCACTCATGTTGTGGTTCATTGGCTGCATTCCATGACCATTGGTTTGCCGATGGTGCGGGGATGACTGCGCGTTGGGTTGTCCCAGCTGAATTTCAATATCCAAAAGATTAGAGTTACACTTCACGAAAACATAGTCAATAAACATTTATTGGCAAGGTTAGTTGCTCTGCCCAACTATTCTCTAAGAGGCAAGGATTGCCAAAATTCAACAAACGAAAATATAAAACAATCTTTATAGAAATGAACAAATAAAAAACAGAGGACTCACCGGGTCATCATCATTTTTAGTATCATTGTCAGTAGCATTCTCGGGGTTAAGGGTTCCATTCAATTCGGCGGTGGGATTACTTGCCTGCTCATTATGCACGTCGGCCGACACGGATTTTTGGAACTGATCCTCAACAGCTATACTATCCGTGGGACTGGCCGTAACATTTGTAACTAAGGCATCCATATCTTGTTGTTGGCCAGCATTACCTTCCGCATCGACATCAGATATCTCGGCGACTTGTATCTGACCATCTTTGTTCAACTCAACCTGTGTT
This sequence comes from Oxycera nigricornis, assembly GCA_963942545.1. Lineage (NCBI taxonomy): Eukaryota > Metazoa > Arthropoda > Insecta > Diptera > Stratiomyidae > Oxycera > Oxycera nigricornis. Next base: position 12,747,328 of record OZ012662.1, read on the forward strand.
TGTTTGGTTTGTTAGAGTTTTGTTAGCAATAAAAACCAAATCCGGAAATAAAGAAAAAACTTCTAGGTTAAAAATTAATAGTTTTGCATTTGCACTAAATCTTTTTGCATATTTTTTTCGCCGTACATATCTAAACAATGAATTTTTGATAATGCCTATGCAAACGACTTTTTCAATGAAGTTGTGCTTACAATTTCGTAGACATTCATGGCTTGGAATAGCATGTTGGAGAGTGTCTGAAAAGGACTACATCACAAGGACTTACTTCACGAAACATTTGGATCAAAGCAACACATTGTCGCGTCCCTTAACATTTTCCATAAAAACACTCAAAATCTGGGAAAGACCACACACTGTTGTCACGCAACTATTATTCCAAATCATTAATTCTACAAAGCGTAAAAGCTGAACAACTCAAAATGTTTAGTAACAATTAATTCAAATGAAATTCGCAATAAAACTGGCTATGTTTTTTTTACCAATCAATAAGCATAATGAAATCACAAAATATATTCCGGGGTATTACCTTAAATTTGGATCGATCATTCTGGAATGGGGGAAACAAAAAGAATGAAATAAAACAATGGGAATGATGAACAGAAATCAATTCATAACCGATCAAATGTTAGTGTTTGGTGTTTGCTTAATAGTTAAATTGGACAGGAAATCAATCAAACCAAGGGATATAAAGCGTTCACATTTAGTGTACAACAATTACTGGGAATAGTACAGAATTAATGAGAACAGCGAAGATATTACGATGGAAATGATAGAATTTGAAGTGATTTCCATTGCCGTTTGGGAAGAATATTCAAGCCATTTTTTTATTTTTTATTTAGAAAATAGTTTTACATATTAACTTTGTATATAGAATCTAAAAATGGATGAATATTCTTGATAAAAACAATACTGTAATCTTATTTAATTTTTCTATTTTTTAAGTAATATCCACTCAAGAAACATTGCATGACATAAAATATAAGACTCTACCATCAATTTTGATTCTATTGATTACAAAGGCAGTTTACTGTTTAATACATTTTATTTAATTTGATCATCACAACCAAAACACTAACTCCCACCAATGTTGGACGAAATCATCAGCCTGATAGCACATATTAATGTAAAATTTTATTAACTCGCCACTGGTCATATAACCAATTTAACTCTTTCCATTTAGCTTATTGAAGCAGCAAATGAAAAACCCATGGGTATTGCTAAAACCTTATAAAATTGTCGAAAAGTACTATCCAGCAGTGTTTTAGGAATATTTTGAGCTGTGTCGTTTAAATATGTTTTTTTTGCTGCCACAATTGGTATTGAACTTTGCCACAATGTGCAAACGGTCAGTGTGTGCACGCCAGTAGAACGAAAATAGTCGAGTCACAAAGCCGAGCTGTTTTCAAGCAGAAATCATTAGAGGACAGTATCCCCATTCATAAGAAAGTTAAGATATTTGTTTACACTGCCGCCAAACTATATAGTTTTGGCTCCATTCGTGATTTTGGTCATTATTGCCGTACAATTCAAAATTATCTCAAGAACGTAGTTTCGACAAAATCACGTATCAAAACAAGGTTGTAATCGATGTTTCAATATGCAACAGATGTCGCTGGTTGAATTCACCAAACTCTTTGACACTATATGTCAAGGAAATTCAAGTAGGTATGTATACAAAGAAATGCTTCAAATATATTTTCATGGACTTTTCCTTTGGTTTTCAAGAAGAACAACAACATTCCTGAGATTATCTTCATTCCGAAAAGCTTTTACAAATATTTAGTCATTCATTATCTTGAAACCGCAACTGTTGAACATGTGTATCTGACAAATGAAATCATCTCAGTGCAATGTAAACGGTTCGATGCATTTTGAAATGCGTCAATCGTAAATACGTATTTTTGAGGTAGTTATAAGTAGGCATTACCAGAAAAAATAACGTGAGTTTAATAATGAACTTTGCCGGAATCAATATCAGTCTATCGTTGCAGGATGATTTTAAAATAGTAAACTAAAACTTCTTGGTGATATGAAGGTTTTGCTATTGCGGGTTCGAAATTTGTTCTGTGATTTTGTTGGTATCTGCTGGAAACTAACCCATTCTGCTGCAACAGTTAAACTCAAAGCCAGGCTTTATCTGCTGTTTCTAAAGATGCGAAAAACCCCAAACTAATGTAAAAAAACAGAATATCCAACATGATCTATGAAAACAATAAATTAATTCTGAACACATTTTTGGGGCATTAAGGATTATTTTTCCCAAATAACTGAAGAGAGATTCGAGCCTTAAAAATGAAATCAAGATTGATTCTTTTACATTCTTTGTCATACAATGTAGCCCTTGTTAGTGGTATCTTTCAATTTTTAAAGAATTTAGATTGAACGTGCCAGAAATGTGAAGATACACAGCAACGAATTTTGTAGATTATATTTAATTTTTGAAGTTTATTAATTTGTTCTTGTTTATTAAGATGTCTTTGGATCCGGATATCAGTTTGTACTGATACAAAGAGTTTTTTAATTGTGATTTTTTTTGGTTCTGCAATTTTTGCAGATGAACTGCTATAAGGCAAGATTTGCGTCTGAGCAAACAGTTTGAGGTCATTTAGTTGAAGGTAACTTTTATGTGTTGCACCTAGATTTCAATTTTGAGGAAAACCAAAGCGTACTATAAATTTTATGTTGCCCTTTGCCTTTAAAATGTAGCGACAGACAGACATATAGCTGCTTCCTGCAGTGATTTTCAATCCTTACTTTTTCTATCTTAGTGATGTTAGCGTCAGGAAAGATGTATTTGAGTCAAATACATGTTTTAAATATATATTTGTAGCCATATGAAAGTCGAATCTTTCTTGAAACATTTCAAAAAATTTCAAAGAGACATTTTTCATATATATATATATATCGAATTTTTCTGTTGTAGAGTTGCTCTAAAAGCTTAGGGCTAAACTGAACTACATGAACTTTTTTGAGCGCCCAAAAGTGTAAATGGGAACCATTTCTTTCCTGTAATCATCGCTTGATTATCTCGCATTTTAAAAAGAAATTCTTGCGTTAACATTCTCACCACCTCGTAACGTATGTAGATCGGTTTTTGGACGTGAAAAATTATAATTCGAGAAACTAGCTTCAATTTATAGATAACATTTCGGAGGTAGCATTTCGAAAGTAGCATTTTGGAGCTAGCATTTTTAAGGTAGTATTTCGAAAGCAGCAATTTGGTAGCATTTTCGAGATGCGTCAAAAGATTCATCTTCCATTCGCTGCATTGATAATATTTTAAACAATACTAATTATTTTTTGTTACTATTCGTATTCACTTCTTTTCAAAAAAGTAACATTCAGATCAGAATTTTAGGTCACATAAATTTTCTACGATACATCTATGTTGAGTAAAATTTTGAATTTTTTTGGCATCTAACTTTTGCTTCGCTATCCAAGAATTGTTACAGTTTGTACAGTGAAGAAATTTTAACATTGAAATTCTTTCAGTTTAAGAGGCTGCTATAAATATAATGATTTGCAACAGATAATTCGTTGACTTGGGCTAAATTTTTTTTAAAAATTTCTGACTTTAAGTAAGACAACGATCGCTGTGTATTCACTTTTCTGGCGTATGTTTACCTTATAGCCTTCTACATATTCTACTTAATTCAACATCCTAGTAAAACACTCACCCTTTGCACACTATGTATAATTAAAGTACTCTTGCTAGGATTCCCGCTAGTATTTAGGGCACCATCTTCAATTGCTTTGATAGCAGCATCAGCCAGATCGGCACCATTCTTTAAATGCTCATTTATCATAGGGGTGCTGATTTTAAGAGCCTCCTTCAATTTATAGGGGCGCCTACCGACAGGAACTTCGGCACCTTCGATGAACACAAACTCGACAGTAATAGCACCGTTCACATTCTCCGTTTCATAGGGACGGGGCTGAAGGGCTAGGACTTGTGTTGAGGACGGTCCAACATTGAGCTCATCGATTCCGACCAAACCCAAACCAAGGAATTTTGGTGGAGCATTCACGTTTGCCGGACGATCGTACACCTCGAACAGGATTTCAGCCGATTGTGCTGAAAGATCACTGAAATTGATTTCATATTATTATTTTCTAAAAGGATCCTAACTTGAAATTCTACTTACAATAGGAAGTGTTCATCCCAATACGGATGAGATCCTTGGCGTGCACCAGTCTGGTTCTTCTGCGGTGGCTCGTCCATTTCTACGACACAGTAAGGATCATGGGCGCTGAGCAGACCATCGCCTTTCACTATTTTCACGAGCAATCGCTTTCCAGATGGTACGTGTGATCCGGACAGGCGATTTTGTGAGTCAAGGTGATCCATGTTGTACTGAATAAGCATATCATGATTATTTTTTTCTCGAAATGCAAAAAAATGGTTCAGTTTTCAGAGAAATCGAGAACACAAGAAGTAGAAGAACTGTTGACTTATTTAGATGAAAAAAAAATAAACTAGAAAAACGGGTACTAGTTTTCAATAAAAATTGTAGTAAAGTGTAACTAGATTATTTAAACTACCAGCTAAGGGTAACATTGTAGGTAGGCATTGTACTAAATAATAGGATTTTTTATTTGCATTCTTCATTTATTTATTCTAAACAAAGATTGAATAACATTTGTGTGTGGCTGCTTCAACTTATTAATTTGAAGGTTTCGAATTTTTAGATTTAAGTTTTTTTGCTGCTTCAATGCGAAAATTTCTTTCCACCTTGAATGCAGCTAACCCTTAAAGTGACGCTTCTGAAATTGTAAAAGATAAAAATAATTCAATTCAAGTTTTCAATCGTCAAAAGGACGAGGAAGAAGTGATGAGTCTGTGATGTTCATGTGGATATTTTTTGAGATTGATAATGGCTGCAAGGAAGGTGAAAATTCGGAGGCTAAATCCAAGCTGTTTTTTTAGAGTTTTCTATGCTACAAAAGTGCTCAATCGATTCGAAGAATTTCAAGAATTTGGCAATCATCACGGAAATGCTTATGAATTAGCGAGATTATTGAATATGCAAATTTAATAAAGTAGCCATGATTCATTTTAAAAATCGATGATTTTTTTATGATGATTGAATTAAGAGCCAAATATCATATTCATATTGTATGATCAGGGAATGATTTTTTAAAGTTGCCATGTGTGGCCTCGTTTCTGTTACGAAGTAATATTCAGGAGTCTTTCCTAGCAGTTTCAGAATAATTTTGTCTGGAGGGCTTTGGCACAAAAAGTGACATCCATTCAAAACAATTTTCACTACATTAAACGAAAGTAAATAATGAATATTGATATAAAGATATACAGGTCTTGATAAGTAACCTTTTGATTTAATTAGTTTTCTTGAGGTTAATCTAAAAGTTTTTGGTTCTAATATTTATAAGGAAACTAATTTTTTGGATAGCATTTCCCGATTGGCTTAAACTCTATCTCAAATGAAAAGAAAAATCTATTTCCCAAATGAAAAAAAAATCTGTTTCTCAAATGAAAAAAAAATCCTTTATGCAAATAATAATAAAATAAATCTACTTCTCAAATTAAAAATATTCAAATGAATAAATATTTTCCCAAATCGGATTAATTAATAAAATATCCATTTAGTAAAAATAATTTTTCGCTTGGAATTTTTTTTCATTTGAAAATATAATATTTTTATTTGGCAAAAAGATTTTTTCATTCATTAATAAGATTTTTTTCCTTTCGAAAAGATTTTTCTGCTAGACAAAAGATGTTTTCGTTTTTTTCAAAATTGTTTTTTTCATTTGGAAAATAGATTTTTTCATTTAGACAAAATATTTTTCATTTAGGAACATGATTTTTTTCATATGGACAATGTATTTTGTCATATTTTTAATTGGAAATGTGATTTTTTCAATTTTTTCAAATTTCATGTTTTTCATTAGAGAAAAATGTAAATAAGATTTTTTATATGCCAAAAAGTTTTTTTTTCATTTGGAAAAAAGATGTTTTCATGTAGAAAATAAATTTTTCGTTTGGGAAAAAGATTTTCAGATTTGGGATAGAGATTAACTGAATCAGAAAATGCTATGAATGTATGTATGAAATTGCTTTGAACAGAATATTTTCATGCAAAAAATTGCAGAAATTATTTTGGCCTGGTGTCGTGCACAGGTTTCAAAAGGCACCTCTCCAGAAAAACCCATTTTTCATACAATCTTTTACAATTTAAATGCCTTTTTTACTATGTCAAATGCTACATATGAGGTCATTTTCGCAAACACAGATTAGGATCTATCAATTTTTTCGGGTTTTATCTGAAAATGTCGTAACAATATAAAATCTTTCGCTGTTTTATTCACAAGCTGATACAACAATCGCTTCACAATCAGTTCTTCTTTACAAAACGTGTTCATACCAACGGGAATAGGGGGAAGAAATGGTTGCAACAAACGAAAATAGGATATCATGCTATAACTCGTGCTATTTGAACTAACAACAAAACTAGGAGTTATAGTGTACGCTTTGAACAATTGGATGCTACACATGAATCAACTACACAAATATTTTCGAAATAATGACAATGCATTTTGTCAAAATGGGGTCTAAACATTTCTTCCCTCACCGCTAGCGAATCATAGTATATTGGTAAATTTACAGGATAGTCGAGAGGATCCATTTCCATTGCTCGCGGGCATGTTGAGTAGATCGAGAAATCCACAGGATAAACAGTATTTCTCAAGGCGCTTGTGATCACTTCGCTGAAAGCATAGAATATAGTTTTTTAAATTGATTTTCAATCACAGCCATTGGAAAAGTCCAATAAAAAAATTAAATCAGCGAACGTACTTGATAACTTCTTGCAGTTGTTGCTCATCCTGATCCATGGGTTTGATTGCGCCAACACTATTCATGGCGATACGTATCTGTGAAAAAATAGATAAAAGGTGGATATTCCTTTCAAAGTTGAATCATTGCCCCAATAAATATGCTTACATCTGGATATCCTTCGATTTTCATTTCACCCTTCAACGTGAGGTAGCTCATGTTGATGGAAAGGCGAGCACGGAATCGTGACACAGTCAGTTTGTAGTGTGATGTTTCAAGTTTTCCAGATTTTTGACGCATTGCCTTCACTTGAAGGATGGGTGTTGCTTCACAGTCACATGTGATGATCTGAAAATAAAATATGAATTTATATTTTCGTGTTGAAAATCAAACATAGATCATACAAAATTTTAACTGAAATTTTTCAGGTAGATGCACAAATGACATATACATAGCTTATTTTCAACAAAAAGGATATTATTTCCGGCACAATTTTTATATCACTGGCCAAAAACTTAAAGTGCCGATAATAGACATTACCTGAAGTGCCGATAATAGACATTACCTGAAATGCCGATAGATAGGCACAGTCTACGAGGTTTTTTTTGAGTGAGGATAGGCATTGTATTATAATTCCATTTCTTAATGCTAACATCCGTAGGTGGACAAACTCTTATAACCTAATCAATAATGTGAAGTGTAAAAAATGATTTCCTCAACAAAAAGGTCATGCACTAATGAATGCAATAACTAATCACTACTCGTAAATTTCCCGCATGACTCAAGCAACAAAAAAGGGCAGTATCTGCATCAATGCCAAAGTGATTACTGCATCAAGTGGTGTCGAGTTGCCGAACATAATACATAATTAGGTTACAATGTCGTGAGGAAATTTTACGAGATGGAAAGCCAGATTTGTCCATTCATTAATTTGGTAATAAACACATCATTTTAATGTTTTCAGGACGGGTTTACTTGAATTGTTAGCAATATATTTATTTGGTAATGAATACATTACTTTAATGTTTGAAGAAAGGGGTTCTGCTTTGATGTTTCGCAACATCACAACATTCTTGGATGCATGGGTCTAAAGCGTTAGTCTGCATTTTAAAAATTTATTGCAGACTGATAAAGTGGTTTGGAGAGATATGATATAAGTAGATTTGACCATTGCTGCTTCGAGCTATTGGACACGTGCTTTCGTGTTGGATCCATCAGCTAACCAAACTAAGAATCCTTTTTCTAGTCCCGAGTGTAAAGTTCATCATTCATCGCATTCTCTGATTGAAACTTTGAAAGACTTCAAAAAGCTGAGGTTGTTTCATTATTTTGTCCAAATTAATTTTTGATATCTCTTGTATAGGTGAATGAGCTATTTTTGAGAGGCTCTTTGAAATCTAGAGGTTTACTACCTTAGTTAAATAACATCTACGGCTACTTTCTTCTTTACGTACAGGACAGGTGATAAATTGAGTGAAATTTCAGATGGAACACTTGTATGGAATTTTATGGCTCCAATAATGCTGACACCTGATTATCATTGAATTTTTTTCTAGGATTACTTGAGCTGTACTCTGATCAACTTCCGGCAGTCATACTTTATTGATTTTGTGTGTAAGATAATACTAGGCCACACTTATCACAGGTAACTATTTTCGACTGAAGTGGTTCTGCTTCATTCTCCACCTCAGGATTACCAGATTTGTAAGAGCTTAGATAACCATCTACGAAATACACATTTGAAATACTACGCAGGAGTTAGCTTGGCCTTTGAGCAGCTTTTCAGAAATCAGAACTATGATTTTTTAGAGAAAGAATTTGTTGTTTGGAATTGGTGCAAAAATGTTACTACTGAGCGATTTCAAATGGGAAAACTTCGGATGTGGAAAACTTTTGATGTGGTTGAAAATTTACCCACTTGTTTTGTATGTAAAGCCATGAAGATTCCCCAAGTTTCAGCCGAAAATATGTAAAACTGCACCCAGGATTTTTTTTAAAGTTTTGACTGTTTTTTTTTGATTTTCAAAGTATTTTTTGCATTTTTTTATGAAAAGGTCTAATTTGCTCAAAAAACAATATCCAAAATATGTTTTCGGACGTAAAATGACTTTCTTAATACGATCCCGTGGTTGGAAAAATTTCAAAAAATCGTGGAAAGCCGTTATGTATGTAAAATTTTGATAAATTCATAGTAAAATTACATCGAGGCAAAAATAGTTTAACAGCCGTTAAAAGTTGCAAAATACACTCTACTTTAAGATGCCGAAATTTGTTGTTGGTTATTTCATCATTTGCGCCCTCTAAATCGTTCAAAAAAGTCGATTTTCCGGAATAATCATTAGTTTTCCGACTCCATATCCACTGAAACCTCAATTCTGAGCGGAGATCCGGATTTCTCGGACAATTTTACATAAAAAATAAAATTTTGACCATTTTCCTCACGTCTTTGAACACCCTGTACATCAAACATAATGCGTGAGTTAAAAAACTCTAACAAGCGGGTAAATTTCCAGGCGAATCGAAAGGGGTCAAGTTCCGAAGTTGTCTCAATTGCCATGGAATCGTTCTACTGACAATTTTGGAATAAAAAACATATTTTCTATGGGAGGAGAGACATTTTTGATTTAGGACAGTCATTTTGATTTCGCTAAAATATAAAAAAGCTGTAATTGGTAAAAATTAAAATTACTTTTTAGTTGAGTGAAACCTCTATTATTACTCATTTCCGTAAGTATTTCTTATTTAGTTTACGTGAAATTTAAATCAATACTAATGATTCCAAACGCTCTCCTCGTATAGATAACCATGAACACCAAGCAAAAAAGAACGACTTTTATAAAATGTTTCAAACTGAACGAAATGCAATGTATTCTCTTTGATGAATGTTACCTTTCATCGACATACCGTTTCGAAGTTCATACTATTCATCATTGCAATTAAAAACATTTGAATAAAGTAAAAAACGTGGCAAATCCAACAGCGAAATCCAATTATGTTTGCACATGTTCTATAGCTTGAATGTGAAATTTTAGACAAAGTTCGTTTAGCAAATCATGCATGTTACCCAACCTAATTACAGCATTGCAAACATTACTTTCTTAAAACTTTCTTATGTTCGCAACGGGAAAAGTACATGAGCATATGTAATGAATGGCCCAAAAAATTGCATTCATTGTTCATGCGATTTTTTTTTGTTTAAAAAGTGTTTTTATTCCCAAAAAATTGCATCACGAAAATATATAGTATGTGCATGCAATCACAATAATTACTTTTATTATAAACATCCCTGAGCAATTCAGTCTTTTTTTTTAAAGAAATGGTACTTTCCAGCTGGTTATGCAGATATTAATTGTTTCGGGCTCATAAGTATTTTGTTGGATAATTTATCTATTAAATAATCAAAATGTTGGATTGTAGAATGGGCCATGACGCGACATTGTTCGCGAAAAAGGTAAATGGCCTCATCAAAGCGGGGCTTGCGTTCGGGGGTCTTCAAACCTTTGCTAAAGTTTCATACGTCGAATGTTAACTTGCAGACAATGTATCGACACTTGGTACTTGAAGTTACTTTCGTGGTGTGCTAAACGCGATGACTGTCGTAATTTATTTGGCGCTTGGCCAGCAGCAAAGGTTGAACTTTGCTAGTAACTACGGCAAGTGAAGATAGATACTATAATATGCACTGTATAACTAACTATTGGCGTTTCCGCTGAAAAATTACAACTCAAACTGTTTTTTTGATTGTGTAAAACATTTTTCTGTTTGTAAACATCTGGAAAATTTATAGTACGTTTCTATTTCATAGTTGCACGATATTAATCATAAATGATGATTCAGCTTTGCCGCTTCTAGAAGAAACTAATCAGAAGGAAATAAAAGAATCCAATATTTGAGTTAGAACAATGATTGCTGTTCGGAATTGAACTCATTTAGCTTCCAATTCTACACAACAAACAGTAAAAGTTGAAGATACTTCTAAACTTTATAGAGTTTTAAATACTTCTGATATATATGGCGCAGTGTTTCAAAACAATTGCAGGACTCAGTCAATGCAATAAGAAATAGAATCAGAAAAACTGTAAGTGAATGAGCAACGTTTAATATGAATAAAAGTAAAACTCCAATCGATAAATTTGGATCCTCAGTCACATGACCTTCTACAGCAGCAAAAGCTTCCTCGGTACGCACTGCACGAGCTCGTGTTAGATGAACATTCATTGTCTAATAGATCATTCCATGCACGTGAAATTGCTCTTTTTTAGGGCAGAATATCTCCGGTTCTTTGTCTTAGAAAGTTGCTATGTGAAAGGAAAAAAACTGTAATTTTTTCTCTTCGGAGTGTTCATTCCATAGCTAAGGAATCCTGAGCAAAGCTGTTGCGGTCCATGATGACTCATAGAGGAACAGCACATTATCGTTTGAAATAAAAATATATGAGGCATCCATACCTAGATTCGATTCTCAAAATGTCGTTTTGAGCCGTGATCCAAAAATATCTTCCGCAAATTCAGAGTGTTCTAAATAATCATTGCAAACATGCTTACAGAGAAGCAGCTCGAGAGCTCTAATATAGTGGTGTCTGGGGGAGGGTATATACATGCATATAGGGTTTTTTGTAGAGGAATAGAACATTTCAAAAAATAATAATAATAGCCAATTTTTTGGCTTGATTACTTTCAAATCTAATGGTATTTTGTGTTTAAAAATTATTTCTTGCATATGATCACCGCGACTGCATATTAGGAAGGCCATTCTGCTGGTCCAATTGCGCACCACTTGTTTCAGCAAAGTCGGTCTTATTTCACCAATAACAACGTGTAATATTGGCTTCCAAGCCATCAATAGTTGCTAGTTTATCAGCATAGACAAGGGACTTGACAAAGCTCCACAAAAAGGAGTCCAATGGAGTAAAATCTTATGATCTGGGCGACCAGTTTACATGTCCATTTCTTCAGATGATTCGTCCACTAAAGGTTGGTCCGAATAAAGTAATGGTTTCACGCACTGTATGGCATTTTGCTCCATCCTGTTGGACCCATTTTGTCCTTCAGATGACTGATATTGAAGTTGGGAAAAAAATAATGAATCATTGCTGTTGATATGAAAAAGAAAGGACTAATTATGCCACCGGTGTGCAAACCGCATCATAAAGTGACTTTCTAAAGTTGCTTGAGGATGATCCTTACACCAAAAACGGCAATTTTGCTTACTTACGAACCCAGAAGAAGCGAGTTTCATCGTTAAAAATGATTAGACGATGAAAACTGACCAACTCATTCTCAGCCTATTCATCAAACATACGACGTAAACGATTGACGATGTCCAATGACTTCAATTGCTGTACTACATAGTTGAATTTCCTAGGACTTCTGTCCAAAAAAAATTCTCAAAATTTTCCATGTAGTGGACATGTACAGAAGCCAAGTTGTTGAGAACGGCGTTGAATCGATAAATTTGGATCCTCAGTCACATGATCCTTTACTGCAGCGAAAGCTGCTTCGATACGCACTGCACGAGCTCGTGTTGGATGAACATTCATTGTCTAATAGAGTATACGTTGTCATAAATCTTTCCATCGTATCGCGTAGGTGCTGCTCAGATTGACGATTATGAGTAGGTCTTTGCACGATAAAATTCCAAAGCAAAAATCACAGTGAAGTTTGACAACTAGAACGACCGATATCCATATTAAAGGTTCTATACTTAAAAACACCTTATATATTTCGATTTACCAAATAACAAGTGGGTAATTTGCAATGGCGGCTCGTGTAAATAAAGTTTGGCGGTGTTACTAGTGTTTGATTGATTAAATGCTTCTCGAAAAATGCAGTGCATCCTAAATAATAACAAAAACTGCTAACAAATAAAACAATAATAATGTTACCATGAAATATAGTACATAGCTTCAATCTTAATTAACTGCAAAATAAATTCCTTCTTAGCAGACATATTCAGCCCGTGGCTTTTTTGCTCAGTCAACTTTTAATTCAATTTAGATGTTTTTTAAGTAAATTTATTGCAAGCATGAAGATTTATTATTTTTGAAATCAATGTTTCATCACACCCAAAAATAATTCTCTAGGAAGTTATGCATGAAAATTTTTATTCGATCAATTCTTTTCAATTTTTGTATTTTAAATAATAAATACTAGCGAGACTCTATTGCAATTGTGCGATAATGCTTTTGTTTGTCAGCCCCTAGCCAATGTATACACACGATACTTGAAACACGAATCCTTACAAAACTCAATCACATACTTCACGATTCCCTGCAAATGAAATTGCTCTTTTTTAGGGGAGAATATCTTCGGGCCAGTCTCAATTCGATACATAGATTCAGATTGTTTTCATGGACACTGAAAGTTTTTGTTGCTAATTATGCAAAATATTACATTTCCCCCTGAAGTCACCGCATATTTCTTTAATGGTACTTGGAAAAAAGAAAACTTGCTAAAAGTTTTGATGAGTGTGTAAAAAAGAAAATCTAGACTTTTTAAGATATCCTTCACCCTGCGAAATTTTCACTACAGATACATTTTTTCAGAGCTTATTTGGGGAAAAAGGTCAATGTTTTCAATATAAACAATTTTATCAAACATAATTAAAGTGTTTTTTCTTCAATTTTCTCTAGGAGCTGCATCTCTAAATCCGCATTTCAAATTTCTGTGATATCATTGAATTAAATTGCGAATTTTATCGTGATTTTAAAGTTAATACTCATGTAAGAAAATGATGAATAAGCAGTTTATTTGCTGTTTGCTCACGTTAAATTACATGAATTTAGTTGAATGAAAACTTGAAGGGAATGGAAAACAATAGCTTTTCCGAAGTATGATTATTTTATTATAATTGCTATTGCATGATGTGCATTTTTTTCTTATAATTTTCGCTTTGAAAAATTGCGTGCTTTATTAGTAATTTACGGTTTCCATATAGATTTTTTTCTCATACATTTGTATACAAACAATCATCGTATTTCAAGGTTTTTCTGAACATTGAACTCAACTTTAATTAAATTTTGAAATGGAAATCTTCAAATTTTTATAGAATTATTTGTAAGATTTTCGATTTGTGCAATTGTTTATTTAGAAAACTCTTTCATCTAATATAGATACATATGTTTTTTTCTTTTCTTTCTATTTTAAATAATAAAATGTAAAATTTGTTTATTTGAAGATTTTTTTCACCGGCTGAATGTTTATAGCTGATATCAAGTGGTTTTTATTTGTGGTTCAAGAAGATTCTTTTTACTGTCTACCAAGTATTTATTCGATTCTTATTAAATTTGGAAAATAGTTTAACTAGAAGCATAAAGGATTACCAATAATTTGTAGTTGTAATTTGGTATTTTCAACATTTTTCGTAACACATAAAAATTCAACATAAATGAATATTGATGAGACCAATCGGTACCAAAAACTCTTTCTAAATTTGTGCACTTTTCTCTGAAACTATTGATTAGGGTTTATTAAAAATTTTACAATATCTTTTACAATGCAGCTTAAACATTTTGACCAGAAGAAAAATTTTCAAGAGTTAATAATATTTATATGGCAGCAGCATCTTAAAAAATGATTTTTTTTTGATTTTTTAAGTAAATATTTAATGCCTGCAATCAAAAACTATCTGCACTATTTCATTATATGTCTCGAGATAAAACCTAATTTATCCGGAAAATTGATTTTCCAAGAGACCTTTTGATTCAATTTTCTTGTTTGTATTTACGTTATTAATCAATTTGTCTTATCGAATTCAGTAAAAACGAAATATAAATGAATTTATCCGAAAAAAATTCTTGAGAAGATTGTAAAAATATACTGCTGATAAAAAATTCAGATTTGTGTAAATTTTGACTAATTTCATCATTTCCTTATTCATGAATGGCATGGCAACCTAACTTCAATATGTTCTGGCATATCTTATGGCCAGAAGTCGGATATTAAGGCATTCTTAGATGTAAGAGAGCCTGAATATTTGTTTTAATCCAATACAAAAATCGATTTATATATTAATTTGTTGATACCTATTTCTTTTAAAAATGCTACCAACTTTAAAATGCACTGAACCATTTTAATGTATTTTAAAATCAGTTATAAAAATTGTATCTTTCAGTCAATCATAGTTGGGAAGGTAAAAAATGCTACAAGAGTTACATTTTCATGAAAAACATTTTGTACCTTGAACTTGCGGGAGCCTATGTTAACCATTATTCATTTGAGTAAAATAAGAAGAAATGATTCCTCATTCGATTAAAAGATGTTAAAACATGATTACACAATATTATGTTAAAACATGATTACAAAAACAATATTTTCTTCTGAAGAAGATTATTTGCCACTACGTTATAATACCAATAACAATAATTATCCCATATAGCTTTGTATTTTTGTCAATTGGTCTTGTCTATTGTCAAGAAATCAACTTCTGGAAGATCCCATGAAGATTTATATATCATATGAACTGTTCAGTTATTAATTTGATATGTATATAAAATATTCCGAATTATCTAAAATTCGTCTTAAGGTGAATAAAAAAATAAAACACATATAATAAATTTATTCTTAACTGGTCTGCATGAAATTGCTACACAGAAAACAGAGTACAAGTCAGCGATCCTTAGAATGTCCATGAAAAACGTACGCCAAATTTCATCTAATGTTATGTAGAAGATCGGCACGAAGCTGTGGAAGATATGGATTTTTTCGAAGAAAAAGCATTAGTGTTTGAATAGATCTTCTAAAAACACATCCTTCCTGCGTTTCTAAAGTACCTTATAAACTGTCGTTGATTCTAGGAGCATGTAGAGGCAATTCGTATGTATGCTTATGCCAGAGGACATAAAATGTGCGTCTTTAATAAGAAGGAGGCATATTATGAGCATTTCCACTTGTATAGATTGTTTGGTCAGAAAACTCATCAAATTTAATTTTAATTTAATTTGTCTAAGACCAGACAAAAGGGCTTAAATTAAATTAAAGAATATTATGTTCAAAGATCCCCAACTGAAAAATAGGACCCAACTCATACGATGTTGAGAAGGTAAAAGATATTCAATTGCGGTGAAAAAATTGAGAAATTTGCGCAGGTTTTCCAAGAAAATAAATAGAAAACTTCAGGAAAATAAATAGAAAACTACTGGAAAATAAATCAAAAATAATGAATTGCATAAATCATTTGAATACAACGTTATGTGCTCAGTGCATTTTGATAGCTAAAAAACGATTATCCAACGATAAAATGCTGTACAATTTTCATCAATGATGACTGATACTGAAAATAGAGTATCAGTCAAGTTTTCTAAAGAGGGGAATATGCAAAATTTCCTCAATCACATCAATCCCGGAATCGGAAATGAGTAAATCATTTGTTTAAGTGTCTATTAAATTAAAACATTCATATCAGTCATTTATAAGCCAGAAATGGAAAAGAACAAGCAAAGACTTTTTCATGATGAAAGTTCTTTTGTGAGTGAAATTGCATTTAATAAATATTTTTATCGAGCAACGGATTGACTGTTTCGAATCCCACAAGAATATCAAGCATCATCCTGGCATCTTTTTCAACACCGTATTCTACAGGAGGCAAAATCACGATATGACTAGATTTTAAATACCAGCAGCTGAAAGTTTCATGATATTTTACGTAATTAAAAATAAAACACTAAATAAGTGAGATAAGTAAGACATATTAAAAATCCTTCGTTTCAATATTCAATGAAAAAATAATTCTTCTACAGCAATAACTGAATCCTAACGAACAATAAACACGTTTTTTATCTTCGTCAGTGAAAATTAGATATATAGTTATTTCAAGCCAGAAGTTTGAAAAGGGTTCTTGAGTAATGAACTTTGTAAAGTATCTTCAAAAAGAAAGCAATTAAGCAAGACCATTTTCAGTTGGTGGTAGAAAATATCTCCTTTTTAAGTCCTTTAAAAGCAACGATATGGAAATTTTCGGTCGCAAGCTCGAATAACATAGAACTTGAAGGGATTATGAAAAACTAGCTCTGCGGTTTATAATTGCGGTGATTGAAAGGAGGATTGAGATTAAGAGAACAATGTGTATAAAGCTAAATGTATATCTTATTTATTTCTTTGATCAGACTGGCAGAAGGATAAGAGAATTTCGCTATTCCTCCGTTCTATATTACAAATTTGCTGAATTCTGAAATTTCCGAAAAAAATTCGAAAAGATTCAAACCTTATTTTGCAAGGATCAATCTTCCATGAAAATAAAGTTAGATTTATTATCTTTCCATCAAACTGGATTCATTTAGGTGTTGTGAATTGGGTGAAAATCCTGCTGGGAAATCAATTTTTCACATTCTTAAAGTGTGATAAAAAGACCTATTACAAATCCTTCTAGAATATCTTGTAAGCTCATTAGGGCTCTAGTTTGGAGCATTTTTTCTAGGGAAGAAACGCACAATATTTAGACGTTTTTTTTTAAATTATTACAGAAGTGATATGATAACCATGTTTGTTCCTTGGCACATTCGCTTTTAATTCTTTGAATGACCTGGCTATTATCTCATTCATTCTTGTTTGCGAAGAACTTCTATTGTAGTAAACTTACTCGGCCGAATAATTTTCTTCTGTATGCCATCCACTTGCCAGTAAAAATATGTAAGTTAATCTTTCAAGTTTTCAAGTGTTAATAGATGCCATTTGATTCGAAGCTAACACCTTCCCCGATAACACGTGGTGTGGATTTCGTGAAGAAGAACATCTGAAGCAGTGTATGTTTTCGAGAACAAACGATAACCTCCAGCAGCTGATCTCAGATTTTGAGAACAATCGATGAGGTTTAAATTGAACCAATAGAGTAAAACTTCCCGTAAATCTTGTTTTATCGGCATTTAGTTCGACATTTTGGACCGATTAAAATTTTTTGTGTATTTTCGTGTGTTCACTTTGACAGATCAAATTCAATAGATTTTTGTACGCTCTTCAACATATGACAGCTGTCATTATGACAAAAATGCCGCATTTGATAGATATGAAGTTAGTAACAAATACGAAATTTTTAAATTATTTACCCAATACATGGATTATTTGATTCGCTTATGTCTATCTGTTTATATCAATTTCTTTTAGATCAGCGATTGAATATTGCAAAAACTATTTAATGAAGATATTGTATATTTGATTTTCTACCTAATCTTTTTTCCAACTACCACCATATTTATTCAAATATTCATTCAATCGAGAAATCCTTAATTCAATTAAAAAGAAAAATTTCGTCATCACTTACCATTTCACTTGGGTTTGTTTCGCTGCTGTTACAAAATATATTGGATAGCGTTGGTGGTGGACTATCCGGTAAAATACGAACTATTTCGACAACGACTCCTTGCTGAAAATAAAAAAAAAGCAAATAACAAAACTAATGTTAAGTCTTTTCAATATGGAGTCCAAAAGAAAACAAAAACTACTTTTGAATATTTCTTTGACATAGTTTTGCATTTCGACTTATATGTGACTGAATTTATTGTGGTCGTGTAGTTACATTCATGCATATGAGTTGAAGATGAAGATATCCTTGTAGCATTTGGTACAGTGCCAGAATAAATTGATACCAAAAAGAAGCTATTTGTATGTTTGCCTTGCTTTGTAACATAAAACTTTTAAATGTACACATGAAGTAAAGGATGTTTTCATAAAATATGCAACATCTTGTAAGAATGAAAAACTTTGCCAGAGATACTTTTAGGGTGTTTCTCTTTTTTATTTTTTGCAAACAAGTTTATTTCGTTAGAATTTCTTAAAAGCCGCTTTATGAGTGACCGTCTTTAATGATTTATCAAAAGATGTTTCGTGAGCAACTGTTTCAACTTTGATGCCTTCTCTCAGACACTTGTGTGTATACATTCTGTTTTTATTTCTCAGATACAGTCCTTAGCTTTTAATATTAGGGATTATATGTTAAGCCTTGCATTTTGTAAAAGATAGTCTTTAACCTTCCAATTGTGTATGTAGTTATGAAAAGAAGATGCAAAACGTAACAAAATATCAAATCATGTATATTTTTTCAAGTGTGGGTCATTGGGATCACCATGTAATGGCTCTGGTTCATAAATCGTATCGGAAACGCTAAAGTACCAGCATTCGATAAATTGGAATTCAAAAACAGAAAATAAAGGGATTATTCACGCATTGAAGTAATGGATTCGCAGATATGATGATATTGTAAACAGTTTCCAATAGGAGAACGACTAAGGTATTTACATCTGCACAGATTTTTGAAACGAAAAAGGATATCCAGTTCTCTTGGTTTATTTCCAGAACGAGAATTTCTGTTGCTCTATTTGTTCTCAATCTTTAATACCTTTTTTTCTTCCTTAAAATATTTACTCCTACATATTTCAATGAATATATAATCTAAATTCTTCAAATTCACACGAATCTTCAACTGATTTTTTCGCCCTCGATAGTGCAATTGCTGAGCACATAAAACCATTATTGTATCAAACACTGACTTGCTCAAAACAATTATGGTACGCTGGATTGGCATGAAAGACTTACTGGCGCCATTATGTCTCGTATTGTTATGCAGACATTTGACACCGTGCGATTGTTTTGGTGCTCTAATTTGGAATATGCAATATGAGAGAATATGAGAGCTTGTTTTGTGGAGCTTTAATGTAACCAATCATATTCCAGGATGCATCATTGCCAAGACAATCATTGCTTTTACGATTTAAGGGAGTTACACTGCAGAGAATTTTAGAAATAATCTTATTTTATCTTTTGAGTTCATAGGAAGTTGATTGGTTTTTCATAAATCTTTACTAAAGTTTTTTTAAACAATATTTATTAAAATATTATCGCGAAATCTCTAAAAGGCTAGAAGTCATGAACAGTAAATGGCCAGAGCATGACTTCATTGTACTTGACCCAAAAACTTTTCCTCGAAATAACTTTCTCAAAATTGAAGCACAGAGTAACTTAAAAAAACTGTTGACCGATACGACTGAAATATTAACATATTTATTTCATTTTGAACTTATCAACATATTCAAAATAATATTGGATACATTTTAGGAGAATCATAAAAATTTGAAAGTATTTTTAAAATAATGTTTTTGACAGTCAAAATGTCAAAAAATTGGCCAAAAAGTCGGATTTTTTTGTCGAACAACTAATATTTGTAGAATTTTTTCCTTCCGTTTTGTTGAGTTTTACCAAAAAATTATAATTGTTTTAACTGTAAAGCATAATTATTTTAATGAGATTAGTACATCAGACGATAGACGCCATTTTGGGTGTGGTGTGGTCCATCAACATAAAAATCCAAGTTTTTGACCAAATTTGAAACTTTTTTTGATAGTAAAAAATGTTGTTTTATAAATATTTTTTTCAATTTTGATGGTTAATCTGTTATTTTGGATTTCAAAAAATATATTTTTACCATGAAATGTACGAAAAAACAGTGTAATTTTTTTTCATAAAATTAAATTATTCATTTGTTGCGAAAAACAAACTCCTTAAAAATGAACAAGAATGTTGCTCTTTTTTAGAGTAGCCGCCTTAAATTTCTTTTAAAAAAAAATACTTGGATAGTACTCTGGTTTTTTTTAAACGAATTCAGGTGCATTTATTCGCTTAAGAGGTGCAACAAAAGCAATTCGGCGCCAAATAAACTATCAAGTAAATCTATTAGTGAAAAGATAGTTTCACACAAATTATGTAAGGAGCGATCGGTTTTTGTTTTCTTGCCTAATTAAAATTTCAAATTAAGATCACGATCGTATTTGTGTTTAATTGTGTTCATGCTGATAAAAGAAAAGATTAAGGTTTTGAAATCCTAGTAGAAAAATCACAAAATTTACCAACAGATCATCAATCTTTGTCTTAGTCAATTATTGTTTAAATTTTATTGCATGAAACTTTAAGATAACAGCTTTTTACGGACAATCGTGTATTTGCGTCTTCTTCAGAAGGCTATCATTTATATTTTTGTTAGCATTAGCTTTAACTAAAGATCCTTCAAAAAAGCTGAGGAACAATTGAGGGAAGTCTGGTAGGTCTTCAAACCTTACGGAAAATTATCATTATCTTCCTTACATAATACTGTAATCTCGATTAGGTCATCATCGCACGGACCTTACCTATCCAATGTTTTTTTTTCTTCTTCTTGGAACCCCCACGTTCCAATTTGCTTGCTTCTAAACTGGGACTAATTTTTGCGCTAGCCAATCTATACTTTTTTTGCAAAAGATAAATTTTGTGCGAAAAACCCATTGGATTGCCAGTATGTGCAGACAGTGGAACTTATGGAGGTGCGGTTTATTGATTTTTACCTTTGCATCTTTTCGCAAGGAAGGTGTAATTGGAAAACCGTAATTGCGATTGTACAAGATAGACTGTTGCGAATTTAAATTAAAGTAACGAACGACTGGTGCTTTTTGTTGGTAATTTTGCAATTAACCGTTCGTCATGGCGAAAGTTTTAGACATAATGGGGCCAATAAACGAGTTGCTGTTTTATCGATGTTAGATTTGGATAATTATAGCAATTGCTGGAATATAGATCAGATGCTGCAGAGTTCTTACATGCTACATATCGAAACATGAAAGAATTGGGGATGAGTAATACAGATTTGTTTTTGGAACCGCGTGTACATCATTTTGATCTTCTTCAGTGATTTAGTATATTTAATATTTAATCTTTTTTCTAATTTAGAAATGAAACCTAACTACATATCTGCAAAAATCTCGATAAATGTAGATATTATTCAATTTTGTTTATATGTACTATTATCAGTTCTGATTTTACCTTCGAACTATTTTCAGATAACTAGAACACAAAGTATTGACGTCATTGATTTTCAATGAAAATGTTTTACGTATGTACAATGAAAATAAAAACTCCCAGCATGTTTCTAGACTGCGTTGAAATTTATTCTGCTATGTACCACCTGGCTCCCCCTAAAGTAAAGCACGTCATATAACCATATGTGTTTACAAACATGTTCGGTAAACAGAATATAGATACGATGCTAGATATTTGTAGTATGTAGCAAGCAGACTTTGTTTCTCATAAGGTGTTTACATTATTGTTCAATGCTAACATCCAAGCGAATTTTATAGACCAAACCCATTGTTGTGACGAAAAAATGTTTACAAACAACTATTGAATTGTTTTTCGCCAACATTCAATACTTATAAGTTACATGGTTAGCCAACAAGTTTTTATGTTATTGTTACTATTGTTTATACGGCTTGTTGTTTCATGTTCTCTGAAGTATATTTTCGGGGGAAAAAGTCTATGGCCCTTCAGTTTAATGCAAGATTTTATCATTTTTGATAAGCTTACGAATAAACAATAAAAATTGTTTAGGATTGAAAAGTTTACTCATACTATTTTCTTTCGATGATGCGGAATTTAGTGTTCAAGATTAATTTTCTCGGAAATTTGTTAATTGAATAATCACTATTCATAATAATCGATTGTAAATTACTTCTTATTGTATGGATTGGATTGGAATCATTTAAGAATCCAGTGTCGTGAAAAATTATCGTATATATTATATAAAACAATTTTGGTAAAAATATTCTTAAAAAGGGTCAAATATGTAATTCAAAAGAGTCGCTTTTGAATGAATAAAAACAAGCCAGGAAGATTGAATTTTAAATATCTTTCTCGAAAGCCTTGTCTAACTCATGTATAATTGAACAATATCGATGAACTGTGTTATCCCATTACCAAAAAATTACAGCTTTTTTCTCTTCAGTGTTGACTTGTTTGTGTCAGCTAGTTCTCGAAATACGTTTATGTAAATGTACAGAATAAATTCTGAGCAGAAGGAAGCATTTCTGTCATATTTAAGCAACAATTTTCTAGATTCAAGAGGATGCTAGGTTTTCATTCTAGAATCCACGATTAGAAATTCAAACAAAATACAATATTATTTATGAAAAACTATTTGTAATGGGATTTTGTAAAGTTTTGTGAAATATAAAATGTTATTTTAAAATATCCTTCCATATTTGAATGTGTTTTTATTTTGAAAGAAAAAAAAGCCTGAAAATTGCGATAATAAGTTGAAGACTGCGTGTCAGAAAATTAATATTTTGGATAAAGAAAATGAAGATTTGGTTTAATTTTAAGTCAATTTTTTTATCAATACTTTTTGAGCTAAAGTTTAAAAGAGATGAAGCAGGCAACTGGTCTTATAGAACCGAGAAAATGATAACTCTAGTATCAAAATGCTTTGTAAATATCTGTTCGACATGTACATTGAACTTCTCCCAAGGTATTTCTCGCAAGGTATTTCCTGTTACCAGGGCTGAGTTTAAAGAAAGGTAACAAAAGTTAAAGGTCTCCAAATATTTTTTTTGGAAAAAAATCCAGTCCTTATTTCGAAAAAACATAAATACAAAATTTTGCGCAATCAAATAATTGAAAGTTCTGAGCTTGCAGTTAAAATCAAATTTTTGCACACATACAGTGATGTTCATTAAAATAGAGCCACAACTTTACATACGGTTCTTGTACAAATTTTAGAACAAATTTATACACTTATTTCTCCGCAATCTAAGATATGAACTGTACAATAAGTTTAGTACAACATGTTATGCTTATTTCCTTTAAAGTGCATTTCCATTATTTCGCGGAAACGCACCTCCTGGAAACGTGTCAATTTTGCCTGGTCAGATTAATAGAGCCATTGTGTTTATTTTGAGTGTTTTTGTTTAAAGGAAATTATTGTCAGCCTTTTTGCAATTATATTATCAGGTAATAAATATCAAATTTAGGATATATCCATGTCGAATTTTAGTGAAAATGGGGCACGAAATACATTGTTCTTTGGAGGCAACGACAACAATTTTAACATTACGGGACGAAATCAAATCTCAACGTGAAATAGCTAGAATTGTAGGCAGTTCGAAGAAAATGGTTGAAAATGCATTCAAACCTAAGCCAACAGTGGAAAATCGTGGAGCAAAAAAAAAACGACTCCCCAAACTGATCGCCTGATGATTGCTCACACCTAAAAAAGAGATCCTCTTAAGTCCTCTTAAAATATTAAGATTGAATTAAGGGGCTAGTAACGGTTAGAATGCTAAAAACAGCCTAATTTTCAACATTTTTTTCTCAGCTCCTTGATGGTATATAAATTTTAAAATTTGCATGGCAAAAATGTACATTTTGAAAATTACAAATAAATACACAATTTGAAATAAAAAAATTAAACAGCATTTTAAAGAGGAATGTTTCTTACGTGGTAGTCTACCACAATATTTTGAAGAAATGATCAAAAACAATAGCGGTTGTTTGATTTTTTTTTTTGAAAAATCGCTTTTTTCACATTGTTTCGCTTGTCCAATTTTTTGGGATTGATCTTTGGCCTATATTGTGGTGGATTACCACAAAATATACTTGAATAAAGTAGCACACCCAGTTTGATTTAAATCGGTTCTACCAACCCGAAGAATAAGTGTTGGAAAAACTTCATTTAAATGGAAGAGTCACCAGAGAAGTTCTTCTCTTATCTAAGAAAACTATTAAAAACCGGCTTAAGTTTGCTTCTGACCATATCAATTGGGATGGTCCTGATGACCTAAAACGGTGGAGGAATATCTTATGGACGGGTGAAACGAAAATAAATTTATTTGGTTCCGGTGGTCGGAACTACGTCAGAAGACTTCCGAAAAAAGAATTCCTCCCACAATACACAAAAAACTGTGAAACATGGAGGAGGGAGCATAAAACTATGGGGATCGTTTTCTTGGTACGGAATTGGACCAATTTATTAGATAAAAGAAAATATGGATCAAAATGAATATATTAATGTACTCATTATGTTATAACTAATGGCTCTATTTTAATGACCACCATTGTAAAAACAGATTTTTTTATGATCTAGTGCAGACAAAATAATAAGACATCCTACTTTCATATTAGACCATTTCTAATTGAACGTTTCTTATAAGAAATATGTTAGGTGTATCGTGTGCAAAATTCTAACTAATATCGCAATATCAAATTTAACGTTAAATGATCACTATTAAACCTCCCTTCCCCCATTTGATTGGCTAAATTTTTTAAATGTTCTTCTATGATAGAAACTAATCGACACAAATTTTCATATTTTCTTATTTTCCTATTTTTAAAGACTTTGAAAGCTAGTGGTTTTTTCATTTTTCAAGAGAAGATGACTTGCAGTACTTCGAAAATTTTCTACGAAAAAATTATTCGAATCGCTTTTCTTACGTTCTAAACGCAGACTCTAAACACAAAATTTAGCAGATTTGTTTTAAAAAAAAAAGTTTTTAAAGCCATTATTTGACTTCCTGGAAATTTTGTGTAAGTTTTCAAAACTTTCAGGACCGACTTCGGAGTACATTGATTTTTACGGAAGGTAATTCTCTCACTTGATTCATTTGAAGTGTTGAAAATATCATCATTTTGAACATCTCAAATGAAATGTGCAATGGAACAAAATCTACCATAATTTTTCATAGACGTTGAGAAAAAATTAATATATTACATTCGCAGTAAAACATATAAAATGAGAATATAAAAAATAATAAATGTCGATTATTTTTCGTGATGAAATAAAATTGAAAAAATAGAAAAATTAGGTACGGAGGTTTTTCACATAAACATATCACGTAAAATGTTCCGTATACAATTCACATTATAATTGACCACGTATAAAAAATCCAATCAGAAGATATCAAAGATATTGGAGAAATTAAGTAGCCAGGAAGCTGCGCAATTCGACATATTTTGGAAAGATATTTTGGAGCGATCCAATGCCAAAGTAGGTTGCGATAAAAACTCTTCTGCTTGATATTTGGCACGTTACTTCACAACCACGAGGAAATTGAAGTAATTGCAACAAAAGGACTAATTAAAATATAGTTTTTCAATGCAGGTTGCGTTTCAATTTAGTATTATTTTTTGGATGATCCTAAATTACGAATTCAAAGAAATGTCGAGAAATGTGTATTAAATATCAGCAATATGCATGTAATAGGTATTTTGTATTTCTTGAATCATATTGTTGATTTTTGACTACCTTTAGATCGTTTTACGATTTTGATGTAATTTTTAAAATATATCATATCTTGCCGCATGAATGCGAAGCTCTCACGGTTTAATTTAAATTCTTAAAATTTCTTCAAAAGTATTTTTTTATTATTTCGTAGCGTTCACTTCGAAGTGTAGCCTAGAAAATACGCGAATTGAATGTGAATATGAATTCTATTTTCAATTATTTTTATTTACTATATTTGAAGGCTTTTCCAAAAATGTAACAATAACAAAATCGGTTCATTGTCGACACAGAGATTCTAACAGTCTATTAAAATCGACATTGAACCACATTTTCATACAAGTTCGCTTTCGTTTTCACCATTGTCATTACATCAGTTGCTATTTTCCACGTACTCCAGTCACGAAATCGCGCAATAAAATAAAGCCGCTTACTAGCCAATCTAGCAGGGATAGAATTGTGGAGAATAGTGGTGGCAAAACGATTTTAAGAGCCAGTAAACGATATCGTCATGAGAAACACACAAGAAACGCTGTCATATATCCCCAATCAGAGAATTCAGAATCCCATAAAAACTTATCTGCTAGCCTTCCTAACTACTAGAGTTAGCCTATGGAAATTTTTTATATATATATAATGGTTTGTTTTGTAGCTGTTGTAATTTTCAGCGACTTTTTATTGCGAGACTATCATTTGCTTATGTTCAACGTCCGCGACAAAATGGCTATCAGATAGATTCAAGGCTATCGATGTTTAAGGGTGCATAGTTTGAATTGATAATCAAATTGTTTGGATTATTAAAATTTCAAGGGCACTTCAGCTGAACTAATTTGAGTTATGCAAGAACGGAACGCCCATAAAAATTGTTTGATGATGAGGAATTGATAAATATGTGCTTTATTTATTATGTAAACTCATCAATGCTGACATGATAATCTACACTAGTTTTGATAGTCAATTTTACATCGAAAATGGCTTTCCTTAGTTTTTTGAGTCAAGAGAGTTTTAATTTTTTAAACATCCAAATTATGATTAAAAAGAATGTACAGAGTTAAGGTGATAGGCATTTAACTTTGCTAAATTTATCAAAATAAACGCTTTATATTTTTTTAAGCAATGTCACCATCAATGATACTTGAAATTCTACAATTTCATGGTTCTACAATTTCACCATTCAACATTTTAACCCTTCTACAACATAACCTTTCTATAATTAAACCATTCATTCATCACATACGAATCACAGTGGAATTCAAAGACGTGTTTCATCAAAAATTCCATAGCTATCTTCTCATAACAACCAATTTTGAACTTCGACTGCTCGAAGGCCAACTCTGTTTGGCAACAAGATTTTCCGATATAAAGCTCAAAGGCTACTTGAATATACTATTGCATCATACATTTTCGGCTAGTCAAACTAAATACTTCCCCTTAAATGTTATCACTAAAACATTACGCAATATGCCGGCCTGACCAGAACGTAAAACGGCGACATAATTCAGCTTGAAAAAATTTGGTATTCAAATTTGGCTACGTTGTTGCGGATCAATTCTCAATTTTAGTAGTTCATTTTTTTCATTTCTTCCAAATTGGAATATATTCAAATTTCCCTCAGTACCCGTCCCAAATCATCAGCATTGGCAGTACTAAATCCCAATTTAGTAATTCCCCACACGCGCTGTCTCTCTTGCGAGGTGAGTTTAGGTGATCGAGCGCGAATCGGTTCACTTTGCATGCTGTCGCCCTCTGATTGGCCGAAAAGACTCTGACATATTACCATATATGGTAATAATTGGAGCAAAAATGCTTCAACGGGTGATCGCGGTGAAAAAGTGTAGGAGGTGAGTTGACGAAAGAGGGAGTTGAAAAAGTGGTGTTGACCGAGACGGTCACGTTTGGGTTTTTTGGGGTCGGTGTCAGCTTGCCGAGCTTGTTTTTGGCTAGATAGTTTAGAGTGTTTTACCGGATAGAATAGTTATTGTATTAACGAAATTTGGATAGATTTGAGTTTCATTCGTGACAATACACAGAAATAATGGATGAGAAATCCGAAAATTGGAAAACCAGCCGCAAGCAAATTAGCAGACGCATATAGTGAGTTGGCCGGGATATCGTTTGGAAACAGCCATTTTAGATGCCGCCATAGCGAATTTCAACAAATCACTGTAAGTTCACATGAAATTAGCGGACGATAATCAGCATATATTGGCTGCAATTCACGACGAAATCAGTCTTGGACCTTCGATGCAGAACTCGTTGGACGATTGCATACTTGAATTGAAGCGTGTCTCGGAATTGATCAATGCAGAAATCGGAGAACGAAAAAAAAACAGGATCAAACGGAGGAGGAAACGAACATAATAGCAGATTTAGAAGAAACCAAGCACGATATCCTCGCGAAAATCGGCGAGGCGGAAGTGCACCAAGTCGTTTCGCATCACTTCTAATAAGTATTAAACTGAATCGAATCGAAATGTTGAATCAACCAACTGGACGATAATCGTGGGCGTCAGGTGCGTCAGATGCGTCTCAATGTTAACCGATTGTGTGTAGAATTAAATTTACTAAATTACATAAGTGAAAATAATATGAAGTGAGTTTTTCTTCATGGTTCTCCTCTCCTCAGCATGTATGCGATTGGGTTTTTGTCCGGTTATAAAAGTTTCTTTTGTCGATGTGCATTTTAATAGCCCACGACCCGGTGAGCTAGCCGGTTTACAAAACATTTTATCTATGGTCGCCACTATGCGACCACTGTTGGTGGGTGCTCCGCACGGGTACCTCCTCTCGGCGGTCATCGTCCATGTTGCGTCCGAAGTGGCGGAGCACATGGAGGATGACTGGCTGGGAGGGAGGTGAAGGAATGCGGGGCACCCAACACATGGCGCCCAACGTGGGGCCTTTTGCCTTTCTAAATTACTAAATTCAAGTTGCATAGTGTAGTCGAAATTCGGAAAAGTGTCGGGTAATTCGCGTAGTTTGTTTGAATCGGGATTGTGATTATCTCAATCACACCCAGTAATCGCTTCCACGTTTGAAACCGTCGCAATCCCTGTTTCGACACACTTCTATTAAATTTATAAAATAAATTCACTTTTAACTTGTAGTCGTCGGATAATTTGTTCGAATCGTGAATCATCTCGTTTTACGTACTTCACATTTTGTTGTGACACACAATTTAAGTGTCTAATTAAATTTTGTATCTGATCGCGTATTGTCTGTTGGTGGGGAGACCAAATATATCCTTTAATATGTATATATACTATATAATCACTTCATGTTATTCCGATTCGTATGTGAATCGACACTAAGTCATATTTTTGTAAATACTTTTGTAAACACTTTTGTAAAACACTTTTGTAAAATACTTTTGTAAAAACTATGTACAATAATTTAAGTCAAAAATTTATGTAAATTCATGTAAAACTATTGTAAACTATTGTAAACCACTCACACTCCTACAATCGGTTTCGGTAGTACGCGTTTAGTATCTTCGCCGCGTTTAATAGTTGAACATATCGCCAGTGGCGTATAATTGATATAGTTAGCGTAGTTTTGTGGCGTTTCGCTATAAGCGAGTAATTTGGATCGCCTTTTTGAGTTAGCTAGAGTATCGTTAAGTTGTAATATAGTATCGTGTACTATAGTATCGTATAACATCGTATCTTATCCTATCGTTTCGCGTAATATCTTATTCTGTAAAATACCTTAAACATTTTCTTTCTATTCGCTCGAACATTTAGTCGCTTTATCACTTAACTCCACCCATCATAACCAACTACTATCGTGGTTCTATATCATTCTATCCTGCGACATGGATATTCTTCAATCCTTTCTTTCGAGTAAGGCCGTTGATCGGTTTTCCGCCAAACTTGCCCCGAAGTTTGTGCCGGGAACTATTGTTCGACCTGTGTGACAGGTTGCCTACGAAGTTCGTGATATGTCCGGTAAAACTCTTGGTGTATGTCACGCACAGGACATTAAGAGTTAACTTCGATCTGTATATTTTGTTGATAGCCATCTGTATATATATCGTACATATATTAGTATGTCAATTTTTTTGGTGAGTTTGTATATATCGGTAATATTTAGTACAGGACGTGGTCCCTTATAAAATTAGTAGTCCAGTGAGTTTTCCTAATGGCCTCGTCGTGTGACGTAACGGTTGCATTAGTGTGGACGTATATAGTTAGTTTGCTTCGTGATCCAACGAGTTTTCCTAATGGCCTCGTCGTGTGACGTATCGGTTGCATTAGTGTGGACACGCATATTAGTTAGTTTGTTTCGAAGTCCAATGAGTTTTCCTAATGGCCTCGTCGTGTGACGTATTGGTTGCATTAGTGTGGACGGGTATTGTATTAGTATATACATCTGCGTCGCATATAGTTAGGTTGTACCTTATTTAGTATCTGTTCATATATCCTTAGGTTGAATAATTGGGTTTGGAGTCTTAAAATGCTAGAGAATTGACGACCTCTGGGGTCCCTAAACTAGTCCGCGTTGAGCGTTGACGTCTTTATATAATGTAAATATTTTTTTTTGGTATATCTAGTATCATATTATTAATAATTGCTCACAGGAAGTGAGACCATTTTTTTTTTGTGTGTTCTAACCCTAGCTCTTTATCT
Source organism: Oxycera nigricornis (assembly GCA_963942545.1). NCBI lineage: Eukaryota > Metazoa > Arthropoda > Insecta > Diptera > Stratiomyidae > Oxycera > Oxycera nigricornis. The sequence continues at coordinate 12,777,754 of OZ012662.1, forward strand.
TTCAAATATTACCCATTTTACCTATCGGAATCTAGTGTTCCTCATCTTTTCAGCTCCGGTATACAACCGTTTCAGTTGCTAGGCAACTTTCTTAGGGGGAAGGGGGGGTTCATATTGAACTCAAAATGTATGTATTTGTCTTCGTCTTTAAGTTCTGGTTTGTTTCTTTGGCTGATTCGAGACTGGGGTTGAAGTCTGTCAGGTTAGACCTGAGGTTCTCTATTGGGTTTCAGTACAGAGGGCAACGGTCGATCCTTTGTCGTTAGTACAGCTCAACCCCAGTGTAAAACTCGGAAGGTACACCATTTCGTTTTTCAGTGTCGTGTATTGTCCCGGATATCTTGTCGTAACATTATCTCTGATCTGTAATAGCGATTTCATTACTCATCTTTTCAACACGCCCGTGTTTCATTTTGTTTGATAACTCAGTAACCCGCCGTTGATAGGTTCCGTTCCGGTTTTGAGCTACTTCGACTACTAAGTTAGTTTTGAAGGCTTATTTCGGGTAAAACTGTCGATTGAGTAGAGTTACCTTAACGTAATACCGTATCGAGGAAATTGCGTGAACATGTATGATGATTTCGACGTTAAGACGTTTTGACTACATCTGCTGAGTTTCACGTAAGACTTCCCATTTTATTAAAACCCTCCTGGTTCGTTTGAGTGAGCATGATGATTTCGACGCGTAGACGTTTTGATTACATTTGCCTAGCCTCATAACAACCATGAGATCTTTCATTACTTAGAGTTCATACATAGCCCGGCTTTATTGTGGAGAGACTCTTCTCAGGGCGGGGTCGTCCCCACGTTCTGTTGCGGATCAATTCTCAATTTTAGTAGTTCATTTTTTTCATTTCTTCCAAATTGGAATATATTCAAATTTCCCTCAGTACCCGTCCCAAATCATCAGCATTGGCAGTACTAAATCCCAATTTAGTAATTCCCCACACGCGCTGTCTCTCTTGCGAGGTGAGTTTAGGTGATCGAGCGCGAATCGGTTCACTTTGCATGCTGTCGCCCTCTGATTGGCCGAAAAGACTCTGACATATTACCATATATGGTAATAATTGGAGCAAAAATGCTTCAACGGGTGATCGCGGTGAAAAAGTGTAGGAGGTGAGTTGACGAAAGAGGGAGTTGAAAAAGTGGTGTTGACCGAGACGGTCACGTTTGGGTTTTTTGGGGTCGGTGTCAGCTTGCCGAGCTTGTTTTTGGCTAGATAGTTTAGAGTGTTTTACCGGATAGAATAGTTATTGTATTAACGAAATTTGGATAGATTTGAGTTTCATTCGTGACAATACACAGAAATAATGGATGAGAAATCCGAAAATTGGAAAACCAGCCGCAAGCAAATTAGCAGACGCATATAGTGAGTTGGCCGGGATATCGTTTGGAAACAGCCATTTTAGATGCCGCCATAGCGAATTTCAACAAATCACTGTAAGTTCACATGAAATTAGCGGACGATAATCAGCATATATTGGCTGCAATTCACGACGAAATCAGTCTTGGACCTTCGATGCAGAACTCGTTGGACGATTGCATACTTGAATTGAAGCGTGTCTCGGAATTGATCAATGCAGAAATCGGAGAACGAAAAAAAAACAGGATCAAACGGAGGAGGAAACGAACATAATAGCAGATTTAGAAGAAACCAAGCACGATATCCTCGCGAAAATCGGCGAGGCGGAAGTGCACCAAGTCGTTTCGCATCACTTCTAATAAGTATTAAACTGAATCGAATCGAAATGTTGAATCAACCAACTGGACGATAATCGTGGGCGTCAGGTGCGTCAGATGCGTCTCAATGTTAACCGATTGTGTGTAGAATTAAATTTACTAAATTACATAAGTGAAAATAATATGAAGTGAGTTTTTCTTCATGGTTCTCCTCTCCTCAGCATGTATGCGATTGGGTTTTTGTCCGGTTATAAAAGTTTCTTTTGTCGATGTGCATTTTAATAGCCCACGACCCGGTGAGCTAGCCGGTTTACAAAACATTTTATCTATGGTCGCCACTATGCGACCACTGTTGGTGGGTGCTCCGCACGGGTACCTCCTCTCGGCGGTCATCGTCCATGTTGCGTCCGAAGTGGCGGAGCACATGGAGGATGACTGGCTGGGAGGGAGGTGAAGGAATGCGGGGCACGCAACAACGTGTATCTTTATTTGATCTTAATTGTATTTCAAATTTGGATACATTTTACACAAGTGTGTTTGGACTGTTTGTATTTGATTTTCATAAGCAATTAAACAGTTTTATTGATCGGAATATCATGGTTTTGTGCTGATCCTTTAGGAACCAATAGTATGTATCGAAGCATATCAGTCTGTAATACATACATAGAAAAATTGCGAATATAGGCCGATTGTTATGAGAAAATCTTTAGTAATTCGATAATTTTACATACAGTACATCTGTTTTTCGTTGAGTGAAGTTCTCATGATATTTTGCCTCAGTAAATTTTGATGACTATTATTTTGGCTGCATTATATACTTATAAACCAAAAAAAAAAAAAATTTACTCAGCATCATGCGATATGATGATTATGATTTCAACTTGTCAACAATGGATACCTATACCTATACATCGTTATTTTCATCGTTTTAGGTATTGAGTCAATAAATATTTGCGGATATACTTTTTAAAAAAATGCTACTACGTTTTAATGGGGGTTGTACCGGTTATAATTTTGAAAAATCAATTTTCCATGTTCCAATTTATTATACATTCAAAAATCAAGTCTTAAAATTTTATTAAGATATTCCCAAAAATAAAGAAGTCACGGCAATTTTCCCGCACGCCTTTTTCGCTTGGAAAGCGATATTTTCGATAATCGAAACTTTAAACGCGTTTTTCTCGAAATGACGTTTTTCCAACTGTGGACACTTATTTTCCGGATTGGCCGAACCGATTGAATTCAAATTTGGTGACTACTTTATTGAATTATCTTGTGTGGCAATCTACCACAATATAGGCCTAAAATGAGTCCCAAATAATTTGGGAAGCGAAACAAAGTGAAGAAAGCGATTTTTCGAAGATTTCGAAAATTTCGAACTGCTTTTTTTTGATCATTTTTAAAAATATTGTGGTAGATTACCACGTAAGAAACATTCTTCTTTCAAATGCGGTTTGGTGTTTTTATAACAAATTCTTCATTCCTGGGATTTTCTGCCTGCAGTGGGATGAGGCATTTTTCGAGACATCAACCTTGGCGCCCTCTATAAATTAGTAGAAAAACGACAAAAATAAAAAGCTAATTTTTTTGTAATCTCCAAAATGTGCGTTTTACTCATGTGAATTTTAAAATTCATATACAATAAAGAAGCTGAAAAAATATTGAAAATAAGGCTGTTTTTTTAGCATTCTAATCGGTACTACCCCCTTAAATACAGTATAACTCTATTATAGTGCCGCTTTATGGGGATAATACGTCGAGATTTTACAAGCGGGCCGACGTTACTGTAGAAGACGCTACAAATATGAAAATCTGGTAGAGAATATGAAAATCCTACGTTAAAAGCAGGTTGACGCTATAAACGAGCGATTTTACAAGCGAATCATACTGTACCTGTGGTATATATGAATGAAACCTCGTCAGTCAACGGATAATATCAATCAAAAAAATATTCACCCAGTTTTTGCAGATTTTTAGCCATAAGTAGTAGCAAATTTGATGCTAGACGAAAGCACCAAATTATGCTAATTATTTTATGTGTATTTTGTGAATGTTTTTGTCCTGGAAAATCTTCAAACTTACAATTCATAAAACATTTTTGGTATCTACAGTGTACTCCGGAACTCACAAGATGAAATAAGGCAAAGCTGAAGCTACGTTTCGAAAATGAGTATGGGAGCGAAAGGGGACTAAAAACGGTTCATAATTCTTTGAATTTGAATTGGTTCAGTTTGTCAGGTGATAAATATAAGAACAAAGTCAGTGAATACGTTTTAGTAAGATCGAAATATATGGCCAGAATAACAAGATTCTCTTTGATAAGCAGGCACTTAAAAAAATTAAACTTAAGGTTATAAAATTACCAAACTAAAGGTAACAAAATAACCATGCATAGTTATAAATATCATTTCTCCTTCAATTAAGGAATTTCTGAATCAAATCGTGTAATTTCTGTACCAAATTAATTGGTTGGTTGTAGTTGCAGGCCTCTTTTCTCAAGAGGTGATTCACTTAAGCAACGACAGTCCCATTGAGATAGCACAAGAAGATTGGATCGGCACTAGAACCTAGCTATGAACATTAACCAAAATGATGCTTTTCCAAATCAAATTCATGCTTTCCCGAATCAAATTTACGCTTTTTCAATATCAATTTGATTACAAAAGTTTTAATTTGATTTGGAAGAGCGCTTATTTCATTTAGAAAATAGTCAATTTGATCTAGAAATTAACAGATTTTATTCAGAAAAAACCTGAATTGAAGAAGGAAATGCTATATAAGTATCGCTATCATGGTTTTTGACATACATCCTTAATTGAAAACTTTACAAGACAACAAATTTAAGCACCATTGTTTTTGTACAATAAATTCAAGTGAAATTTACTAGCCTTTATAAATGTGCGATTGATGTTTCTAAGGAGTGAACGACTTTTTTATTTAAATATATAAATAGTAATAATCCAGATTCAATTTGCTGTCTTGTAAAATTTTAAGTGTGGTCATGAGATGCATTTGAGCCAGAGTAGAGATATGTCCCTTTCATTGTATCATGTACATAGTTCAACAGCCTATCATGGGTTGGGCATGTGGATAAGAATCGCTTCTGGTGCAAACGTAGAGGCATCCCCAATTTAGGATTAGAATTTAGCTCAGCGTCCCTTTTCGAAGATGGGTTTATGAAGACATGGCAATCAATGCCCTCTCCAACAATAATGGAAGTACAAGTCCTTGCTAAGTGCAGATTCAGAAATCTTAGTGGCGGAAGTGGGATTTAGCTATCTCTGCCAATTGCCGGTCATTGAACCAGGCTGCATATGCTCAGATCCACACTGAACTTTCATAATTACCGGAGAAGATTCCATACTCAAAATTTGATGATTTCGAGGTGTACACATTAAAGCTACTCGTATATGGTGACAATTAAAACTACCGAGTTTCACTTAGATAGGGTCATCCCCGCATCTGCAAGAAAATTTGATTTTCTTGAGCCAAGGTATATACATGGTACAAATTGAGGCTTGTAAGAACGTTTAACCCCTTCTCATTACTATTTCGGTTGAACCAACTATAGATAACCATCCTAAGGCGAAGGGGATGGCACTTTGCAGAGATTTCCTTAAAATCGTCCGGGCATTTTCTGCCAGTAAAGATGTATTTGCATCACCTCTCTACGTATAACACCGCCAAGATACACTTACTACCGGCTAAGTGAAAAAAGGATAATACATCAGCAGGAATTATTCTGTAGCCTGAAGCAAGAAATTGTATGGGTGAGAATAATTCAACCTGAAATTTAAGACTGTATACTCAATTTTTGAATTACCCAAGCTTTTAACGAATTTTAGATGTATATTTCTTATCTTGGCCAATCAATAATCAAGTCGTTCTATAATGTAATCAACATTATATGTAGAACGACTTGATAATGTATTGTCAAGCAAAATTATTTTGTAGATTATTTTCATCATATTTCATTCCAGACAACATTTGCAGAATGTATTGAAAACATGGCATTTCGATATTAAAATCATGTTTTAAACATCCCCAAAAAGAAAATATTAAGTATTGACTAAGATGAAAAACACAAAAACTGTAGAAATTGATTTCCTCCAAGAAAAAAGAGGTGTCGAAAACCGTTGTTGATTTCAATGTTGACACACATTTCGAGGGATTCCTCTTGCTACGTACAACAAATTCATAAGTTTTGATAGGAACACATTTTTAAGATTTAGTTAGATTGACAAAGATACAACGGCTTTAATTTATTTCTGCATTCATATTTTCCAAAAAACAACTCCAAAAAATTGATTACACAAAAGCTGCAAAGCAAGCGATTATTAAGCATTTTATTCAAGACTTTCAATATTTTCTAATAAACTCCTCTGTCTATTCGGGCAGAATTTTTTATAGTCTTTAACGGGGAGTTTTTCAGCCTAAATTTTTATACTTTTGTTCAACTAAAGGCCAAGAGTTCAATTCAATGTAATTCGTATTACTAAGATTTTTAATAGAGTCAATAACTTGAATTTTGTGCAGCAACATCGCTTTGAAAGTCGATGATAGCTTATCTTATTATTAAACTAATTGATTTTTTGTGTGGAGAGTATGAATTGAGTGGAATTGATAATGTACAGCTTTTGGCAATTGCGTTTGGTTCTAAAAAATTCAAAAAATTTTAATGTTGGCCACTTTTTTTATAACTCTCCATAAAATGAAGGATCATAATATGTATTTATTTGAAAGATGAACTAATAATCATGTAGTGCTTACAGTATCTAAGCGCAACATAAAGTGAGCTATTAAACTGAATTTTTTTCCAACAAACCAAAACTTCAGCTGCCCTTGATTTCCAATCATTCATTTTTGGACAAAATTTCACCGCGAACCATAAAATGGGTTTGTTATGACTATATAGAACTTTGCTTCCCAAGTTTTGTAAATAAGGAAATGACGAAAAGCAAACAAAGTGCCTTAATCTATTTAATGTTACTATTTCCAGATAATCGACTGATAGAACTTTGATAACAGCCTTTAAATTGAATTTATGGCCCCCACTCAAGGTAACATTTGTCCGATTAAATACCAAAAATATGAACTCACACCCAAAATTTCACTTTTTAATCCCGTGATTACACAACATTTGGCTCCGGTTTGGCAACAATAAAAGACAATCTGCTAATATTCAGACAGGAGGTCAGGGCTGAAATTTTGACCTCCTAACAAATAATCTATTAGTCGTGCACAGGCTTTGTGCCGATTGGCTTCATAGGTCACAGTGAGATACATTTCACGCGGCTGATAGTCCACTATCATGCAAAGCATTTTCGCATGACCTCATTCGCAGAACTTCCACAATACTCCTAGTGGTGCTGTTGATTTGACCAAAACTTGGCTAATTATAAATATGATTCTTCTGTTTCTCATTCCATCGAAAGCGTTCAGCTACTAATTTCGCTAATTAGCCCGGACGAGCCACCAAGTTGGCGCGGCTCAAGATGGGCGAAATGCGCCTTGTAGGGTGGCGGAAATGTTAAGGGGTGGTTTGAGGTCAACAGCAAGATACGGCGCTTGAGGTGATGGGACTGCGTAACAAATAATTCATAAGATTGTTTAGTGCAAATTAATGCTCAAAGATAGAATTCAAAGTCGTGGAGATGAGCCTTGATGATGCATGACTTTCGAAGCGGTACTAGACACGCAAGAGTTGTGGTTGTAGCAAGTACGTGCTGCAAACAGGGAAACATTTCCCGTACACTAATTGTGATGGATTTCGATTAATTGAGTTAATTCTATGTTTGCGGGAGCCAAAATTTATCTTATCTTGCATTATTACGGTGCCAAGTAGGTTTTCTCGAACGGTTTGCTAATAATTCAAGCTCACAACGGTTTCAAGCTATTAACTGCTGATTTGGAACCATCTTTTACTATTTTATTGGTTTTCCTTTTAGTTTTTTTGCTAAGACGAAATATATCACCAGTGAAATCTGCAAGTCGTAGGTGAAACACATTTTTTTTAAATAGAAATCTTGAAAAAGAAACAGTTCCATCTTTTAAGCATGTTTGAAATTTTCTTGGAAATAGACGCCCCAACAAGTTTTTGATGGTTTTTTATTTCCTCGGCTGCAGATTTCTTCTTCAGTCTGATGCCCAAGCTTATAAATATGAGGTATATATTCCAAACATATAAAGTACTGAAATTTACTCAAAACTTTTGGCCAAAGCTATTTTCGCAAATTTCTAATTACAAAGAAACAAAATATTTTTAGAAAATGTAAAATATTTCATAGGAATTTTATAACAGAAAACTTTTGGGAAACTTTTTAAAAAAAATGTTCTTACCGGAAAATATTTCGCTAAAAAGTTATGCTTGTAATAAATTTTCTTGCCTAAATACATCTTGACAATACTGACTCCTAATTATTATTATTAAGAATCTCACTATGTTTTCTTTGCCAAAATTTAGGTGCAATTAAAAATTGATCAAACCTGACTTATGAATTGTCTTAGGTTGAAATTAATTAAGAAGAGAATTTCAGCAAATTTTATTCTACGATTTTTTGAAAGGATTTCTTCTTGTGGAATATTTGGCAGAAAAAATTGCGTTAGATTCTTGCTTGTAAAGTTTACATTAAAATATATTGAATCATTTACTTCATCAAATAAATAAATAAATGAATAAACTCGTGGCTTTATTTTTCATTTTAATTCTTTTATATATATTTTTAAGAAAATTTTGAACCAAAACTTCACATATTATCATCATCCATTTTTCGAAAGTGATGTGTCGTAAATTAATTTTATCGCGATATTTTCATAAACCTACTACCGATTTCTTATTTTTTCCGTTTAAGTATGTTCTGAAAAATTATTTATATTAAATTCCAGATATTCATAATGCTTCAAATTTGGAAATTAAAAGTTTTTATTTATTATTATTTATAATTTCACATAAATTTTGCATTGATTGTTCCGCAAAGATTTTTCTCCATTTTTCGCTCCACATTGAATTTCACCACAAAATTTCGAAATCCAATTTTTTTTGAAAGTACTGTATACATTTTCTGTTTGATTTTTGTGTTAAATAAATGTTTTCAAATGAATTTATTCATCTGATTATCACATAGGAACAAATGCAGCCATAAACACGCTCCAAAATAAATTTCATATAAAAATAGTTAGGTTTTTTCTATGCTGTGATGATGAAAAACAAGTCCAATAAATATTCATATCTCATATTCAAATACACCATGTAATACTTCTGCTCATGTCTACGTTTAGAGTACTATTATACAAAGACAAATTGTTTTTACAACAAACAATGTCAGCAAAAATGTGTCCTATTGATTTTCTTTTCGCACTACATTATCCTGTGAACGCAACGTGCCAATGTTTATGTTCATCAGCTAGAAAACTGGGCGCCATAGTGTCGTACCCTTTCTCGTGTCCTCTGGACTTAATCGCTATAAAAGAAGATATCTTGTTTGTTTCCAATTTCACTAGATGGTTCCAAGGATTACTTTCTTGCACGAGGAAAGACGCGGCAAAGGGTAGTGCACTGCTGTGAAGCAATTCGGAAAAGGCCTTGCACGAGCTTTCAAATTAATCCGGCATAAATTAACTTTGCAAAGTCGAAAACAAACAAATCAGGATAAGAGACACATTTTCCGAACAAAGATTTATATTACTTTTTTGTGCTGCCGTTGGAGAAGTATTTGAAGTGGACTCGTTGTCTTTGGCAAAATCTGGATATAACTGATTTGGCACGTGTTTGAGGGCTCAATTTTTGTTGTCGTTACAACAGTTAATAAATAGGTAATGTTTTATTTATTTCTAATAAATATTTGATCAAATTAAATATTCAAAAAAGTTAGAAGGACCTTGAGTAAATATTTTCATCATGGTTTTTTATAAAGCATAAACAGTGAAAACTATTGTTTTAACCATATTTCCTTTTGGGACCACATCCTTAATTCTGTTAAAATCTGTCTTAAAAATTATTATCCACTTAAGAAGGCGAAAAAAGACCTTTTTTCAAGAATTTGTTTCTCAAATACTTTATTATATATTGAAATGAATCTTTTTAAAGTATTTTTTCATAATTGAATAATACAAAATAATGAAAAAAAATATTTATTATTCTCTTTTATAGAGGGCGCCGAAATCAAGCTCTGAGAAAATCGTTATTCCACGGCAGAGAGATAATCTATGGATCTGAAACAAAAAACAAAACCGTAATCCGTTTTCAAAAAAATCAGTTTAAAAAAATGGCGGACTTTTGAAAAAAATGTCAAAAACCGATCCTTTTTTCGTAGATTTTTAACGCCAAAATGTTTCTTCTCCAATTTTTTGATCATATTCTGGTGGATTGCGGTGTAATATTCTCTAACAAATAAAATGCATCAAAGTTTTCGAAAATCGGTTCGGTAGATCCGGAGATTATCTCTATGCCATGTTAAAAAACGTTGTTTTGCGAAAAACGCGTCTAAAGTTCCATTTTGCTGATAAATATTTTTTTAAAAATGAATAATTAGACATTTGTCAAAACCACGGAATTGATATGTAGAAGTTTAAATAATCACTAAGCACAGGTAAAAAAGCCGCAAACATAATGTATATAGGAGAAACCGGTATCTGCAAAGAGACGAAAACGCACATACACTCAAATTCATTATTTATATGTATATTAAACTTTCGATTTTCGAAAGGATGTTTCTAAAGGTCATTTTTGAAGTTCTAAAGAGTCGAAAAATGCAAAAGAAAATCAATTTTTTTAAATTGATAAAGTGGACTAGTACCTTAGTTCTTCGAAACATTTATAAACGCTGATTTTGAAGAAGCCAAAAGACCGTAATGCTTCTCAAGCTATTTTTTGGTATAGACGGCATTTTCTTTTACCAGAAACTAGGGTTTAATCGAAATTTTTTAAAAAAGCATACTTTTCACATAAGCAAAGTCATTTACAGGTCTGAAATTAAGCAGTTCCTAAATGGCTTAAGGGGTTACCCCACAGTAGAATGCGAAAATTTAACGTTTTTTGCGATTTTTTTCCAAGTGGAAAGAAAAGTATAAGGTAATTCTTTTTAGGGATGTTATTAAGCATGTTTCGAAGTTTTAAAAAAACAACTTGTTTATTAAAAAATATTACAAAATGGCTGCCCAACAGCTGTTTCTGCGGAACGATTTTGTTTGGAGGGGCTCCGCGGCACACAGTAGCAGTGCATCAAAAATTAATCTGGAGCAAGAGAATTGTTTTTCTTAAACTATATAAATATAGCTATAACATCACGTAGGAGATTTTAAAAATATTCATTTTCGTTAAATTGGCAAGGATTTGAAAAAAAGTCCATTTTACTAAGATTATTGATAATTGTACAAAACACTGAACAAGGTTGCAAGTAGCAACCGAAATACGTATTTGAGGAAATACAAAATATTTTGGTAAAAAGCAACAACACGACTTTTTCAATAATCTTAAAACACCACCAAAAGACGCTCAAAACACCCAAATAGTTCATTTTACTACCAAAAAACGGGCACTTTTTTGTACTTAAAAAATCGAAATATCAACTTATCGAAAATCGGCTACGTATTTCTATGCGTAATGCTGTTTTAAAGATGTGATCTTAATTTGGAGTGAAAAAATAGAAAATTGTTTGAGTTATGCTGCGTACCGACTTGAAAAAACGTGTTTCGAGAAAAATGCGTTTAAAGTTTTGAATTTACGTTTTGTCTCAACATCAAAGGACGCTGTACTAACGTACTTTGTGTTCAACATCCTTGAAAATGTTTCATCTTTTAGTTTATTAGAGAAGTTGGAAATCGAATGGTGAGACATAATGCTGTACCTGACGAGCAGGTGTCGTATTTACCGCAGGTAGTCGTTTCGGAGCAGTCAGGAAGGGTCGAGAAAGAGCTCGAAATTCCAATGAAAATGATTTCTAGCAGACATAAAACCGTTTGCCTCCTATTCTCGAGGATTGAAAAGATTTTTTAAGCCAATAAAAATAAAATCGATTTATTGAAAATTCTACTGTGGTGTAACGTCTTAAATGCCATCAAAATTCAACAAAAACAGTTGGACGTTGGTATTTTGTAATACTCATATGGTTTTGTGTGTTTTGGCCATAGCATAAAGAATACATAGCACGGACACTTCAGCCAGTTTGCCACATATCTGTTACATAACCAAAGTGGCTAGGTTGTGCCTAAGTATAGGTAAATGTATATCCGTGTACCGTATCATGAGTAACAGAGTAAGCAAATTGCATGGGAATGGTTCGTGCACGAAAGACAGAGATGCACATAGAAGCTCGTTTCGTTAATTCGTTAAATCGCGAATGACACCAAGAAATGTCATTGTGTATTTGACAATTCGCGATCGGAATATCACGTGTAATAATTTTTTTTAGATTTTTTCAATGAAAATTGAAACAAATCATAGTGACACGTGCGGGAGCATCACGCATTTACAATATGTGATCATCGGTATTCCATTGAGCAGCGTGTAATCATCGGAAAAATCTTTTATAGCCGTAACTTCGAACAGTGCGAAAAGTGTCTGATGCTCTGCGAAAAGGAAATAAAGTTCACTTTTCAGTATTTTATTTATTTAGGAATATAGAGCAACGAAGAAAGCATTGCATTTCGCATTGGGTACTCGCCGCATGATTTTACGCACACTTACTCTGATTTTGGCATGTACACGTACACGGTTAACTTTTATAAAATGGCGAGCTCGTCTCTTTACATATGCACAACCTGACCTGGAGAAATTTGATTACGAATTTCAAGCTACTCTATCACGCGCGAGCTTGGAAACGAAAACCAGACCGGTCGCATTGATGGTGGGGTAAATTTTGCATGTTTTGTCTCAAGTCTATTTTGACAACTCAGAGTATCCGTGCTATATATTCTTTATGTTATGGTTTTGGAGTCAAACCCAGCATGGGTGACGAAATGAAGCCCACATCGTATATCGAACAGGAGCTTAAAATTGTATTTAAATGTATTTAACCTTCAATTTCACTTAACACCCGATCAGAACTGTCAAACGACCAGGATGGTAGAGTTGAAATGAGGCAGGGGGTTACCCCCCCTGCCGGGAAAACTTTAGACTATTTTTACTAACCGGAGCAATGTTTTTTGTGTATTGATAGCACCAAGTTGTGAGTGTTCGAACTTTTCAACGGATGCAGTTTTACTAACGATATAAGTTTGCAACTCTCAGAAGTTAAGGTTAGGTTAGGTTAGGAATTCACCTTCGAATATAAGATTTTTTGCTGTTTGGATTCTTTTCCTTTTGAATGAAAATTGTCATTTCTTTAAAACAGAACATCTCAAATATTTTTAGCCATTGCTCATTATATTATTGATAAGCATTAAACACAATTGACGTCACTGAAAACAGATTCTTAGTTTCTTAGTGCCATAAACTTCGCCGCACTTAAAATACCGAATCAGCAAGCTCATCTACATACACCTTAAGTCTTCATTGACTATTCAATTGAATTCAAAAGTTGATGGTATTTATTTTCAAAATAATTAAATTGAGTTAACCTTTCACCCTCATCAGCAATTTCAATACAGCCTTTATTGTCGCTGAATTCCGGAGTTATTTAAATCGATGGTGCGCCATTGGACATATCTTGAAGTCATTATTCTGAAACCGGGGGCTGATGATTTAATAAAAAGCCGAACGTACCGAAGAAGAAATGACCAAGTTGCGGTGGAAATGCACAAATCCAGATTGAGCTAATGATGTAATATCCAGAATGATTAGATGATGATGAAGCGAAGGCAACTGAACATGAATGTACTTTGAGGAATCTTTTCAATCGTGAAATGTAACGAAGTGTACAGGCGATAAATCGCAAAGCAAATTGCCAGTTTATGGGTTTTCGACGGCTGAAAAAGATTAGATTTGAAATAAAAATGGGAACCAGATGTTTGTTGCTTTGCTTATTGTCGGCTGTCGCGCTTTTAGCATTCAGATGTGATGTAATGATGTCATGTGCGAGCCGAAAAGCACTCGAGGGTGAATATCAAAGCAAAGAGCTGGCTGTGAACTAAAGCGAAAATCGGCTAATGGCTAATGCCACAAATCACTAATGAACATTTCGCCGATGTGAAATTATTCATTTGGAACGATTGAATCTGTTCGTTTGTACGTTTTGCAAAATGATTTCAATGATGAACTTGAAAATGGATCTCTTTTGATTTGGTCATGGTTCTTTGGAGAGCTACTGAAACTCAAAGTGAAGGATTTAATTTCAGATTTATGTTTTTGAATGGTATTTAGATGTTGTGTACTGATGAGTCGATGCAAATGGACAGTACGGAAGAATATGAGCGCAAAAATATTTCGAGATATCTACATATCTATTTATAACAATGATATTAGCCTAATTATCTACTCTTTGAAAAATGAAACATTGTAGCCACGAAAATTTTACAGTGTCTTTGGATCGTACTAAAAGAAAACTAATGATAATATCCAAAAACTCTATTCATTGTTTGAAACCACTTTATAATATCTATTGCGAAAAACATTACCAAGGCGTCCAGTCCCCGTTTTTTTATAATAATCTCACATCTACAAGTACAGCTGGGAACCAAATTTTCTGCATATTCTGCATCTAAATTTTTTCCATATCCTTTTTAGAACTATTCCTGATTCGGCGTATATTTTTTCCTCGTAATTTATTCTTCACCTACGCCCAGACGTTTTCTATTGGATTGGCATCAGGCGATTGTGATGGCCAATCTAATATCATAATCCCATTTTCCTCGTTATAAACTGCGAAGGGATATTTGGGATCATTATCCTCGACAAAGATCCACTACTTCTTATCGTTACTGTATAACATTTAAGCAGACGGTAACAATCCATTTAATACGGTTCCACCATTTTTGGAGTCGTCAGGATTCCAGTAAGAAGTAAAAGTTTGCCAAATCCCTGCGCAGGCAGGCTACCATAAACATGGACTTTTCCAGGATGTTTAATTGTTCACTCGATGCAGGATTCTCGTTTTTTCGCCATAGATGTCTCACTGTTCTCGTTAGCCAAAATGAGGATTCGTCTGTAAAGATTACTTTTAGTACAGTCAAAGCGTCGTAATTTAGGCGTAAACCGTGCATTTTCAAAAGGCAGAATTTTTTTTATTGCAATGCGTGGGGAATAGTATAATTAGCTTAAGTTCAATTTCCTGGGATCCCCGATGATGGCGTTTGGGCTCCATCTTGAAGACAAAAGAAAGTGGGACACCCACATAAGTCCCAAACCGTGGCTTCCACAAGAAAGTTGTGTATGGCAAACTTGCATAGAATATAATTGTTAGCAAGTCGTCCATACATCACTTTTACGTGGTGTCAATAATCAAAAAAATACCAGTCAAAACCCACATCCAAAAAGGGAGGAATAACTTTCGAGCGCCACAACTTTTTTAATTTCACGTTTAACGCGAAACACGATGGGATATTTTTCTAAGACAATTTTTCACAAATCGTTTGCGGTATTGATTGCTCCAATCACTGCACATTAACGGGAGTTATTCCATCACAAAGGAGAGAAAGTCGCGTGAAGAACCCGTTTTTAGGCCAAATAATCGACTTTTGGTGGCGAACCCCCGTTGCGAAACTCGCGGAGTTTGCATAACATTTTTTGTGCTTTTCTCAACAAAGTACTCGGCTTTCTTGTCTTTCGTTGACTTCCTTTTCATTTTTCTCTGTCAAGCGAATTATCCACGTTTCCGCTTTCCCTATAACTCTTTGGTCATTTCTAAATGAATTTCACTGATTTTTTAAGGGGCTTGGGAGCAGCCTTATAAGTCATTTTTGGTCCTTAGGGGTGGCAAACTAGAAATACAGCCTCAAACCAAATTTTAAAAATGTCACTCATCCAAAACGCAAAATTAAACTCCTGAACCTAAACCACCTAAATTTTTTCCTCCCAAAATCGAGGAAAGATTTACTTATTAGAATAATTACGTACATCGTCGATTTGTGGTGAAAAATTTCAATGAAAATATAGACTATGTATGTAACGATCTACATTTTCATATGAACGAGAAAATAAAGATTGAATCCAGTCTGAAAAGTGACTCCATGGTAGTGTTCTTTTAAAACACAGCCATAAAGGATCAAAAATTTAGAAGTATCAGACCATCTAAACTATGGCTCATATACTAATTATAAATTTGTTTATATCAGAACATTTGATAATTGTGCATGACTCAAAAACTGAAAAAAATAGCATGTGGAGTTTTAGAAAAGACTGATTCACTTTAGTACTCAGCTAACAGAGGACATACTGATCTAAGAACACACTTCTTTTCTAGAGAGAATGAAAATAATAAGTTGACTATTTATAGGCAAAGACAACTGGGATGTTTGATTTTCAAGAAAAGGAACAATGGAAAAATTACATACAAATGGTGAGACCTAGATAACTAAACGTAGTTGAATATACAGTCAAATTTCCATTTAACGACATCGGGTCTAGCAAAATGTTATTTAATAAAATTTAAAATAAGTTAAAATATTTTTTTTATAACACTAAATCATAAAGTCCAATTTTAAATTTATTTGCCGCGCTACGAAGTGTCAGCAGACGTTCGGCGCGATAAACAAAATTTAGATGCACTCTTAATATTTTGTGATTGAAATATTTAAAAGTATGAGGAGTACGATAAAATTTGTTACACAACAGAGGGGGGGAACTCTTTTAAAATGTCACTCAGTGTTACTTGAGAGTTCAAATACTCTAAAAATTGCGTTACGTATAATATGGATGACCCCTTATTGATTTTTTGCAATAATGTAAATTTTTAGGTACAAAATAATAATACTTACATCTTCTGCACATTTTCGTGTGTAATCGTTGAGTGTTTGCACCCAAACGTTAAGTAATTCATTGATGATGACGAGATCACTGTATAGCCAGCGGAATACTTGGCTAGTCCATGTGACCGAGGTCTGTGAAAGACAAATTGTAATTTTATTATTTATATAAAAAATATATATCATATTACTAACAGAAATATTCTAGACTACGTAACATTTTTGCTTGATTGGCGCCTTAAGGTTTACACGATAAAGAAAGTCCGATACTATGCAACTATGAACGTTTCAGTATAATTCACAGATCAGGTTTCGATTTATAGTACCTAGATTCTTTCCTTGCATTTCTCGATCAATAGATTCAATCCCGTAAAGCTTTTTTCTGTTCTATTATGCATGACGACAAGTCCTATTTATTGAATTCGAATTGTGATTGATGTTCTTATCGGATCCATTTTCCACGAATGTATTTAGTTTATTAACATGTCGAATTCCATTTGCGCCTCGTGCGACCTAAACACATACGCAGGTGAATTATTGATTCCCTGGCGTATGTCCTAATTGCCAGCACTACTCTAGATATTGATCTAATTTTTTTTCGGTTTCACGCAATTATACCAATTAGCGATTGGTTGTGGATAACGATTTAAGGGGGGAGGTACCTTTAGAGGCCGAAAAAAAGTCTTTTTTGCAACTGATTTGTGGGGAAATGAAGACAGGTCTTATTAAATCAGTATAATATTTATTTAAGGCGATGTTTGAGGTTGAAAAAAACATATTCTACAAAAGTGAAAGTTGAAAATTAACAAATTTTTCAAGGATCTTGAAAGCCATGTCGTCGCTGACGTCGCAAATTGCGTAAGCGATGCTGGCTGCAATTTTCATCTGAAATCAACAAACCAAACATTTTCTTACTCGAGAGGTTTTTTTTAGTAGATAGACTAAAATATTTGCGAAATTCGAAAATCAACCCTTCAAAACAACTTCAAAAAACAAATTACGATTTTGACGAAAAATTTCGTTGTACTTTCAGTCAAAAATAGTCCCAAAATAATTTGTTTTTTTTAATCTTTAGTCTATATAGAACAGTTTGTTATGCTCTTTGAAATGAATGCTAGATGATGAAAATCGATTCACTAGTTTTTTTATTATCACTTACGCAATGTCAAAAAACATGGTTTCGAGAAAAGGCCGTTTAAAGTTTGTGGTCAAGAGAAAAAGAACTCGGCGCCAGGCACTTCCGGGATGCATATCTTCCACAATTTTGAGAATTAGCTTTTGAAACTTTGACATGATATTCTTAGGCGATATATCTATCGATTAAAACAATTTAAAAAAATCGATTTTAAAAAGTGTCTAAAGGTACTTCTCCCCTTAAGGACGAGCTCATTTAATAATGGTTTGATGGGGGTTGGTTGTAGCTTATCAGAGACGGCTCACTTTGGCTCGGTGGGCTCATTGTGATTTCATAAGGGTTAAATGAGGATTAAACGGATTGTTAACTAATGAAATTGCAACAGTCTTTTGTTTTGGAAAGAGAATTACTAAAGCTGAAATTGTTTTGAAATATCGTTGAAATATTGATAAACAAATCGTTGGCAAAACGTATTTTGAGCCAGGGTACGATGAAATAAGTGTGAGCAAGCTTTGGTTCACATGGTGGGGTTATTTTAGCTCCAACACTTTTGGAAGGCGGTGATTGTTTCTTAGAACACAAGGCAAGAAGTTAACATTCTCACTTACTGGAATCTAATTTTCTATCTTTTTCCATTTTCTAATGAAAAAATGCGTTCAGGCTTATTCTGTTCGATGCATCTCCGAAATAAACGCAATTTCATATGGGGTTAATATAACCCCATGTTGTATAGGTGACAATTTTTTTTAACTAGACATACCAATCGTCAGAAAGTACTCGAATTTAACTCGAGAATGCTTTGATGAAATAAGTTGAGGTCAATTGAGCAAATCGCTGAGAAGAGGGAAACAAATGAAATTGTTCATTCAAATTAGTATTAAAACTGCAAAAAAGAATTTGTTAGGTTAAGAGTGTGAAATAATTAAATTTGGTATACGGTAGAGCATTTAGGAAAAATATGTATTATCTATATTTGCATCTGGACATTTTTTCAAAATTAAAACAAGGAAAGAATTAGAGTAATGATTGTCGATTTTTAGTAAAAAAAAAGCTTCAATCCTTGTACGGATGTGAATAATTGTATCGTTTTGTAGTGACTTTTAA
This sequence comes from Oxycera nigricornis, assembly GCA_963942545.1. Classification (NCBI taxonomy): domain Eukaryota; kingdom Metazoa; phylum Arthropoda; class Insecta; order Diptera; family Stratiomyidae; genus Oxycera; species Oxycera nigricornis. The sequence goes on from OZ012662.1 coordinate 12,796,511, forward strand.
TTTTATCTAGGAATTTGTTCTTCGAATTTAGCCATTTCCCCCAGAAAGATCGCACCAATTGAATAGGCGCTCAGAAGCAAAAATTCATAGGCAGAAAATGTAATTTTCACTCCACTTCACAAATTTTGTGATTTGCCCTGAAGAGTTCAGCCATTTGAATAGGTTTCCAGAATTAGAATTTTGCTGGCAGCAAACGGAATGTTTTTTTCAGCGATTCCTTCGTTAATTTTCCCAGAAAAACCAAGTTATCTGTATGGACGCCCAAATGCAGAAATTCGTAGGCAAAAACTGGAATTTTCATTTGAGTGACTTCTTCATAAATTTGTGATTCTCGTTGAAAAATTTAGTCATTTGCTCTGAAAAATCCTCAAATTTGAAAAGGCGCCTAAAAGTTGAAATTCGCAGGCAGAAAATGAAATTTTCATTTCAGTAATTCCTTCATAAATTTCGTGATTTTCCCTGAAAAATCCAGCTATTTGAAAAAGCGCCCAGTGGCAGAATTTTGCAGGCAGTGAATGGAATTTTTCTCCAGTGATTCCTTCAGAAATTTCATATTTTCCTCAGGAAAATTCAGCGATTTGCCCTGAAAAACCCCAAAATTTGAAAAGGCGTCTAAAAGTTGAAATTCGCAGGCAGAAAATGGAGCTTTCATTTCAGTAATTCTATCACAAATTTTTCGATTTCCCTTGAAAAATTTAGCCATTTGCCCTGAAAATCCAGAAATTTATTCAAAGCGCCCAAAAATAGAATTTAGTAGGCAGCAAATGAAATAATTTCTCCGGTTATTGCCTCGCAAATTTTGTGATTTTTCTCCTGAATACAACTGTTAATATCTACGAAAAAGACAGGTCTACGATCAACTTCGCAGCTTACTGCTAATTAAAAGTGAAATTTTTGCAGAAAATACAAATATTTGCATTATATTATTCCGGTTACCATTTTTCTGCATTTTCCTTCCGAAAATATAAGAATTAAGACCATAAATAATCAATCGGTTTAGTGAAGGATATTTTGGGATTTTTTAAAGGGATGAAATTGATTTAGTGTTTAATCGTTTGGATCGTCAATCGGCGACATCATGTCTTAAGTCACTTTTACATCCAAAGAATATAATTCAAAACACCATTTAAATTGCAAATCAACATCTTCACGTTCACACGAACTTGTATTGCAGTTTCTTAAGAACATACAGGAATTGAATAGAACTGATTCCAAATCGAAATCATGCATATCTTTAGTTTTTTTGAAAGCCAAAAATGATATAGGCTTTTTTCCGCTTTTGTTTTAATTTATTCATATCCAATTGTGGTTAACCAACGTTAAAGGTTAGATTAAATAACTAAGTACTTATCCGAAAATTATTATATTACCATGTGTAATTCAAATGAAAATTACAAGGAGATCCTTCCGTCAATCACTCATTTATATTTACCCTTTCGCGTGACATTTTCTTTTCTAATTTTATTTCAATAAAAAGTTACTTGTTCAACATAATAACGAGGCATTTCAGTTCAGTACGAAAAGAGTTGTTCGGTTTTGAAGAAAAATTCTATAATCTATAATTTATGAGAGGCTAATCAAGTACTCAAGGGTACATATTTGTTAGAATTGAATGAAATCATATCTTTATTATGGTTTCAACCCTTTCATTAGAACGAAAAACCACACTTTGAACTAGAAAATTACTTAAATAAATTATCTATATTCAGAAATTCAATTTGCAGTCATATTTGCATACATATCATAGAATATTCTTTTTGACTTGAATCTAGAGGCTAGCAATCCCTTTTCACGTAAATATATTATACTTACAGTTTCGGGGCCAACAACATTCGATGGAGGCACAATGCTACGTGATTTTCTCAATTCCGGCCCAGGACTTCTTCGGGTCAATCGTTTTCGGATTGGTGCTGCCGGTGATACGTAACCACTTCCACCTGATTGACCAAGAGAACGTAAACCACCCTTAGCACCTAAAGGTTTACTCGAGAGATCCTGCAAATGAATGGAGAAAAGTATGTGGATTATTATACAATGCAAATTTTTAAGTCAATTTCAAATAGGATTGTAGGGTTTTTTCCTATTTATTTCTCATAAACCTGCTTTTTCAGAAATAAAAAAAAATCACTCCAATATCAATACTTGTTTGGTAATATGAAATTTTTGTATTATTTAGCTAAATAGCAGAATTTGGGAGCAGATTTCATTTAATTCCTAACCAATTTTATCGTGGGTGTTATATTGCAACCAAGTTATCCTGATTCTCTATTTATTTGGAAAATTTAAAAATATTTTGTAGTTCAAAACTTTTTTAGTCCACGAGTTACAGTTTGTTTTTGCCGAAAGCGGTGATGACAGTTTTTTAGCCTTATAACTCTGTTACTTAGCAAAATTCAGAAAATGTCCATTGTTAATTATTTTTCTAAGATTTGATTCAAGATTGAAAATGGAGTACGAATTTTTAAAAACACTAAGTTATTCCTCGATGAATTCCTTGTGAAAATGTTTGCAGGCTCAATAAAATGTTGCCAAATTTTTGAAATGAGACAATTTCAGTTCTCTTAAGTTTAATTTGGCAAAACAAGGATAGAAATCGAAGACACTAGTCTTGGAATGCTATTATATCAAAAATTGAAATTAAAATTAAATTTTTCCAAAAATTAACGCACAAAATTTGCTTTTGTGTCCTCTTGTAACGATTAATTTTATTCTTTTGGACAAAAGACGTTGACCTGTTGAAAGTTATCCTGTCGTATGGATATTTTTCCAATAATTTAAAGTTTCCATTGAGACTCATATTTGTTATTATGTTTCCTGCAAACATTTACTGGTAAAACGTTCCATTCTTCAAAAATAAAAATAAACTTCTCATGGATTTGCGGAGGCACCTCATGAAAAAATTTCGCAATTTTACCCGAAAAATGTACCAAAAACAAGTGCCAAATTTCGTCAAAAAACATACCATTCGATCTAATAAAAAAATTTATGGTAATATTTTTAGAAAATGTTTGTAAAGAAATATTTCCATTTTTTTGGGAAAAACAGCTCTGTAGAAAATTACAAAGTTTAAAGGTAAATTTTCAAAATAAAAATTAAAAAAGATACCAACTGAAGACGAAATTTGTTAAAAATATCATTCAAAGAATCAAAAATTACTCAGAATAGATATTATTGCCAAAAATGCTGCAGTTCATAAAAGCTGCATCGATTTTATTTTGTCAAACAAATAATTCAAATAAATTTTTTGCAGAAATTTTGGGAAAAAAATATCTCAAATGTTTTAAGGGACGAAATATATTTAAGACGAAAAGTATAGAACTTAAAAACTGTTTCTTTAAAGTTTTAAAGGAATCGAGCAGTTATTCGTTTGCTGGTAAAAGAAGAAGAAAAGACTAATATCATGTTGAGTAGCAAACCAAAAAAACTAAAAACAAAAATCTAAAATAGACAAAGATCCAGCGTACAATAGATAGTTCATTGATTTAGTAGTTGGGCAAGCGGATTTTTTTCATTAAGAAAATCTTGTTTTGTAATTTTTAGTCTAGTCTAGGTCATTTCTGGCGTCGAAGACTACTCCATTTGGCCAGCAACTAGACATGAAGATGAAAATAGGGTCCACCTATATCTAAGTAACTGGTACTCTTGAGGAGATGTGTAAAATTTAACATTCAGCATATTAACAAGTTTTTACACTCACCTTTACTTCCTTACTCGCATGCAATTCCCTTGGCTCGGAACGTCTTAATTTATCGCCAGTTAAATCTAATTTATTAGCACCAGCCGATATTATACTACTACTACCACTAGTCACAGTTGTCGATGGTAACGACGATGATGTTGTTGACGATGTACCGGTTGCAGTTTTTTGATCTTTTTTCACATATTTATTATATAAAAATTTGCACAGCCATAGTAAAAATAAGGCCAAAACGGCCCAAACAAAGATGAACATTGCTAATGTATCCATTGTTAAATCACCAATACCCTCGAACGTGCAGATATAATCATCGATTTGATCTGCCAAATCCATTTTGCGATTCCATCGACATCATTTCTAGATTTTTTTGGGAAAGAAAGAAAATCCGACATTAGTATTGTATCTTTTGTGAAATTAATAATATTTATTTTATTATGTATATAGTCATTGGAGAAGTTACTTTGGATAGTGTAGGCGTTTTAATGGATTGTGCATATTCTGAAACCAGTAAGGGTGAATAATTTAGCATAAAAATGTTTATTTGAATGTGATTTAGGTTTCACCGCTTGCTTTCATTATTGTGTGACTTCTGTTTAGTTTGTTTTTAAAAATTTATCTTCATCATAAAGTCGAATATATTAATTCAAACGTCAGATGGCTCTTAATTATTTCGATTCTCAACCAAACGCCACGCTGACACTTCTGATCGCGTTGAATCTATTGAACAGGGATCTAGAGGAATGGTGAAATCCGTGTAGATGCGTATATGTGAGTAGGCCGACTTTCTGCTGCTGACGACTAATCGTTGAATGTCAATAATCTCTCAATGTCACTTTGGCAGTACAAAAAACGCCGAGAGTTTTAAGGATTTTGTCTTCCGTGCAAATATTTTGGGTAGATATATTCTTGGTAGAATAATCTAAGTGATAATATTGTGTGTTATAAACTAAAGAGTGTTACTGTCGACAAAAAGTGTAGGAACCAATTTTAAAGCTGTGAATTAAATATTATTATCGATGAAGTGTGTTGTAGCTAATTGTGCGAATAACTCTCGTTCTCGGCCGGAAGGAGTATCTTCTCATGTGTGAGTCTATCCGGAATTTACGTATTTTACGTTTACGTAAGTTAATCGAGTGTTTTTCAGTGATAAATGATTCATTTGGTTGCATTTCTTGCAAGAATTTCGGACAGTTGCGCTGGTACTGTCAAAACTTGAACAGTGGCGTAGTCAGTATGGGCGCAGATTAGTTTGTTTAATTAAATTAAATGAATCAAAAATCTAAATTTGATTCTTTTTATTCGACTTATTTATGAAAACATAGCATGCAAGATATTATTGTTGCCGTAATTCCGCCGAAGCCGGTCCCAAGCCCGGTTAAAAAAGTAAGAGGAAGGCTGAAAGGGTATATTTTTTTATATACAATATATTTGCCAGAAGTCACTAGATTGCTAAAGAATTTCAACCGAATATCTAATTAAGGAAAAACAGCAACAGTTGTTTTCTTTCGCAAAACACCTGGTGCGAAAATTTCAGAAAAAAGTAGAAAATGTGGTAAAGGAAAGAAAGAAATAGAACGTATAAACATCACAATGTTATTAAAAATTTATATGGTTTTTACGCGATTCAAATGTGTACCGATTTTGGTACAAATAACTAATACTGACGACGGAAGGGATTAATAGACTATGAAGACGAAAAAAATATGCTAACCGTACAAAATTTATGATTATAAATTTAGGAATTAAAGTAGACCAAATCAAATTTAAAATGTATACAAGAATTACATTCAATTGAATCCGATTTTTGAGAGTATATTTTTAATGTTCAAACATCCTTTTATGGAAGTCCTAGCGAGGCTAATTATATTTATATTATATTATGTAAATTCTGAGCTTCTGCTGCAGAGCTTTGACAATTAATAGAAAAAAACCAGTCTGTTTCTCTACCACGAATTGTCTGTGATTTTTTCAAATACCCTCAGTGATGAGTTCCCGTTCATCACTAGACATTGTAAACTTTTAATACCATAAAATGCGAAAATAATGAACGTTTTGCGGAGCTTATATTACGAAAAAATTACATGTACGAATTGCAAATAAGGCGAAGACTTTATCAAGTGTTATTTTGATGATCGTGATCATTTTCAGTTAAAATGTAGAAGAAGAAAAAGCTTAAATTTGAAATTCGAAACAAGTACATCTATACCGGGCAATCTAGTCTATTTATCGAGAATAAGTATGCTTCAATCCGCCTGAAATTGCAGCAGGTTTAAAGTTCTTCAATATTTTAATTAGTGTGATTATGTGGTTGCAACTGATGCTCATTGATTGGGATCTTCTACTCCTGGGAAATTTTCCGAATCGTTCGATATTAGCCTATTTTATGATGCTTATACTTCAGCAATTATTTTATGGAAAAATAAATATCCATGGCAGCCACATTTGATAAAAACATGAACAAAACACACTTTTTTTCACAATCACTACTACAAATCTGTATTCAAATACCACCTGACGATTAGCCGATCGTCCATAGAGCACTCACACATATCCTATTTTTAGACCCATCACTATCGCTTACAAGAAACTACCCCAGGAAAAGAAAATTATTTTTTCCGTATCTGAAACAACGCCTTGAACTAAACAAACACTAAAAATCCATTGAACAATCCAATGTAACAATAAACGATAGCAAATGCGTGATAGAAGTTTAGATTTCAATGGGAAATTTATTATAGATAATCTATACCATTGTGTGTCGAAGAGTTTTCACCACCATCGCGAAAACGCCATTATTTTCCTGAACGATGACCGCGGCAACGACCGACGACGTGGAAAACGATCGAACTAGAACCGGCTAGAAAGAACATGGGCTCGGTATGCAAAATGATCGAACGGAAAATTCGGTTGGGAAAATCGAGCACACGAAGTAGAGGAAATTATTTCACTTTAATTATTTGGTCTCTCAAGAACGATTCGGTTGAGTGTTGGAAAATTGTGAAAGTATTTTTGTGGGCATGGCCGTCGACACTGCTCACGAGCAAAATGTTGATAGTGTTCGCGCTAAAGGAAAGCCGACACACACGAGGTGAATAGTTCTTGGCAACAGATATTTGATTTTCACAGATGACGACATAGAAGGAAGGGAAAGTTTAAAAGTCGAGTCTGCCCGCATAAAAAGCAATAAAATTAACATTTTGTCGTCCTGGCATGATGCTACTCTCCCCTAATTTGAAAACCCAGGACATAGCTGGTGTAAGACCTCAGTGTTTCTGTAGTACCACTATTTCCTCATCTCATGCCAGCAGTTTTTATTGTAACGATACAAAAACTCACTCTTCTTTCACCCAGCTTCACTCATCATGACGATAATTTTAGTTATTTATAACCACGGAATGGACATTTTAGATTTAAATTTAGCCTCGCTGCCAAGACCAAAATCTATGAAAATACTTTATCTTGTAGTCGTAAATACCAGTCGTTTGAAACAGTACTAGAAACATGACGTCACAGTTAAAATAATCGTTTGTTTTCCCACCCAACATATGGTAAGCATATTATGTGAGCACATTTTTTCGAAACCGTATTGACTTCATCGAATTGCAATCGTGGAGGTTTCATCTAATTTTTGTGTGGCTTCAAAGTGAATTGTATCTCAGATTGTTGGCGAATAGTCAGTCTTTTCCCCAGACATTAAGGAATGTTCATTGTTTTTCAGCGAATGAGGAAAATGTGGATAACGTTTCTTGGTCTGAGATTCATGTTGTGCTAAGTTTTACACTCGGCCTACACATTCTCGCAAAAAAAGTGTTTAGATATTTTTTGACAATTTTAGATACAATAAGTCAATGTTTGTTCGAGTAATTTGAGCCAATTCATGTGCAAATTTTTAGCGTGCGCAACAAATGGTCAAGATTTGACCATTTTCACATTTTTTTGGATTGAATATTTTACAACCTCTGAATTTTGGATGAATTGAATAGCAAAAAGAACAGAGTAAATATTGACTTAGCAATATAGCACAATAAGTTTATGTGGTGAGTAAATGATTCAATAGCTTGGAGGAATGTTTTTATTTGACTTCTATAAATGGTTTTACACTTTAGCTGGCTGTTTCTTCATAAGGTTTGATAGTTTCTACGGATGTAGTGAATAGAGCGAAAAAACCCCTTCCTAAATCTACTCTATGTTTTGTATATCGGTGTCCATCGTATCAAAAAAGCTTAATATAATAACTTTTTTTTGCTTCAAAAGTCCTCAAAATCGTTTGAACATATTTTGGGAGAGGTTACTTATAAATATCATTAACATTCAAGCTAGCTTACATTTTAAGACCAAAAATCCTTTAAGGTATAATACCAGCATCTGAGATTTTGGCTGCATAAATAGTGAATGTATAGTCCACAGCTTCAATGAAATGTTCTTATGAAAAACAGCCAAACACACGAACAGATCATCCAACAGATACCAAAATTCATTATGAAATTTTCCAACAACAAAACTCATTGTAAATCATAAGAAAACTCTTCAATTTTTTTGAACAATTTCCTAACAAAATCAAGAAAATTTTTTTAATTTTTTTTTAAAAAACTCATTTTGTTAATATTTTTTTGAATTCATCACAATTTCGAGTAAAAATGTAAAATATTTTTGAAGGAACAAATATGTTACACAATTTAATAAAATTGGTGGATGATGGATATCAGTATATTGAATTTTATTGAGAATATTTTTTCCCAATAAAATTCAGGGACATTTTGAATACCATTTCTGGAATTTTTGTCTTGTTGTCTGTGCACGCACCACAAGGAAACTACCAAACGAATTTTGATGAAACTTAGCGTTGTGATAGCTTATTTTCTGGGTTAAAATTTAAGGTAATTTTTATCCCGGAAAATAGTAGGCTTTCTACACGAGTCAAAAAATTGTATCCCGTGAATTGAATCTCGCGCGCAAAACTGTTCGATAAAGGTACTAGTGGTGACATCTGTTATCAATTGGCTCCAAATCAGATTTTTAAGGTTTGGGTAGCTGAGAATATGTAAGAGGATGGACAGTGGTCTTAATGAAGAAAAGCGATTGAATGATTTCACAGGTCTACAAAAAAAATATTTTTTTTGGTGCCAACATAATTGCGTTAAACCTTCAATATCTACTGCCTTTAAATACAAAAAGTGGTATTTAAACGTCAAACCTACGTGTAGTTTTGGAAATAACCTCACTTAAAAAAATTTCGCAAAAAATACCGGTTTTACTAGTTTGTTTACATAATTTCGTTAATTATTAACGTTTTCAATCGAAATTTTCAATATGTCTTCGTCAAGGGTAAGGTGCTTAAATAATCCGAATACATTTTGTTACATTTGCGGTGAATATGTAGTGAAAAAGTGTCGAAAAACTTTATCCGACTTTGTGAAAAATGCGTACTTTGCTTACTTTAAGATACATATTACGGACCTAATCAAGCCATGGATTCCAAATACGGTTTGCAAATTGTGTAGTGAGCATTTAAGGCAATGAATAAACGGAAAACGAAGCCATTTAAAGTTTGATGTACCTATGATTTGGAAGGAACCGAAAAATCACTACAATGATTGTTATTTTTGTGCCGTCAAATTACATGGTGTTAATCGGAAAAAAATGACCTACCCTGACCTGGAGTCCGCTTAAAAGCCTGTGCCCCATTCAGCAGATACACTATTTCCTATTTTTAAAAATCCGCCAGATATATTGGATACAGAAATGGATACTATTGGCGCTTCACAAGACAGCTCTGAAGGTAAAAGTGATAGCGATTTTGAGACGACAGTGCGATCGTCGGAGCCTTTACTTTTCACTCAAGATGCGTTGAATGATCTGGTACGCGATTTAGACCTTTCAAAAGAACGATCAGAACTATTGGCATCCAGACTTAAAGAAAGAAATTTACTTTCTACAGGTACGAATATCACATTTTATCGCAATCGAGAAAAAGAATTTCTTCAGTTTTTTAATTCTGCAAACGATATTGTTTTTTGTAACGATATTGGTGGTCTTTTAACTCAAATGGGTCTCGTCAGCTACCAACCTAATGAATGGAGACTTTTTATCGACAGCTCGAAACGAAGTTTAAAGTGTGTTTTATTAAATAATGGTAATAAGCATGGCGCTGTCCCGATCGCTCATTCCACGAAATTAAAAGAGGAGTATCAAAATGTGTCTCTCGTTTTAGATAAAATTAAATACCGCGATCATCAGTGGTTAATATGCGTCGATTTAAAAATGGTAAATTTTCTGTTAGGACAATAAAGCGGATACACGAAGTTTCCATGCTTCATTTGTTTATGGGACAGCAGAGCGAAACATGACCACTGGATAAAAAAAGATTGGCCTGTTAGGAAAACCTTAACAATTGGGACACCTTTGGTTCCCAGAGAAAAAATAATTTTGCCACCATTGCATATCAAATTAGGATTAATGAATCAATTCGTTAAGGCATTGGTGAAAACTGGCTCTTGTTTTACTTAAATAGCAAAAAACTACCGAGTTTCAGTACTGAAAAATTGAAAGCTGGTATTTTCGATGGACCTCAGATAAGACTTTTAATGAAGGATAACAATTTTATGCAATCAATGAATGATCTAGAATCGGCGGGCTGGATATCGTCCGTCAGTGTTGCGAAAAACTTTTTAGGGAATCATAAGTCAATAAATTACCAAGAATTAGTGCTGGGCCTGTTGGAAAATTTTAAAAAGCTTGGGTGTAATATGAGTATCAAAGTCCACTATCTTCATAACCATCTGGATAGATTTCCCGAAAATTTTGGCTCTTATAGCGAAGAGCAAGGAAAGCGATTTCATCAGGATTTGAAAGTCATGGAAGACAGGTATCAAGGTCGATGGGATAAACACATGATGGCAGATTACTGCTGGAGCATTACCAGAGAATGTTTTAAAGACATCCATGCGAAAAAGTCTCGAAAAGGAAGTTTTGTTTGTGTAGAATAAAATAAACAATATTAAAAATTAATAAAATCCGTATTGTTTCGGTATATGCTTTATCACAAAAACTACATGTAGAATTAAAAAAATATATATACAGTTAGAATCCATATAACTAACAAATAAAAAAACCACTTTAGTCATGGTGGCACCAAAACCATTGTAGACCTGTGTTTTTATTTGAAACTAAACATTGAAGAGAAAAATGGATGTATTATGTGGATTAATGTTTGTGAGATACGTATTTGTGAATAGTTTTCCTTTTCATAAAGTCTTCAGATTTTTTTTTAGGTCAGGGCCCTTGATTTTATAGCCTTCGTAGCTTTGATACCAACATATATGGCTTCTAGGAAGAGTATCAAATCTTTCTCAATGTTCAAAAAATGAAATAATGATAATGATGAAAAACTAGAACCACATTATCATCATGCAGGAACCAAAACAAAGTAGTTGTTCCAATATGTATGGCATTTCCCTAGTAAATTGAACTCTACTCCAAATGGAAAATTTTGTCCCAAATAAATTGAGCTATTTTCCAAACGAAAACTCTATTTCCCAAAACAGGAATAAGATATACAGGATGATTCTATTGACGTCTGCTAGGGAGAGTGTTTATTATTCAGATTCATCTTGAGTAAAGACACGTTACATAAAAACCTCGTTTCAGCTCCACTAGAAACTCATTTTACAAAATTTTCGAGTCTGAAAAAATCGAAAAAGACCATTCATCGTATTTAAAATCTTTCATGGAAAAAAATCATAATTTAACAACTTTCCTTAATATTTTCCAGGTTATTGTGTTTTCTTAAGTTCCCGTAATTTTATAGAGAAAATCATGAATTTAATCCTACCGGGGATAGTTTTATTTATTGGTTAAGATGCAAGCAAAGCACGAGCTGATTTGCTTCCTTTTTGATCAAATAAAAGTTGCGTAATAACCTTTAGGGTTAGGGAAAAGTTTTAGAGCATTTAACCCTTGCTGCAAAATAGCAATAAATATTTAAAAAAGGGGAAAAGCCTTTTTTTTATTTTTTATTTTTTTTTACCACTTAGAATGCACTTAGGACCTTCATAGTTCGTCGAGGGGCCATGTTTTCATAATCCGAATCCGCAGCCACCCTGCACTGTTTTAGAGTTCATTACCAAGTTTAGCAAAACTTCCTGGGGCTGCCTTAATAATCCGATTTTAATTTTTCAATACATTTTATAGGTGAAGTGGTATTTATATGTGAAAAAAAATCATACTTCTATAAGCTTAAGTTTCTGACTTCCAAGCTTTCAAAAATTTTCAATTTTTTAAAATAAATTTAGATTGCAAAATAATTATGGGCAATCTACTGAATTGATTTTGATGAAAATTTGGGTGCTATTTTATTATATTGTAAAGATTTTTTAGGCGAACTATGAAGGTCCTTAGTGCATTCCAAGTGGTAAAAAAATTAAATAAAAAAATAATACCTTTTTTAATATTTATTGCTATTTTGCAGCGAAATTTTTAACCTATCTTATCTTATAGTAAATTTTACTAAGCAACTTTTCTTCCCGCTTAAATTTGCTCTAAAATGAAACGTTCTGAATTAAGTAGTGACAAAAGTAGGAAAAAACGTTGTTGTTTTTTAATTTTAAACTTTTCGATTTTTTTTCATGCTCCCGACTCTTTTGAGGAGGATAAATCAATTGTTGTTATACGAGTTATTCCACAACTTTTCCTGCAAAAATCAGTGCCCCCCTCAACGACCAACTGAAAACAGATCAGTCCTGGTCTATTATGTGTGCTAAAATTATTGGCGGGATGGAAAAGTAATCACAATTTTATAAGAAATGAAGAAGGTGAAAATGTTACTCATTAAATTCCTTACCATACCAAGAACTACTTAAACGAGTATAAGTTGAGTGTATTTTAAAGCAATCTTGTACATTTTAGTGTGGGTTAATGGAAACTTTTTTAGATTTCAAATATATATCAACATAAATATTCAGAAATTGAGTTGTAGATGATTTAATAACGTAAAAGAAACCGTTAAAACATTTTAATTGCAGTGCTCAGCAATATTGACTGAACGTTTTTGTATATAATACTAGAATCCCATTTCATTATTTATATTTTTCCATGATAAATATCTAAATTGAGTCTGAGGTTATCAGAAATATTTGTAAACACAATTGAACAACAAATATATTTCATATTGTTTCTACTTTTTTTTGCTCATCTTTAAAAGTCTTTACTGCTTTATACCCTTCGCTCGATTTGCTTCATAAAATACATTTCTGTCCGAAACCATTTCTAAATTGAAATTTTCACCCAGAAATTACTGAAGCACGAACACCTCCAATTCGATTACAGCAATTTCATTTCGTCCTTGTCCACTATTTACTTTGAGCTTCAATTCCTAGCTGTGCGCTCATGATATCAATATTCTCTCGGCTGATGAAAAATTGTGGAAAATTTATTTTCCATTTACTAAAAGAATGTTTACAATTTTGAGCACATGACGATCAAGGATTTATTCAGAGTATTTTTCTCATTTTCCTTTTTGAATCGTACAAAAACATATAAACTCATTTTGAAGTGAAATGTTACGGACAGGAAAAAAACGAGAACTCTCTACGCCATCAACTTTTAATAATATTGATATTTGCACAAGGAAAATCAATGGGGGTTGAAATTGAACATTTTCGAATTGAACTTTCTTAGAAATGGAAAAATCGAAGTTTTAGACATTTTCAGATGAATGTGTTTTTTTATTGAAAGCAAAAATTCAATAGGTTTCTGTAAGCTTGGAAATATGAGAGTTATTTCTATTGGATAGTGAAAAAATGAAAGAAATATGAATAAAAATGTGAGGATTTATAAAGGAAAATTTATGTGAATAGCGTTCTTCAAAAGTCTTTTGCTGAAAGTGGTTAGTCTCAGACTATATAATACACGAGTTGAAATGTTCAAAAGAACATTCTCCTTACCAACTTTAATGAAAAAAAAACTAGATATTCATTTAACAGTGCAATTACAATTATCAAATCTTTTGGCAAGAAAAAAATATTGATAATAGGTGACACATTTGTAATCTAAATATCTAGCAACGCTGAAACCACATTTTGAGCGTTTGATAAAGAAAATTTTAAGGAAATATTAGTATAAGATTGTCCTCATTCGAAAAAATTAGGAAACTGTGAAATCAAATCGTCCAAAAGAAAAGGGCACCCTTTTCACACCTGTTGTATTTGTTCAAAATTGAATGAATGAATGATTGAATTGCACTCCAGTTATTTTCAAGAGGTTTAGTTTACTAAGATTTGGAATCTAATAATCCTTAACCAAGGTTTCGATTGCCTGTAATATGCTGCACTGTATTTGCATGTATATATGTGCCAAGGGCGAATACGGCTTAGTGATTTTGACGATTTTTTTGGAATTTTGTCTTCCTTTATTGTGATTTTCGAGGCAGTGACCCGCCCCCCCCCCCCTCCCTCAGTCTAAGCCTAAGCTATGATGTATCTCACTTTTTAGAGCAAAGTTGGCAAATCTGATCTTTTTCAGATTTTACTACATCCATACATATATGTATATTGGCAATCGCTGATAGCCCATGTCCTTACCAGTTGGAACTTTCATGTTCTTATTTATTACGATTAAGGTTTCCTCCGAACTAGAAAGTTATTTGATGGCAGTGCTGCTCACAAGTATCTTAAGTTTCCTTTCATCCAGTTCAGATGAGCTTCGACAGATGGTTCCTTAGGACGGATTCAAAAGAAATAGGGACTCTTGAAGGATGTCAAAAATTGAAGAAGCAATTTTTTTCCTTCCAGGGAATCTCCGTTTCCATTTTCACTAAGCCTTTTTTGTCAATTTATACCCACATTGGAGAGTGAGATTCTTCTTGGTCAGCCTTATGAGATTTGATTCCCATACCAATTTAAACTTTTGCGTGATGAGTTGCGAAGGTTTACTTCTTGTTTAGTCACTCAACACTCTTAAACATAAACGCACAACATTTCCAAAATGAATAAAAAGCAAAAACTATTTTAGTTCATAGAAAAACTGTCTTATACATGCAGAAAACGACCGGTTCAAAAATACTCAGGCCAAAAATTATACACCTGAGTAATCTGCAGTATCGTGTCTATCCTAAAACAAATGACTTTCTCCCAAGTCCGAGAATATCAATCAAAACGGTTCAACAAAAACGAAAAAAAGCAAATATTTTAAAAGCTTATCCGTTAAATTCTCAAAAAAATTATGGCTTTACTTTGAATTATAGATAAAAACATTTTAGGTCTTTTTTGCTACATCCAACTAACAAATGCTTCTCGTGTCAGATTAACTAAGCGCTCACTAAAAGCATTGTCGGAATCTTCATTCATTTGCCTAAGAGGCATTTTGGATTGAACTTTCTAATACTAAATAGTGTGCTTACTCACCAGGTTGATGAGCACATTCAATCTTAATCGATTTGTGGGCTGCAACCCACGAAAATGGTATGCAATCTCATGAATCGAGCTCATCTTCCATTCACCTTCGTCTCAAATTATCTTCACAAGCCTAATCTAGCCGTCCTACATGAGTATCTTCCGTTCAACGTAAAATATTGTTAAGGACGTCAATCCACCTCCTATTGTTGGGAATATCTTTTGCAATTTCGCACAACGAATTCCGCAGAACTTTTTAGTTGAATTGATTCATAAAATTCACCCACATTTGAAATGGTACACTTGGATGGCTCGTCTTCGTCATGTACCTACTCCGGCCATATGTGGAAGTGCAATTAGGTTCAAAGATTATTTATTCAAGAATGATGGATAGATTGTAGCGATATTGAAAACGAAGCCAATCATACACATATAATCGATCTATAGATATTTTTCGTATATTTATCTAATGGACTTTCTATGACCGTTACGTGTTGGAAACATTTGTTGGTTCACTTCTGCATATGGGCAGAAGAAATTATCGAAAGTCATTTAATATATGTGTATAGGGGAATGCATTGAAACCATCAATTGTCTCTACCATCAATTAATTTTATGGATTTTAAATTGCCACAACTCCATTTTGGAAGTTTTTATGGTCGAAATTACTTTGAGTCTTAGCCTTTTAGAAATTATAGTCATATACATACATATGTATATCGCGTGTTGTATGTTAGGATAAAAATCTAAAACTCTTGGATCCTCCACTATTTGGATCCAAAACTTTTCGAGCATATTATTACGAAGCATGATAGTTCCATTGGCAGGAAACACTTTATTGATTCTACAAATGAGTATAATTTCTACCATGCAAATGGGTTAATATTATCGTCGTTGTACTCGTACATTATTAAATGTCCGATTTACTGAAAAGATATCGATAAGCTCTTGACACTTATACGTTCTATAAATTACTGGTTTGTAGCCCATTAACTTCATTTTATTTATATTATTTATTTAAGTTGATTGTTCTAGATATCGTTTTCTCACTTGCGGACACAAGTTAAAATTAAGGCTGTTGCTATCCGCCCGATATCGTCAAACTAAGGGGTCAAAATTAGAAGAGTGTTTGTGCATGTGTTGAGCGGGTGTGACGTAAAAACAACCGAGGGGAAATTGAGAATGGAAAATGTAGTACGAAGAGAGGAATGACAGTTGGTAAGTGACAGATGGAAACGATTGTACTTTTGATATACGGGAAATTGGTGTCAATTTCTTTGCCAAGATGAATCAATTGGTAGGATCTGAAATGGAGCGTCATTTAGAGAAGAACCAAAAATCATGTAGTATCGTGTAGCATACAGCTATAGACTCGGACGCACGTCAAAAGATGTGTTAAATAATGTGAAAAGATAAATATTTGTAAGTTTAAAATATATAGTTATTGAGTAGGTCGTACAAAATATAATAATATAATATACAATCAAATTATAAGTTTTTTTTTGTGTCTAGGCCCATACGAAACAGTGGTTCGTAGAAATTCTTCCGAACGTCCTTTTTGTATGGGAGGAATGAGCATAGACACTTCCTGGACACTGTTTGTACTGTGAACAGAAAAATATTTCGAGGGGGAGATGTGTGAGTTGATCTTTTGTTTTGTTTTCAACGTTGGGAGGTGGAAATCTTCAAAAGGTACCGATTAGCTCCTGCACCTCGGCATGCCGGGTTTTTACCGACTAAAACCACCTACGTCGCCTCCAAACCTCTGTCATTATCAGTCTGTGTTAATTACACATAATAAAAACGTACATTCCAATGATATAAAATCATAACGTTTTACTTTTCTCACATGCATACTTGGACTGGGGCAACCAACTCACACATTTGGCATCCATTCACATATTAAATAACAGTTAGGCTCTTATTCAATTTAAAGTTTAGAAGCATAATGTAATTTCGCTTGGATATTGTTATCACTTCAAAAAATATAACAAGATTTCAAATTCTACATTAGCTTAGATACTGTAAATGAAAGAGTAGTTTAAGTGCAAATAGAACAATTTAAGAAATAAAATGTTTTCGACAATTTGTTTCATGAAATTAAGAGTTGAAAATTGCTGCGTTCCTAGAATTTTCCTCGAAAACCAAAAAAAAATTTGAATGCCACCTAGATCAACTCACCAACATAGCCAGCTGTTGAGAAATGCATAAATAAAAATATGAGTAATAACAATAATAGTAATAACAATAACAAACAATAATCATATTACAGGAAAGAAGACATTTTATTCTTTATTGTTGTCTTTCACGTCAAGAAAATACCTTAAGAAATAATCGCATTCGCAACCAATCTTGAAGTTTTGAAAAATTCTGGACCTTGCAGAAAGCGACTGCATGTACAGTAAAGAGGGCATGATTGTTTACAAGCAATTTTAAAACAAGACTTGTGTTTTCTTCGTTAACAATAAAATAATATTAGGTTCTGACCATGAGATTTTGTCGAGAAACAGAACGACCCCGCATGTAAATACAAACATAGACACTTTCTTCTTTCCAAAATATATTGGAAAGATTGCAAACGAAAACTGGTATGTACCTGTATTTTTTAACATTTTTCAGTAGCAGCTTTGTTTAAATCTTTTGCATTGGATGCTACTGAAAAATGTTCTTGAATTATTTTTCAATCCTTTCATATGTATGCTGATATCTAGATGAGACGTTTTTATTTCTGTTTAGTTAGTCCTAAGACGGTCCGACGGTCTTAACTCTCTTAAACATGCAATCGAATAAAGTGTTTTCCTTTCGACGTTTAAGCATTTTGGATGAAAATCTAGAACCTATGACAAAGAAAAATTTGATGGATGTATATCCATAAAGTAGCAGTAATTATTATCAATTTACTATTTCACCATCAAGCGTATCCCAAGTAAGCATTCTAAAACTTAACTTTACCGGTATACATCTTTTATGTACAGTAATGTCTTGTTAATCCTTCTTTTGGTATTTCAAATTTCCAATTTCAGTTGTGGACAAAAATTTTCACACATAGCCGTTTCTTGAATAAAACAAGTATTTAAACAAAGCCAAAAGAAAATATTTATGTGATTATTTTGGGAAGACAAGTATTCATTGTTAAGCTATTAAATATCATAAAAATAAAAATAATGGGGGATGGAAGGATGGGAATGGCAAGGGGCTAGTGGTTGGTGTAGGTCTTCTTGAGTCTGAAGACAAAAACACTGTGTCGTGGTTTCTTAACACGTTCAAAACAAAAAAAAATTGATACCGCCATGCATATTAATTTTTTTATGACGGACAAAGATTCCACGGCACGAAGTGTTTTACAAGAAACCTTCCCAAACGCTCGGCAATATATATACTTATTCCATACATTATGCATATTTAAAAAACTTGTGGAAGCACTGCAAAAATGCATAATTAAGGATAATACAGCCGCAGTGGCTGTTTATCCAGCATTTTGCGAATGCAGTTTATGGAAGTTTTCGCACTTGCCGTGCAGGCATATTTTTGCAGTTAGAAAGCACTTCCGCCTGCCACTATATAGTGAAACTTTATTTGCAAGTAGGTGGAGCAAATCTAAAATGCTCACTACGATTCTTCCAGCAAGATCTACTCCTTTATTACAGGAGATACTTACAACAGATGTGCTATCGACGAATTAAGAAATTAGACTATTGGAAAGTACCATGCACGAACTTTTCAATATTGTGAACACATGCACTGGCGACGAGTTCCATATGCGAATTGGAAAAATTAAAGAATTTTTCGCAATGGAAAAACTCCTAATATTTCTGTAAGCGTTGAACATATCCACACGCGGCCACAAGTTGCAGAAGCTGACGGACTGTCCACTTTTACTGTTCACAGTACAAAAAGTGTCCAGGAAGTGTCTATGCCCATTCCTCCCATACAAAAAGAACGTTCGGAAGAATTTCTACGAACCACTGTTTCGTATGGGCCTAGACACAAAAAAAAACTTATAATTTGATTGTATATTATATTATTATATTTTGTTGAGTAGGTCAATAAATTATATTTTTTAAACTTACAAATATTTATCTTTTCACATTATTTAACACAACATCTTTTGACGTGCGCCCGAGTCTATAGCTGTATGCTACACGATACTACATGATTTTTGGTTCTTCTCTTAATGACGCTCCATTTCAGATCCTACCAACTGATACATCTTGGCAAAGAAATTTAAAATATTTATACAGTTTACATTTACACCAATTTCCCGTACATCGATAGTCTCGATCTGTCATTTATCAGCTGGCATTCTTCTCTCTACTCACTACTTATCCCATTCTCAATTTCCCCTCGGTTGTTTTTACGTCACACTCGCTCAATACATGCATGCTTAGTTTGACGATATCGGGCGGATAGACACTTCGTAAAATTAATTGAAGACATTCAGTTGATTGAACTATTTATTTATTCTCTTAAGGCTAAATTATTATTTTTCCAGTAGTTTGAGATGCGGCAGTTGGATTGAAGAGATATTCTTAAAATTTTAATTATCTGCAAGTCATTTTTTTTTAATTACTTTTAAACGAACTACGCAAGATAATATTTTTCGAAATTCAAATTCAAATCAATAACTTTTTGAAATTATAAATTTAAATTTTTGCTTTTAATTTAATTCAAGAAAGCTTAGATTTAGGCTTAGACTAACCTCACTTTAAGTGAAAATATCGCGTGAAAACTTCATGTTAAAATTAAATGCAACACTTCTAAAACATGAATTTTCAAGACTTTTTGAAAAATTAAAGAACCATGAAATCCTACATTATTCCTGAAATTCGAATGACATCTAAGCCAAAAATACACGAACATAATCGAAATAAAATCGTACCATCGTTCAAATTCGTTGAGAAACTGTTACTAAAGATCGATTTTCTTTGCATTTTGATCGTCGTCCAAGTGGAAGATAATCGCACGGCTAACCTGCTAACCTACACTTTCGCTCGTATGATAGCTTCCACTTAGATTCATTGCAAAAATTGAAATTGTATTTGATCGTTAATTATTGACTTTAACTTGATTTTTCAATCAACGTTTCAATAGTCGATGAAGTTCATCGTAATACTGAAAATATTGGAAATAAACTAGGAGGGAAAAAAATTCGGCTCTACTATTTTTCTAGATATGTTACTGATGTAGCACGGCATAAATAATGAGATCATGTTAATATGATGTCTAGAGTCTTTTGTATCATATACATTACCTTCATGATCCACTGACAAGAAAAACTCTAAACTGAATGAAATAGAGTGAATCCATCTTTATACCACAACATTTTCATGGATTTGACGTTCTAATCATCGCTGGGTCTCATTATTGAGCTTGTTCGATGTCCGATTGCGAAAAACACCAAGAATTCAATAAAATTCGTTTTCTTTTAGAAGAAAAAAGGAAAAATCAACGGAAATATACGAAAAATTATTTTGGAAACCAAAAAAATGGTAGTAATATTGTGATCAGTGAATTTCACAGTACTGTGAAATTTAAAAATTAAATTTAGGAAAACTTTTACAACACTATTTTTACTGGAATTGTCCATGAAACTATATTCCGTACTTTTATGGCACATAACTACTACATTGCAGTTCAGCAAAAAATTATCATTGAACATTTTTAACGAATTTCTCATAAATACTCATGAAAAAATCCTTAAAATATTTCTTCTAGAGAATATGGGGAAAAAACTTAGCGACGGTTAACTGTGCATCTAACTTAAATGTGCATATTGATTAAATAATGCATATGATAATTTCATAAAAGAAAAAGAAAGATACTCGAAAATAATGTATGATATGAAATCGTCGCGGAACAATTGACGACAAAATTGTTCAAAGTTTTTCATAGTATGGAAAAAACCTTTATGTTTCCAAATGTATAGATTTAAAAAATAAAATCTGTCGAAATTGGGCCGAGAAGTTGGCCCTAATTTACGCCTTATACAAAATTTAGAATTTATACCCGAAATGGATGCTAGTTGGACCACCAAAACCACGTTATAATAGATCTTACAAGAGGATGGTACGTCTTGGTAACCTCATATAGGGATGAACCTTAGCAAGTAAGTAGTAGAAATTATGAGTGTTCCTTTCTAAAATATTACAGCGTATTAGCCAACTATTTCTGTGGCGCACGCTGGGTTAGGGGCTCAATGCTGATTGCTTGTTGATAGTTGATAGTTTTACGATAAATCAACTATTTGTGAATATTACATTATAATTATATGAATATAATTTTAATAATATGTGAATACAATTTAAATAATTATGTTTAATATAAGGTTGTTTTAAAATTTTGTATTTTTCAAGTTTGTGAATAGTAGCTGTATTTTAAACCTAGATGTATCAAAAGATCTTTAATAAAAGAGTTTTAAATAAAATAGATTATACAGTTTTCCATGATTTTCACCTCTTAAAAATGAAGAAAAAAAATTCGGCAAAATACAATTGAAAGGTTTTTATCAAAGTAGATGCGTAGATACAAAAAGGAGCCAGATTGATTTCATCATGCATTTTGACGGCAGAATAAAGAATGATCCATAACTAGGTAAACTACTTTGATTCAAGAGTATATAGCATGAAAAAAATCCCTTTCCCCGTATGAAACATAGGTTTTTTATCATAATGTACTCATTAGGTCTGGTATGTAACTATGATGAGTAAAATATTAAGGTTGGATTATTTCTCCATCATTTTTTTAAACAAAGTGAACTAATATGCTAGGGAACATACTAAGCCCCTGAATGTATTGTCATGTGGGTTATATTTTGACATAGATTAAGAGTTGCAATGTGTAGATTAGGGATCCTTGCGATCACGATCACCCAACTACATCCAAAAATAAAGGAATTTAAGATAAACAATATTCTATTTCAAAAAGGGATTAGCTCAAAAAAGTCATAAGATTTTCTTGAGAAATTTATGAATAAAATTTAGTTTAATTTTATGAAAAGTTTATTTAAAACAATGAAATAATTTTAGGACATACATAACGTATTTTTATGCCCATTTAGAATTTTATTTTGTTTATAATTGCTGAATAAATGTTAGTTATATTTTGAAGTTTGACAGTAAAATTCATGGATCCCTGCGAGGTTTTTTTGTTTCAGGATCCAGGCTGTGTAATTTTATGGATCGCAGGAATTTCTTGATGCTAACAGCAAATCTCAACTAAAATTTGTAAATTAGACGATGCGATCATTGGACAACTGGTGACGATTTCTTTGGGAGACCGAGGCTTTACTTTAAGTAATTAGTCGTTGCTGATGATAATGAAGAAATGCTCGAATGGTATCTAATTGCTTTCTAAATCAACTACTTCAAATAAGTCATCTTCTTCAAATACACTTGCATAAATAATTTTTTTCTACTTTAAAAGATTATTCGCTTTTCATGGCACAAGGTCTAAGAAAAATTAAATATTCTCTTCGCAACTAGTTTTAATAAAGATTGTCCCAATAGGTTGCACTCATTCCATGTTAACAGACACTTACATACATATTGAGTGATTCTATACTTTTTGGACAGCTCAAGAAATGTTTACGGACTATCTTATTTCTATTTCCAGATAAAGATATTTATCAATCGTTCAGTATTTCACACTCGCTTGAATAAATTAATCATCAACAACAACAACATTTACCATTGGCTCGGATCAACAAAAACCTGCATTGCTTGCACGTAAATAATTTATTGATTAGCAATCGTTTTTGGTGACATCACTGTTTTTTGAGTTTGTCCATGACAGCAATAGCAAACAGAATGTTGCTCGACATTCCTATGACGGTGAATGATTTTCAACACTATTTAAGTGAATAAATCGATACGAGTGGAATATTTGAAAAGGTTTGTGTTGCTAGAAGCTGGTTCCAAATTCTACAGGTTGAATTTATAATCCTAATCTTGAAGAAAATCAGACGAAGCGTGGATAATGTCCAAGCCAGCAGAATGAGTCGGGTTCTGCTGCTGAAATTTCTTTAGAAGAGGTCTTACCTTTTTTTCGTGACTTTCGATTTTCGGTTTGTTAATTTGATATTGTTATTTAATTTGATGCTTGAGTATTGAAGAATCGATAATTAATTGCAATTTAATTTGAAACTTAAATATTTCTGAACCGATTAATAATGGTTCTCTAAAATGGTTCTATCTAACACTTTTACAACTTATCAGGAGCGTGGAAAAAAATGTTTTATGGATAATTAATCGAATGAACTTTTTTCAAGTACGGATCATAAGAGGCTTTGGTCAAATTATTCTAAAAATTGACAATAGCAAAACAAAATAGACCAGGTCCTAAAGATCTCATTAACAAGGAAAAATCGTCGTATTCAATTTTGTTGGATATAACCTTTTTGTAGGGAACCTTTCAACTGTTTATGCACAATGGCCACAGGAGCTTTACGAATGAGGAAATTGTCAAAAAGTAAATAATATTGATGCAATTTGGTCGGGAAGCACTAAAGGCTTATTAAATGGGAAAGAAGTCGGTTCATATATCACAGATCCAAGATAAACCATACTGTTAGCTCACTTCGTGGCTCATTGTAACTAGCAATTAGAGCGTTAGACTATCATGCGGCAGGTTTGAGTTCGAATCCATTTAAACTAATGACTGTACATGAAATTTTAAGCACACAAAATTGTATAATTAATATCATAATAAATTGATGGTAGACAGGATTTATGATTCCATTTTAATCATAAATTTTCTAGAAACAACTCAAATATTAATCCTTACACAATATCCATACGCAGCGTGAATCATTTTCTTGTCTATATGATCTTTATTTAATTTATGTTTCTTAACAAGCAACATTGTTTTTCACATCAATGCCTTCTTTTTAGCGAAGCATTTTACGAGTTCGTTTCTCAAGTTTTCAGCCTAATTATGCAGAAGTATTAAATTAATCATGCCCAACCCGAATCAGATACCACCGAGAGATTTATTGTATTCATCTAAATTTCATGTCGATTTTTATCTACTTTCTGGTAGTTTACATTCAGAAACCAAACACAGAAAAAAAATCTCTAACATACTCGTGAAAAACATTTTTATTGCAAATGCTGATGTTAACGTTAACGTTCCCAAGAATTATTCTGTTTTTTTTTCGTTTATTTTCTGGGATAGAATGAAGCTTTCATATGAAATCATCAAAAATGTGTTTTGCTTCTCGTTTTAACAACGAAAATGTGTTGTTTGGGGAGCTGAGTTGCAAACTGAGATAAATATGTGTAGATTTCAGGTTCTATACAGATGTATATCTACATCAAAATTTTATGTACAAAAGATACTTATGTGCACACATATTCAAGGAACATAGAATGAGAAATGTTGACGTTCACATACAATGTACATATTTCATTTCGTTTGCAGTCACGAACTATCTAACTATCTTTTGGAGCATAGAACGACTTCGTGTTGAATAGTAGCCATTTAAGTTGTTCAACTGAAACTATGGGTGTTCTAATGAAAGCCATAAAGTGTGCATTATTAACCAGAGGAAGAAATGCCGGAGATTAAACTGCCGATTGAAATTTATATGTACTGTCTTTTGGGTAGATCAGTGGCAGCCACAAAATTTATACTCAAATAGTATCCATCTCATTCCAAGAAGATTTAGAATGGATAGATAGTGTTTGCTGCTTTTCTAAAATTACCATTCCCTTTAGTTCAATTCATTCTAATGAATCCATTTTAATAAAATTTACCAGAAAAGTGTAATTCACTGAAGAGTCATATCAGAAAAACAAGCGCAGTTTTTTTTGTAAACCAGCCTGCCCTTTCCACGCAAATTGAAACTTATTTGAGTACTTCTTATTTTAATATTAAAATGATATGATGTTAAATCAAGGTTGCCAGTATTTCAAACACAACACACGTTATTTTTTGTAACTTCGGTGTAAGTTGCCATAAGAGTCGTCCTCTAGCTTATGTGCTTATTTCAAATTAGCGTTTTTGCAAAAATCCGCCAGTATTCTTTCAGAACTAGAGACTATACCCATTATGAGCCAAGTGAATTGATGTAAGCAAGCAATGGTCAAAAATGGAAATAATTGGAAGATTGGATAGAACTATAATTTTTATACACTTATGTAAACAAAACCATTTCAAAATATAAATATCTCTGTAACACTCCGAAGATCAAGTCAAAGCAGGAAAGATATCAGAGGTATATCTTTGGTAAACGAATGGAATCCTAATTTTTTTACAATCTCATTGCATTTTTTAGGGGTTAAGGTGGATGCCATCAATCATTTTGGCAAATTATGATAGTAGTATTGTACTTAGAATCTTTGAGATGGTAAGAAATATGGGAAAGGAGTAAGAGAACTTACGAACCAAGGACAGTGGTACGATGTACATTCAGACGAACTTTTAACGGTTCGCCAGCATCCTATAATCTGAAGGCACTGTGCACGTAAATGTGGGATTAACTCAACTATCAAATTTAAAATAAGTCATAAAAATAAAATCTTCTACCACAAAATCAAAAGACCTTCTATTTTATAACTATTCGAAAGGTACCTATTCAATCTTTATGATCAATCTTCCACGTAGATGGTGAAAATTCACACATATCTCAATTTTCATACGATGCACACTTGTCAGACAAAATACGAATTTTACGAAAGTGTACTGGAACTTTCTGTTGAAACAAGGCTGAGACCACTCTTGTATTTTGTGCTGAAGATTTGCACGATTTGGTGAATTTTTCAGATGTCTTGTAAAAATATGTCAAGCCACATGAAAGATACACCATGTAACCCCTGAATTTAATACCCTGTCACTCAATGTATGTAGTACTACCGAAAAAAAGGGACCGCTACCAAAGCTAAGTATAGAATGTAGCAGAAAAAATTAATCGTTTGTTTTTCAGATATGACTCCATTTTCATACACCTCCAAAGGTTCAAACATTGCTTAAAATTATCTGAGAAAGGAAGAAAAAAATATTGTAGATCATTCGTGTCTGAGATATCCATCTGACAAGATATCGTCTAAACAAGAGCAAGTAAGTTAGTTTCATTGTTTCCAAACATCTAGAAAATTTAACTCGTAGATATCCGGAAAAAACCCACTGAGATATGTGCGTCCATTTCAGTTGATCAAAGGACCTTATCAAATCATAAACAAGAGCGTGACGAGTTACGGCCGTACAAAATAAAGTTCCAAACAGACCCGAGAATAAGAGTAAAAAAATTATACGAGAATTCCATACCAAGTTTACCAATTTAAATACAATAATTTTAAACGACGGAACCTATGTTTTCAAACAACTTCGAGGGCAGCAATTTTTACTTCCAACTTAAAGAAAAATGTAAAACTAAAACGAAAAAAAGATCCCTAAACAAAATCTGGTTTGGCAGGCAATATGCAATTTTGGCCTGAAATTGATGGTTGGTGGTTACCATAAATTACAGTTGTCGGTAATGAGAATCGCTATCATGGACCTAAGCTGTCGACGAGCGGAGACGCATTAATAGCAGGATGTTTGAATTTAGACACCGAATGGAAGGCTCATCCGTTCATATTATGCGTTATCGCGCAGAGTATACAATGTAAGGTTGGGTCGAAGCAGTCACATCTAGTGCCTGGGAGCTTTTTTGCTAAATTTTAGTTGGTTTGCGCACCTTTTTTATTTGCTATTATTTTCTTTTCTCTGTTACACCGACAGGTATATTGACTCTAGAGTAGAATAATGTAATTTTTGATTCTAACATGGTACTTCTTAGCAATGGCAAAGTCGGTTTGTGTGCGACATATATCGAACATATATGTCGCGCGCATAAAGTAAAAGTAGAAGATATAAAATTTCGATCTGGACACAGATTGCATTTTTCCACATTCTCGTGTTTTTGTGGTAATTTCGCGAACAGGGACAATTTTATGATGATTTGCAAATTCATATAATGAACAAGAGCAAAAAATAGAAAAAAACTAGCGGCATTCCAGGCGAATTAAGCCAGCTTATCAGAAATCACCACCTTTCTTGTATAATAGAGGCGGAATAAATTCGCCAGAACGATTTTCAATGACAACTACCAGGTCTCCAGATTTAACTTCCTGAAAGTCTATGAGATTTTAAGTCCCGTGACTTTAAACAAATTGAAATTTACCAAAAAAATATCTTACAAGGATGTCCATAACATTTTTTACCAGGACTCAGAACTCTTAATGCGACGCTGGTGATAAGTGACAATTTGATGAATATCTAAGAGAAGGATGATAAGCTTTGCAATGAAAATCAGACATTTTGAAAAAAATTATAAGAGCCAGTAGTCAAAAATTGTTTACGAAGAAGATGCAAGAACAAAAAATAAACTAAGGAAAAAACCAAAACCAGTTGATGAGTAATCACCGATGTAGTCGTATATATTGAACGAACATTTTGGATTTTTGAGCAGGTATCCTTAAAGAGGAACTGCATGAAGTCAGCCACCAACTTCAACTGATTCCATGTAACATAGACCCGAATTTCGGATGCGACAGTGTCTTTGAAATCTGATAAAATTGTTTAGAATTTATAAATATAACAAATAGCTCAAAAAATGCTATCAATGCTAGAATAGTTATTGTCTGAAGTGCAGAAATAAGAATACGCCTTTCAAAACCTTTGTGAAACGAACAGGTTTCTGAATTTGAAACACATACGTATGAAGATTCCTATTTTAGTTCATCTTCAATTCAAAACCACAATTTTCACAAAACGTTATTAAGATTTTAATTACTTCTGCGGATTTACAGTTTTATCAGCTATTATTGGTAGTATTCATTGTGAAAGCTAGATTTCTTTCGAAAATTGAAATTATTTCATTGATGAATCATTTCAAAAATAATCAAGAAAATAACTAAGAGCTTACGATTCCAAAATATTATTACTTTTCTTACGAGCGCAATTTCTTTTATTGATTAGTAATATCAGCAATACATGCAATCTACAAAAGGATATATCGAAGGAAATCACATCCATGCCGAAGAGTCTAAAGAGCCAAATCTACGACTTAACTTTATTCCATCTTTCCCCTTGATCCTGAAGATTTTTGCGACGCAGGTATAACAAATGGAACGGCAATTGCTACAAATCATTCCAAAGCATTCCGCGATACGATACGATACATGCATGTAATAAACATATCAAAAGCCAAGTCCTTGCATTACATGAGCCTCTCCGCGTATAAGCTTTCTGTTTACTGGCATTATTACTTCTTCACTCTTGACATGAACCCCTGTCCAGTACAGTGGATATCACCCCATTCATAATAAATCACTTCCAGGCACGAAATACGGGGATCATGCAATCACCGTGGAATGAGGGTTGCAGAACCAACCGTGAACAATGTAAAGAAAGCAAAGAAGGCTAGTTACTATACAAATGGGGTGGCTACAAATAGTTTAGCGTCGCCTACATTTCAACAGTGTGTAATCTTTCGTGTTGTGTAACCGTCTTTTACGTAATCAGTTGCTCTATTATATCGACGACTTCAGCCTCATTTGTCCGGGCAAACGATAAGTTTATATGGACTCGCCTGTTGGGGTTTTACGCCACCTTTATCGCTTTTATGTAAGAATGTAGTTCAACGTTTCTAAGGAGTATACCTTAAAGAATGTAGCCTCTGTTCTATTTATGAGGCGCAATAAAAGCATTCGAAAAGGATCGATACAATCGTCGGTTGAAGTAGTTACTGCGACGCTTGCAACAATAACACCAACTTACATGAATAAACCGAAAAGCAGGTCAACGAATGAAACAAGGACTCCCCTTTGTTACCAGCCGGTCATTGATTCCAGGCGACCTTCAGCACTTCTTACCATTTTTGAATAAATGACCTGACTTGGGGCTTATTTTCTGATGCAAATTTGTAGTTTTTCAACCCAGTTTCATTTTGGTAAGACCCAGCGCAGCTATCTTCCTATCTGAGCTACTGATTTAGGTGTTGCGCCAGTGAATTCTCATAAACCCATGCTTTTTCCATCTTCAATGTCTTCATGTTTCGCACAGCTCTGATGAGATATTTTGCAATTCTGCGAAGCGTGAAGCTTCAAGAGTTGGACGAACTCGATGGCGTGTACCAACTATGGCTTAGGTAAAAGATAAGCAACAGAAAATACATAGTACCCAGCATTGCCGGTTACCATTGATAGCGCAACGTTCCTAAAGTTGTAATTAAATAGGTTTAACCTTTAATTCTTCTATCTGTTTAACAGCACGAGATACTTTTGTAATAGCTACATTCATTACTGGTTTGGATTCAGTTCACTTGGCAGGCGGTTGTAAGAAAGTGAGTGAACCACGTTTTCTATGTTACGGAAGCACGTTAGCTTCACATATGGGTATATTCACATACGTACATGTGTCTCCGCGGTACAAGACTTGTTGTAACTGATTCTTGGAAGTTGTTGTGTATCGGTCATCATAGGTATTATAACTGATACTGCTGTACTGGCCGAGTTCTCAGGTGTGTTATTCCTATAGATAACACGTTGAGCACGGCTTGTGTACAAAGTCTATAGTACACACGAGTAGTGATGTTGTGTAACTAATTTTGATATAGACGGCATTAAAAAAAATCATGACAAACGTATGGAAACATGTCATACTATTGTTGTTTGTGTAAATAATAATAGTTTGGCTTTGGATTGAGAAGCATGCAAATAAATTGAGGTCACAATTAAAATGTAGCATCTCATAACTAAATTTAGTTTAAAATCATTAATACTCATGCAAAATATCGGTTAAAAACTTTGTGATTTTAATCACAATTGGGATCTGTTAAAGTATACAAGTTTTTTTTACAATTCATTATTCATAATGGTGAGGAATGAAATAAATGCCAGCGTTTTGAAAGCAGAATTTCCATTTACGCGGGTCATTTGAAAAATTTCCCGTCTTAAGCCTAGTACACAGTTCGGTTCTGAGCAGAAATTTGTATGAAAATTCTGCAGTTGCAGAAATTCCGCACAGAATTTCAGACTCAATTCTGCAGAAGCAGTACACAGTTTTCTGCGCAGAATCGATGAACTCGGTAGATGGCAGCACCGCAGCACCAAGTACTCTCCACACTTTTCTGACTTGAATTTTAATTGTTTCGACATTCCTTCTGATGCAGAAAGTTGACGTTTGGTAACAGCTGTCATTTAAACTGTCATTGAAGTTGCTTCCAACATCAACAGCAGCCGGCATTTGCGAAAAGATAAGTGTTTCGTGAATAATCTCCACTAGTCTCCATTGTCAAATTTCCAGCAGCAAATTATTTAGCAAATGTGGAAACATGCAGAATTTTCTGTTCTGAATCGAACTGTGTACTAGGCTTTATCGACAAACAATCATAATAGATTTCAACTTTCTGCATCGTTCGATAGATGTCGTTGATTTATGTATCACATAAAATTTCCCGTCATTCCAATCAATGCTTTAATCATGGCAGTCTTATAAAGTTAACAGGTGACATTTTCTGTCATCAACGCCAAAAATCGAGTATCGCGCGGGGATGAAGTCAATTTATTTGAAAGGAAAAAAATTCTCAAGAAATAAAAGACGAATTAAGCTCCGTGCACAGTAAAGCATCCTCTTCATATACAACTGTAAAAGATTGGATGACTGAGTAGAAAATTTGGCCGTACTAATATGTATGAAGATGAGCGTTTGGGGCGTCCGAAAACTGTTTCAACTGATGGAATTATCGATTTAATGCAAAGAACTCTAATAAAGGATGGTCTATTGACTCTTCAGAAGGTTGCTAAAGCTTGTACGATATCAGATGAATGGGTGCACAAAATTCCACAGAAATATTTGTGTATGAGAAAATTATGCGCACGCCAGTTGTCGCGTTTGTTGACAATTGATACACGCGTTCAGCTCAGCATGTCACGCAAGTGTCATGAGGTATTTGAAAGAAAATCGGGGCGAATTTTTACAACGATTGGTTACTGTCGATGAAACTTGGGTCCATCACTAAACTCCTGAGACCAAACAACAGTCAAAACAGTGGATTGCGGTGGGAGAACCGGCTCTGAAAAAGGCGAAGGTCATTCTCTTTGCAGCAAAAGTGATGGCGTTAGTTTTTGAGACAGCAGAGAGATAATTTTTACTGATCCGTTTGAGAAAAATAAAACTATCAACGGATCCAACTACACTGCATTATCAGGTCGATTGAAGGTTGGAATTAAAAAGAAAATACCACATTTTGTCAGATGAACACATGCGTGGTCGCAATGTCAATGTTGCATGAACTAAAATTCGACTTGCTATTCTCCAGATTTAGCTCCTAGTGACTTTTATTTGTTTCCAAATTTGAAATTGTCGGGAGAAAAAAATTTGGGCCACACGTCGAAGTGGAAACACTGTGAACCGGTGTTTTTCAGGTGTATTTAAAGAATGTTTTATCTGGCGGCTAGAAGGCTTGGAAAAACGATGGAGTAAATGCATCGAGTTGCGGAGAGACTTTGTTGAAATATAATTTTTCTTGCCTCGGAATATGTATTTTTCTTGAAAAGGTCTGAAACTTTTACAACCACCCTCGTATAAAAACATAACTACGTTATGTGTATTTTCCGATCTGAATTTTTGGCAGGTCAAAAAGTTTCATTTTTTCTATCTAAGCAATAAAAATAGGGCCAAATGATATTTTTCTGTTTTTCATTTGGTAAGGATAGAGTATCATGCTAATTCAGAAGTACAAAGCTTAAGAGGATGTTAATATGAATGGTTATTACAGACTAAAAATTCAAAATAAAACTTGAAAAAAAATTCCAAATTCTGCAGAAAATTTAATGGGTCATAAAATCAAATAATTCACACCAGTTTTGTCTATTATTAAATTTCACAGGGTTTAATATTCTTTTGAATCTGTACAGTGTTATCTAGATAGATACATGAAAATCTGTAGTGTTTGTAGTCAATGAATATGTAAGTTTAGATTTTTTCTGACAAAGTTTAATAATTTTTATGTGACTAATACTACTGGCAGAACGCTCACACCGTATAATTCAATCTGAATAAATAAATAATTTCCATGACTGATTCTTTAACAATATCAATCATCATTCATTAACAATCATATTTTAGCATTTTAATTGCATCATCTAATTGTATCTTTCATTCGAATCTTCCATAGAATATATCACTATAGCTCTACGCTTAGAAATACTTGCCCCAAAGATTAATTAAGTCATTCCAATCGTATTTTACACCTAGCAAAAGATACATTAAAATCCTATTGAAAAATGCTTTACATATTTACAGTACAAAGCGGAAAAGATAAACCGATTAGCAGGAAAGTCGAATGCAGATTAAGTTTAAGAACCGTGAAATACCTGCATGTCAAGTTCAAAGCCCAATGCCAAGCGGAATGGCATTTGATTTATGTATGCTGAGATAGAAAATAAATGAACTCTTATATGTTTTATGGTCGCGGTAAGTGGTTGTAACGCTTCAAAGAGGAATGCAATGGTCAGTGAATTTCTTCAAGAAAAGATATTGGGACAGTGCCATTGGTTAGTTCACTGTTATTTAGTTATTTGATTTTCTTTAGATAAAGATCCATATCTGCAGGAAAAAACTCGTTACAAGAATTGAATATTTTTGTTGGTATGTTTCAGCCGAATACATTGTTTTATCTAAACTCAGCCATGGTAGAATTGCTGATAGTTTAAAACTCCAGTCCTGATTCACCTAGTCCAAATATCATCCTCAATTTAATTTAAAATGCAAAAAAAATTGAAATTCACCTCCAATTCGTATTTAGAATCAAAGTTCTTTCTTATTTCAAAATTAAAACCACGAACTCTGCGCTTGCATCGAAAAACATATGTCTTTTGTAGTAAAATAAGAGCAGGCAATGCCTCTTGATATTCAACCCTAGGTATGGCATACCCACATGTCAGTAAGGCAAGACGGAAGCTGTCAACTAATCAAGTGAGGCCGAACGCGATCAGATGTGTCAGCTGGGCGGTCGGTTTAGAATCGAAATAAATAAGGATCATCTGCCATTTGTATCAATATATTTTATTCAAATAAACCGAGCTTACACTTTATAGTTTTTTTCCATTTGAAGTTCATCAAGCACTAAACTCGCTTGTATATAGCTTGTGTCTACCTTATCCTCAGGTACTAAATTCTATTGTATATAGCTCGTGGCTATCTTTTTCTCAAATTTTCGCTCCTTCGGAAATTAACTTCAAGATAACACACCTTCGCCATTCAGCTGTCCTTTATTTTTCCAATATGATACCCCTAGCGATAACTTCCATCTATCTGTACATATATCTATACATCTTTCTATCTATCTATAGCAAGACACATCTATCAGCATTGTAAAATATCTAGAATTAAATAATACGAAGCACTGTCATTTGCCAGCATCTGTAAACTTTCTCTTAGTGAATAATAAATATCACAACGAAGCAACCATAAAATAAATAAATGAACAAGAAAAACCACCTGAAATCGAGCCAAATATGTGAGGTCTATTCGTTCATCCGTTCGTTCATTAACATCATTATTTCGTTAATTTTCTTCGACATTTTTACACACCGTCAACGGTGAACGTTATGTGAATGTGGCCCAGGTACTAATTTCTACTTTAAATAAATGTTATCACACAATTACATCGTGAAAATAGCTAAAAAGGCACTGTAAACTTGAAAATGCTTTCATGTTTTCGAACCATGTTGGTGGTGATATTTTTTTTTGAGTTTTCATGCTTGAATTGTAACAATTTTTATTGTTGGCGGTTTACAAGTGAAAGCTAATCCATAGGAATGTATATTGCAATAACCCAATGTTTGATCAATATTTAAATTTTGTATTGAAAGATAAATTTCTACATTAAAGTTTTTGGGGATAAATTACGAAATTTAAGCTAATGTTTAATATTTCGCCGCTGAAGATGGATTCGTAAGTTTTACCTAAATAATAAGCTTCATGTGATGTTATTTGTTCCAACTAAAGCCTTCGTTTAAAATATGATACTGTGGGCGTTCTTATGAAATATTACGTAGCCAATTCAGAAAGACAATGAAGCCACAGCGATAAAAATAGCATATAGATCCTAAAGATGATGTATTATCTTAGTGATATTTTTAGCTGAAGATTTTATGTCCTTACAGACGAAAAAGCATGGTTTTTGGTGTATTCATTGGAAGGTATAAAAATAAGATTTACTAAAAATGGAGCTCCTTATACAGGAAAATGAATGGTGGATGAATGTTCAATATAGACTTTGAAAAAGATACGTACTTCCAATTCCCCATAAGGGCGCACTAGGAAAAATTCTGTTGAAAATAAAGGTGCACCAATTTAAGAGAAACATTCTAGGAAGAACGCTAGAAGCAGAGTATAT
This sequence comes from Oxycera nigricornis, assembly GCA_963942545.1. Lineage (NCBI taxonomy): Eukaryota > Metazoa > Arthropoda > Insecta > Diptera > Stratiomyidae > Oxycera > Oxycera nigricornis. The sequence continues at coordinate 12,830,979 of OZ012662.1, forward strand.
TTAAAAATAGAGGCTGCCAAACCTTTTTTATAAGCCCCTTATAAGTCACTATGTATCACATCGAAAGCATCGCCATTGAAAAACAATTACGAACAAATAGGGATTGTACGAATTTTTGCCAGATTAATTGGAAAAATTCTTCAAAAAAAAAATTAAATTCAATACCAAAATGATGGCGATGACCAGTCGACAAGACTCATAACATTATCTCATGAATAGAAGATTGTCGATAGTCGTAATTTTCAAGAACAAAAAATAAACATTAGTTTTTATGATCAGTGTACTCACCACTCATTGCACGTGGAAAAAACGCTACTAAGCCCAAATAAATTGAAGAACTTCGGTTGGGGTATTTTTCATCTTAATCCTTGAAACCTTAATTTCATTCGTTGGAAACGTAATTTTTCTCAGTTTTCTTTGGAAACTCTAAAAAAAATTATTATATTTTTTGCTAATGTGTAAAACAGTTCTATAGAATGTAAGACCGAAAATGACTACCGATCGAAAAACTTCCAATTCTGATAATGAATCAGGAATACTTTGGTATCAAAAATGTACACAGTAAATTATGTTAGATCATATATTTGTTTGTTGTGTAAATTTTTGACACCCAATTATTCGTGACCCTTATTGAGAATCTATTTTTTGTATAAAATTCTAGTCGTTCTGAAGCTAGTACCATCAATGCCCCGAAAACCTCAATAGAAAGGTTATCAATAAAAGACTAAAAATGCAAAACGCAAAAGAAATCAGCTTGAGTCAACTTTTGGATTGGATTGAATACCCAACTTACAGCTCCAGTTAACCTATGTTTTAGGGCTCGTTTTTTTTATTTTGAAAAAAAAAAAAGTTTTGCACAAAAAATAAGAACTTCAGCTAAGCAATAGAGAAACTACTAATAAAAAAATGTTTCATGGGCAAGTTACTAGGAACTGGGCTAGTTCTGATTAAATATTTCAAGTTTTTAATTGAAAATATGAAAACCCTTTTAGTTGGAAGTTTAATATAAGTATTTTTCATTAATTTTTTGGATAATTACTTGATTCATTCGGATAAATGAACTTCAAACTTTTTTCCAGCAAAAAATTTAACAGTAAGTAAGTGAATCATATTTTCTTGACGATCGGTTTTAGAACCATTTTAGAAAAAACTTATTGCATCTCAAAAATATCATGGTGACACAAACCATATTTAAATCCTGAAATAAGCCCGGGTGTACTGATCGTTTTCTTTCCTTACCAACACGGTTAAGAACGTAAATCGGCAAGAATGTCGGTCATTCATCGGTTATCATTCTTCAGGTGAATTTCAAGAATTTTTTTCTAGCTAAAATGCATTTTTGATTCAAAAATGGAACATGATTTCATGGTACAATTATTGAACTTACTATTTAATTTTTTTTTGTCAAAATAAAAATAAAAATTAGCAATAAGCATCAATTTTCTGAAACACTTTTTTTAAGCTAACCACGACAACTAGAAGACTCCATTAAAGTAAACACACGAAAAAAATTATAATTATGTTAGATGACGTCAATATTTAGCAGTGTTTTGGGAAATTTTGAGTTGTAGTAGAAGTTTTGATTAGTAGAAATTTTGAGTAGTGGTAGATTTATTGAAAATCAATTTTTTCGTCCTAAATATTTCGGTTTCTCCTTGCAGACCCGTGCTAATCTCAAAGTTTTTTGCAACAAAGTTTTAGCGTTCAGAAAAATCAGATTTTTATTTTAATCTATAAAGCTTGTGTCAAAGACCAAATTCATCACCCCACCCAGTTTCATTTTGCAAAATTATTGAAACTTTTTTTGACATTTTCACCATTTTTTACCTCTTCCCATACGCTTATTAAATTTGTTATCTGTAATCTGTAATCTGGAATAACATAGATTTATCTAACATCGTATAGAAATTATAAGCACTCCCGAGCAAACATTAAAAAACTAATGTTGTTTTTGGCAGAAGACTTACTCTATGCCATTATTTTCTATTCAAACCATTGGTAAGAAAATCTTTCGAATGCTTCTTCAAAATTACAAATATTCTTTTGATTTTCACTCGTCCCACTCGAACGGCACATAACGTCGACTACGAGTATAAATCCTCATTTGGTCCATTTTCCTCAAGTTTATAAAATGCGGTTAAGGTTAAACTATAAAGCAAATAATGATCATAATTCAAAACCTTAAGCATTTTTAAATGATTTAGCTATTCCCTATTTCAGCTTATCTTAAATGGGTGGTTTGAATTATCTTGTCATAAATATTTCAATTTTAGAGAAAGCCGGTATCCTTCCTTTTAATTGGATTTGACTAGCTTTACATTATTAGCCGGTGAAATAGGAAATTCCTGAAGAACAATTCACACGAGCTGTAAGTGAACTTCACTCGCATTTCATCCACATTATGAGAGAATTTTCATCGGAAGTTTAGCCGGCAAGATAGCTGCGATTCATGCTCAACATACATTGTTGTTTGCCACGAGCGAACAATAACGATGCGAGTGTTGATTGGAATGCGGTTAGCGATGCGGCTCGCGTGAAGCGGTCGTTTTCAATGGTTTTCTATAGAATCCAGCCGGTAAAATATAAACAAATATATAGTTGATACTAATTAAGATTCTATCTAAACTATAACACTTGGGGAGTATTTCACTCTTAGTAAACTTTCATACCTGTTGAAATTGACTAAAAAGCATCAGTAAGCACCTTATTCAAAGAATGAATATCTTCTGATTTAAATGAAACTTAGTTCACGAATCTTTTCGCTGGGAAAAGATAAGTTTAAATAAAGAAGAGTACAAAGCTTTGGGCAATTGTATTAAACGAAAAGTAACAAAACAAACTTTTTTGAAAATAAATAGAAGTGTTCACTTTTCATAAAACATTTTTGATTTTATTAATTTAAAAATCCCTGCTGCGAAATCAATAATTTTTCGTCGTTCTTGCCCTCACGTCTATTTATTTGCTTACTTTCAAGTGCATCTCTTAATCTTTCTGTATACCAACAATTCATTTTTCATCATTATACGAAGAAGGTCGGTTGTTTGCAACTGATTTTTCTTATCATTATAATTAAATTCGATTTTTTTACATGAAAAAAAATTATTTGGAAACAAAATATTCATGGTGCACAATAAATTATTTACAAATTGAGCGACAAATTCTTGATGGTCCACAGGCCAAATTATCTACTAAACTTTTTTGAAATTTCAACCCCAACTTGGCAACTCTTTACTCAACCATGAATGAATTAGCTTCCTGAATTTTTGCACATGTATATGTATATCGATGGTATTAAAAATTAGGTAAGGACATGCGCAAATCCATTCCAAAGTACAATAGTCCTTAGAAACTGTCATGGTTTTGTTTACCTGAGTTAATCATTTCTATGGTGCACTTTGAGCTTAACGAAGCATTGCAGCAACATAAATACTTCAGATTGTTATCCTAAATTTTATTAAGGCTACGACTATCCATTCTAGATACAAATCTCTTAATTTTCATTTATTATCCATTTTGTTCGAAAAGTTCTATAAATTCTTGTCTGTATCGTTTCACATGTCGCTCAAATCTATTTCCGTATGCATGAGAACACAAAAAATAGATATATTCTGTTAGCAATGAGTACAGCTAGTAATCTTGAAAATAGGCAGATGAAGATGTGACACTTTTAAAATAATTTTACGAGGTATGGCGTAGAATGTTGCATGGAATTTCATATTGAACATAATAAAATGTATTTCAAATCAAGATGAATTGCTAAAAGGATAACACGATCGACTGGTGTCGTTTTTAAGTATTTTTCTTCTTCATATTTTAACCGAACTAATTATTGTAGCAGCCTAAGTCTCTCAGGGATAACCAAAGATAAATATTCTAAATAATTTATTTGATACCCAAGAACTATAGATCTACAGTTCAGTTTTAAGGTCTGAATTAAAGGCGCTGCAAGAAATAAACATTCATACAAGAATTGCCGGTGCGTCAGGTTCAAAATTTGCACATTATAGCCTTGCCATCTTTCCCATTAGTATTAGCTATAAAAACTTCAAAATATCAACAAATCAATATACTATCGAGAGCTTTTGTTGATATTCTTATCGCAATTTAAATGCTCTTACACTACAATCAACTTCTACTAACTCACTTGAATAATACACGAATAAAAGTTTATCTTGCAGAAATGTGCGAAACCAGCAATACGAAAAAATCAGTTAACATTTAAATGCAATAGAAATGTGTTGATTTTTTTTCTCCAAATTGTACATACACTATACAATTTTACGAGGAAAATGATTAAGCGATTAGGCACACTTTTGATTACTTCAAATATCGTTCGTTTTACTAGCACTCCCGAGATTTCAATAAAAAAATTCACACACGTTTTCACGGTAACAACAAGGAAAAATGCTACAGAAAAATAGGCTAAGCCGGCGCACTAGATCACTATATCCGGGTTCTAGGGGAGGACACGTATTACTGCCACTGTCACCACCACCGTCACCTGGGACAGGGTCACACAATCTCCTTATGCAGCCAGCCGCACAAAATGCGCTCCACCAGTTCCGAGATCCTTTCACCACACAAGATACGCCACCGAATCCTGGTCAATACTCCTCGTAGGGTCACGAACCCGTCCAAGCTAAGCTCCACGACGGGTCATGAATATATTTCGGGTCAAAGTGCCAAAACGCGGAGTGCGGGATACGTGGCTGGCGGAGCTGCTTCCGAAACCTCTGAAATAGCAACCACGGGGTGCCCTAGTAGCGAATACTAGTCCTAGAAGCGTCGTTACTGCGTCGTTGTCGTTCACACGGCCCAAGTTGAAGTTGAACTGCCAAAATTGTTCGACAGTGCGATTAATGATAGTCCGTATTCCCCCCAGAGCATTACTGCCGGAAAGCTATGGAGCGCTGGGGAAAGATACAGATACAAAAAGCTTGCAGCTCCCCAATTCCAATCTAGCCGTGCAGACCCCCACTACTTAGCTGGAAGTAACAGCGAAGCAAACCCTGCAAAGAACTGCAGGGGAATCGCAATTGTATCTCTAGTCCGTTAAAAACAAGGCTACTACGTCATAGTGAAACGAAAGATACTTTTGCCCACCCACCCCCATATATCAACAACAGTACAGTATCTCAAATTCGCTCCTGGTGCCGGGCAATAAATTATCTGAAAGCTCCTTGTTTCCTCGCAAACGATGACCTCAGCAATCTATCTATAGCACAGTGAACCAAGGCGGTTCCCCCGTTCAAAGCACAACAAGACAATCTGGTGGTTTGCGCAGGCCACGTAATATCTTGATGGAAGATGGAACCGGTTCTCCTGAACCTTCCCATGGACAACTGTTCTCAAGAGTCAACAAAAACAACAATGTATCTGTGTACGTCTCAGATTTCCCATACCAAAGCTTCTTCTTCGCCTGATGGTTTGGTTCTTCTTTTAGAACGCAACACTCGCAGGTGATAATTTCTCGGGATGATGTCATCAATGGAGGTGAATAAATTTTGGACGACAGTGTGTCTCAAATGAAATGCGACTTCTGTAAATTTTATTTTATTTTTTGGTATAGGTATACATACGTAAATTTAGTTAATTTTTCATGGTTTACAAATTTTATATTTTTAAATAGGGTAAAAATTCCTAATTTCAGCTTGCATTAAAAGTTGGCCACTATGCGTTTATTTTCTACATATTCCAATCCATGCTAACTCAAAAACTCTCTGTTTTTTTTAAAAATCAGTTTCTTTTTGTTTACTTTACATATTCATAAGATCTTAACTTGAGTCGAAAGTGCGATAATAAAATATCAGTCTTGAATTCTTCAGTTCCATTGCGATTCGGCGACGAAATTCACTTGGTGAGTAAATAATTATCAATCTGTGCTAAATATCCGAAGAATTCTTATTCGAGATATTTTCGATAGGGCATAATTCACTCAGAAATCATTCCTTCTCACTCCTTTCCTTTTTTTGTGAACCAAAAAAAATCCACATCTAGGGAACAAAGTATAAAGATTCTAAAAGCAACCTCGTCTGTGCTATTTTCAAAAAACGATTTTAACGCTCATGAAACAAGCGGATGTCCGGCGCTATTAAATTATATACCATTAAAATATAAAGTTGCAAAATTAGTATGTAACATCTCCTCCTAGAATCTCTATCCACAATCGAAAATGAAGAAAATAGACCTTCCTTACCAATCGTTGCGTTACCAACTTCCTTAACACTTCCCTTGCGGAGTATCGCCATCTAGCTCTTGTAGCATATCACCTTGTTTTAGACCTCATTTTTCTCCCTTCTGAAAAAAGGTCCACAGGAATTAAAAGGGGAAAAACCGCTGGTGATTTCCTAAGAAGCATTGTGAAATTATTGGAAAAAAAGCGACAATGATCTAACATAAATCAAATTATAGACCAAACAGCAAAAAATTAAGAACAATTCAAACGAGAGTCTTAACTGGAGGTTAAGAAGCAAATCGCTAAAGCAATTAGAACTAATAAAAATGACTATAATTTTTATGAAAATTTTCGTTGTTTATCAACGTTAAAAATCGAACAATTTCAGGAAATGCTCTGTTTGTTGAAAGTTTAAGAGCATGAAGAGCAATTTTCAGCGGGTACTATCAAGTCTCGCACAAATGATTGAATTTCGAAGTAATACTATCTCGCCTTCCCACGGCAGTTAAAATCGTGCGTCAACTCACACCAACACTCTGTGAGAAGGGCAGGACTCGTAGTCGCATATCCCAGCGTATCTATCCACGCAATTCGTAAATTTCAAATCGTGGCGCGTACAAAGCGCATGGGGTTGTGCGGCGCGTGAAGTTGCGCGCCATGGGAAGGCAGCTTTAGATGGTATCTATTGTAGCTGTATAATAAATCCACTTTCCGATTGGAGAACTATCCCAAGACAATGTAAAGGAGGAGGGATTCTGACAGATCCTCAGACCAACATCCTTTCAACAGGATCCTGAGGCAAAGGTGTGACGAAAAATATGGTCTAACAGATATTAATTTAAAAGATGAATAATCCTAAATAACGGCAAACGATCCGGAGCTTTGCGTTGACGCTCAATCGAAGAGGTTTTGCTTGCACTTCCTCGAAACCTTACCAGGGATATACTGGTATCAAGAGTAACCGGGGCCCCAGGGAATTGTCCCTGCCGGTTTTGGTTGAGAAACCTGTGGATGTTGAAACTTGGTGATTGTGATTGAGACGCGAAGCGAGTACAGTCATTTCTAAGACAGTTTGTGACTGGAAGCTATTCGGCAACCCTTTTGTATCGTGGTGCATTGTCGAGCTGTTGCGTTATCAACAAAGAGCGGCAAGCATGCTGATAGGTCCAATCCTTACCAAGGACTATGAAGGACTCCATGCATGCTCTGGATAAGATTCTGGTACCCATACTCGGAGAAGCAGTACTCATAACATAAGATATGGGCTACTGACTAGTACGTTTATGGAAGATTTGGTGCGAGCTTATCGTATCTCGAGGCTTAAGAGGCCCGTGGTATTAAGACTACTTGTTTGGCCACCACGTTAAACCTAGGAACGTTTTCTGTAGCTGTATAGTAAGAATTTACAAAAGGAAATAGAAAATGCAATAAAATACCAATTTTTTCAACCAATCACAGTTTGATTTTTTAACTTCCCAGTATATGGGAAGTTCTTGTAATCGCCTCGAAAATCGAATTTGAAATTTTCAACATTTCTTTACGTTTTGAGGTCTATAGAGTATATATAAAGTGTTTTTAGAAAGGGAGATGTGTGTGTGTGTGTGTGTGTGTACGTACGTACGTACGTACGTTCGTGGACACTTTTTTCTACGAGCATAACTCACGTAAACAAAGTTCGATCGTTCGTTGAGGTGTCAATCGAAGCGTCTTTGCAATCTCAAGAGCTGATTAGTTTTTGGGATACTTCGGTCGGGGGGGTTTGCTGTTTTGACCCTTTGAAGGTCATTTCTGTCATGCGTTATATCTCGCCAACCAAACATACGATTTGCATGATAGAGGTGTCAATCGACGCGTATTAGCATTCGTGTTAATCTATCAAATTTTAATAAAAATCGTTGAAGCCGTTTTTTAATTTAAGAAAAAAAAGTGCAAAAAATTAGGGTTTTTTTCATAAACAATAAATTTTTAACCTGATTTGCGTAATTTAGTAGACAATGTTTATAAAATTTATATACTCCAAACAATTTGTGTAGAAACATAATCAAATTTTTTTCTCATGATTACGTAAAAAATTAAATTAAAAATAAAAAAATATTAAAAGTCATCATGATTTTCAACCAGATATAATATTTGCATCATTAAGGTGTCAGTTGACGTGTATTAATATTTTTGTGAAGTTTTTAACATTATAAAAACTCGTTTCAGCCTTTTTTTAATTTAATAGAAGAAAATGCAAAAAATTATAGTATTTTTCATAAAAAATATTTTTTAACCTGATTTGCACAGCACAGTAATACCTGTTTATAAAATGTAAACATTCTTATCAAGTTTTGAAGAGAAACCGGCAAAATTTTCTTTCTTGATTATGAAAAAACTAAATGAAAAATAAAAAATCATTCAAAGTTACCATTTAAAGAGGGTTCATACGAGTGCTATTACTTTATATCTTTTATTCTAAAAAAATTGTTGTAAATTCAATCAAAGTTTTAAGATGTTTGCATAATTTGAGCAGATTTTAAATAGTTTTTATAGTCTTTTAATTAAAAAAATGCTTAAATTTTTAAAACCAACAAAAATTTTCAAGACCAAAAAGGCAACCCACCGATTGACCCGCGTGAATATTCAATCTGTCCTCATCGACCAAAAACTTTACGTAATCAATGGACCCTCCCGTAGACGATATGATTCATATTAACTCATTCCTGTTACTGCTATGAATACCTCTTATTGTTGTAATGTTGTTGATGTTTATGTAGATGTTACTGGGAAGTTGATCGTGTGGACCTCAAGGGTCGCACCTCGCGGCTTGTTTAAAATAATGGTTGTGTTATTCCTTACATTCTCCCAAAGCCTTAGTGAAATTCATTCACCAATTACATCTCAAATCAACTGAATCAATCATAGTCTATTATTTTTTGCAGATAATTGTGGACAAGTATTCAGAGTTTTTGTGAATTTTGAATTAGTAGAAATGCAAAATTTATGTGAAAATTATTAACATTGCAAAATAAACTGTTTACACAATAAAAACTCTCGATTTGAACTTATGGGATCAACAAAACTAAGCCTAAATTCTCGTCGATTTCTATCCACCATGAATCCCTATTCCCTATCCCCAGTGAGAGTGCACAAATTCCAATTTATATTTTGCGCGGATAACATGAGCTTCCCATCAAAAATGCTATTTCCTTCTTAGAGCTTCCCACGAGTCCCAACCATTCCTTAATCCACCGTACATCCTCTAAAACGCTACTTCGCAATCTCATAATCCACCATAATTTCGACTCGGCCAAAATACCCATTTCGCATAGAAGCCGCCGGAATTGCACGAAAGACCATTAACATTTCTTCGCAATTATATAAGACCACGACAGCGAAAGGTGAGAATTACGTCATGGTTGGACAATGGTGAAAGGGGATGTCCTCAGTTCCAACGGCTGGAACTTTTTGCGATTCCTCAACTTGGAGGGAATCCTATCTATTCCCCATTTCCATCATCAGCTTCATTTATTTATGTATGATGGTGCAGGGTGCATCGTCGAGTGTCGTATAAGCTTCTTAGCACGATTTAGCTGCGTGTGGCAGCGGCAAAGATACTTTTGAAAGAAAAGATACTTTTCAAACGGTGACATCACCTTTCTTTGGTGCTGTAAATTGAATGGCGCCGGATCGGAAGCTTCAAAGTGATTTTGAGTCAACTACGTCAAGCATTTTGTGGTGAACAGAATGCAAGGAGGATGGGATGAGCATCACCGAAAGTACTCGAAAAATGTGGTTGCTCTGGGACATACGATGGCATGAAAGTATCACCATTCGGATAAAGCCACGGATGAACCGAAGCAAGACATGCAATTACTTGATGGCTTTTAAATAACTTCATGTCCACTTTAAATTTTTTAATGTTTTAGTTTTTCTTCATCGTTGTTGTTAAACTTATTGCACTTAAAATTGATGAGATATCCGCAAAATGAAGATAAAGTTGAAATCAGTTAATTGTTCGCGACCATAAAATTCAACATGAGCTTTGAGACTATTTTATGATGAATTTATATCTGCTAAGGCCCAATAGTTTGTGAAAACACTTGATTTACTGAGGAGTCAAGAATCTATTTGGATTGGCATTTCCAAAATACTATGATAAAACTCACACTATACATTGAATTGATTTAAGAAAATTCATTTGAGAAACAATTTGGAACCAGTAGAAACAGAAAATCCAATTCCTGAAATTTTTACCGATCGGTCAGTCTGTGTCCATATTCCACAGAAACTGCTGCATGCATTTTGATGAAACTTGACCTAATGATGGCTAATATCTTGGACCATTATTTAAGACATTTTTTATCTCGAGAAATGAAATCTTTCTTACAAGAGTCAAAAAATTGTATCTCCAAATTTGAATTTTGCGCTGAAAACTGAACATATTACGAGAAAGGTGCCGATGGTGGCGATATCTACCATTGAGTAGCAGCAGTGAATTTTTTTAGACTTTGGTAGCCACGGATATGTAAGCAGACATACAGTGGCGCTTGACACAAGTTCTGTGTGTTTTTGAAAGTGAATAGCAGCGAACGAACTTTGTGATTCGTGATATGTGATTCAGTTATTAGGGTATGCATTGTCATTTGAAAAGAATTGCAAATTTTTTCAGTTGATTTAGTGGTTTTGATACCAATATACATGCCTTGCAGAAAGAAATAAAATCTTTCCCAAATTCAGAAAAAGAAAAAATAATGAAAAAAAGAAATTGCGAGTAGGCACAACTAGTACAGAATTGAACGGCAAGAATTCAGAAATTTCTGAATATCCGTTGAATTTCGAATTTCGATAAGAAAATAAAATAAAAATATATTAATTCATAAAAAATTGGCTTCTTTAGAGAGAAGGTGAAAATGGTTCGACAATAAAATATAAGGATGAAAGTGGTTCTACAGTAAAAGATGATGATTTTTGGATTTTGGTGTTTTAATGAATTTTAACGGCATTTTTTGGTTTATATGGTATGTAGCTTCAACCGAAGATCTTTGTTATTTTTTCGATTTTGCTAATAAAAATCAATGCCAGAATTTTTTTCTTCGCTTTCTCATCACTTGGCAACGCATAACTGCCACCGATCGAATCAGTTACTTTTTCTAGCTATTGTCTACCATGATCTAGTACGGCCGGGCATTGCCTGTAGCTTAATCTATCACAAATTATAGCTAAAAACAAAAATACACTTTTGACTTTAGAAAATAAATTCTAATAGAACATTTTCAACGAAATTAAAGAACATTTTTTATGAATTTTTTTCACGAATAAAGGCTTCAATTAAAAATACTTGCTCTACTCACACAAATTTAAGGTTATAATCAAAAAAATCAAACTAAATTTCGTCAAAATTATTAACACAATCAATGAAAATTTCTGACAAATTTATTTCACCTAAAAATAATGTACAGTATAAACAATAATAACGTCATACAATTCATATGAATAATATAATACAGCGTATGTAAGATTCAATACAAGTCTGAAAATATGAATCTCGGGGTAAAATTTACAAAAAATAATGTCCCTGCAGAAAAATTCAGCCAACATTTTTCCAATTTTCAAGAAAAATCTACATGGAGATCTACGACAATTTTTGAATAACAGAACAGACCCTAAAAAATCATGATGTATTTAAATGTATCCAATTTAAGTCTGAAGATTAAAAATTAATCATGAAAATTATATTAAAAAAGGCTCTAACCACAATCTGACTTAAAAAAATTAGATTGTTTTTTTCAACTTTCAATTAATTTTTGTTAATTATTTTGAAAATAAGTCAAGTTTAAAAATAATAAAATAAATTTCTCGTCGAAAAACCCTCAGAAATACATAAAAACAAAACATTTCTCGAAGCTAACATAAAATTGTGTCAATGACGTAATATATTGAAATATCTTTCAGGATTAAAATGTCCATGTTGTTGTAGTTCAAATTTCATTATACTCTTTTCACACGAAAGTTCACAGAGCATATTTATATTGAAAAATATGTTCAAGAAAATTGTTTTGCAATAACATATGGTGAAAAAAGTTTCGATAAAAAATCTACAAAATAATCGCTAAAATATTTTAATGTTTTGTTTCTTCTGGAATAATTTTGAAAGTTTTTTTTTTAATTTTGTTTTCTGAGTTCGTTTTCTGAAGATTCCATCCAAAAATTTCAAAAAATACGGGGCGAATCACACGAAAAGTTTATTTGGAATACAAAAAATTTGACAAAAATATCAAATAAATAAAATATAATGAAGATCATAGCAATAAAATTCGTACGTCGAAATTAAAGCAAAAATCCACTCAATATGAAATTTTAAAGTTTTTCACATAAATATTGTTGCTTTAGAAATTCCAAAAAATAATTCTTAGTTTCCTAGATAATGTTTTATTTGAAAAATCAACAAATTTCTTCATTTTCTGTTTCAAAAAGAATATCATGATAAGTTCACTAGAATTTTTATAAATAGGTATCATCAATATTTTAACTGAATTCTTGGAATACTCACTGTAAGCCCTGCTGATGAATTACGTCGCATGAAATTTTACAATAAAATTTATTGGGTTTTGGATAAAACTGTGCGAAATATAACATTTCAGAACTCGTTTGATTGAAATATAATAATCATTCATGTTTTATTCAATCATTCCTATGCAATTTTTTAGGGATGTGACATATTTTTCAGTGGGCGTCTTTGAAAGAACAATTAAATAAATAAAAGTTTTGGTGAGTTGTTATATGAATTTCTATATTAAATTCTGATAATTTATTTCCAATGTTTACACAAAATAAATGAAATGCAAATAATGAATTGCAAATGTAAAAATTAACTCCTTGATTGTTGACCCAATCAACGCCAACGTGCTCCCAAGCATATTCTTGTACAGCAATCGCATCTCGAAAAGTATCTGAAATGTTTATAAACACGAACGTGATCTGAACCGAGTCGAGGCGATTAAGTGAAAGATACTTTGAATCTAGTTATTAAGGCACTCCGCGTGGGGCTGCGGAAACGTAATTAGATTTCCGTTTCATTCACCTCTCGGGAGTCCACGCACAGTGGGAAGTGCCGCGGATAAAAGCGCTAATCGGGGTCCGAAATGAATGGAATTAGCTGAGAACGTTGTAAATCGATTGTTGGCCGTAGATACTTGCATTCGTGGAAATATCGGTAAGTGTTGTTTCTTGCAATGGGTTTTGAAAATTAATCAAAAATTCATGACTTGTCTCGTGTTAACAAAGAATCCGTTGTTGTTAATCTTGATGAGGGTTCCAGTGGGACGTGCAGCGATTGTCTGCATTTGCCGAAAATCGTACATTCTAATGGCAAATGTTTCAACCACAAGTTGGACTTTCTTTAATTCATAATTGTTGGTGGAAATTTCAGTTTAATTAACAACAAAACATGCCCAACAAGTTATTATAGTACATAAAATACTCTATTCTTTGTATGAATGATATAAGATGTCCTCTAATCTTGATTTCTCAAGAAGGATTAAAATCATGAATATCAGAGATCCTTACCGTTTTGTTAATTCATTTTCTAAGAGCAATTCGTAATATTTACCTATAATATTTACCTTAGTATCGTTACTTAACGCACTGTGGTGGTCTTTAAAAACTAACATTTAAAATTGATCCAGGGACCCTATTATTTTCCTCTATTATATACTAGGGGTCTCTACTGAGTTTTGAATTATGAAAATTATCGAGTATTATTTTAAAATTTCTGCATAGTTAAATCAAACAAGCAAACACCTAAATTACATTCACTATCAACTTAATTCATTATCCTAGAAGTAACCTCCAACTTTTAAGAAATTTAAAACGGTATGAAAGTGTTAATAAGGCAATTTTAATGAATGGGATGCAAAAGATTCTTCGACATTTGTGGTACCTATTACAGGAGTTTGATGCGTTTGCATATTTTGATGACGTCAAAGAACTAAATGGAAAATGTTGGTCGCTTTAAAAATAAAGACAATGGTGTGTATTGAAACGTGTCAAAAATGATCCAGTTGTTATTTTTAAGAAGGAGCTGCAAGATTTTGTTTCAAGTAACACTCTGAGGTTTTTCATAATAGATTAGATTTTTTGCAAACATAAGTAACCGACCGGGAAAAAAGGATCCTATAAGAAAAGCAACGCAATAACTACTTCTTTAAGGTTTGTGAACGACGCTAAACGCAAGATGCCATTTACGGGAAAATATAACAAGCTACGTACAAAATATGAAGAACAAATTTTAAAAAAATCATGTTATTGGGTAAACAATTCAGAAGACAACATCTAACAAATCAACTTTGATATGTTAACATGGAGTAAAGTCTGGCTTGGTATTTAATGGAACATTTTTTCGTTTATATTATTATATGTAACATTTTAATTGGTGTAAATATCAATTTTATCAATTCACGTTTACAAAACATAATTTTTATTGCAACGGATTTTATTGACTTGATATATATTTTGTCAAATGTTGAAACTTTAAGGGATGGTAGTAACTATTAAATCTAAGTTTAAATATCCTCAAAAAATACAGTAATTTTCTTTTATCAAGCAGATCAAAATATCAGAGTGCCTAAAATGAAATTTAGAATATTTTTCCCCTTGTCTAAGGACTCAGCTCCAATCTGTGCAAGGACGGACACCACTAACTTTATTAACTTCCCAGTATATGGCAAGTTCTTGTAATCGCCTCGAAAATCGAAATTGAAATTTTCAACATTTCTTTACGTTTTGAGGTCTTACGAGTACATATAAAGTGTTTTTAGAAAGGGAGACGTATGTGTATGTGTGTGTACGTACGTACGTCTGTACGTACGTACGTCTGTACGTTCGTGGACACTTTTTTCTACGAGCATAACTCACGTAAACAAAGTCCGATCGACTTGGTTGAGGTGTCAATCGAAGCGCCTTTGCAATCTCAAGAGCTGATTAGTTTTTGGGATACTTCGGTCGGGGGGGTTTGCTGTTTTGACCCTTTGAAGGTCATTTCTGTCATGCGTTATATATCGCGAACCAAACATACGATTTGCATGGTTAAAATGTCAATCGACGCGTGTTAGCATTTGTGCTAATCTATCAAATTTTAAAAAAAATCGTTGGAGCCGTTTTTTAATTTAAGAAAAAAAAGTGCAAAAAATTAGTGTTTGTTTCATAAACAATAAATTTTTAACCTGATTTACGAAAGACAGTATTCAATTTTTGTAAAATTTATATATTTACAGCAATGCTTGTAAAAAAATCTCATGATTACGTAAAAAATTAAATAAAAAATAAAAAATCATTAACAGGCATCATGATTTTCAAGGTCATTTCTGTGGTGCATTATCCATATCTCGCGAACCCAACATACGATTTGCATGGTTAAGGTGTAAATCGACGCGTATTAACATTTGAGTGAATCTATCAAATTTTGAAAAAAATCGTTGTAGCCGTTTTTTAAATTTTTTAAAAAATGTGCAAAAAATTAGGTTTTTTCATAAACAATAAATTTTTAACTTGATTTGCGAAATGCAGTAGACAATGTTTACAAAATTTACATACTCCAAACAATGTCTGTAGAAACAACATCAAAACTTTTTCTCATGATTACGTAAAAAATTAAATTAAAAATAAAAAATCATTAAAAGTCATCATGATTTTCAAGGTCATTTTTATCATTCACTATATCTCACGAACCAGATATAATATTTGCATCATTAAGGTGTCAGTTGACGTGTATTAACATCTTTGTGAAGTTTTTAACATTATAAAAATTCGTTTCAACCTTTTTTTTAATTTAATAGATGAAAATGCGAAAAATTATGGTTTTTTTTTCATAAAAAATATTTTTTTAACTTGATTTGCACAGCACAGTGATACCAGTTTATAAAATTTATACATTTTTATCAGTTTTTGAAGAGACACCGGCAAAATTTTCTTTCATGATTATGAAAAAAAAACTAAATAAAAAATAAAAAAAATCATTCAAAGTTACCATGTAAAGAGGGTTCATACGAATGCAATTACTTTATATCTTTTATTGTAAAAAAATGTTATAAATTCAATCAAAGGTTTAAAATATTTGCATAATTTGAGTAGATTTTTAATAGTTTTTATAGTCTTTTAATTAAAAAAATGCTTAAATTTTGAAAACCAAAAAAAATTTTCAAGACCAAAAAGGCCCACTACCGATTGATCCGCGTGAATATTCAATCTGTCCTCATCGACCAAAAACCTTACATAATCAATGGACCCTCCCGTAGACGATATGATTCATATTAACTCATTCCTTTTACTGCTATGAATACCTCTCATTGTTGTAATGTTGTTGATGTTTATGTAGATGTTACTGGGAAGTTGACCGTGTGGACCTCAAGGGTCGCACCTCGCGGCTTGTTTTCTTTATCTTCCTTCATCATATCATTGCTTAGTGCCAGGTTGATATTTTGAAAAAAATTAGACTCATAAGTGTTAAAATTTGGAGACTTCATCGCTGCTTGAATATCGGTTGTAGCCTTGCAGGTTCTTGCTTTCCATCGTCGGTAGGTGAACATCTTAAATAGATACCGAATTGCTCCTGCTTCTCGATAGGTTAGACTCTCACGGACTAAAACAACGTTCACATCCTTCTAATCTCTCTTTCCATCACTCTTTGCTTGCACATTCCTAATGCAATATGTTCGTTTTCTGGAATAATTCTTTAGCTTTTCAGTAACGACTCCTGATACATTCTTGATTCCAAAGATCTAAAGTGTAAGTTTCCGCTAGGATGGTTTTACATACTAGTCTAGAGACTTAGAAGTAGTAAGATTTGGCTCTTTCATTTCGACGCCAATATTTGCTTTCATCTTGGATACATCAATAAGCAAAACCTAATAAAAAAAACACTGTAGATGAAAAAAATTCTTGGACATCAAAAATAAAAATACGAATAAAATTGCAGACGTATTGAAGACAAAACGTGTCGCTCAATGTCTTTTTTTATTTGTGGTTGGTTAAACCAACAAGAAAGAAATTATTGACACAATTAATTCCCTATAAAACCACACAGCGTCACAGGACCCGATTAAATTTTCGTCAACAGGATAAAATTAATTAAGGAAGATATTCTTGTAAAATTAACGAAGCAGAGGAGAATTTCTAGAATATCTCTAAAAATTAAAGTAATACCTTTATTTAATGGTGAATTACAAACAAACCTGGATAACTATCGACCAATGTCCCTTCCTAACTCTCTGAATAAAATAATGGAAAAAATATTGTCTTCTGGAATTAAAAACTACACTTAGAATAAAACCAAATATTGCATGAAAATCAATTTGCCTTCCAGGAAAGGGAAGGTACAACATATACTTTTGTGAATTTGGTGAGACATATTGATACTGAAATGGATAAAGGTATTTACGTTGCAGCAATCTTCATTGATCTAAAAAAAGCCTTTGTGTCGATCGTCCTTTACACGTTAGCTACAAGATTAGAGAAATTAGGAATTGTAGGTAAGGCGTAAGATCGTTTGAGTAAGTACTTGCCAGAATTATCACAAAAATCAGAAATTGGCAACAATTGCAGCCAATCAGCGCAAATTAGTGTTGAGGTACCACAAGGATCTATCCTAGGTCCTGTCCTTTTCGTGTTATATACGAATTTTTTATCGAACTCCGGGGTAACTGCGAAAGAAGTGATGTATGCAGACGAAAAAGTTCTAATTTACTCAGGAAAGACCGTATTTGACATAAAATAAACAACAAACAGAAATTCAAACAATTATTGGGAATAGTTATTTCATAGCAGATGAACCATGAGGCTAAACTTTATGATGAAGAAAATTAATGAGACTCCGGTACAATTTCTTATACCGATATTATCGCCTAGGAAATACTAAGCAAATATAACAAAGGATATAAACATATTGCACACGGAAGCAACAAGCAAAGAGTGATAAAAAGGAAGTTTTTGAGAAGACGAAGCTGGTTTTAGTCGCCAAAATCTCAAAATACCGAGAAACAGGAGCGACTCAGTATCTTTTGAAGATTTTCACCTCTCAACGATGAACAAAAGGATCCTAACCAAAAGAAAAATTTATACTATACCACAAGATTTTCTTGTGCTATGTAGACACTTCCCTCGTTTTGAACACTGGGAAATGAAAATATATAAATTAGCTCCTTCCACAATTGAACAAAGGAGACTTTTACGTTATTTTTTTGAAATATGTATATTAAAAATCGAGTTGTCAAATAGTCTATTAAGGTCCCAGTCAAAATCAAATATATTTGACAATTCTTGTAAATTTTCCGTTTCCATCTGTGACAAAATTTTCCATACGAAAATGCCGATGAATTTTCCGAATTGCTGTTGCCAATGGAATTGTTCAGCCTACAATCAAATGCCATTTCAGGTAAAGTACCATTGGCTATCTGCCAGTAATTCGATAATTTTGTTCAAATACCCTTCTAGGCAATGGAACCTTTCATCTCTCCAAAGGCGAATTTCTGCAAATGGTATGCTCAGTTAATTGTAAACGATTTAAACCGATATCCTTATTGTATAGCACTTCATTCATTCCTCGTGGCTTTTTTCCCAATGATAAAATGTTTTTGGTATGTTGCAACGAATGCGTTATAAGAACTCCCAAGGATGCAGCACGGGTGTATAAAGCTTCCAGTTCATCCCTATCGTCCACTGGTGAGGATTGCTCTTGCTGCAATAAATGTGCAGTTTGTATGTTGAAACGCTATTGTGGGGTGACCCAGAGAAAACCACGAAGAGATAAATACGAGAATCGTTGTTCTGACGGTAAGTAATAATGTTTAACTTTTCCATGATTCCTATTTGGAACACATCTTTTTATTTTAACAAACTCAATTTTGGTAATAGAGTGTCCACTGAAAAATCGAAGAGATCATATCGATGAAAGATATGATCGAAGCAAACGCTCGCGATACAAAGATAAAGGACACTGTCAATGTTTGTGCAGGCGTAAAAGCGAAAATAATATAGATAATAATGATTCGTCCTTGGAAGAAATCAGACCAAGACGAAAATCTCATCAAAGAAAAAGGACTGTCTACAAGGACATGTCTGAATATGAACAAGATTCACCAGAGACGCGATCATTGAAAGCTGCAAAGAAACAATCAAAAAGCATTTCGAAACATGGTGATCGAGTTTCAAAATCTATTCTCAGGAAAGCTGTAGGATCTTTAACTGATTTTCGAACAAAAGCCAACTCCGGAAAAGTTAAGATATCAAACGTTCGAAGCAGGACAAAGCTGCCTACAAAGAAACCACCGATAGAACGAAAAGAAAAGGTTAGGATACCAGACCAAATTGGGGATGTGATTTATCCTAAATCGAAAAGAATTTATGTCCCATCAAAAAGGATTGACGGTTCATCAAAAAGAATTGATGGTTCATCAAAAAGAATCGATCACCTAGCAGAATCTAAGGATGGCCAACCTAGTAAGAAAGTTGGTAAGTTGACAAGCGATTATCTTTTTATAATTACAAAATTATTCGAGTATCGAAGGACAAACATCGCATCGTGTTATATCCTTTTCAATTTTGCCTTAACATCCAAATCGGACAGAAATATTTTCGTGTCTATTTTTGAGATACTTTTTTAAATTTATAGACTTAAATTAGTTACTTACTGCTTTCACTTTCTTTCCGCTTCTCAAAAAATAAATTTCACACAAATTAGTGGCAAAGGTTTTTGAAATCGATCAGCAGCTTTCGTGCAATAAAATTTTTTGAGCAATCCAAGTACACAACTGGAACCAACTACCCCATTCCTGATTTCTATTCAAAACTTTATATAACTTCATTTCTAATCAGGTTGAGAATCGTATCATTGCCTTCCTAAAATCCTAAATAAACAATTTTGGTACTAAAAACTGCCTAAAAAAAATTTATAACAAAATCTGAAAAGAAAATTTTCGTCACTCTTTCCTACAATATGTGAAAATTTCTGTCTCCGTTTATTTGAAATTGCTCAGACACAATTTTAAATGGAAATTTTTTGAAAGCATTTGATGACAAATTTTTTATAGAAATTTCGGAAAAGAATTCCCGACGTCAGGTTTTTAAATCAGTTAAAATATTTTTATGATTTTTTTACAAGTCTTAATTATTTTTTATAGTTAATTTTTTTATAAAGTTTTTGATGAAATAAAGCCAAAATTATTTGCATTATTTTCAACAAATTATTTAAAAGGTACCTTGTGTAAATTCTTATACGTAAATAGATTTTAAAAATACCTTAAAAACACTGGAGCATTATTCCTATTAGTATCAATTTTGAAAGTGTTCAATAGCAAAGCAGACAAGCCAATTTCCTATTCTTGAAAATAAAAAAAAAATTGATTATCCATTTGCATGGCAAATTTCATGGATTGGATGGAAACAGTTATCTATTTCAATATTACAAAAATATTTTCTGATTCTTTCAGGCAATGGCAGACAGCAAAATGCTGCTGATACACTTCGTATTCGGCTGGAGCAGAATGATCAGCTGCGTTTCCAAAAAGAAAAGTAAGATATTTTGTTTCTAATTTCTGTCTATAGTTGTTTTTGACTTCAGTATATTCCAGACCATCCTCTAATGGTTCCACAATATGCCAATGCCAGCAGAAAATGTATAAGCTATGTTGAATGGTGCCCAGTAATTCGTTACATCTATGTTTGTGTCTTTGAAGAACTATACCAGTGTAATTCAATCAAGTTTATTGAAGTTGTCATTATTTATTTACATTTAATTGTCAGTTTTGAGCTTCCAAGATCTCTGGGAGTTTTGAAAGTCAATGAAACAAAACGTGCCTTATCAATATACAATTTTATAATCTCGTTTATTTATTATCGTTTCCGAATAATGAAGAATGGTTGATATTTTTAGTGATCGCGACAACGAGCTGCCAGACACGTTAGCCTCGTACACCTCTTATCCTTTTTAATGACAGATGCCAGTCACTTCTTCTTCTTCTTCAGAAGGGAAGGTGCTGCGAGACTGCTTACATCTTATGAGTTTATCTGAAACGCAGCTAGTAAAACAATTGAATCGATGAGGGTAAAAATGAGCAAGCATTTTCATCCAAAATTTAACACTGAAATGTTCTACAACAATAAATAGAAAGTTCGTATCCAAAGAGACAAATATGAATGTACAATGGCGATAGTTGGTAGAAATTGGAATACGATTGCAACTAATCAGTTTGTTTTCTATCCCTCAAAATCTGTTTGATTGATCCATGCGCTGTTTTTACTGAGCAATGCAATAGGATAGTGATGAAAAGGTTTAATGTATAATAAATTTAGTTACACTAGATTATTGAAAGCGATGCCTAGACGAAGTGACTGGTGCAATCAACGGCAGGTTTCACTGGACAATAAACTGTGATGTATCCCTTTCAAACATTAAACAGCATCTTTCAAGCATTAAAGTGATGTATTTATCACCAAATAAATGCATTGCTTCATGAATGGACAGATAGCGCTTATCACCTCGTGATCCTACCTTGCGAGCATGGACATCGCGTTTTTGGTTGCTAGTATCGTGTGGAAGTTTACGAGTAGTGACAAGTTATTGGATCTGTAAATGCATGACATAGTGGAATACATAATTTAGGAGAGTTAGGTCATAAATGTTTGACCACCTACGGGTGTTGGTATTAAGAAATTATATAAATAGCAAGTAGGTAGGTAGGTAGGTTGAAGGGTGCTAAGCCGCACGGCTTCCGCTTCACTTAGGCCCCGTTGGTCCATTGAAATAGCAAGTAAGAGTCCAAGAAAATACAGTCCTTTTAGAACACTCGAACTAGTTTCACTTAATCATTTATTTTGGGTTTTGAACCTCCGTGTCTAGTCGACAACACCGCCCACTAGTGTGCTTTTGGTGCGCAACTTTGCTAACACTGTTTTTGCACATTAATGGAGGTTCTTTTTTGTTTCCAGATTTCTAGTGGGCGGTGTTGTCGACTAGACATGGAGGTTCAAAACCCAAAATAAGTGATTATATAAAATTGCTACGTATACATAATATACCCTAAGGTAAAATTGACAGTCGTTATACTGCGCGGATACAATTAATTTATAAAATAGTTTAAGTATAGTGAGCTTAATCCATCAATAAGCCTAACCGTGGTCGTGCAGTCTGGTGGCGGATGGTAAACGACGTCAATAATTCGGCACTTCAGGCAATGCCTACAATCGGCATGTTTATTCCTTGGTCAGTGGCATCAAAAATTTGCCGACCGTTCCAATATTAAACATTCCCTCTATAATTTTTTTTATCTCTTATATCTTCATCATGGATATGTATAATCAACATGGCGAGGAATATAACAACAAAGGATCAAAAGCAACAACACGAAAAGAAAAAGCGCCACATTGATTCTTGTTAGCAAAATTGACTATGATAAAATCTCTTTGAACCATGAATAAATTATAATTATTATATTTTTGCAATTCTTTTTGAAGTGCTTTACGCTTAATTAAAAAAATAGCAGGAAGATGTTAGGTCTTCGTTGCAACAATATATCCCTACTTGGCTGATCTTGGTCGTAAGCAGAAGTTTTTAGAGTGAATACCTCATCAATTGACACTAGCCAGCATATTTTTATGATTGAAAATCACAATATTTTACACTAATAAGAATAAAGTTCATGTAATTTTTTGATGGATTCCGAGATGTGATAAAATATTTCATACTTGGACAAGCTCCGTAAGACTGTACAGCAGTTTTGTGCACGTAAAACCCTGGCATCGATGCCTAGGTTGGTTGGTGTGGCAGCCTTCTTATACAGAGATGGCTTACTTAGGCTCATTGTAACTCTGAAAGAAGAAAAAAAGGCACCAAAACCTAGGTATTGGATTCTGAGTACTAGTTTGATTCCCTTATAAAACTGACTACGTTGTTAAGACTTATATCAGACATCTCAGTGAGGTCCTCCACGAAAGGGGAGTCCAGAATTTGCATCCATTTTCTGGAGAGTGCTGCGCATTCGCACAGCAAATACTAGATCGTTTCTTACTCTTGTTCTGAGCTGTAACTGTGGCAGAGTCGTTGAAGTGAGCGCCCAAGCGTTCTGCCTATTAGGCAATGGACCGTCAATATTGAAATTATGTCTTAAGTTCTCACGATCCACATTGAGTAGCTGCCTAGTACGTATTCACCTCAATGGGAGCCAAGTCTGATTGGGTAGCTGAGTAGCGCTGTTTAATGCTTAGCTTTATGGAAGCTAGAGGACAAGTAGCATATGGATCTGTTGGAGTGCCAGCCTCTTTCAATAGGGCGTTCGCTTACCAGGCTCGCGCAATATCACTGTATCCAGATGCCCAATACAGAATCACTTCGAAATGAATGGATAATTCATTTGAAAGTGTCCGACATTCCGTAGCTATCTTAGAAGTGATGAAAATGTTTGAGAATGATTGAATACCTGCCGGGCTATCTGTAAAGATGTTCAGATTTTCCGAAGAAAATGCATACTCTAGCAGCAAGCTAATCACTTTATATATTGCCATGCCTATCGCTTGAAATATGTCACAGTGATCAGGAAGTCAGAAAAATAGTATTGGGCCTTGCTGTGCAGAAAACACACTGCAGATTTTGTACCATGAACTTTTCTTGTGCCAGTTGGCGCCTGTCAATCTAATCCACTTCACAGTAAGGTAAAAGTCTCATGTACTTGTGAGAAAGATGGTTCCTTTTCTTTTTTGCAAATTGCTGATGCAATTAAAACTGAAAGAAAAAATAAGAAAAAATGCCATCTCCACTGAAAAAACCCTCATTGATGAATAAAAAAGCTTGGGACATATTTCTTACGTATCACAGATGTAAGCCATGTGAGTATAGAGAGAATTCTTATGTAATTAGCCACACATACTCGAATTTTAGCCTCGGATTACCAACGGTTCCCAAGTTTGGACGACCAATTTCATAATTCTCAATTCAAAACCTGTGGAACAGTCATTTCGGCCTTCAAATACTCCATCCAGAATAACATGTACTGCCTTGGCTAACATCTCTAGGGGAAAACAGACAAGAAAATGAATCAAGGAAGAACACATTAAATTAACTGTAAGTATTGTTTCCGGTGCAATTTAAAAATAAACACTTCCCTTCTCCACAAAATCACAGCATCACCTGTAAAATAAACTCAATAACCATCGCATCTTTATGGTATTTTAATATTTTGTCACATTTTATTTATAAACCGTTCGTGCCATCTCAGTTCGTTAGCTGTTTACCAATATGTCATCAATACAACAATGTTATGTATAAATTGGATACACTACAACAAGTTGCTTTTACGTTTTAAGTATTAAAAATGTGTAAACTTTATTGATTTGTTTTGTATTTCGAATATTTATTCACCGTTGCAGTACAATCTTCCGTAAATTTTGAATTGCTCGTGGCCAAAAATGTAAACGTCAACAATTGAAAAAAAATCTACTGGATTTTCACATGTTTCGTAAGAGAAAATGAACAAAACTACGATTCAATATAAAATACATGTTTATGGAAATGTTTTTTTAAAATGCCTAGAAAACTCTCACGTAAAAAAAAACTATATAAAGAATTCAATCAATTTCTTTGCATTACAACATAACTCCCATCTTATTCGGAGTAAATTGTATGGAGGACTTTATGATACATATCTATTTGGTTGTTTTTTTGCGAAAATTCCTCAAGCTTCTGCATGATTAGCATCTGTAGTTATACATGTTTTTCGTTTTGCCTATTGTATTTATTCATTAATAATTTTCGCGGAATTCACTAGTCGCTTGAATGCATATCTTCATCATTGTCTTCCTGTGCATACTTTATAATTTAGTTCCACTTGTATTAATATAATTAATCGCATTCGTCTTAAAAATATTAGACATAGAAAATCTAATCAATATTAAATTAATATTTCCATTTATAAAGTTTATAATGTATTTTATTTAATTTAAAAAATGTTCACTTTTTATGGTTTTTCTTTTTAAAATTGGATTATCATTAATATAAACAATAATTCTTTTAACTTTTAATTATTTATATAACGTTACTAAAGCCTATATTTATTTATATTTAATAATTTCGTTCATCCGAATGTAGTTATTCCATTATTTCTGTTGATGCGTTGTGTATGCAGTAACATTTTGTTTTTGTTTTATTCATATTTAATTATCTTTTGAAATTATTTATTATTTATATTTGTTGCTTCATTTTCATTTGATTCATCGAAATATGTATGGATGTGTGTGTGAGCGATCGAGCTTAAATTCTTACGCAATTTCTCGATAATTAAATAACTTTCGCCGTAGTTTTCATTGTTTTATAATAAATTCAATGTAATAAACACTTTAATATTATCATTTAAATATAATACTAGTTTTGCTGTTGTTGTTTTTTTTTAAAAAAAAGAATAATAATTACCACGAAAGATAGTAAGCGATATCTTTCTTCTACATATGATACACGTGTGTATAGCTGTGTGTAGTTCTTTTTATCAATATATTTATATAATGCAGTTGGTTTGTTTGTTCTTACAAATAAAATTGGGTTTGCTTGTATTTTCAGTTCAGTTTGTCGTTTTATACGCGTTACTCATGTAATAGTACCGATACACACTTCCCCTTACCTCCTATTGAATTCCGATTTAATAGCTGCGAAGAAAAGAAAAACAGTTGGTTTTAGTGCATGGTTTCATGGCGACAGGATGCATGCTTACCTTCTATGATTTCTTGTTTGGCTTTTTGAATTTCGAGGGTCATTTCTCTGATGATTTCAGCCTTAAAACTATCCAAATCGGCAGAAAGTGCTAAAGACAAACCATCGCCGTTGACTTGCTGCAAAAGTATAAGCGTGAAATTAAAAATCTGAAGTTTTTTTTTCAATTCGAAATGGTTTTTAAGGATAAAGACAAATTTTATAGTTATTATTATCATTTAGTTGCAGAACATTATTTTCAACCAAATATTATTTTGAGAGCCTTAGGAAGTCCGAAAGAGCGAGTATCCATGGAATCGCTGTTTAACGTATCACGGGCGAGTGGAGGAGGTTTTAAAATGAAAGAACGAACTTTGAAGAGATATATCGGACACTAGCTTGCACTTCGCTTAGCGTTAAGGGGTTTACCCTCTTTATATTTAAAAAAAAAATCCGTTTTGGAAAGTATAGATATACAAAAATATCATATTAAAATTTTATAAAGATCGGAGCAGTCTTACTGTATTTTTGGGCATCTTTCACTTTGTCACCCAAGCGCGATTTTTCATTAAAAAAAACTTTAACCGCGTTTTTCTCGAAACGGGAACTACTGAACCGATTTTCGCCACATTTTCACCAAACATTCTTTATGATAACAGCTATAGCGCGA
Organism: Oxycera nigricornis; assembly: GCA_963942545.1. Lineage (NCBI taxonomy): Eukaryota > Metazoa > Arthropoda > Insecta > Diptera > Stratiomyidae > Oxycera > Oxycera nigricornis. Next base: position 12,857,529 of record OZ012662.1, read on the forward strand.
ATAGGTTTTTTTTTGATTTTAAATAATTAAATTTTTTTTGGCCAAAAACTGAAAAAGCATGTTTTTCGTAATTTTTCGAAAAATGTTCGCCATTTTGTCAATTTTGCAAAAATCAGAAATCGCCTTATTCGCGCTATAGCTATTAACATACTGAATCTAAAAATATTTGATTATTTTGTTTCAGATCCACCATCTCGAAAATTTCATGAACGACACACACCCCTCTCGTTTTTTCGATATTTTTACAACCAGCATTTTCATTGATAAAAACTCACATAAATGATGTTTTTTTGTGTATTTCGGGAGTGTATTTATTGAGTGTAACCCCTCCTTTATCAATATTTATAATTTAAACCTACCTAAAAAAATATTAAAAATAATCCGTTTTTACACTGCTAAAAGAGAGTAAATCCCTTAAATGGTTCCCTTTTATCCCCAGCTGAATTGTGAAGAAGCATCTTAAAAATACGCAAAACGCTTCAGTAAGCAAACGAAATAGAGATAATTTGAAAGAAGTTATTTTCTTGCGGAAAAGTTTAACACATTTGGGAAAAGCTCAAACATTCCGGGAAAAGGACCAAACTATTTGAGAAAAAGTTCAATTCATTTAGGAAAAGGCCTAAATCAATTGATAAATTCTATATTAGAGATAATAAAGCCATTTTATAAGCTTATTTATTATAATAAATCACGAAGTCTCCTTTGGTATCGCTAGGAAGAATGTTATGCTTTGCATACTATAAATTCCGGAATCCTTTTTTGTAAGTTATGCAACAACTTCTCAAATCCTGTATAGAAATTGAGGCTGGCTTATTTTCCAAAGGATACATTAGCTGGGCCTTACTTTCTGATCGAAGTGCTTCAATAATTTACTCCTAAAAAGAGGCTACGAAATTTTCGACAGAACTTAAATCTGTAAACTTCGCAAGCAAATTAATCCATGCATTCGAAAAATGCTCTTAAATTACCCTTTTTAAGGTTCAACTCAATCCCAGCTTATGTTGCTCTGCACGATGAGCGGCTAGAAAGTTTTGAGCCTAAGGTATTACCAGTGGAAAATTGCGAGGCAGATGCCTCAGCGAGAGCTGGTACTGAGCTCAAGGCGTATGCACTTACACTCCAAGTCGGCCAACCTCAACCTCTCCATAAAGCTAAGATTCAAGCAGTATTACATGGAGGCTGCAAATAGGTCCTGGCTACTCGAAGAAACCTGTAGAACAACCAGGCAAACTTGGCACGCACTGCGCTTCAAACGCACCAAGCAGCTCCTCAACACAAACTGCGAAACCTTGAGTTCGATCGTATCCGTATTGACGGAGCATTGTCAGAAAGATTGGGTGTTTCTTTCAACGATTTCCGCCGAAGTTGCAGATCGGAAGACGAGGAAGAAACAATCCAACACTTTCTGTATGAATGCCCAGAACTATCCAGGAAACGCATGCAAACCTTAGGCTCACTCTTACTGGACAACCTCACCGAAGTAGTAGATTTAAATATTAGCTGCATAGCCAGCTTCATACGAGAATCTAAATGGTTCTCGTCACCCAGTAGTTTCTAGTCCCATCCCAATCCTTTGTGGTATCAGAATGAACCTATCGTGGCATAAGTGAGCCATCTTTGGATAAAGGGGGCTGCCACTACAACCAACCAACCAAGGTATTAATAGTTCTGATAAAAATCCAAAAAATATATATTTTTCAATAATATAATCTCCTTCCACTTTTACGCACTTCTCACATTCTTTGTAAATGGTCTCACTAGAAAAAAGTCTTTATGTTTTCCTTCAAAATGTTCCTGCACGGCAGCCTTCATTCTCAAATTTTCGTCTTCGTAAGTGTTTCTTCAAATTTTTAGAAGGAAATTATTCACTTGGAAGCAGGTGATGATCCAGACTGTAAGTTTGATGTTTATTCTTTGAGTCAGTTTCTTCTGAAAGTGAATTGGCGCATTGTCTTGCAAAAACGGGATTCCTCTGTTGATTTTGCCTCTCTTCTTTTTCCAAGATGACCTCTCGTACTTTTTTCAATAGTGCACCACAGTATTCATTCATTGTAGCTTTTGTTGGAAGGTGATCAATCTGCATTACTCCTTCAGAATCCCGGAAATTGTGACCACGAGTTTGGAAATCAGTTTTTGCACATTAAACTTCCGCAGCTATCTCTCTATTCCATTGATAGCATTGAGCCTTTTTTCGATTCTGGATCATACTGTCGGATCCATGTCCTTTCAACAATGATGATTCGAGTACAAATTGAGGCGATATCGTCCTTACACAAGTCAAAAAGTTTCAACTCGCCGCTGTTTGTCGAACAGCATTAACAATTATGGTTGCGCTGAATGTATTGAATTGTCTTCAATTCATTTTTTGCTGATGCTCACCTTTTCTGCTATCTGTAACATTTTTATCCGGCGATCCACTATTATGATCTTTTTATTTTGGCAATATTTTTATTCTTGACGGCTGTGTTTCGTTGGCGCGAGTGGAGGTTATCTACCAGATAAAAAAATGGCATTAACATATATTTCCCACACGGCTATATTCAATTAAGCTCTGAGACGTCTTATAATGATAGTCGCCGTCGTTTTATTTTCGCCCATTTCGAAGCATGAACATTGAGAAATGTCTGTGAATACAATCATATATCCTACAATTTCTTTTTCATAAGGGTGAATACAAACACCACAATATCGAGAAGCAAACACTAGAAAAGGACTGAAAATCTTAAATCATTATTAGGAAAATGATTTGATAGAAAACAGACATCATTCAAATGATGAGACTACAGAGAAAATACAATAAAAGTATATCAATCGAGCCAGAAAAGCAAGAAAATTTATGGCGGAAAACAACAATTAAAAAATGTATATTAGGCAACGAATACATACTATGATATAATGACCATTAAAATGAACAACGGCTTCAACTGAAGAAAAGATTTTAAAGCGATTTTCATAAGACTTTTCCGACTCATTAAAAATATTATTGAAAACGTCGTTGAAGTTCAGCTTAAAATGCCTTTTCCAGCCAAATCGAAATATAAATATGGACTGAATGGATCAAGTTAATAAAAAAGAATCATGTTGCTAATCTTGGTGTGATGATAGATATGTCTTCTCACTTTCAAAGGGATTCATATGAAGTGGATTATTTATTTGGCGCTTGGAATAAATATCCTTTAAGTGAACTAGAAACGCGAGACGGGGAAATCAAATTGTAGAATTTCTAACTAGCGAAATTACTTTATGTATACTATAGTATAATGAGCCCAGATATCGTTTCCAAAACAGCTGATATCTAATTTATTTCTAGTATTTTGGAGAATGGAGTTAAACTTGAGACTCCGAGCAGTAGTTCAAAACTGTGATATTAAACTTAAATCAAACGGATGGTTAAATTGTAAACCGATTACTGATAGAGTCTTGCACAGAAATTATGTTTACATTTCATATTGAATTGTACTTAATTCCAATTCACACCTTGCTACAATCTGACCTACTCTTTCAATCCATCGTTTTGTAGACACGTTCTTTTGAGGGTGTTTAGATGCTCGACAAGCGAAGAACATCATATCAACATAGCCATGCTTGCTGAAGGAAGGCAACATTTTTACGCATGCTGCCTTTACAGTTGATTCGTTTAAAATAACATGAATGCGTCGCACACAGGCAATTAAAAATGGATAAAACAAGATTTGAAACTACTTCTGTGAACCTGAGATCGTTAGGTCATTGAAAACTAACTAAAGCCTTGGATAACAGAGAGAGAATGTATACATTTCATAGATACAACGTTTAATGGTTGACCTTTTTAAGGGGATCAGCCATTTCATGTTCGATATCACCTAAATATGCTCACCTTAAGTATTGTTTCTTCGCTGGCACTGCCAAAACGTTTTCGAATAGGTCGAGGCGACTCACCATTACCATTAGCATTGGTCGAATTACACGATGCTGCGTTACCACTCGAACCACTCCCAAGTTTATGTGGTAATGTATTCGATTTTTCCCATGGCCGTTGTCGCATACATTCCTCGTTGGATATTTCAGGCTATGGAGGTGTGATTGAGTTCATCAGAAATGTGCAAAGGATTTCGAAATCGGGATCATGGACTTACTTCTTTCTTTTCTGCTTGTGCTCTCCGTCGTGCTAATGTTTTTGCCATTTCGTCCATCATCGAGGCCATTCCTTTCGATGTGCGTCCGATCGTACCGTAGTTTCCGCTACCACCGCTTGATGTGCTGCTACCACTATTTTCGGCTGGTGGAGGTGTAGTCTAAAATAATGAGAAAGTAATAAAAAACATGGTTCAGTTGAACCTTAGCCGTGCATATCGTGGGCAAAAAAGCAAACCCCTTTCCCCCATATACCAAGTTTCGAAATAAATGGGTTTTCTGGAGTAAGCGGAAATTATGCTACTCTAAAATAATGTGAAAGATAGTTTTTTTCTGGATTGTGGAGCTACATAAATATTACACTGAAGCCAAAAGTTCGCTTCTACGCCCACGATGTATTTTAGTGGTTGAAACAAGTATTTAAGGACGATGATATTACCTTATTGTTTCTCTTAAGTCTAGCGTTCTGTAACTGTGCAGCAAGTGAACTCATGTCCATCCCGCCACCGTCATTTTTGGCACCTAGCCCGCCCAAAGGTGGGGGCGGAGGTGGTGGCGGAGCACCCCCGCCAACCATCATCATAGGTGGCGCCATTGGTGGTTGCATTGGAGGCGCAGGAACTTGCGGTGGATTCCCGCCCCCAAAAGCAGGCGGTGGGGGTGGTGCTTGCGGCGCGGCTAGCGGCGGAGCTGCCTGCGCACGTCCTGTTGTTCCGCCAGCGGATTGAATAGGAACATTGTTACCAGTACTGGCGCCACCCATCATTGAGGGTATCATAGGTGGTGCAGCCGGAATTTGGGCGTATTGTGGCTCGAGCGTGGTCGCATTACTATTCGAGGACTGCGCATACGCAGCGGAATTATGGTTTTGTGAAGAAGACTGTTGTTGTTGCTGGAGTTGTGGCGGAACTTGGTGTGGAAGCGGTTGCGATTGTTGGCTTGCATATACTACACTATTCGAACTGGCCGACGATGGAATTCCTGGTAGTGATTGCTGAGCTGATACATAGATTGCGCCGTTTTGATGTGGCGGCGGTTGAGGCGCTCCTTGTTGCTGCTGATGATGATTTAGACTTTGATTAGAGCTAGATGACACGTAACTTGGCTGCTGATACTGTGATATCAGTAGTAAGAAGTGATGGAGAGTATGCCGTGAAAAAAGATTATGAAATGAAAAGAACAAATCGAAGAAACAAGATATAAGAAGCGAGCGTTTTTGTATTTACTAATAATTTTTCAAATGGCGCTACCGCATTTTGCTTTTACAAATGCATTCATAGCTATATTTATAAAATGTAGGCAGCAAATGAAAATTGCAGAAATTATGTAATAAACTACAATTTTGCAGCGATAAATACACGTGTGTTAGCAAAGAAATCGTAATGACAATTCAATGAAAACAGAATAGAGCAGCGAAACACAAAAGATATGCACCTGATTTGTGTATGAATTATTAATGGGCTGTGAGGAATAAACAGGATGATGCTGTGTTACCGATTGTGGTGCATGATATTGTGATTGTTGTTGCGATCCTTGCTGTTGCTGTTGTTGTGGCGCTTGCATCATGCTACCGCTCACACCTTGCTGCTGCTGACTATACAATTGTGGTGGCATTGACATTGGAGGTGGTTGCGGTGCTGGCGGTGCACTAAAATTGATGAGGCATTAGTCAAAGGACATTTATTCGAACGCCTCAAGATATTGATGAATGGAAAACATATGGAGCATCTAAGATAATTTATAATTAATTACCTGCTTGTGCGATGATGACCCTGCGGTGTCGGTGGGCTTTGTGGAATATTCTGATTACTTTGTGATGTGGGAGTTTGCGCTGACGGTGTTACGTTTCCTGTAATTTGTTGTTGTTGCTGCAGGATCGCTGCATCTTCTCTGGTCATCGTTCGGTAGCCCATATCTTCATCGTATCCATTGCCATTTGTCACAATTTGTGGATTGGATACAAGACGACCGCTTAGAATCTAAAATGGGTATTTGTTAATTAATATTAACCGTTTGGAGAGTTTGAAAGTGATTTATATCTTATGCTGGAATGTAAAATAAGGATATATTTTGAAGCCTCATATACTGCCGAGTTAAACAAAAAAGGTGCATTTCCATCAGTTTCAGATTATTTCACTTTTTCTGTTTCCATCTAGCGTGTCAGGGTTTATACTCATTGTCAAATTGTAAAAACTATAAAAAAGAAAGCATTTTAAAGAAGATTTTACACTAAGCAACGTGAGAAATTTATAGTTAGTTTGGAACCTCTCTAAATTTGTCAGTTTGCCCTCAGGTATTAATTCTGTCCTATTGAGAAATTGATTCGTTAGTCTTTGATTACCGAGTTCATAAATGAAGCAATGCAACGTTTGAAAAAGTGTAGAAAAGTCCTAGAAATTTGTATTTTTAGTTCCACATTGTCATAAGCATGTGAAATTGGAAGCTCCATTAAAACATCAAGTAAATCATGTCGAATGATGTCTATTTTTCATTTAGAAAGTAGAGAAACTTAATTTTGAGCGCAAAAACTTTTGGAACATTTTTTGAACTATAAAAACACGATGCTCTCAAAATCTGGAGTCTTAAAACGCATACACACGTTAAATGTGTGAGTTAGCTAAAATTATTATAATCAATGTTAAAAATTTATACAAGCTTATAATTATGTATTAATCATGTACTTATGTAGAGGCTAAATTTTGAAGAGGGAGGAGTTGATCGGTATTTGGTAACATTGAAAATGATGGAAAAAAAGATTTTTTAACAAAAAATCGATATTGCACAAAAAAGTATCACATGAAGGGATTGTGTGATGTATCCAAAAAAAACATCTAACCAGAAACCCATCTTGCAAACATTAAAGTGATGTATTTATCACCAAATAAATACATCGCTTCATGAATGGACAGATATTGATTATCACCTCGTAAATTTTCCTTGCGACATCGTAAACAAATCGTTACGTAACGTTTATTACTAATACAATAATGTGGAGTTCTGCACACGTTCACAATCCGACACCACTTGTTGCAGCGAGCAATGCACTGCCAGCATTAATAATTTACAAGTAGTGATTAGTTATTGCATCTATTAGTACATGGCTTTTTTCTGTTGTGGAAATCATATTTTTAAATCATTAAATACGCCATAAGCGTTTGACCCCTCACGGGTGTTGGCTTCAAGAATTTGCATAAAAAGCGAGTAAGAATTCAGAGAAAACACAATTTTTTTTAGAACTATTGAACGTGATTCACTCAGTGTCTACTCGTCTCGGCACTCCAAAAGTCTCCCTGGATTGTGGCACTTCAGGTCATGCCTATTATCGGCACAATTAGTCTTTGGCCAGTGGCATCAAAATTGTGCCGGTCATTTTTCGTTTAAATCCGCTGCACATACATATAACTCCGCTCTCCTTCTGAGAACTGTCTCAAGCCAGTGTAAAGGTGGAGGGATTCTGACCTATCCTCAGAACAACATTTTTGCAACAGGACGCTGAGGCAATGGTATGTCGAAAAATAGGGTGGCATATAGATAAATGTCCAATGTGACTCAATTGAAGATGTTGTGTCTGTGCTTCCTTGAAACCTCATCAAGAGTATACTGGTACCAAGGGATCCGGGGTCCCAGGGACTTATCCCTGCCGGTGTCGGTGAGGAACCTGTGGAGATTGAAACTTGGGGGCTGTGGTTGTATACACATTAACGGGCTTTCCTTTTTAATAGTTTGGGACTGGATTAATTCCGCAACTCTTCTGTATTGTGGTGCATTGGCGTGCCGTTGCGTTTACGACAGGGGTGCCGTTACCCAAAAAGCGGCAAAGATGCTGATAGGTCGAAATCCTCACCAAGGATTATGAAGAAGTGCAGGCAAGCTTTGGATGAGATCTGGAACCTATACTCGGAAAATCAGTACTCATACTTAGTTATAGGCTACTGACTAGTTCATTTATGGGGGTTTTGGTGCGACTTCGAGACTCTTGGCTTAAAAGGCCCGTGTTTTAATGATTCAGTGCGGGGAAAGCACGTTAAATCAGGACTTAATCTGCACATATATTAATTTGTCTATATCCACATCATGAGGGCTTGCAGATACCATTACTCGCTCAATCATGGAAAGGATGAATCTAACAGCATCAAAAGACAAACCATATTATATGGCGACGAAACAACATAAGATGCCGATCCTACAAGACTACAAATGTTGAGTACATCAACATTAGTTTATACAGGAAATTTTTCGATGATTTTTTTCTAAAATACTTGTACATACAAAACGATTACTTTGGAGAATGGTTGGCTTCAACGTTTTTCTGAATATTTTGAAGAGTAATAGTTTCAATTTTCAAATTAGTAGGAGGTGCTTAAATGTTGTGCAAAATGCAATCATATATTTTAGTAGAGGGTTATCAGAGTGTCGAGTTCAAATGAAACTCAGCGGTATTTCTCAACCAAAACAGTTCAAATTTTCTATATTTTTCGTGGCATGCTTTTTAACTACTTATTTAAGCTTTTAAGTAAATGAGAAATGGTGGGTACTACCAAAAATTAATCACAGAGGTATCTTACAGAGCTGATCTGCACGTATTTCCTCCAGACTAAGCTCTTGGCTATATCGATTTCTTTTATTTACAATGAATTGGAACAGAATCTGAATTGACACACTAGTTTTTCAAGCTTCTAAAACTTATGAACCCCGGAAGCATCGCATCCATCAATTGGCCAACGTGCGCCATCAACAATTGCAAAGCGAGAAATTAAATATTTATGCATAGATTTCCACACACTCACCTCTAATGCGTGCATCATAGCACGCGCGAATGCCTCGGCATCTTGCTGACTTGAGAAATTCAATCCGTAAACAAGCTTTGAATCTCGCCATTGGTGAAATGTTGCTGTTGCCTGGTTGTATTTCAGTCCTTTTAATATCGAACAGTTAATGACCACCTCGTGATCGTGCAATTTACGCCCGACAACCCGAAATGTATTGTTCTGCTGATGATGATAGATCTGCACTTTGCTAAGTCCCGACGAAGACCCGGATGGTACCCATTTCTTTTGGCCATCATCGTAGACCATTACGGAGGCCCTGGCGCTTATGATACTTTGCTCACTAAAAATAGAATAGAAGAAATCAATATGAGTAATAAATAAATTACATAAATGCAATAATCGAGAAACGGTTAAAAAATGGTATTGGATTAGCACTAGGTCAACGAACAAGTCGACTACTATTTGGGCAGCTCAACATGTAGTGAATTTATTTGGGAAATACGATCGATGATCTTCGTTACAAGCTTTGCGTGTTTCAACCTAGATTTGAAATCACGAACGATTCAGATTTGATGCACTTAACACATTTTTTTCTGTATTTTGTGTTCTTGTGCGTATTTCTTCAAATTTATTTCACACCATGCAAACTATCGGAAATAAACTCCCATTTACCTAAGCAATAAATTTTAAATTTCCTTCCCAAACGTTCCCAAAATGGTGCTGATCTCTTTCGCGAAAAAAATGGCTATAATTTCTTAAAGACCATCGAAAAAGTGTGCGAAAGTGAAAGGGTGGCGACGACGATTAGTGGTGAGAAGCCTACCTTTGAACACTCATCAATTCTTCGATTCTTGAAAGTGTGACGATTTCACTTCCCATATGAAGAGTCTTAGAGCTTTACAAAAAGAATTTGAATGGATACTATTATGCAAATTGTTACTAAAAGAATTTGCATGTGAAACGCATTTATTTGTAGGTTCTTTTATCACCAACATCATTTATACACAAACGTAAACTTTCTTTCTAACGAATCTACAACGATATTTTAATTTTAAGAATACAAAAGAAGAATTTTGATAAGTTTCGCTTAATTTTGGCGATACACACACACGTGGGAGGTTTAGTCATTGAAATTGGCATCAATTCGAAACCATCTTCGAATTCAGTTTGGACTCAACGATAAAATAGTGAACACAGAAATATTTAATGAAAATTTATTGGTTTTTGTTATCTGTCGTTTCGATGTTCGAACGTGAGAAAATCTGTAAATTAAATCAATTGAATTAGCAAGCACAATAAAAACGGCTTGAAATCTGTATTAGTTTACCTTGAAGAGTTTTAGGCAAATCAACGTTTGTGGGTTTCAATAGTGCATGAACTTGAAATTATAAAAAATGGTCTAGAGGCGAACTGATAAGCTACAACTGATTTACATAAAAGATTATGGGCTAGTAATTTATACCCAACTGAAGCTAATGTTTGAGTTAAATTACCTTTTCTAATGAAATGACTAGGTTACCATGGGGAATTGGTCTAAAAGCTCATCCTGGACTTTAAATTGATTTAATTTGAGTTTTGTCTTATTCTTGGAATCATTTAACCAAAACAAAATTGAGATTTTTTAAAATTAACAATCGGATTGTGCTCTTTAAGGGGTCTTTTAGGCTACGATTTCCAAAAAAAAATTACCCATTTTTTTCAATAGAAAGAAAAGAGATATCATTTTGAAATTTTGTACATACATATGTTAATTGGTACTTTGGGTGTACAAAAATATTTTTTTTTATTTTTTTATCGATTTTTTACCCATAACCATTTTTTTTAAAAAACTCAAAAAATTACGGCGGACGTGATTTCAGGTGAAAAAAAAACAGAACGCCAAATTCATCCTTGTTCAAGTTCCTATGTCGGGTACCGGAATGACTTTTTATTATTGAAAAATATCAAAATGGCGGCCAATTTTTTTTAGAAACCTGTTTTTGAGGGTGGAAAATTGAGTGAAAATCGGAAAATTTGATACCGATCATAATCATTCCGCTACCGGCTTTAGTCATATATGTGTACAACAGCATTAACAAAGCAGAGTGTTCGGTTGAGTATTTTTTTAAAATCGTGTCCGCCAGCTTAAAAAACATGAATTAGGGATAATCGCGTTTCATCAAGGATACAATGAGAGTCGCAAGAAAGAAAATTTCAATTAACTAGCTCTTTTGACTGTAGTATTGCACCGCCAAACTAAACAGCTGCAAAAATACTAACGAAAATAACAGAGAAACGGCGAAGTGGTAATGATACCAGTGGAAGCAAGAATTACGCTGAGATGCGGACATCGCTTCTCACCTCACACGTCGTAGCATAGCTTCAGGCGGTAATCAGATGATACAGTTAGCAGAAGCGGTACTCGTTGGTGCCTCGTTCACGACTATCGAAAAGCGAATTTGAAGCGAGAAGATGATATTGGATACTAAGCCAGTTAGTACCCTGGCCATCGTCGTACGTAAGCCAGTCTTTCGCTTGTTCGTTCTTTGCTGAAGAATGCTTTCCTTGAAAGTGAAATTATCTTGTGAAATTTCTTCGGCAATTTGAATAAGTTTGAAAATTGACATTATCCGCAAACATATTCATGAAAAGGGAACGTAGAACTAAGGTGTCCATTGAATGTCTACATGCATTGACTTAGCGAAAAATAAGAGCAAATTGGAAGGGGAAATCCTGGTGTCAAGCAATTTATTAGGTTTTCTTGTTATTTTCTGTTTAAAAACATCAATTATATCCAACGACCCATAGTAGACTCAGATTATGATTTGCAGAAGCAGCTTTCTTTTTGTGATTAGATTAAAAATGTTTAATTAAATTTTATGGTCTAATTTAAAAAAGGTTGTTGCATATCACATATCAAAATCTATTGTTATTGCTGTTCACAAGCTACCATCCCATACAGTAGCCACGTTGATACAAATACTCACTTTAAACCAGAATAACATTTAGAAAACTGGATGGTCTTGCTAAAAGCCGACATCTATCCCTCTCAGACTCATTTGTCTGATAGGTGCAAGAGAGTTGAGAAACATGTTTTACGATTGATCTCCTCAGAATTGCATTATGGCGGTAATGGTTCTCGAAAATTAGACAACTTCGTTCATTTTTCTGATCTACAACTCGGTGAACAGGTCGGCATTTCCTCGCGGAATGTATCATCTTGTGGACTTTCAGTTGAGGGCGCTCAAATTGGAGAGGCCATCAACAAAGCTCTAGTCTTCGAGAGGCAAAACCAACTCTTCTCTCTCTCGTAACGTTCATTGCCTCGTCTTTGGATTAAACGTCCACGAAGTAAAGAGATATACAACTTTCTGGCTCAACATTCGATTTCCTGAATTAAATACCAAAGATTGACTTTTTAAAATAATGGAAGTCTTATGATCTAATGAAAAATATAGATACATCTTGAAACTGATAATTGAGACGTAATTAGCCCTAGAATGGCACGAGAAATTTTTCATATAATATGAGACAGTTTGAGGAAAAGTTTATGGCATTCGAAATTAAGTGGTTCATTTGTAAACTTTATTAATTATCACAACTTAAACTAAATCAATATTCAGCAGGTAACTAAGGAAAGAATTCTATCTTGAACACAAAGACGATTAAATGCTAGATTTTTCCTTGCTTCCAACGCAACCTCAATCGATGCTTTTCTAGACCTTGCATTTCATTCTGCAGTGCGAAATGATGTTTCAAAGATAATTTAAATACCCAATTTTCAAGACACCTGGTGCTTTTTAAGCAAACAGATATGGGTGCAAAATCAAAAACAAGAACAGGATTTAGCAATTACACAAAACAAGCGAATCTTCCAATCAAAAATACCCTACAAAATCATTGCGGTCTGCAAAATTAACAATTAAATTTACTGCAATTTACGGGAACTGCGTTTATTTCCAAAGAAAACCATTTGATTATTGATTTTATTTCACTACAGGTGGCAAAATATTGTACAAGTCAAGAATTAAGAGTGAAAAATTTCCATTGATGAAAACAGACACACTGCCACGGTAAATCATTGACAACGGTGCCACAGCAAAGCTTATCTAAATTTTAGGTGCCATCGATTGTTTCAAGGCTAAGAAATTACAAATATGCAAATTCGTTTACCAAAAAATAAGAAAAATAATCAACACAAATTTCATAAGATAAACGCTTTCTGGCAAGCAAGAGTAATTGGAATTCTATTTTTGGACTCATTAAAAAACCCAAGCTGAGAAAATTATCTATAGAGGTAAAAATAAAATTGCTGAAAGTTATAAATACATTATTTTATCCAAGTTCATGTTCGACTTTTCTTGTAATTAGGCTTTTACCATGGCTGAAGCAAGGAAAATAAATGTTTCGGGGAACATATGCTAATAAGTGCTTCGATAGTGAAGTCAAAGATTGGAAATGGAAAATCTAGACACCTAATTTACTTTCTATATTGCAAGCTTTTTCAAATAAAAGTATTTTTAATTTACTGTCTTAAATGAAAGCCTTTTAACGATAAATGACGAGGCAGATGTGTAATTTTCGTTGTTAAGTTGCTTTGATATGATTAAGCTTAATGAGAAACAGATACAGACGAACTTACATACTAGCAGCAAAAATATTCCTGACTAACTGCCATTTTTCCAAACTATTTTATCAAAAAGTTTAGAGCTTTTGTTATCAGCGATAGCTGCATACACCCCACAAAGTGATTGTAGCATTATTGTGGTTTCCCATGACATATTTATTATTTGCTGTACAGCTGGAATTAGTGTTCAACGATTCGTGAAATATTATCAGCAACAAAGATTTTATTACTTAGCTCTAATTAAATATTTTTGTTTGTGTGTCAGCTTGTGCAGAAGGTCTTATGATGTGAATCTCAGGAAAATAGTTTATAATGTTACAGTTTATTTATTTTTGCTACAATACAAGTAGAATAGAAAATTACAGTAAAATGTGACCCATTCGTTAAGAAAATTCTTGCAAGTTTTTATTTAAATATTTCAATACTACAGCTTTTCACAAAATCTTTTAAAATGTTGGAACAATATTTTTCAACTAGCGAAAAATTAAAATTAAACGACAAAATAATTTATCATTTCCGTAAGCTCGAATCATTTAAATTATATAAAAAATCAGTTTAAAAAATACATATTTCCTACCGAATAAAAGGGAAACGATAGCAATTTAGGGTTTGTCTACATTAAATATGATAAAATAACGCTTCAAATTTAACATGAATGAGGATTCACCATGTTCTTAGCCTTTCAATTAAATAGTGTTCTGGAAAGCTCATTAATTTATTTTGCATATTACTTGTAATTTTGTATCGAATCCAACTAAATGTAAAAGTAATAAAAACTCAATAGAAACCCAAAAAAATTAACAAAACGTTGATTTGCCTTTCAAAAATTGATACTCCGTTCTTAGGTTATTCGTCACTGTGTTTAAAAGTATGGAATTGAATGAATTGTTGCATCCAACAAGTTGTATCAAACAAAATGGACGGCATGTCATATGCTTTTTCGACTGGAAAGTTTGAAGCACTAAATACATTTTCCTAGGAATTGCTCCAATGTAGGATAGAGCAAATGCACAATGGTCAATTATTCACTTTGCTCACTTGGGGGAATATGCACACACGTCTTGTTTGATGACTTGTATGACCAACACGTCATATGACAAGTCAGTCGAGTTATTTTTTAAAAACTTCACATATGGATATAAAAGGATGATTGAATAATGCCTCTAAAAAATCTGAGATCAATAATAGAAGAGTAATAACCAAGGTTTTTGTGAATAAACTTGCGGCGTAGACACCAAAATTCGACTTTAGAGATTAGTCCAGAGGTTTTCCATAATTTTTTGGCTCAATAAGAACTTTACGGGCCCAGAATATGCAACTAATCCAATAAGAAACAAAATGTTTGATGCTGTTCTATGCGGCAGCGACTTAAAACTTTCAATCACTTATTTTTAAAACTACATTTTGAAAGTTGATTGGCAATAGATTTAAATAATTTTTTGTCCTAATTATTTGAAAGGATCTTCAAATCTTTAAAAACTATCCAAAGAAGTAGAGAAGTCGCTCTCACATGCTTTTGTCTGAAAGGTGTAAGAGAGTTGACGAAAACATGTTTTATGATTGATCTTCTCAGAAGTGCATTATAGGCAGCGGTAATGGTTCTCGATAATGAGACAAATTCGTTCGTTTTTCTCATCTACAACTCGGCGAACAGGCCATTCTTCGCGGAATGTATCATCTTGTGGACTTCCAGTTGAAGGGCGCTCAAATTAGAGAGGCTCTAATCTTCGAGAGGCGGAACCAACTCGTCTGAACGATATTTAACGTTTATTGCCTTGTCTTTGGATTAAACGTACACGAAGTAAAGAAATATATATATATATATATATATATATATATATATATATATATATATTTCTGGCTCAACATTCAATTTTTGAAATCAAATACCAAAGATTGACTTTTAAAATGCCTAATTAAAGTCCTATAATCTAATGAAAAATATAGATACATCTTGGAACTGACAATTGAGAAGTATTTAACCTTAGAATGGAACGAGAATTTTTTCATATGATATGAGACATTTGGAGGGTGGGTAGGGGGTGATTCTTATTTTCGGAAAGAACTGTTTCAAATTATCTTGACAGAATTCTCTGGGTTAATTCAAATATATGTCCGTTTTATCTTGATAAATTCTTATGGTAAAATTTATCGATTAAAATTTAAAGAGGAAGCATGCAGCTTAGACTAAAACCTTGAAGATTTTGAACTCCTGATTGGACACAAATTATTCATTAATTTTATTTATTATGATTTATTTGAAATTGACGCATCTTTGAAAAGTCAGAAGGACCAAATCGACTATAAGATAATAGGCTCTCTTTGAAAATGAAGCTAGCCAATTTCGCTTGGTTTGATTCATAATATTAGAAACAGTTTTTAGGGTTTTTTTGAAATGAGTACACGAAAAAATTGTGCCCAATTTACTTCATTTCATCTTATCTTAAGGGAAAAAAAGATGATGTTCCCATCAACTCAACTTCTTCTCATTAAAATTTTACTTTCTACGTGGTTCGCATTTCAGTACCATCATTTTCAACGCTGCTAACAATAAAAGTTTATATAATACCTGCTAGAAATGCACAATAGTAGCTTAATATAAAAAAAAGGTTTAATGCAAACTTCACAAGAAGTGCTCCACGCCAATTCGGATTTCACTTGAATTGTCATTCGCAAAGTGTCTTTAGGTGTTGGCGAAAATCGTGTTTAAAATGCCATTAGACCGGTATAAATGTTTAATGCCGAAAATCGTACGACAATATAAGTAACATCAGATTGCCATCTGAAAAGTTTACTACCACGAAAGGAAATTGGTGGGTGGACAATTATTCACATGTATCTGAAGAATGCGATGTCACGTTTGAAATAAAAAACTTCTTAGATACATGTCGCAAATTGGCGGACATCAGGCTTAAAAGCTGATTTATTTGAATATTTTATTAGCCGACTTTAAGCTGTTAAGGTCATGAATATTTTTCTTAGTAACTGTCTTACGACGGAATACTATAACTGACCTTGACAGATTAATTAATTATATCATGTTGGATTATTGGCAATTTTTATCTACAAGACATTGGTGTTAGTGTTTGATAAATTTGATCGTGAATGTATCTCATAGAGTTTGTTTGACCTTCACAACTAATACGATCACATATTCTTTAACCGGTGGAATTTGTCGTGGTTTCACTTAAAATATGCTAAATAACATTTTTTGTTAACACTTTCAATGCTTTTTCGTTTATCATTAATCAACGAAATTGATTTTGGATCATTTATCAAATAAATTGAATACTGAAAACTTAGATTGAAAACTTATTTAGTTATTGAAATATTTTTTTTTGTATATTTTGATTTTTTTGGATTTGCAATGCAGCTGAATTTTATAATTTCACAATTATAGAATTCTTGTTGAGCATCTTTTAAGCTTTTGTTAGAATCAGGAAAAATTGGCCCCAAAATATCATAGAGAAACTATTTAAGAAATTTTAAATGAAGAATGTTTTGGCACATTTCATTTTGAAATCATCTAAGTCACATAAAATTTATAATGTATTTTTCGATTTGGTTTTATTTTTTTAAGTTACGAAAACAATTTAATTAAAAAATTGTATTAACAATTTATTTGCTTTGAATAAAAATTAAAAAAAAATTGCTGGAATATGTGAAAATTTTCGCCGTAAGTCGAAATGCAAGGGTTGTACGTCGAGGTTTTACCTTATTTTATTAGGCGTCCCAAGTTGAAATTACATAAGTCTTGGTATGCTAATCTAAGGTATTACCGTGCTTAAAATGTTTCCAGGTTATGGTAAACACGGAAACTTTTACCTAGTGTTTGAGACGATATTTAAAATCATTGGAAATATAGTACTTTCTGAAATGAAATTATTATTACATACTTTAAAATTTTCTTGACTTTACGTATTTTTTCACATTTTATAATTTAAAACAAAAACAGAGAGAAAGAGGTTTTTTGAAAAGTATTTTCTACTTTTCTCCGATAACTATATAACAAGCATTTTTAAGCATTTTTATACGCATTGAAAAACAGAAAGTTTTGTATGATTATTAAAGCCTGAGATACAAAAATTTTTGAAGCATTTCGCCATGCCAATTTCCAATGTATTCGGAACCACAAAAAAAAATAATTTAACCTGCGAAGAATATTTGTTCGCAAACATTTTCCAGTATATCAAAAGATAACCAATATCTATTCCGAAAAATGAAAAGTATCCGTGGAATGTATCTCTTTGTTGTATGACCTCCTTAAATATTCAAGTTCGTATATAAAGAAATACAGTCAAATAGCTCTTACGTATTTTAAAGGAGTAACATTCAATTATGTGTCCGAAATTGCATATTTAAGTGGAAAAAAATATTTCACAACGATTTCCTTTTTTAATTAATTTATTTCGATGTTTTTTTTAAATTGATTACATTTGAAATTATAAACGCTCTTCTTAGGAGACTTTTTCTTCGAATAAACAATGTAACTCATATTTGTGTCATGTGAAATAAAAAAATTAAGTAAATTAAGTATTAACTAAATATTAACTAAAATAAAGAAAGGAAGAAACATAACAAAAAAACCTTGAAAAAGAAGGATAAAAACATTTTTAAAATACATACATGCATTGTTCAGTGTCCAAACAGTTATATTAGAAAAAAGCGGAAGAAATTACAAATAAATTCTTTAATTAGTTTTTCGATTATCGTGTTCACCAATTCGAAAAATTCATATTCATGAAAATAAGTTTAAAGTTGTAGATAATGGCCCGATTGCTCTGACGTGCCTATCTCTTGTACCTTTTATCATTTTGCTCAGATCAACATAGAATTGTGTATAGACGGTGTTTTTTTAAAGGTACATATAGCATTTTCAATAGAGATATCTGTCATTGCAGCTGTCAAATTTCACTGTCATTTTGACATTTGCCCAGATCATGTGACTTGACTCCATTAGATTACTTATTGGAGAGTAGACGCTCGTCCATGCTGATAAACTAGCAACTATGGATGACTTGGAAGCCAACACGAATGTGTTCGAAATGCGATATTTGCTGGAAAAAGTGATGCAAATTTCGACCGACAGAATGGCTTTCTTAAAACGCAGTCGCAGTGGTCATATACCAGAACTTATTTTGAAACACTAAAGCCGTAAAAATGAACGTTTATTTGTGTTATATTTGTTCAAATAGGTTTATGCCTCTAGAAAACACCATCTACAAGTTCTAAAGTCACTGTTCTTTTTGAAGATGATCAATATCAAGCTTTTTCTACAAATCTGCATGAGGCTTGACCACTTTTTCCAAGGTTTTTGTTTCCAAAGATTTTTAATTGAAAAATCGGCGTTGTTTTCATACAACAGACATTCGAGAATTTGAGCTATGAGGCTAAAGTTTGCACCAATTGGGTTGTATGGCTTTTACACGTCAAAATGAAGTCAAATATTCGAACTTCTTAACAAATTATTTTTTGGCATTTGACGCGGTGAAAATTGAATATCACAACCTTTACTTAGGTTGCATGACTGTTCTTGAGCCAGAATTTTCTTTGTTACTAAGAAAACCTTTCCGACTTAAATGCCTGCGCAATGTTTACACATTTATTATTGACTAATCGATTGGTGAACATTAATTCCAAACGAATGTGACGTGATATCATCCACTCACAAACCGGAAAATCACATCAAATGCAGTTCTGAATAGAAAAGGGTCTTGCAATGCTGCTGGACATTGCGGCAACCTTGCCGGACGAAGCAACATTGGTGGCAACAAACATTCACATATGCTCATAGCATTGTCCAGTTTGTTGCGTTGCCATCTGAAGGTGTGACTCAGTTGTAATGAATTTCGTTTGAGATTCATTTAATATCAGAACAGACCACACATGCCCCAAGAAATGCATTTATTGTTGTTGCTCAACCACTAGACCACTTATTGTGCCTTTGTGTGGGACACAAAGTCATAGATAAACATGAAAAACAACTTGTTTTTACTGACACCAAGATATGGATTCGTGGCGATTTATGAAAAATGTCTTTATCAGTTTGCTAGAGAGGTTTTATCCCGAAAAAGTTTGGTAAATTTTTAAAATTTTGGGCGAAACCCGGATAACTAATAAAAAATTTCACATAATCATCTGTAGAGCTATCGAAGAATTTCGATACAAAATTCATTTCTTGGAACAATAGATTTGGAAGAGTCTGCATAAAATCTGTGCAAAATTGAAACATATCTCTATCGTCCATTTTGCCGATTTTTTCAGTATAAGTTATTAACTTGAAAACACCCTTCGCTTAGAAATTTTACACTAAAAGTATAGAAATCCGTACTGAATGATGAAAACTGATAAATCAAATTTAAGGTTTAAATATGAACTGGATCATGGCGATTGTAAAAAAAAACTTCGAATCTTAAAATTCCTTACTAATACAAAAACTTTTATGTAAGATTCATGGCAATTTATTTTTATTACTATTAAATTTAAAGCCGATTGAAGCAAATATATATCTTTATGGGCAATGATTTGTTTTATGGTCTTATTGCAATTTACACAAGGGACAAGAATCGATGTTGCTTTATGCATATTGCAAATAGAAAGATTATATCTATCTTAATAACTAATCTGTAATATTTGTACTTATACCTATTAGTTTCGCCCAATAGGAAAACTAAAAAAACGCTGTGCATTGAAAAAGCTCTGAATTTTCTCAGCTGTAAACATCTAAGACACAAAGATGAAGGCAAGGCCACCTTTTTAGATACATTGTTCATTGTTATCATTGTTGTTGAACAAATTCGTTTTATGGGTGGTAACCGAGCTTAAATTTGACATTGAAACTGAAACTTACAATGGCTTGGGTGTTGGAATATTATTTAAAAAATGTTTGCGTTAAGTAGCAAAAGGAAATCTTCCTATGACCGCTAATAAAAGGCCATTGTGTTCGTCAATTTGTTTTTAAGTACATTGCAAATATTGTGAAAACGACATAAATAAAACTATTTTCATCATCAAGAGTTTTAAGATGCTTCAACCAAAAACACTAATCGCAATCAATTTGACACTACAAGACGCAATTTGAGTGTTAAGAGTTTATTCTAAAAATTTAAAAACATCGACGAATCTTGAATCCAAAAAGTATAGTCAAAATAGGAATAAAGTTCGAAAACTTTCTTTTTTCCAGTATTAGAAGAAAATTATTAAAAGTTGAGCCAACAGTTGGATTTAATTTTGTAATTGTAAGTAAACTGCATCCTCAAATATTTTAAAATGCTTTCTGCTTCTTTCAAAAGAATATACTTTCGGAGTGTTTATGGAAATAATTTCAACTGGGAAAGTGTGGTTTCGGGGTGACGGACGGCATCCTCTTCAGGTGCTGTCATTTACCATCCGTCACCAGACAGTACGACCACGGCTCATTATACTTCAACTTTATTTATTATTTGTATCCGCGAAGTATAACGATTGTCAAGTTTCGTATATTAAGCATACGTAGCCATTTACATACATATTTGGATGTTCGAATCTTGACAGTCGTTATACTTCGCGGATACAAATAATAAATATAGTTGAAGTATAATGAGCTTAATCCATCAATAAGCCTAACCGTGGTCGTGCTGTCTGGTGGCGGATGGTAAATGCCAGCACCTGAAGAGGATGCCGTCCGTCACCTCGAAACCACACTTTCCCATTTAATAATATGGTACCGGCCATAATCCTGGAAACAAGAACCTCCATTAATGTGTAATAATAGTGTTAGCAGAGTTGCGAACCAATAGAAAAAGCACACTAGTGGACAGGAGTTTGTCGACTAGAAGCGGAGGTTCGAACACCCAAATATGTATGAAAATAATTTTATTTAAATGACTACTGGTTGACAACATTTTAGTAAAACTATAAGTACTGTGAGCGTCAAATAAAAGTAAACACCTTTTGACTCATAAAGAAGTCTTTTATGTAAAAAAAAAAAAGTAATCAGTATAAAGCGAAAACTAATTTTGCAAAATTCTTTACTAACATATTACGAATTGAATCCAATGAATTTTTTTGACAAAATGAAAACACAGACAACATTTAGATGGCAGTTTGAAAGTAGCTGATTTTTGGCATCAAAAAGTAAACATACAGTATGTAATAAGAAAGAGAGATTTCAAAAAAAAATTAAACAGTTTTCAATACTTGGTTTGTTTTTGTTTGGAATTAATGACTTTTAAACACAGAGTCGACAAGAGTTTTTGACACATCAGGAGTGATTTTGGCCCATTCTTCCTCCTTGTTTGAAATGATTGTTAGACTGATTTTTTTGTCGAGATGTTCCCAACGGTGTCAATCGGGTTGAGATCTAGGGACTGTGGCGGAGAATGAAGGATCCCGTTGAAGTAGTTAGTTTTTCAAAATTTTGGACGTATGTTTTGGATCGTTATCCTTTTGGAAGATTCAGTTCTTCGTCAAGCCTAATTTTTCTACACTAGGACTACTACTACTAGGATTCATGGCCTGCTACGCGGTACTATCCGATGCTACCTGTATCTTCGTAAGAGGCAGTTACGACTTATGTAGCTGATTGAGCTATGAACTATGTGAAACAACTAGCTTCGAAATGTTTGAAATTCAGGAAAATTATCCGGGACGATATTTAGGTATCTTGTTTTCTATATTTATTTAATTTTTCTCTCTCTAAAGATGCCAAAGAGAAAGCTGTGAGATCCTGTAGCAAAGAAAAATGCTGTTGAAGCTGTACGATCGAAAGAAATGGATTATAAAAAGGCATTAAAGTTATTTAAATTCACAAGAGCTACGTTGAAAGATTACGTAAAAAAATTTATAGATGCAGTTTCAGGAAAAATGGGAGGAAACCCAGTTTTACCTGCAGAATTAGAAGAGGAGCTGATAAACTATTGCTTGCAAATGGAGAAGAGTTACTATGGTGTCACAGCTTCTTCATTTGGAACGACGAAAGAAACAGTCTTGTAACGAGGACATGTCTGATGATGTTCCAAATGGACGCCAGTGGATTGTGTCGAAAATCCAGGACCTACATTTATTTGTGCAATTTGTCTGAAGAATCATATAAATTCATTTAAGTTCACATACCGATTATTGGATGTCAATAGCGTCCCCGGAACGGAAATAAAGAGTGTATCGAAAAAATTGACCTTTATAATTATGTCTCTAAAAAATTGCTTCATTGAACTATTTTTTTCTTTTATTATTATATTAACTAACATTCACATAAAAATTAAATGAATTTTCATTTCAAGGAAAAAGTTTTTCGGACCTTTCCGTTAACTCCACGCATTAGGTTCCGTACAACAATGTCATCGATCACCTTATATGCGTTTCTCCACTTATTTTGAAAATCCTTTTGGGTTCTAGAATTTTTTTTTCATTTCGCTGAGGAAGACCGAACGATTACGGTCGAAAATCGATTCCGAATCAAAATAAACATACACAAAATTAAAAGGAAGTTTTTTTAATACAAAAAAACAAACACACGTAGTATTTTGTGAAGATGAAATCAATTACTAATACGCACTTTTTCTTGATTTGATGACATATTTTCAAGATTGATCTTACAATACGAATGGATTAGACGTTCTTTTTTGTCGCATTTTATAGCTAATTTTGCATACCTGATGAAGACTTAACTTATCCCAAACAGGAGCTATGCAGGAAAAACTAAAGGTCATTTTTTCCGATACAGTCCTTAAGTGAGTAAAAATATATGTAATATTTTGTTAAAGCTATCTTTGTAGAATGTATCGCAAAGTAAACGAGTTTTTGATTATTTTTAATAACAAAGGAGTATTTTGCTTAGTGTTTGATGTTTTATTCATTGCAATATTTTTTTTCTTGTATTGTTTTTATAAAAAGGGGACGATATTCGGCAACATTACTTTACTGTGATGGATTTACAAATATTCGATTTTTTCTGGCCTCAGTCTTTACTTAATATTTAAATTTTCGCAGAAAGAAAACTTGTTCGTTCTCATAAAAGGTTTAGAAGATCAATTTCAAGTAGGGCTAAAATGAAGCGGCATTTAAATACTACTTGTAGTAACTGGTGCTACACTAAACCCCGATAAAATCTATACTGTTCAGCAATTGGATTGTTACAATAGTTTTAAATTGCATAGCAAGCTTCTAATGCTTCCCACAATCTCAGGTCAATGTGCAATTGTGTTCTTTTGCTCAAAACAACTGCTTGTTTTAAAGAATTGTAATTTTTTTCGTAAAATAAGCACCAAAAATTTCTTTTCAAATAACCACAGAATAGCTGCGAAGAAAAATTGTATCAATGAAAATTTTGATCCGAATTAGATATTTTAATATACGAAATAACTTACTACAACTGTGTGCAAAAGTGTGCAAAATGAGGGCATCACATCCCAAATTTTCACAACATGGCATCATGACAGTTTTTTCTTGCAATGAATTTTACACAGTAAATTGGAAATGTTCCGGCAGAAAAACGTCACCGAACTGCAAAATATATTCCCATCGTAAGTCTTACAATATGATTAAATCCATAAAAGAGGAAGCAGAGAATATTATTTTGTTGCGAAATTTTTAAACGTTTTTTACTTTTATGCCACGATTTCTTGATATTACATCAATGAACTCATTCATAAAATCTATTTTAATTTGCTTTAATTAATGTAGATATCAAGTTTGCTAAAATATTTCACCGAATTGATAAATTCGATACATTGATGAAACGAATCTCTGAATCATCAGTTTTTCATTATCAGCTTATGACACATATCTATTGGTTTATCATTCCTTGAAATCTAGTTAAAAATGTTCTGCGTAGTATTGTGAATTCGAAGACATTTGCAAGTGACATTGATAAGTTAAAAACTGCTTAGAATATATTCAAATGTAGAAGTTTACACCTGTCGAATGGAATATGTAAATCTAGTGTTTCCTACGATAAAATAGAACCATTTCGATTTTACTTTTCAATCCGAAACACTATTGCCAAGACTACTCCCACATTGCTAAGCATGTTCAATCTGAACACATCTACAAAGCTCATATTTTATATACAGGCGGAAACAATTTTAACGCCCACTATTAGTAAAGATATCAAGTTTTAAGCGCTTTATAGTCATACAAATAAGGTGGTTGTAAGTATCAAACCTGGTCCATTAAACTTGAAATGTGATTCCGTATGAAAACATTTCAGATCAAACAACCAAAAATTGATTATTCATCGGCACAAACCGAGAGAAAAATACATGTTTGTTGCATTAGCATAAATAGTGAATTTTTTTGGATAATTTTACGAAAATCTTAGTCATTCATTCACAGATACGTTTCAAAGCGATGCGAATTTCGGATTGCAAAATATTTACTAGGAGAACTTATCGCATTTGTGGCTTATACCATGTTAAATCCGCATCACGAAGGATAAATGAGCTGGCATGAAAAGCGTAGCAGATTTCAGAAATCCGAGTGAACCTTTGCACCTAGAGTTTAATCACATTAATCACTGTTCAAAGTATTGCGGTTTGGGGTTTGATTGCAACATGAACTTTTACTAGGTGCACAACAACTATTGATACATGAGTATCGGGCGCTTTCTAACTGTTGAGACTCCTGTGTGCTCGCTTCTTCGGCGTACTGTAAGAATGAAAGTATGTATAGGAGAAACACAACGCGAAAATAAGACGTGGGGCCCTAGACTGGAACCCATAGGCACGCTAACGGGAAATGGAGCGTTGCAGACAATGAGATAATGTAGCTGCAGCGCTAATGGATAGAAATGTGGAAGAATGGTAGACCAGCCGACTAGAGTTTTCTTGGCCGACGCTAGATCCAGATTTCAGATTGCAACTACCCAGGCTAGAGATATGTATGTAACCGTAGACTCGTAGCGAATTGAGTACGAACCATTTCCAATATTCTTGCCATTCGGGTCGACAGTTTCCCATATCATGGAAGATTACTTCGCCATTTCCTTCCGGCGTTTGTACTTGGCTTTGATACGGGACCGGCAGCTGCGAAGACGCTGACGACTGCATCGACGCTACCACTGACGAGAGCATCTGAAGTTCCGGTATGGAGTAATACTGAGGTTCACTAGAGGAGGAGTCACCTGGACTGGACACTGACACCTTTGTATTTTGTGAGTGCACTCGGAAGTGCTGCTGGGCATAAGAATCACCACCGTATGTGCTGTATCGACGCAACAATTCGTCACTACCACTTTCCCTCGAATTGCTCATTTCTTTCGGCCACTATTATACAACCTTCACTTTGCACGGAACCTCCACTTTTGGATTGCACCTTTTCTTTAGAAAAAACTTGAACTTCTTGGATTGGTAGCGCGGCGGCTTACCAAAGCCCAAACACATCACACGAACGGTCTCAGCGGTGGATCGAGCGCGGACTGAGGAAATGTAGTCATAGTGGATACAGCTTGAGCCCCCTGGCACTGAGGTCTGAGCTTTGATTAAAATCGCAATGGAAATGGAAAAGAATTTTCTTTCGACACTTTTATGGAATAGTGATAGTGCATTAAGAATAGGAATAGCACATTAACTTGGAAGATGCGAGGTCCAAGAGAGAAAATCAAGATTGCAGAACCGTTGCGAGTATCGGACGAAAGGCGGCAGCACGGAACGTTTTGGATACTATAATTGCAAGATACGTGACGTGCCGTTTTTGTCAGCGTCAGATATAAAAAAAAACTATTGCAAGTCGACGCGACGCAAAGCTAGAGAGAACTGGGCTTGATGGTGATCGTAATACCACCAAAATGCTGCTATCGTTTCAAGATTAACACTTAAGGGGGACCACTCCATTTAAGTGGAGGAGATATTTGTTTATGGGAGCAGAAATGTTGGGAAGGTTATTTGAGAAATATTTACTGTTATTCAGATTATTGTAGACAGTATCGTATTCTCGGGTATGCTAAACGGGTGTGGAGAAGAATAGTTAAATTGGATGCCCCAATTAAGTGTACTTAGAATTAATTTTAATCTTCAAAGCTGGAAATATGGACCAGTATTCGCTACTGCCATTTAGTAAAGCTGTGATTGATTTGGTAGCAAAGAAAGAATAATGTGGGTAAACATATATAAGGATTGTCTAGCGGAGAAAGCTCGTTGCAAAGAAATTGGTGTTTTGATCGAAGATTTGACAAAGTGTGGCAACACAACTTCAGAATTATTTAAGAATTTCAAAGATTCAGAGTCATTTTTTAAAGGATATATTAAGGAAAGTTCGAAAGTTCGGATGAAACAAGAAGCTGTTCGTTATTTTCAGGACACTTCTAGCTAAAATATGTCAAGATTCATTTGAGACTTTTAGCTTGAGTATTAAATGGCTGTTTTTGATAGGGAAAAATTTTCTGATCTACAAGAATTTCCTATTGATTTTTCAATGGTTGTTATCCAACCTTATTTGAGGTAGGATAAAAATTTAATGAACTTATACTACCAACAATTTTCAAAAGAAATGACAATCGGCAAAAGCTGGGTGGGTTACCGGCAGTACATTCTTGCATAATATTCTGCACTCACCGAAAATCGGTACTTTAACCCATTCACTGCCAAGCCCAAATCATATGAAGTTATCCCCGTTGCCAATTACATTTTAAGTGCTATTTTTTTACCTAAGTTATGCTATTTCTTGGTGGCAGCTCATAAATTTATCATATATAATCATTTACATGCATAAAATCAAAGACGAGTATACTCGACTCTGGCAATGGGAAGGAAACAGGACTCGATATCCTTTTCAATATTTTTGCATTTTTTTTTCAGAAAAGCAAGACGAGTATACTCGTCTCGGCAATGCATAACACCCCGCCAAAGACGAGTATAGTCGTCCTTGGCAGTGAATGGGTTAAGCAAAACCGTATGATAAAATTTCATTGTTTTGGTCTTAGCAAGACAAGTTTGTCTTGATTCTTATAAAAGAAATGTCTGCCAAAGAGGTGCATATCGATTGTTGAAAACGTTGGAAGAATCTGCTTCTTCATATTCCATAGCTACACGTTGGTGCAAAAAGTTTAAGCTAGGCAGAAAATACACGAAAGAAGAGCATCGCGTAGGACGTCTATTTACGTCCCTCACCGACAGTAATGTTAAAAATGTTCAGGATTTTGTGCTGGAAAATGAAAAGTGACCATCAGACTTTTAGCTGACGTTACAAGGAATTCACATCGCAGCATTTAAAGGATTCTCTCCAACGGAATGCTAGTGAAAAATGTCTAAGAAAGGTTGCTATTGCAAATATTAACCTCGGAGTGAAAGGAGGAGTGAGTTGAAATTTTAAGGACTATTTTTGAAAAGTACCAATCAGATCACTAAAATTTTCGCCACGATCTGTCACTATGGACGAAACCAGGATTTATCACTTCGATCATCAAACGAAAATCCGTCTCTACTTTCGCTGAAGAAATTCAACGTATCAAGTTTGACGGCAATTTTACAGTGCATCTTTACTCCGGCCGGAATTTATTTGTCGTGTGAAGGCGTCGTCATCTGGGATTGAACCCCCGGATTGACATGCTGGAATTGGGAACCGCTCGATCCAACCTAATCATCGATGGAGAAAGTCGATCAACGAAAAATCGAATGAAACATTTAAGACACGTGCTGAAACTGGCGCCTGATAACTTTTGGGCAACATTAATATAATAACTGAAATACTGTTACATCGAATTTTTAGGATTTTTTTCTCTTTGTTCACACTACGCCTGTAGTATGCCCGCGCTGGTATCTTGACATTTGAATAAAAGTCATTTAGCCATAGTTTTCGTTCATACGTGGTACGGAAGACATAGTGCAAACATTTAGCAGGCTTCAGGGAAAATTGTATCCAAATGTGAATGCGATGCAAATGATCTTCAGGCATACTGCGATGCAAACTTCTGCGGGCGGACTGTGGTAAAATATATTGTCTTCAGTGGGCGGGTGGCAAATTTGAAAATTTTGACTTTTGAAAAATGTATTTGGCTATCTATCATTTGGTTTCAAATTTATTCTGCAAAATGAATTATTTGGAACATTCAGATTTATAATCAAATCAAATTTTGTCAAAGTTTTTAAAGTATTTAATGAATTTGCCGATCATTTTCGACTTTTATTCGCTGGTAAATGATTTTTTTCGAATAGAATTTTCTTCATTCCTGAGCACCACTCAATTTAGTCTTGGTGTTGCAATTCCACAAGAACTATCATAGGTACAAGCTGATGCAAGCAACAATTTATTTTGTTGAATAAACAAGGATCAAATCGAAGAGAAGATCGTCTATAGAATTTATATCTGAAAAATTTGATGATTTTATAAAAGAACGCTTGAAATGGGGCAAATAGTTCAAATGATATCTGCGACCGAAAACACATTTATTTTGCTCAAAAAGCCGCAACTGCACCCTTAACTTTTTCACAATACAACTCGAGCTGCTATTTAGCTATCCAAGCAAAAATATAAACACACCAAATAATTTCTCTCTCCGAGTTTTCATAGGATATTCTTTTATCAATTTTTTTCGGCCTCCAAGAATAATCACCACCCAAGCTTTTGTTATTATTTTGACGGAATGTCCCACATTCGGTGCCAAGCGCTATCAGAAAAAAATTGAGTTGTTGCAAAACAACGCGAGATACATTCAAATCTTTGCTTGGAACAACAAATAATGTGACATTTAACAGGCACACGACATCTGAGAAAATCCAGAGGGAGCTTTACAGAAACATTTTCAGATTTCCATGAGACATTGATAGCGACGACCGACAGAAATGATTTTCAGCATTTTCCACTTCGTTCACAATAAACCTACAATTGTTCAGAACTTGCGTCTGGTGGATGGATTTTATCAGTGGTTTTTTTGTTCGTTTTGTAATTATAATTTATTACGTGCTTTATCACTGGAATTAGACCGCTTTGTGTTGGCTTTTAGGAACCACAATGGCGTGCGGATGTGATTGAGAGGGGTGTTATCGTTATCATATGCAAAGCGTAGTTTACGAGTAAACACTTGCTGAAACGCTACAGAAGGAACTTGCATGAAAATATAGGTGGGTATTGTGTTTTTGTTTGGTGACTAAAAGGAAAAAATGCGTGGTCTAAATTAAATTTGTATGATGGATAGAGGTGGAGGCTTTTGACGCTAGTTCCAAGCCATCCATTACAGATGACAGTGTGTCAAGGTCTTTATCGACGATGGTGTTTTTATAGTTTTTATCAAATAATAACGATAGTATCGAAGTCTGCTTATCTATGTTATATTACGTCGAGGCCTTGAAATAATCCCATGAATAATATTGAAAAGCATAGTTTCAGAATATCAAAGAAGTTAGATTATGGACAGACAGCACAAATAAATAATTTGTGTCGCATTACGTTTTATCGTTGCTTTTGAACATTTTTCACTATCTTTGGGTCTGTTTAGATTTTGCTCTATTTGTGCCAAATTTGGATTTCGAGTCAATAAGGATGCTGGAAGAGAGCGAAATTTGGAATGAATTTTTTAAGCTCCGTCACACTTGAGGCTACTCAGCCAAAATTTTGACAAATAATGAGGTTCGAGAAGCACGAGAGTCTAAATATAAATATAATGGAAGTCAACCAGACAGTAAGAAACAACAAAGACACTTTTATAGCATATTCACATTATCACGAAAACACGTGCTTATGATTCGAACATCACGAAGCGTTTATATAACATGGTTTTGTTTCACACAGACACATGTTGAACGGTTGCTGTGATAAATATTTGGGCGTAACAATTCGGAATAGCTCCAATAAGTGCTGAAATTTTACCAGTGATTGAAATTTATTTAAAATGAAAAAATTGCGTTCAACAAAACGTTTAAAGCTGGTCTTCAAACTTAAACGTATTTAAGTGATTTGTTGTTTATTGGAGTAAAAAATTTCTTGTTGGGATATTATGAAGTAATGAATCAAAACGTGTGATGAATTTGGGAAAAAACTATATAACGACTTGCTTTTGCTAATGTTTTTGCCAAAACCACTTTACTGAGCTGTTTTTGATTTTTTGTCAAAAACAAGCGTTTTTGTTTATGAACACGGGATAAAACATCTTTTATTTCAGAAATATGTGCCTTCGTGCCAATTTAAATAGCGTATCAGTAGATAATAATCCTGGCAATGCATCAGTCGCATTTTCAACAAAATTAAAATGGAACAGAGTTCCAGCATACCAAATAATTTTAACATTTACCTTATCTACAATTCAAGGCTGGCATTCTTTCTAACAATGAGTGAAGCATTTATTATCCAGATGAATAAAATTGTTATGCTTGGCTTAAAAAATTAAGACTACTCGGATGTTAATGGCCTTGGATTTTTGGGACGTGCCAGTATTTTTTGTTTGTTATTGTAGGTAAAGCCGTTAAAGTCAATAAGGCAGAAGATTCAAATTGATCGACATCAGGAGGAGTTTTATTAATTTAGGAGAATCCTATCCGCGATGTGAGCAGTAAACACAGACACTTGATTTAATATCAATAGGGTCCTTATCAAAGTCAGAGGAAAGTTTATCCAGATGAGACCGGCGACGAGTCGATAAATTTGGAGTGTATTAGTGAGAACTGCTTCGATACGCACTGTACGAGCTCGTGTTGGATTAACATTGTCCAATGGCGTATACGTAGGCATAAATCTTTCCATCGTATTGCGTAGGCGCTGCTCAGATGGACGATTATGTGCACGATAAATTAGACGAAGTGCTCTACAAGTTTGGCGCACAAAACGTGAATTTCGGAAATATATCTCCAGTATTTCAAGACGTTGTTCCGATATAAGTCTTTGCATGGTAATTTGTCAAAGTAAACTAAACATAATGTCGAAATGACAGCCAAATTTTGCAGTTACATCGGCAGATATCTCTATTGAATTGTACACCTCTGAAAAACACCCCATTACTACAATTTTTTGACAAAGGTGAGAAAATCCATTTAAAAATTAATGTTCTCCGGAAGTATTCGAATCAAATGAAGTCATATGGACAAAAATTGCTAAACGTGAAAATATATTTTTGCGGTTCTGAGTGAATTATATCTTTCCAGAAATGTGTATCTTTATATCTTTTTGATAACAGTTAAAAAAATCGGAGTTCATCTAGCGACATTTGGTTAAGCCTGTTGTATGCAAAACAGGTTTCAATAAGCCAACAGAAATTCACAATAAATATGCTACTTCCCAGGATTGAAAGAAGTTTCACCGAAACTAAAAAAAATCGTCTATTATTTGCTTCTCCTAACCGAAAACGAGAAATAGCATAATGTCAGTAAGTTCAGTTCCTTGAAAGAAGTCAAATTTTTACAAAAAAATCTCAACTACCAGAATAATAAAAAATAAAGAACACAAGCCATCAAGTTTCGAATAAAATGACTTCCTTTTCCAGCACGAGAACATCTGATGAATATGTTCAACAAGGACTTTTCAAAATTCAAAGGCATACTAATACAGCAAGCATCTTTTGTATTATTCTCTCTTCAAAGTTCAAAACTTTATTTGGAATGGTTAAAATTATAAATTCATAAATACATCGTTTTATTTCCGTTTCTTTCCCAAATTTTGCAGAACAAATTTTTAACAATTAATATTTCTAGCTCTATCATCTTCAATTGTTATACATATCAGTAAAGTCTTTCCCATAAAACCTCACATAATTCCCTAAACAATTGCAATAAAACTTGTATGTGTCAATCAACATGCCGAAATGTCATATTTCTCAACTGGAAAACTGAAATTACTTCCGGATATGATGTAAATATTTTCGCATTTCCTTACAGCAACCCATTGTCTGCTTCTTTTCGTCCATTCGACGAAAGAATATGCCTTAATCAAGAGCTCCCGCTCATTTTTCCAGTAGAAAAGTCTGTGATTCTCGTCAGGATAACAACGGCAGAATGTAGGCAAGTCTCTGTACAGACTGAAAATTTTCGCTTGGATTAATCGAAACATTTTTTGGTTCCCATTTTTAGCTTAATTCTCTTTGGTTCGGATGAACTCTCGTGTTTATCATGGCCATGAGTTTTTTCTTACGGGAACAAATGGTCTTTTAGGACATGTTTGGGATTTTCGAATGATATTTTAGCTTCAAAAATCTTCAATTTCGACCGCGAAAATTCCTTGTTGCCCATAAATTTCTATAAATATTGATGCCCACCTTTTCTCTATAGAAAATCACAAGTCTAGCGCAATTCAGATTCATATAGGGCTCGCAAAATATAAATTATTACAAGTGAGAACGTTGGTTGGCTAGCCCGAATGAAACATTAACTTTTAATGAGTCTGGGGGAATACAACAATAATTTCCCAGTCTCAAAAGTGATGTATCTACTTTTGCTGCCCGTTATCGCTAAATGGGTCTAGGGGTGATACCGAGAGTGGTTGGGATGGTCCTTGGAATCGTAGCCGAATAGCTACAAAGGGACACCATGTCGTCTGGTTATAGACCATATTGTTAACCGCCCTTCTAATTCATGATGACAACCAATCGATATATAAGGTATTATGTAAACGTGTGCACTCCTGAGTACGTCCTGGGTTGTTATCTTGTTCGCACCTTTGATCACGTTCAGTATGAATTATATATACTAGCATTTGCATATAAAAGCTTGAAGACATGTACTGAGCTAATTTATTTTAAGAAATTGGTGTTATTTTGTGGCGAAGAACATTTCTTTTTGCTTGATTACAAAGTTTCCTTATAATTTATTACAAACTTTCGTTAATTACAAACAGGTAAACTATGAAAGAGTTGGAAAAGAGACTTGAAATCACTTGCATTTTAAAGTTTGATGCTATCCAATATCAAGTCTAGAGAAAATAGACTTAGTTAAAACAATGGCATTTTTCGGTAATCCCTTAACATTCGCGGGAATTAGGGACTAGAAAACTTCCGTGAATGTTTAGCCTATATTCCTGTGTTATAAGGAGGTTACAAGATTTTGTGAGGCAAGATGTGCTTTCACTTGGCTTATAAAGCACGAATAAAAATATTCTCGCAATAAGGCACCAGTGACCCATGCCTTACTATTAGCTCTCCAAAAACTGGTAATTGGTCTTTATTTTTTTCTTTTCAGTGCTCTGGAATTTTGGGATCGGTAAATGGACATAGGCTTTACCTCAAAATATTCTGAAGCATTTGCGCACACCAATATAGAAACACGACCTTAGGCTGCCTTGAATCCTGGAGGTGTAGTTTCTAAGTTTGAAAAAAACGTTCAATTCGGCATCTTCTTCCAAAATATACCCATTTCGTCTGCATTAAACACATGTTGCGAGCGTATCCTGTTGCTTCGATAATTTCTTGAAAAGTAGCCGAAAATATTTTCGCTGCTTCGAGATCCGCGGAAGCTAATTCCCCAACCAATTTGATATAATGAAGTGATGTTTTTTTGAAATTCTAGAACCAAAGGATGGTCGTTTCGAATTCGTATTCCAATGGAAATTTTCGTTAGTTCTTCTTTGTTCTTATCAGAGCTGAACTTAAGAGCACTATTTTTTGCGACAAGTCTTCCATCCACAATCGTAAAGCATGTTCGGTATCCTTAAGCACTTTGTTGCGACTTTAAGGTCCACTTTAAAGAGCGAAAAAAGACAATTTTTAAAGCATTTGTTTCTCAGAAACTTTATTATGTATTGGTATCAATCTTTTTCGATAGTATTATTATTTCCTATTTGAATAATACAAAAAAAGTATAATTTTTGTTTTTTAATTATTATGCCCTTTTATAGAGGGTGCTGAAATTAAGCTCTGAAAAAATCGTTACTCCACGGCGGATAGATAATCTATGGATTGGTAGATCTGAAACAAAAAATTTAAACGGCACTTGAAAAAGCAAGGTCACTTACACAATAATCCACCACCGTTTTCAAAAAATCAATTAAAAAAATGGCGGACTTGTGAAAAAAATGTCAAAAATCGACCGTTTTTTCGTTGTTTTTTAACGCCAAAATTTTTTTTTCAAATTCTGGTGGATTACGGTGTAGTAATCTCTAACAAATAAAAGTTTTTGCAAATTGGTTCGGTAGATCCGGAGATTACCTGTCTGACATGTTAAAAAACGTTGTTTTGCGTAAAACGTGTTTAAAGTTTTTGTTCCATTTCGCTGACAAACATTTTGTGAAAAATGAGAAAATAGACATTTTTCAAAAATACGCAATTGATATGTAGAAGTCTAAACAAACACTGAACGCATGCAATAAAGTCGCAATTATAATGTTTATAGGAGAACGCGGTATTTTAGAGAAGGGGAATGAAAGAGACGCTAGGCGGCCAACAGCTGATCGAACACCTAAAAAGAGCCGAAAACGGGCACACACTCAAAGTCACCATTTATATATTAAACTTTCGAATTTCGAAAAGATTTTTCTGGAGGTCATTTTCGAAGTTCTAAGGAATCAAAAATAAAAAAAAAATCCAATTTTTGAAATTTATAAAGTGGACTAGTACCTTAAAAAATCGACCGACAGAAGCAAAACTTTCCCCGCGCGTAACTTGACGAAAATTTTAATTTTTTCACTAACTGTTAGTATCATTTTTTTGCGTTTTGGAACAGGAGGCATTATGCGTCACTACACACACTGTATTTCCACGAGAGATTTACAAAAACTGAGAAAAATAACTAGAAATGGTGTAAAGGGAAGCCTAATTGTTTTGCGCTTTATTATGGTGCACAATAGAAAATATTTTACCTTGCAAATATATATTGTAAATATTTTTTTAAAAAAAAATAATTATCTGGTGCTGTGAGATCCATGAATGAGGACAGACAGAAATGTCGAAATTTATCGTTTTTGGAAAATTTTATCCTTTTAGAAATTGGAACGTAAATTCTAACTTGGTCACATGATTTTTATTGAATTTTCCTGAAAAATAACGCCAATCGATTGTACGATTTATGACTATCAATGAGAAAACTTCCACTGATAGTAACTGCTCGTGAACGCCTTCTCCACAAATCATTTCCAATCGCTTGTATTTCCTTTCGTGTATGAACAATCACAATCAATCAACAGTCATTATCATATATTGTCCTTCTATTGAAAGAAGTTAATGTGGTTGAAACGTACCATTTATAAGTGCCTCTAATGATGCCGATAAATTTTCCTAGCAGAATTTCATTGAAATATCACAAACTTTTTGACCATCAGTCGGAACCTTATTCCATTGATGTTGGCTAGTAACTAAGATGACTTAGCCAATATGCTATCCGATCACTTGAAAGTGGAACTTAAAATTTTAATTCTTCCGAAATCGTCGAGAAACTTTTGCTCACAGCCAATTAGAAGCTATTCGGATGAAAAGACTGAAGAAGATGGTCCAGATTTGGATTTGTTCGATTCAAGTGAGTTTTTGAAGCTTAAGGGCGTCGCTGATTTTTTTGTATGATTGTACTAATTTTATTATGTAATTTATTTCACTTCATTGGAATTTTTCTAAAAAAACGTTTGAGAGTTTTTTCTATCAATTGGAAAAAATAAAGAAAAAAAGTTCATATTTAATTTAGTGCTACCACGTTTACTACTTGTAAGTATATTAGCTTATTGGCTCACTTTGAATAGGAGCCGGAACAAGCAAAAATTGCAAATATTTGCATGACCTTACCTTATCAAGAAACAAGAGTATTTATACAAAGCTTCGATTCAGAACCACTGAAATCAAAATGGGTTAAAACCAAAGCAAACAGTGGCGCAATAAAACTTTTTAAAGATAAGAAATTCCAATAAGCTTTACAATGTACATTCAGTCTGAAAAGTTGAACTTTTCCAATATGGTAGGTTATTTCTAAGCTTTAGATTCATTCCTAACCGCAGAGAGATTTGTTTAACATGGTTTGTTGCATGGAAAATGCAGTACCATTGGTCCGAGCGATATTGAAAATTTACAAAAAAATGAACTGCCGAAACGATTTGCATTAAATCGCTAGAATATGTTAAGAGTTAAACAAATAAAACATTACATTTACTAAATCCAATAGACAATATTTAATAGCTTTTCCCAGAAGTATCTGAAAAAATACGCAACAAACATCAGGTCACAAACCATAGAGCGTCAGTATTGTATCTTTGAATCTCTTCTATTGCACATGGATATATCTTAGCGCTCCTTATATTTTACAGATGTTTTACTTCAAGGTTGTTGCGACTTCTTCTGTAGCAGTTAAGCATATAAGATAATCTTCTGAGCTTCCCCGAAGTTTTCTTTCATTCCAGGAATATGTTGACAATTGAGAAAATCGAATTTCAACTCCTTAAATTTTGTTTTTGGTACTGAAGCAATTATTTGGGTTCGTGGAAAATGTTTTGCTTTAAAAGTTGATATACATTTGATCAAATTTTAGAACGTAAATCTCTATCTCTGTGATTTGAATACTTTTGAAAAGAGCCTTTTGATACATATTGAAAAATAAATCCATTCCTAAGTGCATGGGAAAACAATTGTTAATTTTCGAACTGTTAATGAATAGAAATTTAATTATTTTTGCGTATCACATATCAAAAATGAAGACATATTTCGGAGAGATACGGTTAAAAGTTAATGTAAATATGATACAAAATTTATGACTTGCATACAGAAAAATCATATTTTTATTTCTTTATTCTCTACAGCAAAAAGCAGCCTGTATGCCTGAAGATTTGTTGGTGGTATGAAAACTGCTACAATTTACCTATAAAACAGTATGTGCAAGTGAAGACTGATTCATGATAAAGCTTTTCACATTCATCCTATCTGCAGTAGAGCCTAAGATCATAACGAAAATCGTTTGGAAACGGAAACAATTTTCTGGGCTAGAAGATAAAATAGTTTGCAATCAATGGTACTGTCTTTTTTCTCGGAATTGGATGGTTAATGCGCATTTTTATTTCAAGGGGGTGAACATTCTAAACATCTGGTACCGATGTATCAAGTTTCATCCCATTCTGAGGTTAAGAAGTCGTGCTCTCCTTGTATTGGCCTAGGGTATGACGGTAAATATTTCAGCGGCTTTTTAGTCGCCACAATTTTTTGACAAGAACGAATTTGCTGTTGTCAAAGAACTGCTAACTTGAATTCGAAAAGATTTTTGCCGCGATACAAATATAATAGTTTCCTCATACATTAGCATACCTATCAGTTGCGAATAGAAAAAAATGATCATTTTCAGCCTCCTATTTAAAAGTTAATTAGGTCTATACAACTTATTTTTCTCAAAAGAAAAAAATTGAAATATTTTGATGAAATATTTGGCGTTTAAACATATTTAAGAAAAAATATTGTTTGGAATCTCTACATTATTTTCTGAAAAACAAATTTTTTACCTTAAATTGTGTTAAGAATTCTCTCCTTTGAATTTAATTATTAGTATGTACCAATAAATAAATTACATTATTGATATCTGATGATGAAGAAATTTTATTAGTAATACATATCATCAGAATATGCTTATAAATAAATACATATGATAATCTTTATTAATATAAGAATTTTCCACGTCAATTTTAATTTTTTTTTACAAATTCATTATAATAAATTAATTGTTAGTCAATTTTTTGGCATATCTATCTACACAAAAATTTCAAGTTTTCAGGAAGTTGATTAAAAAATTCCTCAAAAAAAATTTACTTGCCCAAAAAGATTTCTTGAAATGGAAGAAATGTTTTCAACTTGTTTTCTCTGAATTTTTTTCACGTAATACATTTAAAATTTATTTCCTGACATTTTTTGTAAAACGAAATTTAAGTTGAAATTTAGCTTTATTTCATTATTTTGCTAAACAGAATTGTTGCTTGAAATTTTGTAACAACGATATTTATGGACTCATTTCCATCACCTGATAAGTTTTTTAAGCATAAAAATAATTCGATAGAAAAATATAATTTCTAAAGTTTATCCCAGTAACATGCTTACGAAAATTGCGAATATGCATGTTTTTCAGTTAAATTTGTTAAAGAGGTGTTCGAAGCTATTTTTCGTGTAGATAAATTTTGCAGAGATTCCATTTGAATTTTATTCTGTGATATATGTTTCTATTGAAAAGATCAAAAAAAAACCATTTTTTAAAAATTTGGTCCCAGACGTTTTTCGCGAAATACATTTTAAATTTTTTTCGGGCAATTT
Organism: Oxycera nigricornis; assembly: GCA_963942545.1. Taxonomy (NCBI): domain Eukaryota; kingdom Metazoa; phylum Arthropoda; class Insecta; order Diptera; family Stratiomyidae; genus Oxycera; species Oxycera nigricornis. The sequence continues at coordinate 12,896,110 of OZ012662.1, forward strand.
TTTTATCAGTACAAGATTCAAATTTTGCATTATATTAAGTAATATTTAGAATTATTATATAGCATTAGGCTGAGTTATCTTACTATGAAAAATACACTTTATCGGTTTCCACAAAAATATGTGATGGTTAGGTAATTGAAAAAATAAATTGATTTGGCTGATTTTTTCTTAGATTTTGCGATTCAACCCTTCTTCGATAAGTTACGAAAATCTTCTAGAAACTAGAATCTTATTTTGACGATCGGGACAAACACAAATTATACAAAATAAATAAAAGAATACGCAGAAATTGATGCAATTAGTAAAAAGACTAATCTTGGTCGATATTGGAAAATGTTTAGAATCGAAAATTACTTGGTTTTAATGATTTAGTTACCCTTAGCAACCCAAGAGAAAATACGAAATCAATCTTATCGAAATTTGGCTTCCCTGAATATTCTTTAGTTAAATTAGCCGAAAATGGGTGAAATTAAAGAATGTCTTACAATGAAATAATTTTCTAAATGATAGATCTGAATCGAAGATATGAGCATGTAGAAATATTTGAGGAAAAAGAAAATTTATTACGATTGTCCAAAACTCATCTATTATCCTCAAGAAAGTACATTGATGGATCAGCAAGTAACTTATTTAGTGGCATTCGGGTTTTATACTGTAACGCCGAATTTTTCAATCACGCAATTTTATTTGGTTTGGAATTATTTTTCTCGATTTTATGACAATTTTTCGTACTGGAAATGTTTATGTAAACCAAACGATTGGAAATCAAAACCATGGAAAATGCAATATACATAGTTCCACAAGAAACATTGAGCGATCATCAAAATCTAAATTAGAGATTTTCTGATCCAAATGCTTGCAGATGACTATGCTCTTTTGGCTCTCTTGTATCGAAAGAAAAACTATTCTATACGAGAAGTATATGAATCAGAAATTGAAACAGTTTTTTATAAAAAAATTTCATCAAAAAATATGCTTTTCATTTCTCATGAAAGACTTCTGCCAGAAAATTTGCATCAGATTTCTCATGAAATAGATTATTCGAATTTTCCTTTCAAAATCGTAAAAAAATTCGCTTGAAAACATCATCAGCTGGCAAAAAAGCTACCTAAAACTAAAGGATCAATTTACAAACGATGATTCATTTTGAAATGAAGCAATAAACAATATTTGCAAAATAATAAATTCAGAAACTCTTACTGAAATTAATACGCCCATTTCATTAATTCAGGAACAAGTCAGTATATCATTCTCCAGATGCCAAAATAAATTTATAAAAAGCTCATGTCCTTTGCTACGAAAAATTCTATCAGTAGGTCAAAAGCCTCTGCGGAATAATCACTTTTGGTGGTATCATCATCGTGTGCGTTCATCAAAAGATAACAGCACACTTACCCATGTTCGTGCTCCCAATAACCAATAAACAACCAATAATCTCCATAAACAAGTCAACACAGTTTTTTTCCCATCACATTATGTGTTATCGGCGCCGAAGAACAAAAGCACCCCCTTAACCCAGAAGGAAGAGGCGCAAAAGGTTGTTATGCTATCGATCGGAACTCTCATCGCGTCCCGCTTGCTATGACGAGCGGGGATGATAATGTATGCAGAGAATCTATAGCGAAGCTACTGAACTTTTGAACCCTATCATTAAATCCATTGTTCGGATAATAATTTTATTGAATTATTTCATCGTGCTGAGCCGTTGCTGGTGGTTAAGTGGCCAGCAATCATGGCTTGGTGTTGGTTGATTTCAATGCTGGATGGAAGAATGGATGGATGGCTAGATTGGTGGATGCTGGGCTAGGCCAGGCTAGTTAACACTGATATATGCAGATGCTGCTCCCAAGACATCTGTTGCGCGTTCTGCCGAGTTCAAGGTGTTCTCGAGTATGCGGCCAATTCAATTTGGAACCATTGAAATTTAATAAGCCAGTTTGATTTTGATCAAGATTTAATTGGAGCGTTGCTGAGCTATTCATAGAATCTGAATCATGAGATGGATAGTTGTTTAGTTTGTCCTGAATTGGAGCTGATAGATACAAAATGGTATTTGAAGTTGCAGTTTGATTGCATTTGTCAGATGCACATTTTATTGTTAAGCTCCTAATATTCTGTGAATGTACGAATATCTTTTCAGATTTAAACTGAATATGCAATAGGATTCACATGAAACTGATTATCACTAAAAACAGATTGAAAGTCATTGAATGATACCAAAACGATAATTTTGAGGTGGCACGACTTTGTCCTCTCAGATCTGGATGAAATTGCGCACACAAGTAGAAGACGTTAAGGGTATTCGATTCCTGAAGACCACAACAAGACCACCCCCTGCCACCCCGATTTTGAGAAAAAGCTTTTAAGGTTTTAGCGCAGCGTATCAATTAGTAAGTCCTACAGAAGCGGTGCGGTGTAGGAAGCTGCGCGCCTGTCCCGCGATCATGGAGTCGTGTGTTCGATTCCCGGTCGATGTTGTTCTCGTTTTGAAAAAAATTGTCACCACAGTTTTTTGCCAATCACATTATGTGTTATCGGCGTCGAAGAACAAAACCACACCGTTAACCCAGAAGGGAAAGGCGCAAAAGGTTGTTAAATTAATAATGTGCAACTAAAAAATAATTTCTTTTTAGAAATCAGCGAATTGTTCGTTTATTTAGATATGTAGATTATACTGAAAACACATTATTGAACGGTTGGATTATTAAAAAAGACAACCTTTAAAACGATTTTTATTAAAATAAAATTATTAAAAAAAGCTATAAAATTTATTAAAAATTTCATGGACTAATTTAAATGTTAACACTCTCGATTGACTCCTGAACAATATCGATAGAATCGTGAAATCTCGTTCTAGAAAGTAATTACCTGAACGTACGGACATATGTACACACATTTTCTAAGAATATTTTAAATAACTCCTAACACCTTGAAATATATAGATGTGTTCAAAAATTTCGATTTCGACTTTCGGACCAATTACAATAACTTCCCCATATACTATGGAGTTGAAAATTAGTAGAGTGGAAGTAAACTTTTTGATATAAGTCTATTCGTATAAGAAAGTGTTGCAAAACCGTACAAAATTTCCAATTTCGATCAAGCTTTATATTTATTTATGAGCTCTTTCTTTAGATTTCATAAATATATCCTGGAAAGATCCCTTAAATTGCACTGTAAACTGTGTTTGAGACACTAAAATAGATGAGTACATTTTATTTAATTTTAAATATTTCGAAAATTATTGAGTTGTCTCAGAAAAAAGAAACGATGAAAATTTAAGTTTTTAAAATTTTCTGTGTCTTTCTCCTTATCTCTTTCAACTAGAACTTCCGCGTCCAACTAAATAATTTCTTCAACAGTTGTTTTTGTCACTTTGTTTGGCAGTAAGAAAATTATATTTTTCTCATATTTATCACGGCAAATCGAAAGAATATTATTAGAATGAACTGTTAAAAATATGGGAAAGATTTCGTAATTTGATTTCATGAAAATTGATGAGAATAAATCAATGAAACGGAATTTTGGTGTTAAGGGGGCAGTCTGGGTATATCTTTCAAAATAATCGATTTTCTATAAACATGATTTTTAGGTACTATATATTTAGAATTAGTGTACAAACTTTTATTCTGGTCTGCAAAGCCGAGAAATATATATATGTATGTAGCGATACAATAGAGCGAGCGTGAGTGCGCGTTTTTCTCGAAAAAACGTTTTTTCGACTTGGCTGGCACGACTTTGAAAATCTATATTAACGATCGGGCTGAAATTTTTTACTGAGTATTCAGCACATGTACATATAGCTTCAGTCCCTATCAGATTCAGAAAATAAATATTCAAGTATTTTATTAAGCAATTTTGTTGCAAAATACAGTCAAAAAATTGAAAAGTCCGCCATTTTCTTATGTCGAATTTGCTTAAAAATTTCAAATTATAAAAAAAATATCTTTCCATCAAACTCCAAAATTTTGATAGTAGTTTTTCGACAATTTTGTTGAAAGAGTACATCTGCAAAATACTTCTGATCATCTTGTACTAAATGAACTTTTACATTAAAAATTAGAATTAAAATTGGATTATTTATTCTAAAAAAATCTGAGCAAATAATTTTCTATCGAACATTATTTATGGATTTTCAATGAAATGTTGAAACTAGATGAACAATTTTTTTGAAGCCGTCAATAACAGCTTCTCGCCTTTTGTTCTCAACCAATAAATCCGGATAACGATCAGAAATGGAATAACTAGAACCATATTCACGCACCATTCACCGACATTCATATCAATTAAACGAGTCAGCAAAAACGACAAAAAGTCGACCCAGATATGATTCATTGACTGATTCGCTGAATGATTCGTTGCCAACATTTTGCAATGCACTAGTTTTCTGCATTATCGGTTGAGAGGAGAGCTGGCAAAGGATTCGTGTGCAGCCACTTTTCCACATATACACATGTTGAAAAGCTTCCAGTTCAATACGACGCAAACATGATAATTTACTTCACATCCATAAATTTTCCATGCGACTTCTTTTTATCGGGCCTCGCACTTGGATGGGTTCGATCAATCGGAATCCTTAATTTGTTTGATTAACCTTAGTCAATTTATTTCTGAACTAAGATTAGGTTTGGATCCGGAATATCTGACGACGAGAGAATTCCAATCTTTTGAACAGGATTTCAGAATAAATTCTTAATCACAAGCGCTTGCAGGAGCCAACGAAAAGTCGTCGTGATAGTTCAGATGCCAGGAGTTTTAGTTTGCTTCCAGTCCAAATCAACAACTCATTAAAATGCAAACTTTCATTGCAGAAATCATTTGAAAATCATACAAAAGGAACTCTAGGGTTAAAAAGAACGAAAAGGAAATTATTATTTGGATCCATTACGGAATCTGCGAAGAATGCCGATAATACGAAGAATGTTGAAGAGCCTTACCTCCGAATTGAATTAACGCAGCAAGCCATTATGCGGCTCTCTTTCATGTTTTCCGTTTTTTATATTTTTAATAGGACTAAGTGGGCGCAACCACTCGAGCTTACGTCATTATCTCTATTATGATGAATGCAAACTGTTCTCCTAACCCAAAGTACGAAAATACTATATCCTTGTCTGTATTTCATTTCTCAATGCACGTTTTATGACGTACCGAATCCTTCACTTGGTCAATGCTCCACTTTATGTATCCTGGGAGAGAAGAGCTCTTGCCGACGTGAAGAAGACGTGAAAAGGAAAGATGGGCGCGGTCGTTTACAATTTTCATTCATTTATTTTTCAGTCCTAGATTCGATATGATGTTGCGTATGGCTTTTGGAAGTGATGCACAATGATGTTCTGTCGACAATATCCTTTATGGAAATCAACAAGAGGATATTTTTCTGAAGTTTAGACCTCTGGGGCAGGACACACTTGTTATTTTTCCCTGAAGGACAGTTTTATAATTTTCGAATGCCTCTCGATTTGAAACATTTTGAAAGTTTATACAGGAGGAACTCGCATGGGACAATGAACTTTGTTTGCTTTTCTTATTCTCTTGAAGGACATTCATACAGCATGCAGCTGTACAAAGACTTTTCAGCTTCATCATATTTTCGTCAGCCTGCTTAAATTTGTTTTTACGAACCATTCACATGTTCCCAAGGAACCATTTCCCTAGAAACAAATAGCATGCGAATCATTCATGTGAACATAAACTGGCTATACTTCCGAGTTTATCATATTCTTCGCTGCGAGCTCCTATTTTGTGTATTCCCAGCTTTCTGCCGGGGCTTCAAGTATCTGCGACGTTTCTCGTTAAGAAGATTATACATACGACTATTAAAGAATCATATGTACGAGATAATGGGAAACTTGCTGATAGCTCTTGACTTGAATTCGCCAAGACGATGTGAAACAAGGACATCAGCAGCGAGAAGAAAATCGAGAGGCATTGCTCAAGGAAGCGAAGAAATTGCCAAGAAGGATTCGCTACTACATATTTGGAGATGTGATAATAGTTGTCGTTTTTCCAGATTTGACGATGAAAAGCACTCCTTTAAGGAAATGATTGCAATCATAATGGCGAATCGAGACGCGAGGGATGGATCACGTTTATTCGCGGCAAACGCTATAATTGCATTACTGGATTTAGTTTTGGCAACACAAGGATGGCATATGGTAATGATTTGTAGTTTCAAGAAATGAAATGGAGAGAGGATTTGGTAAGCAAATCAGATAAAATGAAAGGCACCAGTTGATAGTTTAGCGTGTCGTTTGAGAAGATAGGATTCAAAGTTTAGGAAGAAGTGAATGAGAACAAAAACATGTGAAATAGATTTCGGAAATTAAACTATCTGGTATTGGATTATTCAATGAGGTCATATCTGAAAAGATGGTATTGTTTGAAACAGATTATACCCAGTCCTGTCATAAACTTCATCACCAAGCTTTTATGGTTGACTGCTTTCGAAAATTCCCGACAAGTTTTTTGTTTTGGAATACATGCGACGCACACAAACACAAATATATTTCAGTTTGATCATATTCTTCATTTAGTTTTGATCGAGTGGTGGGATATAAAAGAAAATCATATTGCAATGATGATAGCTTCCAATTTGATCCTCATAACATTTCAATGCTAATATACGAGATGAGTTCAAAAAATAATGGGAATTTTCATTTATTTGGAAAGAATTTTTTTTATTTGTCTACATCGATGTCAACCCCTTGAAAATACTCCCCAAAAGATATTAAACACTTATGTCAGCGCTTCTACCAATCCCCAAAACTATTCTGAAACTCAATCTGTGGGGTAGTTTTGAGCTCATTCAGCGATGCACTTTTAATCCCATCTATGCTTGTAAAACGTCGGCCCTTCAAACTCCTTTTTTTATTTTTGGGAATAGAAGAAAGTCATTCGGGGCCATGTCTGGCGAATATGTTGTTTTTTGCCAAAAATTTACGAACAAGGAACGATATGTGAGCGATCGCACTGTCGTGATGCAAAAGCCATGAATTATTTTGGCACAAATACGGGCATTTTCTTTGGATTGTTTCTCGCAAATGACGTTGAACTTGTAGGCAGTACTTTTTATGGACGGTTTGACCTTGTGGCAAGAACTCTGACTATGCCATTAAAATCGAAGAACACAGTGAGCATAATCTTCACCCCGAACTTGTCGATCTTTTTTCGGTCTTGGCGATCCAGAATACCTCCAGCCTTAGTTTAGACATCATAGCTAGTCAAAGCGTCAAAATTTTGACGTAAATCGTGCATTTTGGGAAGACAGAGAAATTTTTATTGGGCAATGGTATAGTTAGCTTAAGTTCAATTTTCTGGGGTCGTAGCTCATGGCCTCTGGGCTCCATCTTAAAAACAAAAGAAAGTCGGACACCCCTATATCTCCGAAATCATGCCTCTCACAAGAAAGTTGTTATAATTAGTAGCAAGTTATTATTGTTAGCAAGTCGTCCATACATCACTTTTACGTGGTGTCAATAATCAAAAAAATACAAGTCAAAAACCACATCTAAAATAGGGGAACAACTTTCGAGCGCCACAACTTTTTTAATTTCACGTTTAACGCGAAACACGTTCGGATACTTTTCTAAGACAATTTTGTCACAAATCGTTTGCGGTACAGATTGTTCCAATCACTGTACATCAACGGGAGTTATTCCATACCAAAGGGGAGAAAGTCGCGTGAAAAATGCGTTTGTAGGCCCAATAATCGGCTTTTGATGGCAAACCCCCCGTTCCGAAACTCGCGGAGCAATTTGGAAGGCAGCCAGATTTTTGGGGCAATGTGTAGTATGTCTTACTATGAGCTTAAATCCAAGTTTCTGGGGACGCAGCCCCAATCATCGGGGCTCCATCTTGCGAACAAAAAAATGGGACACCTTCATATCTCCGAAACCATGGCTCCCACAAGAAAGTTTAATATGGCCAACTTGTGTAGAATTTAATTTGCTTGTTTCGATCACTGTACCATGGCGGGAGTTATTGTGTCTGGAAGGGGGGCAAATCACAGGAAAAAAGCATTTTAGGACCAGATAAACGGACGTTAAAATACTTTTTTTTCGAGTGAATTGTCCCTCTTCGAGACACAATAACTCCCGCCATGGTATAGTGATCGAAACAAACAATATCGCAATTGTTTGGTGATAAAACCGTCTAAAAGTTATTTTTGAACGAATTTCCCTGTAATAAGAAAAACAAGGAAGTTGTGGCGCGCGAAAAATGATCCCCCTTTTCAATGTCGTTTTTGGCGTGAAATTGATTCATACAAATGAAAAAACGCCGATTCTATCAAATCACGCGTTATGCTTTTAACAGCTGACAAGAGACTTAATAGTATAGATACTTTTCAGACATGTTTGCCAACACAACAACGAAAAAATCGGGCTAATGTAACCCGCGAAATTTGAATCTCCCGTTGCTTTTTGAACACATCTCATACAACGCAAATGATCGCGTGAATCGATTAAATAGGGCAATTTATATACTTTTTTCTCAAAAAACATTGACAGGCAACGTTTAAGAAAGTTAAATTAGGATCAATGTAGTGTTGTATCATCGGCGCACCATGGCAAATTTTTGGCTGAGAGAACACCCAAATTTTCCACCCCGGTTCGATTTCAACGGTTGTATCATTGATAGTTATATGGATAAATTTCATGAATTTCTTTTAACTTTTTATTTTCCAAGCTGGTAGCAAAAACAGCACGATTTCAAGTACTTAATGAAAAGGTCGACTTCCTCGCATCGCAAGCTCACGCAATTATTATAAGACATGATTTACCTATTAGAAACGCTATCCGCAAACAAAAAAAATGAATATAAGTTCGAATATAAGCCGTACAGCAGGCAATATATAGAGATCAGATAAAAAATTAAGTTATTATCTAATAACCAACACAACATTGCAACATATTATGTAAATTTTCACATAAATCAACAATACACCAACGATTTCACGCAATCATTTACACAAAATGTACGGTTTCGCAATAATGAACACACCCGGAAAATTGAAATGTGTGCAACGAAAAGAACAACAACAAAACCTAACCAAGTCATTATTAAACACAATTAACACTATTCGACTTTTCAGCATTGTGCGAGCATCCATTCAATTAGATCACGATATCAATTAACGGAACGTAATTCTCAATTAAGAGCAAATATAAGATGAAATGCTATCCGCGCGGCTTTGTTCAAATAGTCTTTCGTAAATAAGCAATGAGTTAAAGTTGAAGTTGGCTACGTCCACCAATTCATCAGTTAAATCTGATTATCTAATTGAATTGTAGATACAAAGATTGCATTCTATTCATCGGGTTCACCATTTTTTTTTTACGCAATACGAAAGTAAATTTATTGCGGGGATGTTAGTCTAGAAATCGGTGAAACTTATTTCGAAATCGATTTTAATTTTCTTTCGTACAAAGAGATCGAAAAAATCGTACTTACCTCATTACTAAAACGTGGTTTAAAAAGACGATATATAAAAAGTTACAGCTGAATTGTTAAAATTGGTTGACGACGACGAAATTTCTCGGATCGGGAGGAGAAGACGGATAAGGAAGAAATTGTTGATGGAGTTGTTTTTCTTAGTTGATGATCGCTTTGGAAAAAGATGAGTGTTTCGATTTGGTTATCCGTCAAGAAAGTGTGATTTCTTGACCGGAGAAGAGGCGAAAAGATGAGTTCCGTAGATTTCTGGAAATAAAAAAAATATAAAACTTAACGATTTACTTTATAATTCACAATGAAATAACTAGAAATTAGTATATTATATTTATATATGAATGAGAATAACACTTGCTAGGGTATTGTTCATCAGGTTTGTTTTCTTTTAATGAATGTCGAAACATAAGTAAATATTGCTTTCAATTGCGCATTTATACATTTTCATTTTTAGCATCTTACCATTTTGAAGCTGTTTTCTATCGCATTATTTATTTTCAAGGCTCCCGCATAAATTCATCAAACTTTCTCTATTGATATTAAATACCACATATAGCCTGGGCTCCATTTCTGGTCGAGAGTTCTTCAGAGTTTACTCATTCAAATTTTAATAAGAGTTAAAACCTGCTTGGAATCGAATTGATCCAAGAAATTGAAAAATGCTCGGAAATTGCCTTGAAAATTATCCAAGCCAGTTTTTGCACTGTTTTTGCGGATTGCATTAGAAACTAGTGTATTAGGTTTTGATAAGGGTTCGAAAGACAATCTTCAAATACTGGAAGAATCCGGCTGAAATGTTAAGATATACAGTAAACAGGATTATTATTAGCTCTGAGGCATGCGTTGACTTCATCGAAAGATGTTGTAAATTGGGCTGTGTCTTCAAACCTCGCGTTTGGATCTCATCTAAGTACAATTGTACTAGCTTTTCAACACAAATCTACGAAGTGCTACTAATATATTTAGTTAATTGTGGGGGTGACAACTTTGATTTTGCAAAATGGAACGGATTTTCCTGATTATCTTCGCGAGGAATATACTAAATAGGGTTATCATAAAAAACCAAGATTCGCTCCTAACAAAATTAGTCGTCCATTTAATAAATTTCTTTGCCAAAATTCTACACTCAGGGTTTGCATATGAAATGAGTAGTGGGTGCACGATTAGTCTAAATTTAAACAAAACTTTGCACAGAGTCAGCGTTAGGTACCATCTTGTATTAAAGTTTTTTTTTGCAATTATCTCGAAAATTGTTGATTCTATGAAAAAAATTCGATAGAGTTTTGTTCATGACTAAATTTCCAATTATTGTGTTTAAAGTTCTTCTTTGTAAAATCTGTAGTTTTTGAATTAGGAGGCCTTAAAGCTTTTATAAACTGTTTTTTTTTGTTATACATCGAAAACTGTAACCTTACGAGAGAAAGAAATTATGGCCACATTGTAGATTGTTAAGACTTTTATCAAACATTCCTGGATTTCCTTAAGAAATTGAGATGGTTCGCAGAATGATTTAGTAAATATTCAGTTCTACAGGACCACAACGCGTAAATGAAGCGCAAGCTGTTTGGCTTAGTATTGTCATAATCTAACCTATTCTGTCTATCAAACTTCCTTTAAATGTTTTATTGTACGGTTTCTAGTTTCTGATTTACACTGTGGAAAATGTCACCGATCGGTGCATGCCCTACACATTTCCAAAATCATTTGTACAGCATACTTTAGCTTTCGTTTGTATAGGATGTATTTCGATCGGCGAGATTTTACACGCTCTAGATCGAAACCTATAAATCGTACAAGACTAAAAGTAAGTTTGACCAACTAGTGTTAGCCAACACGCAACATACACTCGAGACCTTCCCTTTGACTTCTCCGCGAAGAAAGAAGGACCACAGTTAAGTCGCAAAACACACGCCAATGGACCTAAGAATTTTTTCGAGAGCTTTCCGTGAAGGATTACGATAGCTACAGCTGACTGCGGCGATGGAATTTCGCTTCTGTCATATATCAAGAAGAGAGTCGCGAATACGATGACGATGGGAAAGGATCGCAAAGCATTAGATTTATTTAGAAAAAGAAGATGCTGATACGAAGATAGTGGCTTCAATATCTGTTACTGGCACTGAATTTGAACCGTTTAAAAAAAACAATGATCCACAGTAAGTTTATGGCTGTTTGTTTTCCAAATTTGAAGACTTTTACCAATAAACCACTTTAAACCCCCCCCCCCCCCAAAAAAAAATTAACATGGCTGACAAATGTTAGGCCAACCACTCCAATTAGTGTTCAAATTTCGGCTTCCCGATTGCTGGCCTGTCACTATCCGCCTGGACAAGGTAACGGTCCCTGTTCCAAAGCCATCATGTTGGGTTCATTTATCTATCGCCATACTTCGTTCTGGCAAATCGTTGTTGCTGGCGTCGAGTGCAACATCTCAAAGTGTTGGTTACGGTAAACACTGTGGAGGACGGGTTCACGTAGGCACTCTTGGGTTGATGATAGGGCTGCCACTTTGCAAGAGAAAAAAAAAACTGGTAAAAAACAATAGTAAAATTCATCACCATGAATCACGATATCACAAATGCTTGGAAAACGTATATCTGCTTCACGATGTTTTATATTAAGGTAAATTTGTTGTTGCTTTCTGCAAGCCAAACTTTTTATTATAAAATCAAAGCATAAAATTTGAATAAAAAATATTATTTGCCCCAAATATACAGCTGAAAGTTTATTTTCAAGAAGCTTTGATCGATTCATGTGTTTCATTCTTTTTAAAATTCAAATAAATAGTTTCGCATCGCAATACGCACTTGGAATTGTAAGGAATAGTGAATAGGCTATAGATGCATCCGGAAGTATTTCAACTTTTTTGAATCTGCAGTAGAATTTACGGAACCTTATGGAAAAAATCGAACTGATTGTTGTTTTAATAGACGTATGAATTGATTGACTTCTTATGTCTACCAATATACCTATTTGCATGTACTAAATTATTGCTTCTATTTGTATTTCAATTGAATTCACGATAGGAAATTTTATGTTAGTGATTCAATATTCATAAAAGACTCATTCCTTTTTGATTCAGTGCTGGGCACGACAGATTCAAACGAAAGTTCAGCATCCTATTTAACTCAAATACGCCCAAGGCACTACCAAAAAATAGGATTAGATTTGCGTGACACAGTTCCGAAATTTTCCTGGAAGGATCGCATTTCAATTAGTTCCGCGAATAATTAATTTTTTAATTGAAAGCCAAAAGGGTTTGACCAAAATTTACCATTCACCGTTTCTTTTCAATGTTGTTTTTCAATACAGATTAGTATTCGTAACATTGACAACCTGTAAAATTGAGACGAAATTCTTTAACTTCAAAACATGGCTTTCTGCTTCACTAGTTTTCGTTGTATGGTGAATCATGACTTTAGCTAGCATCTTATTTTATTTATTCATAGTTACCCCAAGCACACCATCCAGCAGTTCCATGGAACAAATATCTACGAAATTGTTGTAGAAGAAAACCCTAATTTGTGGTATTTTCTATTGCGATTTATTCTTCTAATTTACGAGCACTGAACGGAACTTGTCGATTCGCCAAATGTCCTTCGTTTCACTTTCGAACACCACCCATTAGCTTCTCCTGCTTCAGGCGTTTCACACAAGTTGCTTTCCAAACCACTGCACCCACTCCTCATTTATGCCTGTTAAAAGGTATGTCCGGGTAAATCAAGAAAGTCCAAACTCAACACTTTCCTCTTCTTCACGGACAGAAAATAGCTGAGCCATCGAATGATTCCATCGATTTATGGGAAATACCGCATTAATTTCATGTTGGGCACAAAATTAAGGGCGGAGGACGAACTGGAATGTGGGGTTATTAATGGAAGTTTAGCGCGGAGTTGCTCGTGGGATATATAGCCTTGAACGACCGTCTTACCTGGACGAATGAGTGTTCACGTGAGTTTCTTATCCGCGTAAATTGAAGGCAACAACAAACAACCTAAAACTATAAAGTACTCTGTTTATGGCACAACTGCAGAGGACAGAGGCGAAGTCAGATCCATCAATTAATTTTTGCAGGCGATATTCCCTTTAAGCATACAAACCTTAAGACTTAATGGATGCGTAAATAGATGGATTTATGTGTGATGCTAAAAGTTTATTAGATGTCAAGGCTTAAGGCCATTTCCAGCTTGACGGGTGTTGGGAGGCGAACAGGAAGTGGTTAATTAGCCCTCGTCGAGAACTGACCACGTAAAATGGGCCGCGGGCTCATTAACGTCCGTTCATTCTGGTAAGTCAGTCATCGTGGCTAAAACTCTTTGTTTCACCTTTTGTCCAGGCTGTTGTACGGTTGCCGTTGATTGGACATTTAACGATAACATTCGCGGATGGAGGTAATGAGTCTTTCACAAACCCACATGCATCCAATTTTACTTTCCATCAAGTGCTGCGTGAGTAGCCAAGTCGAATGAAAAGTGGGGCTTTCGATGGATGGACGTGTAAAATCGAAAGTGAATCCACTACTGAGTGGCTTAAAAGACTTATTGAAACATTATCGACTACTTCGATTTTTTCTGGGATAAGTGGATGATTTTCATTATGCTGACTAAATTTAATTTGCTTGGGGTTGAGATACTATCGTAGGCATGTATATTAATAAAAGCGGAAATTGCTAGTTGAAATCATGGAAGATGAGTACGTAAATATAAGCACTAAACTAAATAAATGGTCAGTAAGTAATTACTGTTAGTTGAAAATTCTTGAACACAAAATATCTATATACATTTACAAGGGTATAAAAGATTAAATCCTTAGTAGCGCAACAAGCAGAGCCACGTACACTTGTTTCAATTATTGAATGTTCTATCAATACTAATTTTAAAATTGCTCGTCCAGAAGACTTTTAAAACCAGCTCAACTTCTGACGCTTAAATTCAATTATCTTTAATCAAAAACGAACGTCTTCAGAGAATAAATCATAGTGTGGTGTTAACGTTTTGTTAATTAAATGGCATTTATCAAGTTTTATATGAAAGTTTTGATTTATTTTGACACGGAATTCAATCCAATTAAAATGAAAAATGCATTTCTTTCTTTATGATTGAAATGCTATGTATGTAGAGTTTCCAACTTTTCACTTGGAGTAGCCTTGAATTGTGCGCAAATTATTTATTTGTTTCAGTCTTCATTCATGATTCCAAAGATAGAAAAATTGATAATACGAAGAACATCGAAGATTTATTTCGGATAAATTTCAGCTTTATGCCGTGATATATCTACAGGAGCCAAAAAATACCAGTCATGTGAAATGATTACAGTTCGATGGAGTCTTTCCTTTATTCGAACACATCAAGCCAATTCTGTTTGTACAACGAGTCCTTAGTGTATTTTCTAATTTTTTCTTCTTCGTCCTTTTCCTAGAATAAATAATATCTACGACTGAATCTATCTTCGGGATATTGTAAGAAATCGTTTTACCTTCATTGTATTTTTATACAAACGCCTTATAGGAATTTTTCTTCTGATGTTCAAATTCAAATACACCCATCGTGCAGGTGGTAAATTCTTAATTAATTTCATACTTTTATAAGCATTTCATCAAATTCTAGTCATCCTTAGTGTGAGCAACTAGTCCAGAAAAACCAAGACATAGTCCAATTTTTGAGGCAATGTCCCGGCGTCCCGATGAAGACTTAAGGGTCATCCGTTTTTTTTTTTTTCAAAAAAAATTCGCTATTTTATTTTGTATCTCGGGAATAGCATTGGATGGTACCTGTGTATCAGAATTCACATTTTTTAAGGATATTACATCACAAGATAAATACGATTTCAAACGAAAAACAAACGAAAAAGAATGAAATTAGTGATTAGTTATAACTTATAAGTAACTTTACGACTCTAAATATTAAGAGAACTATTAGAATATAATAATATAACAATAACTTTTTGTCATTTCCAAAATGGCCCGATTTTGAATTCAAATGTCCCGAGTGGCCAGTCCATAAGTTCTCACGATTTTTAAGGTAATTTTAAGTGCATAAAAAACACAATTAATTTTAATATACAATGGCTTCCCACCTATGTGGTGATTATTGAATTCTATCGGGATAAAATTCCATATCTTTAGAGTTAAAAATTTGGACATCATATTTTGAAATACTATTCCACTTAAGGGGTTACACCACAGTAGCGAGCGAAAATTTAACGTTTTTTTTGCGATTTTTTTTCCAGTGCAAGGAAATGTAAGAGGGTAATTCTTTTTAAGGACCTTGTTAAGCATGTTTTAAAGCTAGAAAAAAAATTGTTTATTAAAAAATATTACAAAATGGCTGCCCAACAGCCGTTTCTGCAGGACGGTTTTTGGAGGGGCTCCGCAGCACGCAGTAGAAGTGCGCCAAGAATTAATCCGGAACAAAGTAATATTTTTTTTAAGCTACATTAGTATAGCTAAAAAAACGTAAGGGATTTTAAAAATATTCATTTTTGTTAAATTAGCGAGCATTTGAAAAAAAAGTTCATTTTACTACTAAAAATCAAGCACTTATTTGTACCTAGAAAATCGAAATATTAATTTATCGTATTTCCATGCGAAATGTTGTTTTAAAGATGTGATATTAATTTGGAGGGGAAAAATAGAAAATTGTTTGAGTTGCGTGCCGATTTGAAAAAACGTGTTTCGAGAAAAACGCGTTTAGTTTTGCCTTTACTTAACTTTACGTCGTCTCTCAACATCAAAGGACACTGTACTAACGTACTTTACGTTCAACATCCTTGAAAATATTTCTAACAACAGTGTATTAGAGAAATTAGAAACCGAATGGAAAGGCATAATGCTGTACCCGACGAGCAGGTGTCGTATTTATCGTAGGTAGTCGTTTCGCAGCAGTAGGAAGTGGTCGGCAAGGAGCTCGAAATTTTAATGAAAACGATTTCTGGCAGATATAAGATAGTTTGTCTCTTATTCTAGAGGGTTCGAAGGATTTTTAAGCCAGTAAAAATAAAATCGATTTTGTGAAATTTCTACTGTGTAACCTCTTAAAACGACTCCAGGTTCCTTAACAAATGAAAATCGCTGGCAGTAATTTCGGAGAATATGCTGGATGAAGCATAACTTCCCAATCAAATTCCTTCAATTTTTCGAGGGTGACTTCTACAGAACATGCGGTCGGGCGTTTTCGTAATGAGAAAGAACCTTTTGCTTGTTCACTAGAGAAGGGCATTTTAAATAAATTCACCCTTCAAAGTACTGAGTTGACGACAATACACATTTGTTGTGATGGTTTCATTAGGATCCACAATTCAAAATAGACAACCCCTGACATACCCCAACAAACAGATAGAAGAATATTTTGTGGATGCAGTCCTGGTTTGCAAATTGGGTTCTGGTGTTTGATTTACATCCACTTACTATCTGTTCCGTGTGTCGTTGTTATAGTTTATCCAATTTTCATCCCCTGTTACAATACGATTGAAAAAGGATCTGTTTCGTTCTGACGTAACAAATGGAAACAAATATTCATTCTTTGCTGGTGATTTGATGTTGATATCTGATGTGAGACCCATTTTCCAAGCTTGGATCCTTTTTGTATCTGCACCAAACGCCGATGAATGGTTCCATGCAAAGATCTCAACCTCTATGCAATCATATCCACGATTAAAGTTGGTTCTGCCTTCACCAGGTTTTCTAACGCCGTGTCGTCAAATTCAGTTGGACATCCTGCGCGAGGTGCATCGTCTGTTGTCGTGCATCCATACCGAAATTTTTTTACTATCACTTTACGTTCGATTTTCTCTAAAACTGATTATCAAATGACTAACTGTATACAGTTTCAGGAAAAAAAGATCAAAAAGTAGTTTACTAACCTCTTTTCATTAAATATGACTCGTCCAAATGACTAAGGAAAAATACGCATGAATTTATGGACTGACCTGATATTCCATAAATACAACAAAGAATTAAAATTGGAAATTTTTTCAAACATCTTTCGCATCTTCGATGAAAAATGTTTGAAAAATTTAGGAGAGATTGTTCATACAAATTACACTTCTTTAGACTATAATGAGTGGCGTTTTAGCCTTTATTTGTGTTTGACAGACAGACTAACAATCAAATAGACAAAATAATCTTTGAATTGGTGGAATAGAAGACAGATAAGAATATGTTCCAATGATGATTTCTACAAATATACATCGGTCAGCCTGAGATTCAACTAGGACCGAAATATTTTTGAAGAAATTATTGTATTTGAAGTTGACCGAGGCAAGCGAAAAACAAGCCTGAGTATCTTCGAGGACAACATTCTAGCACATAGGAGTATCATCATATTTCTTGCAATTTGATCATTTTTTCAGGGCATATAACATAATTTTGATGAAAGTGTCATAGTTTTTCTTCCTTCATAGCAAAAACCTATTAAAATATCGATGGTTGGATTGAATGAATTTTGATTTTTTCAACATTAACTTCAGCCAATTCTGCCATATTATAATAATATTATCCTCTTTCTTTTAAGTTGCCCAGCAGAATTGAGCACTTTTTAGTAATAGTGAGCAAATGGAATGTCGAAACGCTATCTTGTCTGTAAGTATAATTTATCTAGCAATGTATGGTTAATATGAAAATGCGACAAGGCGAATGATTTGAAATTCCTTTCTCTCTTTATAATCCCTTTCGTCTAAACGTACTTACTTACATGTAAACAATCTTACTTCGCATCGTAAACCTGTATTGTTCCTTCCGTTTCAATTCAATATCCGATACAAATTTTTATTTAAAACCAACATGTAAGTACGATTCAATTTCTAATTCGATCCACTCATATGACTACAGACATTGCGGATATCATTCTTTGCAGAGTCGTTTGAAGCCTTCTCAATTCCAGAAAAACAGGCGAAATGAAAGCCACACACACACACACAAATTCTTAGCGTTTCATCCTCCCAAACCATTCAAAAAGCCCAACGGCATTGGTTTCCTTCGTTTCTATCCTTATTACACTCTGTTGTCTACGAAATCCCATACAATGTTGGTCGTACATGTGCTTCTGCACAACTCGCACAGTAATCCAACAATCAAGCTGAGAAGCCATTTAAACTCGATGTCGTTTTGTTCGTTTGTCCTTTCTGCAGTGCTCCTGATGCCTTTCATACGATCGCTTCTCATATTCGCTGAAATAAAGAAATGGAAAATCTTAAAGTCTACATTTTTGTCCTTAACTTGCCAACCAGTCGAATGACGAACCGTTTGCAAAAAGGTTGTTGCTCCCGAGACAAAACCCGAAAAAAAATCGTTCAGGATACGACTGACGAAGTATTACGGTTCGGATGAAGTCACTCCAGAAATGAAAACAGGACAAGAGCTATGATATTGATTTTTCACCGAAAACTAGGCGTTTGTACAGCACAGCACAACACAGCTCAGTTCAGCTAGCCAACAGGAAGCTTCCTCGATGGAAGCAGGTCGGTGGAGCGCAGAGGTTGCCACGTAACAATCTTTTGCTTTTGGCTAGCCACTGAACTTTGTGAGGTGGGAATATCCTGTTCTATTGTAAATACCTACTGTACTCCCTCCCTTTCCGCAAGAGTCGATCTCAAGGATGTTTGTTTGCGCAATTCTGTTGATGTTGTACCAAAGGAGATACAGGGTTTCCGTTGTTAAATTGATGCGATTCTAAGAGCAATCTGAGTTTTGTCTGTGAGAAGATGTCAATTTGTCCTGAATAAGAGATAAGAATTGATACCTGACGGAATGAGGGTTAAGTTTCGATTCGTAACTGCATGAAACTCGAGCTTGAAGCAAAGCGAAATAATCAAACTGAATGCTCTCATCATTATACGTAGCTATTTATCAATTCTTTCATGCTGCAGGCTCTTTAGTATATGTTGTTTTGTTGACGGTTGTTTGGCAATTAGGACTTGTTTTTGACCGCCTGTTTCTTGATGTCGTATTTCCATCTTTACTTTGGATGTTTCTATCCATTTTGATTAGTAAGTCGAAGTGGGAACCGAAAAGTATGTGGTTCCTTATATATCAAAAAGTCCTCCGGAATAATAACACTGGTCTACAAATTTTCACTTTTCTTTTATGACGCAACAATTTATACCCGATTCTACCAGGAACATGGTAATTTAAGAATGAAATGATATTAAACAAACATCACAATTGCCAAAAACATCAAAGAAAACGTGGAGGGATCCAACGAAGATCAATAACGCGAATGATCCTAAACAGATTTTTTAGGAAGGTTCATCATTCAACAAAACACTGACGTATTTGTGGATAAAAAGGAGAATAATTTACAAGGAATTAGGGAAGGAGATGAATTAAAAGAGGTTTTAAATTTTAAAGTTTTCATCAAGTTCCACAGAACTAAGACAGTAGTGGCTCTCACTCAAAATGGTACACCTCGGTTTACGTACAAAACTGACTTTTATTAGCGCGCAAATGCAAGAACAACCAAATTTATTCCCTGTGATCTGCGTAATGAAATGAATGAAATTCATCAAAACGAAACAGTGCGTATACTTGAATTTAGCTTTACTCAAAAAAAAACAATGAACCTCACAGCTAAAATAGTACAGTTGCTATTCTTGCTACTTTACAGAGCCTATTGTCGTTGTTTTGCTGTCTAGTAATTTGTTGGTGGTCGCTTGTTGCGGAGAACCTCATTTTAGTATTTCAGCATTGAATCCACTAGTTTCTTAATGTATTCTGAAGAAATTTTGTTTCTTTCTTCTAGGAGAATTCTCTTCAGTTCCTTTTTGTTTAGAAATCGGATGCTTTCTAATTTCTGTCTCCAGCTTGGCCCACATATGCTCTATTAAATTTAAGTCCGATGATTATGGCGGGGTTTTGATCACTTTTGGGCAGTTATAAAAATACCATTCTTTGACATGGAAAGAACAATGTTTTGAGTCATTATTCTGGTAGGAAGCAAAATTATTCTTGATGCCTAGGTTTTCTACGTTTGACGAAGAATGTCTAAATAGACGTGTTTGTCAACTTTTCCATCAATAAAGTGAAGATTTTTCACTTCTGACGCCTTGGCCCTTATATTCCGTGTTTCGAAGCATGCATGGAATGGCTTCAGTACTAACCTCCTCGTGTAATTCTGTTTAACATCAAATGGTAATTTTGGTGCACTTGTTTTTGGATTTTTCTTGATAAACCGTAGTATCCATCTTTCATTTGCAACAAAAAATACCTACATATCTAATGGTGTGCCTTTTTCTGTCGGCCACTCGATTTTCGTTTTTGAATCTATCGACAATATTTTGAACGATCGAATGGCTCTTTTGGACAATTTTGCTTCTTTTGCGGAAGGAATAACGAGGTTCCTTACTTCTATTGTGGTGTGAGGCCTTATTTTCGATTCTTGACGATCAAATTCTCGGTGGATCGTCAGCGAAACACTAATTTGGCTGTAAACTAATGACAACACCTTACAGCTCAGCAAAGCGCAGTAGCTGACTCAAAAACCGATCAAAAATAGACGAAAAGTAAACAAACACCAACTGTACCAATTTAATAGAGGGGTTAGAATTCAAGTGGTTTTCGTTTTTCTTTGTGACGTCACTTTTAGCATTTTCTTTATCGAAAAGGACTAAACAAATTGCTCCAATAAGGTTTTTGAATTCAGTGCACGTTTTAATGATGCAACTGACTCATTAAAATTTTGATACCAAAGTGTACCATTTTCAGTGAGAGCCACTGTATAGATACCAACGTTATTCTTCTTTGAAGGTTGAAATCTGACTTTAAAACATATACAAAACAGGAGATAACAGCACATAAGTCCAAAACTGAGCGAATCTTCTTGTGTAAATTGTTTTACTAGATATTTTGGCAGCCTATATTTATGAAAAAATCAGCCACATTTCTCTCTCAAAATATTGCACAGAAAACAAACGATAAAAATTCGTTAAAGAAACTTGTTTTCCCGCCTTGTTGAAAACAATATGCTTATGTGACCTTTCCTCACATGTCTAGATATGTACTAGGATTCTTTATATGTGACAAAACTCTCCACACTTGAATGGCAGCACCAAATAAATTGCATTTCATGTTTCCATAAAAACTTCACAGCACATTTCAGACGACGTGCTAACAAATCCGCACATGAATCATGTCAAAGGCGTTTAGAAAACATTCCGAAAAGCTTTGGCTTGTCCTCATTTTGTAATGCAGTTGAATTAAATTTCCGCTGGTGTTTTCTTCACTATCTTTTATAGCCACAAAGCTTTTTCATTTCAACCAGATTTCCAACATATTGCAGGACTTTAACGAGGTGAACAGCGATAGCGAGATAGACGTGGCCCGTGTAACAACAAGCAGATGATCCAAACGTTCTATCTGGCAGATCCTTGAGATTGTTATTGCTTCGAAGGATACACTGGTAGGCGACAAGTTGCTGTTCATATCTAACGAACGGAATCTTGCACGAAGAAAAACAGATTTTAGGTCAGCCAACTCAGAATCCTATATGTACTTGAGTCTAATGTCGCGATAACAGATTCCGTGCGTTTCCACGCTCGCGGCACAATCGCTAAAGTTGCTGCATGAAAGCATTTCCATCCCCATTTCTTCCTCGTCAAGAGGACGATGATATGCCATATGTGATATGGAGCTGCTGATGCTTTGTTTGCTGTTGTTCATATGTGGCACAAAGGACGGAAATGATGAAAAGGCTGAGAGCGGCCGCTTTCAGCATATTGAAGTGCTCCTTTTTGGAATGGAAATAATAATACAGGAACTAAAATACAGAATAGTAAAGGTGATCATGTTATGCTGTTTATAAAGATTGAACAGTTCTTTTTGAAATGTATTTCACATTATATGATTTGAATAAAGTATAAGTTGGGGAGCTTGACGATGTTTAACACTCTACACAGTAGTGAAGCTTAAGGAAGGTCTTAAGTTGTCAAATAAATAACTTTTTAGAACTAAAAAAAGTTCAGCGACTTAAACAGGAAAATATCCAGTGTAATGGGATTGCCTTTGAATGTTTAGTGTGAAAGCGACAATATTGGAAACTAGTGATGCAACGAAATCGGATGTGTCAGAAACATCTTTTACCTTTCATAAACATAACACTTCAGAAGCTCACCCTTAAAGATGTTCTTTAGAAGAATAGGTTTATGTGTTACAAACCTTCTTTTAGTTTAACAAGAAGAGGAGTTTTGAGGCTACGTACCTTTAAGTACCACTAATGTCTCGCACTGCATGTCACTAATTGCGGATGCTCTCAGTATTATCAATACCGCATTTCATGTCATTAGCGTCATTACGATTTAAGTAATTGAACCGTAAACATCACCATGTTTGAGTCCACAGTGCATTGTATGAAATTGGAGTGCAGAGTTATCATAAAATTCCTCATAAAGAAGGACTAAACGCAATATTTAAAGAGATGTTTGTGAAAAGTTTGGTCCTTCATTTTCAACCGTATGTTGTGGTTGGAGTCGTGAATTCAAGCATGGCAGCAATTCGCTAGAAGATGACAACAGAACAGACAAAGAAAATATTATAAAAAAAATTGTTCTACAAGATCAATGATCAATGTGTGGCCAATTTCATAGTTACCTTAAATTCTAGCTTCTGGGGTCGTAGCCTTAATCCTATGGGCTCCATCTTCAAAACAAAATCGGACACCCCCATATCTCTAAAACCATTGCTTCCGCAAAAAAGGTGCGTATGGCAAACTTGTGTAGAATTAAATTATTAGCAACTTCTGCTTAGATCATTTTCACGTCACACGCCAAAAACGACGCCTAAAAAGGGGGATCAGAAACTTGAATTTAAACTTACAGTAAGGCATACTACACATTGCAATAAAAATCTGTCTGCCTACCGAATCGTTCCGTGAGTTTTGCAATGGGTGTTTGCCATCGACACCCGATTATTTGGCCTAAAAACGCGTTTTTGACGCGACTTTCCTCCTTTGGGATGCAATAACTCCTGCCAATGTACAGTGGTTAAAACAATTAATACCGCAAACGACTTGTGACAAAATTGTCTTCAAAAAGATTCGAAACGTGTTTCACGTGAAAACAAAGAAGTTGTGGCGCTCGGAAGATGATACCCTATTTTCAGTGTCGTTTTTGGCGTGTAACATTTTTAATATTGCCACCACGTGAATGTATGTACAAGTAACTTTAAATTTAATTCTACGAAAGTCTGCCATATACAACTTTCTTGTAGGAGCCATGTGTTTTGAGATATGAAGGTATCTCACTTTTTTTTGTTTTCAAAATAGAGCCCAGAGGATTGCGGCTGCGACCCTAGAAACTTGAACTGAAGCTAACCGTGGAATTGGCCAATATTACAATAAAAATCAGTCAGCCAGCCAAAATGCATGATTACCATTGAAATTCGGGCTATTTTACTGGATTATGAAGCCAACGAACGAATCGCTGATATTTTGCATAATCATGTGCACATGACAAAAGTGTGCGCGTCATTTGTGAGAATTTTTGGAGATTTGTAGCGAAAGTTCTGACGTTTTTTTCTCACCTTTTCACTGCTGATGAACCATGAATCCGGCAGTACTATCTACAGTCAAAACAGGAGTCAATGCAGTAGAATAAAAGGGAAAAAAGCCACCATGAAAATTCAGTGTTTTTTTGGGATTCTGTTTATCGACGGACTTCCTTAAAAAAACCTACAATGAACGGGGGCCTTTGACGCCCCATTGCTGATAGAAGTGCGTCAATTGGTTGTCGAGAAAAAAAGAGGTAAACTGGCGAAAGAAGTTCTGTTTTTGCAGGGCAATACGTGCACAATTCCCGAGTTGCAAGGCGTACCCTGGTCAAGACAGGGTTTGAAGAAATCAACCACCCACCCACCAGTGCCCAACGATTATTTTCTGTTTTTTTTTTGAAGAAATACCTCCGAGAACGAAGATTTTTGAGTGTCGAAGAAATGTTTGCGGCAGTAAACGAATATTTCGAAGGCAAAGCCAGCGAATACTTTTTCACAGAGTTAAAAGCCTTTTATGACAAAAGTAAGAGAATATTACATAGAAACATATTTTTTTTACATTTTTATCAGCATTTTCAATACCATAGCCTCAAAACTTTTCAACCTCTTCTAGTATGTGCCAAAAACACTCAATGCGGAAAATGTTTTGCGTTCTGACAATTGACCTAAGATAAAAATTATGTTAAATTGAGTTCAAAAAAATGTCTACGTCTGTTTCCCTTAACAAGCAGTTTATGTATGTTTTGGACAGTCCACCATTATAGTTGAAGCTGTACAGAAGACAAAATTCGAATCATGGATGTGATGAGGTTTGACTAAGCCATAACTAACCCTATTCTGAGATTGATCCTTATGCGATTTGGAAGATTATAGGCTAACATATATAAAATATTTAAACTTCTCTACAAAACATTAACACAGACAAAATCTTTATCAAATTTTCTTTCCAACCAAATGATTAATATATGAAAAAGGAAACATATTACATAATTCTCGTTGCGACAATTTAACGTGTTCACATGATTTACTGTTGTTTACCATCCAACTTTCACTCTCTCCAAATTGGTCATGGTATTTTTCAATGATTCATCAAACACTTAAGAAAGTAATATCCATTTCTGATTTAATTTTTGTCTCTTCCGTGCGGTTTAACTCTCATAAATCTGGCTTGAATGAATTTCTCCTTTTTCTGCGTTTGCAAATTTTCTTCACATCCACTTATAGCTTGTCTTTACCAAATGCTTGGATTCCTTGTCAAACGATTTTGCACATCATTGAGGGGCTGTCGAGTGTTGTATGGCAAATTTCCGCAGATCCATCAACTAATGCGGGCGACTATTTGTAACAACGCATGAGACAGCAAAAAAGGAAAGTGATTATGTTGAAAGGAAAGTCGTCATTTGATGTGTCGATGGTAGACGGCAAATGTGTTGAAAAACATTGGAAAGGATATCAAAGTCAACAGCAGAAGGATGACGTCAGAATTAAGGATGAAGTTATTCAAAACAAAACAGCGTGAACCATATCGAAGAAAATAAGGTTCCATTCAATTTTTAAAGGAACAATTTGCAATTGCGCAACCCTTTATTGTTTTTGGAGTATCAATACATTTTCTTTCAAGTGTAGAGTACTGTTTGAGTGGGCACAATGTTGCACAATCCTCGATAAACGCCTCTGGTTTTCTGAATGCATGAATCCTAAACTAGTTTTCCTTGACGACAATCTGGATGTGTTCTGAAAAATGGAAGTGCAACCTTTCGTAGGCATCGATGAGAGCCTTGATATTGACTGCTAGCAGTCTAGCTGCACCTGTACTACACACACACACTATCAGTTCTGCAAGTCAGGCAACCCACCTTAAATACACTTCACCTCCATCTTCAATGTTGCATTTCATGGTCGTCTTTTCATGGATTTTTCTGTGCAAGTCACTTGAATCGCTTTACTTGACGAATGACTCGCACTCGTTCTGAATCGCTTGTTTTATTCTTTGCTGCTAGTAACACGGAGCTAGTCCTGATCCAAGCCATATGGCCCCAGCCGAATGTGCCAGCCATGCAGCGTTGATGACGACAGTGAACGAGTACAGAGTTCCAGTAACATCTTTTATCTTGTAGCTTTTTTCGGTATCTAGCCAGATGATTTAGTTGGCTCTTTTCGCTTGAGACTCCTTTTTTTAGACAACACCAACACCGTTCTTGCACGTTTCTTTGTTTATCTGCACTGTTCTTGTGTCTATTTGTATTACATACTTTCTATTTAAGGCGAGTTTTTGAAGACCAGCTCGCTTTTTTCAAACTCATTCCGAGAGTCATTGAAACTCATCTTCAACGAGCGCTCTTGAGGTCTATTTTTATGGTCAGATGGAGACGAAAAAAACAAGATGCACCGATGCAAAAGGATTGAAGTTGAACATGTCGTGGGTCTTTGCCTGCTACACGTTCACAAAATTAACTTTGCATGTACGCCAACGGAGGAATACGATTCGGTAAAAGATTGTAGCACGCGAAAGATTCATGGATGATGGTTTCGGGTCACTTGGTCTTTAAATTAGTTGTTTGATTGAGGTTAACCACAACTGAAAGCTAATTAGAAATACAAAGCACAAAGATATTTTGATGTAGATGTTAGTTAGTTTGATGTTCTGATTTTCTGGCATTAAAAAATAAATAAAGTTTTTTTGATATGATGATAAATTTTTATTGAAAATTTGATAAGTTCTTGCGGGTACAAAATTAAGCCCAGAAATGGTGTAACACTAAAGAAGATTCGAATTGGTTTAAACTTTTAAAAATCTATTATGAAGATATCGTTAATATAGGAACCCTTCATGACTTTAGTCACCTTTGACTAAGACGAATTTATAATAGGATAATATTTTCACTTTCAATGTTTGATAATTCCTAATTTAACGCCATATGGCTGCTGCTTACCTCATTTTATAATATTATAGCATTTTCCAGTCCACTTAAATTTTCCCAAGCCATTTAAACTTCTTCTTTTTAATTTGGTTCGACTTTTTTTCATGCTGCCTTTTCCCTAGTCATTTAAACTTTTACTCAAGTCACTTGAATATTTTTTCAATTCATTTAAACATTTTCTCAAACTCAGTTAACTTTACCTCAATTCATTTAAACTTTTTTTACCAATCATGTAATGAGACAAAAGCCTCAATAAAGACAGACAGATTCGAGTATAATGTATACAATTTTTCTTAAATTGCACAAATGACGCCAGACCAACTGAGGAATTGTATGAATAATACAGTTTTGAATTATATGGCATTTCACGGTTCTACCCAACATGTGAGAAATTATTTTCCAAAGTGAATTAAACCTTTTCCCAAATAAAAATATCCTTTTTCCAATTCAGATACGGAATATAAGAGGTAATAGTAGCAGTGCCAGCTAACGGAAAGAATATCATAGATTGATTCATTCTGAATCAAAAATCTTGTGGGGACTTCATTAAAACGTAACAAGAAGTTTAAAGGCGTAATTTTTTGCCTAGTTTTCACTATTTTCGAGTTCAAAAAAATATCAAAAATCCTTCATCCATAAAATTTTTATATTCCTTAATAGAGCTGAAGCAGAATAATTATTTACTCAGCCGGAATCCACTTCTACCAAACATTTTGTTTCGGCTCCATTAACGTAATAGAGAGGTTTTAAGGACGAGGGATAGTTTTTTTTGTTAGCCCCGAAAGAGATAGAAAGGAGGCAAGTAATCGTTTGTCCAGAAAATAATTGCAAACGCTTAGGGGAGTTGCTGCGAAATTACTAGTTAAACAATTTTTTTTTCAGGATGAATCGAGCCATAATATACTTTCCATTGACTGGCGCTGCTACAATCATCCTTTTTACCTTGTATTTGATTTGGGAAAAGGACGCTTGTATTTGAAAGAAATTTCAATACGTTTTGGGGGAAAAAATCACATCTGAGAAAAAAATCATATGGGGTAGAAATTAATTCAATCGTGAAATGCTGCCATATAATTAAAAACAGTATCATTTACATCACGTGTTACAATGTCTCATGTGATATTGCGTCTTTGCGCATTCAGGAAAAATTGAATTCGTTATAATCTAATCTGCAGTGATATGAATGATTTGGGAAACAGCTTAAATGAACTGGGAAACAGTTTAAATTGTTTGGAAAAATGTTTAATTGAGTTGGGAAAATGTTGAAGCGATTTGGGAAATAGTTTAAGTAACTTTGGAAAAGTTTAAGCAATTTGGGAAAATGTTTAAGACAACTGGGAAAGGTTATCATAATAAACTACTTCGATCTTCAGAAGGTCGGGAACAATTGATACGATAATGTGCTAAAATATTCTGATTTTTGTAAGAAACATATTTCCGAATATATAAGTCAAATTAGTTGAAAAAATATATTTAAGAAAGTGCGCTTCTAGTTTAAGAAAATTCGATACTTTTATAAATCCAAAAATTGAGAAATCTTTATCATCAAATGGAAGTTGGGAAAACTTTGATGTCATTGCTTTAGTGACAGAATAAAGGTGTGTAAGTCCTTATTAACTAACTTACAATTTCTCCAATTAGCTGAAGTTCAATAGTTCGTGCAAATGGCGATATTTGGTTTGATTTATGTGCAGGTTCATATGAATCCTCTTTAATTTTTGCTGGTCACTTATACGGTGAAGCATTCGGACTTAGATTGTTTGTAAATATTGTCTGCATGTCCTGCGTTTAAGTCTAGCACCAAGCCTGCAGAAATATTATGCTGCAGTTTCAAGACACTGATATCCCGCAGAGTATACTTCCAAAAGAGTAAATGAATAAGATATGCACCCTCATCAGAGTGCAGATGTCGCCGTCAATGCATAACTTTCTTTATAAGTGAAACTTTTAAAGTGAAATAAAGTAAAAATTATTGGCACTCAAGCAGAAATGCGCTCGAATAGCTTCCAACTAAATTATAATTAAATCCTTATTCGGCCAAACCTTACTAAAGAAGCGAAAGCTTCGTGAACCATTAAATCATTTCCTGCAGACATTAGCCATGGTACTGATCCATTAATTGCCTCGACAAAGACTTAACAACTTTATATAGATAGTCTGCTATCAAACGACTTGATTAAATTTACGTCTTTGATTCCACGGTGTCTCATTGCCCGCGAAGATGATTTTCGATAGCGTCCTTTATTGCCTCAAGGATTCTCCAGCAGCATGATCTATGGAGTAACAATTTTATCGTTTAAAAGCTAAGTAAAGCCTCAGTAAAGACACTAGAACAATTCGAATGACGAAAATGTGAGAGAGAATGCAAGACGTCAGTGACTGTGTCTGTGGAAATTTCAATTTAACGAAGTTTCCTTTTCCATAATAATCCTCGCTCTATAGATCAAAATCCAATTAAAAGAGCTAAGTGAGGTGGAGTGTTGAAGCCTTTGTTTTTACTTGAATTCTAAGTGTAATAGATTCGCGCTGCCAAGGTTGCTTGGCTACAGTTTTATCGTTTTAAAGAACATAAGGACAAAGTTTGTGGCAAATTATTGTTTGCGGCAGTGAGAACCCTGATGGAACAATTGTATGTGATTTTAGAAGAATGCTTCCTAAATTTCACTTCAAACATTTTTTAAGCTTTTTCGTAGCAATTGTTAGTTCAATTAGAATTAAATTGCTTGAAAAAAACCAGGACAAAGATTTTCCTTTTATGCAACTTTTTTCAATGACCTGGTTTTTAATTTCTGTTTAACATTAAATAATGGAAACTCTCGGTATAACTGAAACACATAGAAAGCTCTAGATATGGAATACTCCATCCTTCCTTCTACAAGTTGATTTTTGCTATTCTTTCCTTACAGTATTCTCCTTACCCAAGTCACTTCTATCGTGATCTCTCCACATGACATCAACAGTTCATTTTCAACAATGCTAATTGTTGGCCTGCTACTCTACCTCACTTTCTTAGTCGTTCGTCGTCTAGGACATACTCTAGTTCCATATAAATTGTTTATATTGACTAACAACACCAACAAGGATACATGTTGAAACAAACTTATTACTGCCGTCACTCAATATGGAGTTTGTGTAGGACGAACGGGAAACATTTCAGGAGCACTTTATTGAAAAGAAGATGAAAATCGCGAACAAGGACCTGGCAAAATGTGACATTGTTTGTCTTTTCTTATCGTGTTTTTGTTTCGCGCTTTTCGTAACCTTTTTGAGACTTAGGATGACGGAGAGAAATTGAATAGATTGAAACCCTTAGAAACGCATCGAGTTTAAAGTAGTACTATTAGAAAGATGGATGAAAAACATTTCAAAACGAGATTTCTTTGCATGTTCAAAATGTAAAATGTATGGTTATGCACGGATCTAACATTTCAATACGATTGGTGTTATTTGGATTAAAAAAGGCATACGATTTTAAACGAAAGGTGTACAGTATATCATGAAGATTCAACGATTTTTACCTTAAGCGAAACTTAAGTGTGCCATCTTCGGATAAAAGGGGCTGCGACTGCAACAAACCAATCAACTTTGAGGTAGGTTGAACCAAAAAACAATACTGAGTTTGAAATTGTGAACATTAAAAACAGCATCAACAGCTCATACGCGCAAAAGAAAAGTCACTACAGACGAACAATACGCACTTCCGACAACTGAACATGAAGAACAACAGAAAAAGTGATATTTTTGAAATTTTGGAAAAAAAAACCCAGACCAATCATACAACTGCGAGAAGTTCAGAAAAAAGAATTTCTAACATTCGTCAACAGGATAACCGAACTCACAGAAGTTCCTAAGGTTCATACTATTCTTGATTCACACTCAGAAACTCTGAAAGTTCACATTATTCCTGACTTGGTCATAAATAAATCTTTCGATAATTTTATAAAAGAACAAATGTGGCGTGGAACGACGAAACCTACCTTACACCACGTTTAACGAGAAAATCGTATTTTTTCGGACGAGTCAGTATCAACGTTTAAATACGTTATTTATTTCGTTCAGTTTTGATCGTACAGCCTTGAGAGTAAGCCCATTCGATGGGGCATACTTCAATTACTTGGAATCAATAGAAACATCGTGGCCCAATTTTGGTGCTGTTGGGTTCTTCCCTGCAGGCCACAAATGAATTTTTTGAGCCTGGGATTATGCAATAACAAAAAAAATTTTTAAAGGACGACATCAATCAAGTTGTACAACAACAGTGACTAGAAGGATACTCGACAAGTAGAAAAACTGCTAAAAAAACTGCCTCTCAAAAAAGTCAGGAACATTTTAAAAGAAATTGAAATGTTTAATTTTTTTTTAAAATCGTTTTTTTCCTACCTTTCTTACCTCTAACTTTAGAACGGTTCATTTTAGGCCAAATTTGAATGCTAATAAAAGTTGCATAATAAAATTTTCTATAAGGTAGGATTAGTTAAAACATTTAAAACAATTACCCCTTGCCGTAGAAACCATGCTTCCATCAACTGAATCCTCAGCCGCCCAGCACTGTTGTAGAGTTTATTACCAAGTTTAGCAAAAATTTCTGAGGCCGTCCTAATAATCTGATTTTAATTTTGTCAACTGGATTTGATAGGTGAAGTGCTCTTTTATATGTGAAAAAAGCTTAAATTTCTGACTTGCAAGCTTTCAATTTTTTTAAAATAAATTTAGATTGCACAATTAGTATGGGCAATCTACTAGATCGATTTTGATGAAAATTTGTGTGCTATTTTATTATATTGTAAAGATTTTCTAGGCGAACTATGAAGGTCCTAAGTGCATTCTACATGGTTAAAAAAATTAAATAAAAAACGGCTTTGTTTACTCTTTTTTTAATACATATCCCTATTACCTCTAGAAGTTCAGAGTCCAAATCTTCTTAGAATCAAGAATCACCCTAAACTATACAAGGAAGGGAATGAGCTAAGACAAATTGTCGCGTCAAACAACTCACCCACACAGAAGATAGTCAAATGGTTAAAAGACAAACTTCGAAAACTAGAAAAACCGATAAATAACAGATCTATAATAAACTAAAAAGAGTTAACAATTCTACTAGAATAAGAGACAACTGAAAAAGAAGACGGCGAGATGTTCGCAATTTTTGACGTGAAAGCCTTATTTCTCAATATACTAGTAAGCGAATAACTACACTGTCTGAAAATGTGGCTAGTAGATCAAAAGAGAATATCGGAATGGAAAAACAACACAGATTATTTATATAGTAAGATGTTACATGAAGATGGCAAACCTATGAATAAAGGATATATTTATTCGTTTCAAGGGAAATATTCCACGACGACATCAGGAAAAGCGACAAGGAACCCATTCTCACCTTTATTTAATGAAAATAATTCGAGAAAAGGAACTGATACTAAGGATCTGGATACAATATGTAGATGAGTTCGGTGATCAAGCAAAATTAGCTGGAGGAATCAACAAAATCCCTGATGTTCACTATGAAAAAAGAACAGCAAGATGCGATCGCATATTTGAATATAAAGATCATAAGGGTAGGCAATAAATTTACGGTGGACATACCCAGGAAACCTATTCATACTCGAAAGAAGTTACCGAATACATCCATCCAATCACTCATTTGCCTATAAAATTACCGCATACAATTCGATGATTCGAAGAATCCTTACAGTCCCTCTAATTGTTAAACGCGACCTAAAAGAAAAAAATTATATCCTAGAATCGCCACAAATAAATGGCCATTCAACAAAAATTCAGTTGAAGAAAGAGGATCATAGAATGAGAACATGATAGCTAACAATCCTAGAAACGAGCGTGGCAGGGAACTCATTAAACGTGCGGCAGTTGAGCGATCAACGTTAAACCGAAAGGTAAAAGGACTTTATCAAGTTTCAACATTGATGCTACCATTAAAAGTCATAAATTTAAAATAAAAATGATTCAACAGCTAACATTCCGCAGACATCAACGAAAAAACAGCATATACGGCGCTGGATATTTAGATGGTGGTAAGGTCTATACCGAGCAAACTTTTAGGTCAATTCACATCAGAGTAGCAGGTCCAGCTATCAGACACAGGAGGACATATAACAGATCATCAGCAGCGAAACATATCGTTGAGGAAGGCCACAAAACTACCGTGGTAAATTCAAAATGTATAAAGAGTGTCACAATCGATTCCAACACGATATCAATGACAGTTGAAAGATTGCTAGATCTTCAGAATCGAAATGTTTGAATCAGAATCTAAATCTAGATTTTTCAGACCTAATTGAAGTGATGCCTTAAATATCCAGGCAGAAAATTGAACCAACATCCGGGTAGCGAATTTTGGGATCGAATTAAAGTTCCTATAATTATCACTGTTCGTAGCACGAAAGTCTCAGACATTTAAAGATGATTTCCGCTAAATTCTTCGTCAGAGAAAATGGAAGAACTGAAGGACACAACTATTGTCCAAAATATGTATATTTGAAATAATGAAAATAAACATCGTTTATAAAAAAAAATGTTTTTACTGCTTGAATGAAAATCGACCAACCTTTTCTTCAATAAAAAAAACCCAACAATTTCACGAAAAAACGCAACTGGCCTGAAAAAAGGAGAGGATCCAAAAATACTACGAGCCATGAATGAAAGCCTCGTTGCAGAGCTTCTATGGATCGTTTCGAACACGATCCCTTCTGCTTGGGAAATCGAGTAGAGTAGAGAATCAGCTTCGAAACTCAAGAAGTCTAGAGGAAGTCACAGGTAGGATTTGTTCTTCAGAAGGTTATGTTGGTTCTTACAAAAGTCGATGTTCATTAGTGAAAATGGACTTTCCCGTACGATTTTCGCATAAAAAAGTAAGCTCCACTCGTTTGCCGAATATGATAATAATATGAAATTGACAGCAATTTTATTTACGGCGAACGTCCTTATTCATTTAATCAAGCGCGGACGTGGATGAGCAATCTAAAGTTCACCAAAGTTTTTTAGCAAATTTCAATGTGAATTTAGTTTTCTTTGCTTCACGTTATAAATTGCAGACTATTTCAAACCGTTTCTAGAGCCACAGATTGCTCCAATAAAGACTTGGTCTACAAGGTGTTCTGATTATAGGAGGTTAACAAATTTTGATCATTCATCCTCGCAAATTATGCTGAATATCGTAGGATTTGAAAATGAAATGTTCGCTGCTATATCTGCAATGAACTAAGAGCTTCAATAGTCTTCTTGCTCTTACGATCCTACATAATGAAAAGCAGATACATTGGAACCTTGTGCAGATCAACTTCATACTTGGTAAAAATTGGTAGAAACAAGTAAATCAGGATGAGGTGCTGCAGACTATTCAGTCACATTTTTAATCTAGTTCGAAATAAAATAAAAATACTAAACCTACTTCTAGAACGTTTTAAATTTCCTGTCAAAAATAGGACTACAATTCGCTTCTCAATTATTAACTTGGTGCAACATTATTTCCACTTTCGTCCTGACAAACCATTTTGAATACGCAGCCATAACAATTCCGATCCGACTCGACCGTTCATTCTGAGCCTCCCTCGAAAATTTATCGGGAAATGTTGTTCCTGTTAATACCTTCGGAAAATCCAATATCCACATTTTCATTATAGCATTCTGCAGCACACACCACTGACATAAAACCCGATAGGAGGGTGTCGCTAAGCGTTTTCATAGTTTCTCGATGTCGTCATCGTACTGACCTATTTCGTTTTTTTTTGTGAAATTCTCTACATTTATGTGTCCTTCCTAACCCTCCAGTAACTGGTGCCAAAGGGAAACCCTCTTGCTATTTAACATTTTCACTGGAATTGCTGGCGACGACCATTCCGTTTTGTGAAATTGCATGTCGTGTGCCCGCAGGGACGATGAAAAACGTAACATCAAAATGAAAGCGGGTTAATAAAATTCGGTTGGTTGGGTGGTGTGCGATTAGGGGCAGTGCCTGAGTCATTTCCGTATGAATTGGCGTATATGATCGAGGGCGAGGAATCTGTTAGTCATGTGAGCTGGCCCGAGGGATTTCCACCTGTAATGGGTCACATGAGGAACAGCAGAAAGGAGAGTTCATCAGCGTGCATATATTTTATGGAATACTTTTAATTTTTCATAAATGACTCAAATAGCAAGTTGCGTGTTGACTTGCTCTGGTCCTTGCCTCCATATCTTGTAGAGCAAATATTGACTTTGTAGAAACGGATTAAAATATTTAAAATGGGGTGGAATTATTGCAGCTAATTTCATTGTCAAGGTTGAATATCCCTTCTGTTTTATTCAAGGATACAATCGTAGTTAGTGCATGAACATATATTTGTGTGCGTATTATTGCGACATTCTTTCAGGATATCATTCCAGGAAAATGCACACCCCAGCTGAAATAAACAGATGATGTGAGGAACTAACGAACAGGAGGAGTTGAACATCTTACCATGGTTGAAAAGGAAATGTTGATTTTACAAAGAAGATATGATTTGAAGCACTGTTTTAGAGTTTGCTAAATCTAGAATAAGACCAGTTTCAAAATTTTTATTGCCGATTAGGTAAGCATACCAAGTTTTGCATTCTTTATAGCGACTCAGTCTTACATACAAGCGGAAGCAGTATTCTAGTGATGGAATATTTCATTTTTTCCCCTCAGATATATTCGAAGCTTCTTCGTATGTTTTCAACAAAATTTAATGCTCCTGTTTAATTTGCACTGCTTCCGAATTTTTTCTCAAGATGTTACCAAAATTGAATACTATTTATTGATGCGATTCATAAAATGGAATAAAGTGGAAAATCATATGTATATGGCACAGGAAAATGTTAATTTGATTTGTTGCAAAATTGTTTTAAATGGTTTACTTGCTTCCAGTCCACTTAAGAATGCGAAAAAAGACCATTTTTCAAGAATTTGTTTCTCAGAAACTTTATTATATATTGACATGAATCTTTTTTAAAGTATTATTTCATATTTGAATAATAAAAGAAATATATAATTTTTATTTTTTATTCATTATTTTTTTTATAGGGGGAGGGGAAATTAAGCTCTGGAAAAATCGTTACTCCACGGCAGATAGATAATTTATGGATTGGTAGATCTGAAACATAAAAAAATTAAAGGCACTTTAAAAAGCAAGGTTTCTTACACCGGAACCCACCACCGTTTTTAAAAAAAAAATGGCGGACGTTTGAAAAAAATGTCAAAAATCGACCCTTTTTTCGTAACGCCAAATTTTTTTTCAATTTTTTGATTTTATTGTGGTGAATTACGGTGTAATATTTTCTAACGAACAAAACGCATCAAAAATTTTGAAAATTAGTTCGGTAGATCCGGAGATTTCTCTATGCCATGTTAAAAAACGTTGTTTCGCGAAAAACGCGTTTAAAATTTTTGCTCCATTTTGATGATACATATTTTTTGAAAAACGAAAAATTAGACCTTCTTTCAAAACTACGTAATTGATATGTAAAAGTTGAAATAAGCACTAGGCACAGGTGAAAAAGCCGCAAATATAATGTATAAAGGAAAAACTAAGGAGTCGAAAAATGCAAAAAAATTCTCATTAAATTTATGAAGGTTTTATTCGGGAATTATTTCGAGAAAAAGTACCGTTACCAAGGATCTGGATGGAATATGTAGATGATGTGTTCGATTTTATCAAGGTTCAACATTGATACGACAATAACAAGCCATCAATTCAAAATAAAAATTATTCCGAACAGACTTAAGAATCCGCAAAAAGCAAACGAAAAAAACGGCATGTAGGAGAGATCTCCAGCAATGCAATGTGAAGATGGTTTAGAGTCAAATTATTGTTACATACTGTTTCAACCTTGAAAATTAAATATCACGAAACTGATCCAAAATATTTTCCATACTGATATGAATGGATTCAATTTTTCGAAGCATAACTCAATCATGTCTGAAGTACCAATCAACTCGACAGCTCTACACATGAAAATCTTGCAGTACATAGTCAAATATAGATCAGTCTGTAAATCTATTTAACAATTAATTGAGATCCAGGGATGAAATTCACAAACCAAACATCCGCCCGCTATCATACAACGCTCACATTTCCGCTCTAGAATTGCCCATCAAACCGCAATACAGTGCGTACCTACAGTGGCAGAGTATAGTGCGGAAAATCTCGCTTTTCCACACACATTAAATCATTGTCCAAACATTTGTTTTCGTTGTACGTCCCAATTGTCCCCCTTTTTTCATCCTCTGCAGCATCATATTTCGACAGTCCGATTTAATGTTATTCGCTGATATAAATATCTTCATGATGTTTATTAACCCAGGAACTATGCAATGTATTCTTTGATTTATAGTTGAAAATTTTCATGATTACTCATTTACTAATTTGTTTACTGTGGCGACCGACCTATCCCGCGTGAAAAATCCATTGCATCACTGAGTCAATTTCAGTTTCAGCAAATGTTTGCAAATCGATCCGAAACACAATTAGCTGACGAAATTTCAGACTAACTTATACTTAGTCCGGAACGATGAAACCATGGGAAAATTTTTTTTCTGGTTCCACGAAATTAATCATATGAAATTCAGAAAAGTTTTGACGGTCAAATTCCGTCGAGGTGTTGGGAAATTTTAGCATAATTTATGCTGTCCGCACGGAAAAGCTGCATGCATAGTGAAAATTTATTGGTGGCGCCAAATGGTGGTTTAAGCAAGTTTTAGCTTTTCCGAATATTGGACCCGAGTCATTTGCATTGTAAAGAATACATTTTTAATGGAGGCTTGATGTTACAAAATATGCGTTGAAATTTCGATTTGTATTTATGTTTAGCTGAATTCTGTGTTGAAAATTTAGTTTTGAATTATATTTTCCGAGATAAAAAACTTACTTACTAATAATAAAGATTTGATGGCCAACTCGTCGTACGTACCTGAAACGAGAAAAATAGAATAACATAAGAACTTCGAAAATATAATTGCAACAGCAAGGCAATAGAAAAATATCCACATAATAAAAATAAGATAGTAGTTTGATTTTCCTATTTTTGATGCTTGAGTCATGGAAAACATTTATTTGGACTTCATATCACGAGATCCACATTATCCACCAAAATAAATCCACTAGGTTAACTACAGCTATCAGAAGATGAATGTTAGACTTATTTTAAAATTTTAAAAGAAATTGAGGGTTTGCGAGAACAAAATTTACATTTAGGCTGAAATATTTCAACCTTCCTTTTTGCTCTTTCCTTTAAATCCTGATAATTGATCTCACGCATTTTTACAGTAGATAATCGATTGACAATTTTGTCCCTGAATTTTACATTTTTCACTCAAAAGCATTGGTAGCGCTATATGTCAACATAAAGGCGAACCCCAAAGCTTATAGCTTTTTTAAGGGGGTTGGTTGGTTGTAGTGGCAGCCCCCTTTGTCAAAAGGCGGCTCACTTAGGCCAAGATAGGCCCATTGTGATTTTTCAAGGGGGTAGTACCGGTTATAATTTTGAAAAATCAATTTTTCAATTTATTATACCTTCAAAAATCACGCCTCAAAATTTTATTAAGATATTTCCAAAAATAAAGAAGTTACGGCAGTTTGAGCGCGCACGCTTTTTTCGCTTGGTAAGCGATATTTTCGGTAATCGAAATTTTAAACGCGTTTTTCTCGAGATGACGTTTTTCCAACTGTGGACACCCATTTTCCCGGGTTGACCAAACCGATTTAAGTCAAATTTTGTGTGCTACTTTATTCAAGTATCTTGTGTGGTAATCTATCACAATATATGCCAAAAATCAACACAAAAAAATTGGCAAGCGAAACAAAGTGAAAAAAAAAACGATTTTTCGAAAAAAATTCAAACCGCCAATTTTTTGACCATTTTTTAAAAATATTGTGGTAGATTACCACGTAAGAAACATTCGTCTTTAAAATGCGGTTTGGTTTTTGTTTTGTTTCATATTCTTAATTCCTAAAATTATCTGTCCGCAGTAGTACGAGGCATTTTCCGAAATGGCACCTTCTATAAATTAGTAGAAAAGTGAAAAAAAATTCATTTTTTTGTAATCATCAAAATATGTGTTTGTACACATGCAAATTTTAAAATTTATATACAATAGAGCTGAAAAAATATTGAACATTAGGCTGTTTTTGAACATTCTAACCGGTACTACCCCCTTAACGATGATGATATGTAGCAATCGATCTCTTCTCGTTCGACTATTTGTCCCCAAACGTTGATGGAGATGTTGCTTTACCAAATAAACAACAAATTTGATGTTTTAGAATGATAAATTCCGGGCAGTTGCTAAATATCAATTATTACATATTATAAAATTTCGGATGTCGATGCATTACTTCGAGGTTGACATCCCCTTTTCAATGAGTTTCAGTCTCAAGGGCCTGAGCGTTTACCGATTTCAGCAGCCGCCTGGTACTTCGGCCCAAAAATTGGTAGTAACAAAACGTGCAGTGCAGTAAATCCACCGTAGAAAATAGTGCATTTTGGGCAAGCAGACGATTTTTTTTGGAAAAATGCAGAGAATCTACTGGTGACTTTTAGTCCCAGTTTTAGGGTTGTAGCCCTTTATTTGGCCGCGGCCATGAATACGAGTTTCAGATTGATTCCACTCCATTGATGTGACGGGATATTCATGGTGAACTTAAGGAGTATGGCCACTGTAGCAGGTGCAAAATCATGTGTTTTTTAAATAATTTGTTTTATATGGAAATTTCATTTATTTATAAAAATAATTATAAGTACATAAAACTACAATTTCGGAATATCGGGAAAAAATTTATAAACGCATTTTTCAAACAAAATGGCCGATTTTTTCCCGATTTTCCGAAATTGTAGTTCTATGTACTTATAATTATTTTTATAAATAAATGAAATTTCCATAAAAAAATAATATTTAAAAAAACACATGATATTCCGCCTGCTACAGTGGCCATACCCCTAAAATCGAAGTTTATAAGGTCGCCCCCCCCTTTATAATAAAACATGATATATTCTTTACTTTCAAATCGACTCTAAATTGTTTTGAAGATTGTTTGTCTGTTGAATTTTCCAACCTCCCTAAACTTTTTCCCAAGCCAAATGAACCTTCTTCTAATTCATTTAAACTATTCTCGTGTCATTTAAACTTCTTTTCAAATCATTTAAACTTTTTTTCGTATCATTTCAACTATTTTTTGGGTTTGAACTGAAACTTGGAATCAGCTATTTGATCGATTTTAGTAGCCATGAGATTATTTGTAGAGAATCAAATGTTTTGTAATAGGTATGAATGCTTTTTCAAGTAACTTATACATTAAGGCGGCCAGTTTTAGGTGTAAAAAGACCTGAAAATTGAACTCCAAATGAAGTAGGTGCTATGACCTTTATATTTTCAGTATTTTTCAAAATTATTGTCCTCACGTGTTTAACTCGAAAGCAAATATGGGTAAGCCAAAGCTAAGAAAATTATTAATAAAGGCTTTAGATATCAGATCGGTCTA
This sequence comes from Oxycera nigricornis, assembly GCA_963942545.1. Classification (NCBI taxonomy): domain Eukaryota; kingdom Metazoa; phylum Arthropoda; class Insecta; order Diptera; family Stratiomyidae; genus Oxycera; species Oxycera nigricornis. The sequence continues at coordinate 12,936,444 of OZ012662.1, forward strand.
ATAGTTTTTTTTAGTGAAATTCAAGCGTTGCTTCTTTAAGGTCAAGAAAAAAATAGATTTTATAGGCAGCAAATCTTGGACAAATCGTTTTGAATATCAATACTTTAAAATAATGCGGCAAAATAAAATTATATGCTTAGGAAAGGTCATTAAATTACACACAATAATGCATAAGGTCACCATTATATGAAGAAACGCAAGCTACAAATAAATAGAGGCATGAAATCTAAATTGATGGTTGCATATTTTATAGCCCCTCCCTTAAAATTTTCAACGGAATCGCATGTCTTCACTTTTATTTTCATATTTGTTCGATTATTCTAACTAGTTTGGACGTCACGATTCTTTTATTAACCTTTTTGTTTATTCACGCGACCATTGCCATCTTTGATTTCACAAACGAACATTACAATAGGTCAGTGATGCCTGCAATGGCAGAATAACGATTTCCGAACTGTTCTACCGTGTCTAATATATCCGTTGATTTCACAATAACTGTTTGAACGAAGCCCGGGCAACACAATGGCAATTAAGGTGCATCACTGCATTCAAATGTTGGTTAAAAGAGCCATCAACAAACCCATTATGGGCGTTGTGGCCCCTGAAAACGGACACTAAATCATATAAAATAAAATGTACGAAAGGTTTAATGGGTGTTGTACCATTCGATGCTTCTAAGACAAGAAGTTTGTTTGCACCTGGTTGAACCTAAAAATAAGCTTATGATTTAATGCTTTCCACATTTTCATTACGTCGTTGATCAAACCCAACATCATTATCAGTAAGTCAACAAACGTTTGTACAAACACGATTATCGTTTGAGATAAAATAATGGATATGCTGATAAGATTAAATAAGCGAGCACAGAAGTGCGAGTGTTGCGTAGATACATTTCTAAAAATAATACGGAACGGAAGGGTTAAATGGTTTTGTAGTAGAACCATTTTTGGGGAGTATGCAGCTTATATTTTGGTCATAATATTTTCCTGATGTACATAAATCAGTAAGTTTTTTTTGAACATATTCTGCTTGAAGAATGTTTCCTATGATTTTGATGAAATTATTGCATAAAAACGGAAGTGAAGGGCTGGTCACATCTAAAGGCATACGTTTTATAGACATGTAAAAGAAATTCACATCTACAGTGGCTATTTTTGAAGTAGTGATTACTTCTAAATGGATCAAAATAATTACTACACGAAAACTAATGTAATTTTAAGCGTAATTGTGCTTTCATAATCGCCGCATACACTATTGACACTGTATTAAAGAAGAACACATACAAGATTGTTAGCACAAATGGAGTCGTTAATATCGCTTGATTTTTTTTGTAGATGGGGAAGTTTTCAGTATCAAATATACAGAATAGTTCCAAATGAAGAAAAAAAAATAGGAGAGTTTCATTCCAAATTCACAGAAATAATCAAAAATTTGAATTTTTACAATTTACTATCCAAAGTAGATCGATTTTCTTAATGAATTTTTTGAGGGTTAAGAAGAGATTGGAAAATCGTAACTACTTTATCCAGAAACAAAAATTGCAACCTTATAATTGATTGACAAGCAACCTTGTGTCACCAAGAATTTCAAACCCAGGTCAGAAACTCTAAAATTAATGCTAAGGCGATCCGTTTGACGATCTTTTTAATCTAGAACTGGGGTTCAGCACACCTATAATCAACCCGTATAGCTTTGAACACCCGAAAATGAAACACTTCGAAACAGCTGAAATGACTTCTTTGATTGAAAAGGACACACCGTTTACATGTATACATTTTGTTTGCAGACAAACCACGGAGAAATTTGCATTTGAATTCGAGCAGATGTTGTAGAACAGTAAAAACCAGCGATTCCTCAAATATCCCCAAGATACAGGCGATCAAATTCAGAATCAGCAGCTAGAGAAGGTATATCAATCAATGGCGGATTTGCATTCAAAACATTCTTAAATTTTTTGAATAGAGTTTTACAGTATGAAGATGTGTCCATTTTTTGATCTAAAGAATGCAATTCTTACGAGAGTTCATATCGAATTCTCTAAAATGGGTTCAGAACTGAACCTCCTCAAAACATGCAGTCCTCAAATCAAAAGATTGCGAATAAAAGAGCGTTCAACTGAAAGTAAGTTCCAGGTAGTGTTGGCAGATCAGGATTTTTTACTCTAAATTTATGATTTTTTTAGACAGTTAGACGAAAAATAAGAGCAAATTCTTAGGGTTTTATTTAGGGATTTTCAAATATTTTTTTTTAATTTTTAATTACAACTAAACTGATTTCTAGAAACTTTAACAAAAAAATTATACACCACACCACCCGAACGAGACCAAACAGAAAGCAATATTCATTCAAATTTTTCAGGAGGGTCATTTTGCAACTTTTGCATAAATTATTCGTTTAGTATATGTTGAGTATCGTTCTCAAGTGTTGGAACGAAATTCAGGGTCGTTCCGAAGTTATATCCTGTGAAACACTACTAAATTTTACACGCGTTTTTCTCAAAATTACAACACAAAAACTGTGTATTGAAATTTATCGTAACTTGAAATAAACCTAAAATTCTGTAAAAACTACAAAAAACAACAAAAAACAAAAAACAAAAAAACAAAAAAAAAACTTACTAAATTTCATGGAAAACTAAGCTATTTTTCAAACACGTATCATTTTTTCAAAGTTCTATTTTTTTTTAAACATCTTAATCTCCAAATGTTCCATGTACGTCGAAAGATAATTCAGGCAAAAATCGTCTCCGATGAAATGAATGTGCAGTCACCATTTTTAAAAGTTCAAAAAATAAATGAATTGATTTTGCAAATTTAAGTTATGTACAACTATTTATGAGAAGTTTCAAGTACATCGAACAAATCATTTCGTGACAAAAAAAAACTCCTTAAAATCCTCTTCTTATGTGCTGCCATAATGAACCTGTATCCTGAATACAATTGTTAATATCTCCCAAAAAAGACACGACGACGATTTATTCTGAAATTTTCTAATAAAAAAATGGTTAATTTAGACAAACTCCAAATGTTTGAAGTATATTCTTCCGGCTTTCATTTATTTAAGCATTTTCCTTTCGAAAATGTAACCATTCGGACTATAAGTGATGAAATTAATTTGGTTAAGGATTTTTAGTGTTTATTTAGGGTGCATTGAAATTAATCTAGTGCTTTTTTCCGGATAGACTGTTTAGCAGCATTGGTTTAGTTAAAACATTACTAGAAAATAAGAGGCAATCAACAGGACTTTCAGAATTTGTGTGAAAATATTACAAAAAAAAATTCTCTTCTGAGGGAAAACAATTACGTAAATAATCATGTGCAAATTCGGTTCATTTGAATAAAATATGTATATTAATATAAACGGCAGATGGTTCTTTTTTATTTCGATTCTAAACCGACCGCCACGTTGTCACTTCTGATCGCGATCTACCTCACTTGACATGAGTCAAGTCAATGTCAATGATGACAGCTTCCGTCCTGCCATATGCCTTCGTGGGTATGCCATACCTAGGGCTGAATATCAACAGGCATTGCCTGCTCTAATTTTACTACACATATATTGTTCTTCATTTTATGATTCTACATTAAAAATTTAGAAATAAAAAGGAAATTCAAATATAAAGAAATTTTCATATAAGCAAAGCTAATCACTAGAAGCATTTTTTGTGAGTCCATTATCATTCAAATAAACGACATAAATAATGGACCATCAAAAACAAATTACACATTCATCAATTTCAATGACAACATTGTATTTTGGAACGCACTGTAAATTATTCACATTGATTGGAATGGAATTTATCAACGTTTAATGGGTAATATATAACTTTTTCCGCATATGACATATGGCTGGGTACACATTTCTTATCGAAATTTCCGTTATCGTGTAAAAATTTTTTGTAGCGGTTTATCACTCATCACTAATGTTGTGGCGCAATTAATTTTAAATTGTTCAGTAACCGAGCGTTGAGCGATATTGAGATACTTATAGCTTTTTATATAAAAAATTGCGAAAATGAATACCCCAAAAGTGATCTTTTTAACGAAGATGTAATTTTATTGAACGGTTCTTTATTATTATTATTTTTAAATTAATGATTAAATTTTAGGAACTAAATAATTTTTCTAAAAAAAAAATTAAAAATTCTAATGATTTCTCCTAGAAAAATTGAAAATTCTAATGATCTAAGCAGTTTACTCCTAAATCAGCTACATCCTTCCTCGTCTCCGTTCAGACTACTTCCAATACTTTGTCTGCAGAATGATTTGATTTGACGTTTGCGGCTTCACGGATTTCTGCTCCAAAAATGTACATATATACAAAATCCCTACAAGAATCTTGACAAGAAAAGTTCGGACTATAAACCGAACTAACGTTGATCTAAGATCAATTGATTTTATATTCATTGATTTTTTTTGTCATGATTAAATTTTATTGCAGAAAAGTTCCACTCATTTACGATGTGGTTCGTTGAAATTTATAGAAGAATCGCGTGTTTCGCCTCACAACTTTTATGTTGTCGTTGAGGTGGAATGAAGCTTCTAACATTGTTAACATATTTCTTGAATTCAAGCAACCATAAATCGCTATTTTCACTTGGAAGTTCAAAATACTTGAAACGAATAGACGCTTGAAGAGAATTCTTTGAAACCTGATTTTATTGGTGACTTTCAGCGGATAATGAAGCTAATTTACGGATAATTATAGATCACTAGCTCGTTTAAGTGAAAGATGTGATCTTTTCAAGCTGACTTTAGAGGAATACCATCGAAGAAAATGTGAATAGAATCATCCATCATCCAAGCGGACTATTTTTCGGTCAATCAAACTTTTGATCGACATTTTTTCAAAATGCACTGCCACACTATAAAAACCATACGAGCTGAGTGAAAAATAAAATAAAATAAACTTTGATGAAGCCTTTTAACTTTTCAACATCTGGAAAGTGGCGGGTGTGCCATGAACCAGGGATTATCTCTTGTCCGCAGACACCATGCCGTCACTTCCATCGGCAACATATCATTTCACAACGTGCCATCTGAGATCTCCTTTCCGAAGATCGTCAATTCTAGATATATGGTATGTTACAAGCGGTACAGATTTCTAGTTTACGATGCCGAGGATATTATGAAATTGTGAGCGTCCCATCAAAAATATGTCAGCCTGGCGTCGTCGTCAGTCGGGGCGGCAGCTGTTAATGAAAAACTGAGGGATCAATCGATATACTTCGACGAATTTAGACGCTCGATCAACACCATTTCAGAATTTAATCATCCCCCTTGATGGCGAAGTAATAAATTGAACTGGGAGTTTTATGTAAGCAAGGATTAATGAATTGTTGATGCGATCATTTTTAGAGTCTTAATTAGATGAGCAGTAGATGATTAGCGGACATGGTGGCAATGATTGATGGCACCCAAAATTGATGAAAAGAATCGTTTTTATAGCATTGTTTTTAAAATATTGTTTTTGCGCATGTTGCAATCAGTGGCGATTGTCCCATGAGTGTTAAAGAAATATTGCTTCCCTATTCAGAGTTGAACAATTATGAATCGCTCTTACTTAAATCCACTAAAGCAATTTTGAAAAAATAGACCATATTTTCTTTGCTTTTTTGTCCGTTGGTTGATGAGCGTGGAAGTAACGTAAGCACCACTTCCAAGCCATTTATAGGTTAAATTGTTCTCTGTGTTTCGCAGAAGAAAAAATTAATTTTATGTTGACTTCTCTTAATCTGAACTAACAACAATACTAATATAGACGCAGTGCATTGCTTTGAAATCAAAATTTTGGACGGCTGCACCGTTGAAGTTTTAGTTTCTGGATACATCATTAATTATAAAGTGATGTGGCTAAGGAGATAGATATTTTTGCTATTAAACCCGAAATTCGCTTACCTGAGAAATTGAAATAGCACCGCCACTGGCTATGACTGATATATGAATTATTTCTTTTTAAATGTGAGGGGAACAACTTAATGTTCATGTTCGGTCATTGAGTATTCAAGTGTAAATTAGGATATAAACAGATAATTTCATTAAAAACATGTAACAATTCATGATGTTTGTGTATTTTTATCAGATTTTTAGTTAAGAACATTGGTTTCCTATATGCCGTCATACAAATAACCCTTGTTGGCGAAATGGACATGAAACCAGTCTTCACACGTTGGATGTCGAAATTTTTGGTGGAAAAGCTAGACAAGGCCTACAAGAAAACGAACGCACTTAGCTGCATGGTAACGTGAGCAAAATTTAGCTGCCCGTTTTCAATTTTGAGGCCAAAAAAGGTTATAACAAATGTTTGTAAGAAATGAGCGAAAATAAAGATTATTTCTGGATTTTTTCCTACTAAACGGATAATTCGATCAAAAAATTGTTTTAAGGATTTATTAAACAAATTATCAATTAGGCAACCAAAATTTGTATTTTTGAATTGAAACACAAAAAGGCGGCTTGGTAGTATGTCGAAAGCGGACGTTTTGTTTTCCGAGACGGTCCATGGTTGGTAACATTACTATTTTTTATACAGCATCTACGGCGAAATAAATTTTATGTATTTATTTATTTTATATATTATTTTATTCATATTTCATATTCATATTTTCAAGGCGGTACTTAAGATAATTTTAAAATATTATTAACACCAATTTGAACAGAAAAATTATTTGTTTCGATGAAAAAATCATCATTCAAGTGTTCCAAAAAAAAAATTAATTGTCAATGAATTGTGAAAATCTTGTAAACGGCTGTAGATATTCTGAGAAGCTATAGTCAAAAATTACAAATTATATGTTTGAGTTATACTGCCCATAAATTCAAGAAATTTAAATTCCAGAAAAACGCATTTAAAGTTTCCTAGTCACCTCCCTTCATATCAAGTTTGGACGGGGAACCTATTTTTTGAGCTTGCAGGAGTCGTAATCTTTTTTTAACCTAGCCTGATGCTGTTTAGAATGAGCAAAATTTTTTTTAAGCAATGGCCAATGAACGTGTGTAATTATTTTGTTCGAAGAGTGTTAGCACTCCTTCGCATCAAGCTTTAGATAAACAAACAAATTTTTTTGCTTGCAGGCGTGCTAATTTAAATCCTGGAAAATCTGGCGATTTTAGGAATGCGTCTGATATATATATAATATTGTAAGTAGTTTTCGTTGACTGTTTTCAAGAGAAGTCCTCCTCATGGACATTGCTCCAGGTTTTGGCTAGGTCCGTGTAATACATTTGTATTGTTGCGTTACTTACGAGTTTTTGATGCTGAAAGATTAGCAGCTTTGATTAAACAGTTAGCAGACATTGTATCCTTTCTTTTAAGAACCATTTTGGAAGGATCTCATCGCTGGTTGTCCAGAAAAAAACACATTTTAATCAGCAGTTTTCATGCAAAAATAGAATCAAAAATATTTTTTTTGATGATTCTGTTTGAAGTTCACTTTTGGGATGTTTATGTCATTTCAGCAAATAAACAAAAAATCGAAAGAAAAAATTGTCTAAGGGATGTAACCCTTTGATCCTTTCCGGCACACTGGTACATAAGTTGTATCAGCAATTTTTTGACAAGCGTAGAACAGTGGAAATTTTCACTGCAAAAGTAGTGTTCGAGCTTTAAATTGAACTAACATCGATATGTTCGTTTTCACTCCTGATAAAAATTTCATTTCAATAGATGTGTTTGGCGTACATAAATGATATCTACTATTTCTCAGAGTGATAAGATCTTGAGCAAAATACAATCCATGGTCTTGAAACATCTCCTAAACAACCCGAGCTGAACTTGATGCCGAACTCAAATTTGTTTTGGCGACTAGAACCTGATAAATGTTGACAAGTTTTTGCTAAACAACTTTTTTTGCGAATATATGCATAGGCACATAAAAATTTGGTATTCAAAATCTCTACTGTGTTTCAGATAGAATAAGAATTGACCATTTTCAGTAACATCAGATGGACCAGGAGTCTGAGAAAAAGCACTGCAACACATCGATAATCTATTTTCAATGTAAACTGATCATCAAACCAAAGTAGTTAAAAGTTAGGTTAAGTTAGTTAAAAGCTGGAAAGACGTTAAAGCGCAACATTTGTAATTTTGCATTAATATTCGTGATTCGAAAAAGCAGTTGCGTACATGAATATCAAAATCATTTAACTCAATGTCTCGTTTTTCTATTTTCCCTTTTTAAATCGACTTTCTAGTCTTTTTCCATATTTCTTAGGCAATTCTTGCACAAGTTATTGATAATCTGTCGACTTTATGTAATGACAATTGATGGTATGTCAATTTATCAATGCTAAACGATGCAATCATCATCATTGAGTTCCAGATCTTGAACCAAAATGTTTTTTGTGTTCAATCCAATCCATAACTGCCTCTGATAGATTGCTAATTTGAATCGTTTAGTAGCGATCCTCCCTAATGTATACAACGACCGACAAATTAGTTCGTGCGTTTAATCCATCAATTGTTGTCACCAGCATCAATTCCAATCATCAACTCATAATCTTAATCCACCATCTTTAGTTGCACCTCACTTCTCCGCAAGACTCCACCGCCGTTCGCAACACTTACGCCTAGTAGTTTTTTCCACAAGCCGTTTTCATGACTTAAGTGTCACCGACTCAAGAAAAAAGGTCGTATCTTGTTGATACATTAGATTTATCTCGCATAGAGATTAGAAGATGTCTTATTGTATCTGACGATTGAGCCTCGTTGATGAGGCGGTGATCTTCAAACTTGGATGTCAACGAACCGGAAATTTGGAAGATGTGCAAACTGTTGAGTTGATGTGCTAACCAGGTTATTAGACTCAATAGGTTTTTTTATTTCGGACTGACCGAACTAAAGTATCTAATTCACTAGACAGCGGAATGCTTAGCCTGTTGAAAGGTCATATTATCTTTGCAGCATCAATTATTTCTATGCAACCTACCATTAGCTCGACAGCTTCCGTACTCACCACTTGTATCTGTTTCTTTAAATCTAGATTGTCTAGTATTCAAAAATCTTTCAAGCTCAGTGAAGATACTTCGTGTAGGTTGGATTTCGCGTCACATGATTGACGCCAACCACCAACAATCACCATCTTCTATATGCTCAGAGTGTGTATTCTCGAAAAGATTCTGTATGTTATTTGCCTCGTACTAGTGATTAGTTTTTATTACTCGAATGATTTGCTACAATTGCTGGGTTGCGTAAGACCAGTTGTAGTTGTAGCGCATTCTTGCGATATCCAGTTACAGTAATCTTATCAGATGTCTTCACATTCTAGAGTATTGCGGCGAATCAGTAGGTGGTTTTCTGTTAGTGGTTGATCCTCGTTTGAGGTTTGAATTGGATTTGTGGCTCTATTGGAATGAACAAGATACACGTTGGTTAGGGTTCGGCGTATTTTGCTGTAATTTATCTCGGGAATTTGTTGAGTTTTTTTATGGAATGTCTTGAGAATGTTTGGTATTTTTAGGACCCTAACAGATTGTTTACAAGACATTAGATCACTTTTTTGTGAAACTCAGTCTAAAATAAGTTAATTCGGTAATTTTAGTACTTGATCTATAAATGACCGAATTGAATGGAAGACTGAAGCCCAAATAAACACGGGGGACCAATCTCGATTCCATACTTCACGACTGATTTGGAAGCAACCAATCTTGCATCGACCCTGGCACTTTATCGCGGCCATACTACTATAAGAGTGCTTTTAAAAACTCAAGTGAGGAATTATAAGTGATTTCATCCGCAAGCAACTGATTTTAAAAACGACCTTCAAACAGCATTTGGCTTAAAAATCGCCAAGGTGGAAAATTGGTTTTCAGAAAATAAATTAATAAAATTACAATTGTATTGAATCAACGAATACTAGTCCATACTAAAATTTATTTGTTTTGACTGTACATCATACCAGTAGCTTACGCAGGATTTTGATAAGGGGGGGTCATATTTTTGAAGTCTTGACTAGGTACGTTTGCTTTTCTGGAATTTTACTTCGAAAACTTTCAATCAGGTGACCATATTCTAATGTTCCTACCAACTCTTTATCTATATATAAAATTGCTAGGCTTCATACAATAAGTAAAAGATAACGGCACACACGGATCCAATTTGTGCAAACTATGCCCGTATCACCCCTAGGTGAGATCTCTAAAGCACCATAGGCCGTAAATCAGACCCATATGGGTTTTACTGTGAAATAGATGAAAGATCTAATTGCGTAGAGATACTGAATCCCACTCAACTCCCACGTTCCAGAGTGTCTGGGCTTGTAAGATTGCAATCTTATTTATGTTATATTATCCGTACAAAAATGTTTAAAAAACGTTTGTCCAACAAAATTTGCAACATTTCCGGAAACGCAGCTGTAACTGATCAAAAATAGTTTATCCCAAACACAGCCTTGATGCGATGGTGTTTAGCTGTGCTCAGCGGCTGTCATTAGTGTTTTCCGTAGGATTAAATAAAATTAAGTAAAAAGTATTTTTGAACTGATTATCTACAAAGCGTATATCAATAGTTCGTCATTCTGGGGATGCGTTTATTGGTTTGGAATATTGTAAATAAAGCTTTTATGTCACTGCCTCAAACACGGATTTTATCGCTCTTTCTTAGAGACTCGTTAAGCCGTATTTCACACACTTCAGTGCGTGAAACATTTCTCCGCCTGCGCGCCACAGTGCCTTAGATGTTTGTTTTAAACAAATAGAATTCGTCATTCGTGCGATTCGCGCCGCGTTCAACTCACGTACCTTCACACTCGTTAACAACAGTCCTCTACGCACTCATAACGAAAATAACTATAAAGCCCAAGACTACCTCGAATATTTTAAATATAAATTTTCAGGCTGCATGTAAAATGGCCGCCGTCAAAACAAAGAGATCATTCCGAGAACAGTCATCTTGGGAACGTTTCCGCAAATAACATTCTAAAACACCAATATCAATAGAACACCTTGTGCAAAACGATATTTTCAGATTTTTTTTAATCGGAGTTTTTTTATTCGGAGCTATGCATTTTAGGCAACAATCATAATAAATCTTTTGAGTTTCGAATTTAATTTAATTTTTTTTTGAGTCACGTCCATCAAATTAAATTTTGATTTAAGATCCGTAATCAGTGACTCCACGAAATCTTTAAAATTACTTTTAGTTTCTTTTCAGCATTGATCAAAAACTTTTAGTCTAGGAAAGGGGTAAAGACACTATTACTGGACAGTGAATTAATTCTATGATTGCCCCATTTAAATTTAGTTGAAACATAAGCTTAGTGATGATTTAAGACACATTTTATGAATATATAGGTTCCCAAAAAATTTATCGTAGGTGTACAAGTCAAGTTGTTTTAAAGGATTTTTTTTGTGAAATTGAAGCTTTATTCGAAAAATTGGTACAAGAGAATTGTTCGTCGGAAGCGACAAGTTTTTACCCATCTTTTAGACAGCGAATGGGCTCCGTCTCAAAAGAACTGCTCATTTTTGAAGTCCAAGAACGTATCGATCAAATTTTTTGCTTTTTTCAACTGAAGTGAAGTATTCTAGACAAGGCATTCTGAATAGATCGAATCAAGTAGTGATCAGAAGGGGCGAAGTCTGGTAAATATTGGTGGCGAGTGAAGTAGAACTTCCCATTTGACATCATCCAAATAGTTTTTCAACATTTGGTTGAGTATTTTTATTAGGAAAAATTAGTGTCGCTTCCCATTTTTTACGTTTATCTTTCAATGCACGGTTCAAACGCATTAATTGTTTTTAGTACAGCTCTTCGATAATGGTTTTACCTAATTTCAACAGCTCGTAATATATGACAACCTTTTGATCCCACTAAATAGACAGCATTACCTTTGAACCGTGGATATTCGGCTTCTGAGTGGATTTTGCTGGTTGGTCAGGCTTCAAATACGAATTTTCGCGCTTAGGTTTGTCTTAATAAATCAATTTTTTGTCCCCAGTAAAAATACGATGCACAAAGACTTTTTTTTGTAACATTGAAGCGGCATTTGAGACGCATTTAAATCCTTTCCGACGTTTCTAGGTTTCAGCGCATATGGAATCTAATTTTTGGACCATACGTATGGCTTTCAGAAGCAATGAAATGGCTTGTTATTTATTTATTTAAGAAGGATTTGTCTTACAGACTAACATAATCCAATTACAAGACAATAAAAGAAAGAAAAAAATTCAAAAATTAAAGAAAAGAAAAACATAATATAGATTAAACTAATTAGTTAAAAAACACTTTACCTTCTGCTTATGAATGTAGAGTGATTGAGTAAACGGACTAAGTCGCAGAGATTATGGTTTCGAGGGAGTCGCAACATCGGCGAATGGTACAAGGCCTCAGTCCTAGCATATGGAACAGTAAATATGGTGTCAGATCTGGAAGGGCTAATGTCACTACTAAAGATTCAGCAAATTCGTCTTAAGTGCGAACCAGCGTCAGCGACAATTGTTGCTAGCTTTCCCTAGTCTTTTGTCGCTTGTTTCAAAATCGCTACTTTTGAACCAGCTAAATCAGTACTCTCAAGTTGGAATTGATGTAGGATGTTCTTCATAAGACTCGCATAGCATTCAAGGATTTTTCCTGCACTTTTCTTCACACAAAAGCTTCTCAATACGTGGGAGGACGTAGATACAAATGTTGACAAATTCAGAGCCCAAAAAATGCTTTGCTTTCAATTAGTCAAAATAAAGCATCCTGAAATAATAGTTTTAACAACAATAGCTTCAACATGAAGATGTTTGAAACATTAATGCTACGCGATAAAATATTACTAATACCCTTTTTTAAATCATCTTGAACACCCAATAAAACCAAACTTGGAATTCGACACCATGGTGATTTTGAGACATTTGAGCGAAAAAATCAGCGCTTTGTTTCATTATTTATGAAAAACCGTGTCATCTTCGTTCAATTCATTGCATCCTTGGAAAAAGGGTGAAATCACCTCAGTGTTAAGTTCAACTAAGCAACAGTGTGCTGTGCTCAGATTTCTAGCTACTTACTGAAACAATTCTACCCGCACGGATTAGATTTGTCTCTAATTTATATTAGGAAGCAAAAACATAATTAGATTTTGTTGTGAGTTTTTTTCTGGCTGCTTCACAATATCTTCAATATTTGTTCTATTATCGTTGCATAAAGCCAGGTTAATCAGGACAAATAGTATATGAGAGAGCATTAGGTCACCCGTCATTTCGATGAAATGGAACAATTTTATTCAATGGGTTCATTACGTTTTTAGATTCTTGAAGGAAATATTAGGAACTACTATGTCCAATGAATCATTTATGATTTCTAGGATTCATCTCTTGCGCGCTCATGTATCTGTGATTCAACGAAGTGGTGTTCACATTGAATACACTTTAAAGGTTGAATTTAAACTAAAAGGTAGATTTGTTGACTGTTTCTTTGGATATGGAGATGAAAAAAAATTCCTGATCTTTGTTTAAAAAAAATGAAAAATAGGCGAATTTTAAAGAATCTTACTGCAGTCAGTTTCAAAATAATTTATGCCAAATTGAAGAAATTTCAAATCTTTGACTAAACATTTTAAGCCCGACACTTTCATTTGGCAATTTTGATATTATCAACCGTTAATGGGTTACTTCAATTCAAAGGCGTGCTATATTCAAAAGCAACATAACGAAATCCATTCGTTCGTGTCACGGCTGTATAAGAAACGCCTACAAATATTTTATAATCTGCAAACAACTACGGAAGCAGGCAAGTGATAATAGCCGTTGCAAAGCCAGTTCAATGCACATTTAATACCGGAGCTCTGATTCTATCTCTTCCTTGCAATCTCATTATATGCTCCACTCAACCTTTTATTCAGTAAAGAGCTCGTGGTACGAGTTCTTGCTTCATGAGTATCGGCAAACTGTTATTAATTGCATGCCATTACATCTGTCTAAGACGATCTAATTGCGATTCGGTAAAAACTTTGGAATCGAACAATAAATATATCCATTGAAACTTGTTTAACAATCTGTTTGAAAAGTCCACGAAAATCTTTGGTAAGTTCCAAGATGTGAAATAATAGATTGGAGATTGTTACCATAGTAGTGTATGGATTGAGTTGAATGATGTTGCCAGCGAATAAAAGAGTAAGACCAGAATTGTTGAGGGCTGAGTTCAAAAGTGCAATTTTTTTCCAGAAACTTTCCGATTTTTTTTGCAGCCCATGACTCTCTCTGCTTTCATATTTATAATTGGATGATTTTGATTTATTCTATTATACATAATACTCGAAAGATATCGTAGATGTAGCTCCGCCTTTATAAGCAACTTAAAATCGACAGTTTTCGAATTAAGGGGTTATACCTATGTGAATTTTTTTTTCAATTTTTTTTTATTGGCTAAAAGTATGCTAACACATCCCTAGAATTGAAATCAAAAAGGTCCAAATACTAATATACTTCAGAAAATTTTTGAGAATCAATTTTCTGAAGCAACTCCAATGCTCGAAACACGTAAAATTTGCTTGCTTTATACTATATAGTAATTAATATACACTGTATAGGGCACGTTCCTTCGTAAACGACGCTAGGAGAGCTTCTGTTTACTCGATCGACTGCATTTGAGGTTAAAGTACTATGTTTTGATTGATATTTTTACTGTTGTTTTGTATAAAAAAGTGTTAGAAATGAGTAGTAAACTGTACAGTGGCCGTAAAGGCAGTAAAGCAAGTAGTTCATCGCAGAAGCGCAGCAAGATCAGCAACAGGCGTCCGCCTAATCGCCATTCGTTTGAGACTCATTAGGATTGACTGCAGGACCTAATTTTTACAATTTCTGCTTAGAAACAGACGCCGAGCGAATAAAGGCTGCTGAGCGCTCAATTTCCGACGTTGTAAAAGAGGCGAGACGCGGCCTTTTAGCATCAAGAAAGGACGAGGAGAAGAAATCCACGGTCTTGGAAGGCCAACTGAATGGTGCTGGGATAGCAGAGTAAAGGTTAAAAAATTTGTATATAGTAAAATTTTGAAAATTCACAACTTTATAAGGTTTTGAAACTTCAAACGCGTTTATCTCGAAAGTGTATTTTGAAATTTGCCGGAAACGAAACTCTTTCAATTTTCATCCGAATAACTTGCCGTTATAACTGTAGCTTCTTGATATGATTATCTAGTGAAGTACACACGATTTTAGCAATTGGTTTTGTTTAAAAAAAGTTATAAACAATTTAAGTAATTTTTTTGGGTCGAAAATGCAATTTTTTTGTTAAATGGTCGCCATTTTGCGAAAAATCGATATTAAACTATTATCGTGTGTAATTCACTAGCAAAACTCATGGAGTTTATGAAAAAATTATTATTATTGTTCCAGATGCAGATGGGCTGAGAAACTTGTCCGGCCGCGGAACGTCTTTTGTAAATACTAGTGACTTTGACGTGCACTACAGCCGCCATTTTGTATTAAATTTAAAATAAAAAAAATTTTTTGCACACCCAAAAAGTTGCCCTTTATATTGATATATTATTTATAAAAGTTTTTTTTTCAAAATCCTTGAAAAAAAATCTTG
This sequence comes from Oxycera nigricornis, assembly GCA_963942545.1. Taxonomy (NCBI): domain Eukaryota; kingdom Metazoa; phylum Arthropoda; class Insecta; order Diptera; family Stratiomyidae; genus Oxycera; species Oxycera nigricornis. Next base: position 12,951,954 of record OZ012662.1, read on the forward strand.
AAAAAAGGCTTGTTTTTTTAGCCTTCACATATGTATAACCCCTTAAAGCACTATTGGACTGAGCCGTCAAAATGGTCACCTGGAGAGATTTATTCAGCTTGAAGCGCGTAGAAAAAAACATAATTTAAGGATTTTTATGCGTGAATTATGACATTAAAAATCACAAACAATTCATCCTAATGTGAAGTTGAATTTTTTTCCTGTGATTTTTAGGGTCTTAATGTTAGTATTTTTATACTAAAATTATGACCCAAAAAATCACAAACAATACAGTCCTTCGAAATACCGGTCTGCAATTTTATGGTGTGACCTAGATTAGTGGAGAGCATATTTTGAAAATCAGTGTCACAAATATGATGACTGTGCATTGTTCGTCATCGAATTTTTCTCCATTTGCTTCTTATTTTATAACAGCTCATCTCTATTTATTAAGTTATATTGAACAACAAATTTAATAGGCGTAAATTTTAAATAAAATAACAACCACCCATGCTAAATGGCCCCTCCAAACACGTGCAGCTAAATTAAAATCTGCTTCCCAACATCGCAATATCTACACATGCATTTCAGGTAACATGGCAAGTACCTTTTCCTAGTGCACATAATATTCTATTCTTTTAAGAAACCAGTCAGTAAGTCAATCATTCACTCACTCACTCACATGACGAACGTTTTTTAAGAACAAGCCAAGACAACACACACACCTTCAAGCCTAAGCGAAAGGAACACAACAAAGGTGAAGAAAATCGAAGTTGAAGGCTTTCTTGGCCAGTTTGTAGTTCAGCAGAAAAAACTAGAACTAGAAACCAGCTAGCATCAGCATATCCATACGACAGCTTGGGAGTGTTCTTAAACGCAAAGACGAAACCGTTTACGTTTCACCTTGGACTTTTATGGGTCAATAACTACAAAGTGAACATAGACTCGCCTCATATGTTAACTTATGTACCACAGTTGGTCGGCGGCGGCGGCAGCGTGACTATGCCCTCGAAGGTGAAATCACGATGGTTCAGCCGTGGACAATGACTCAGTGACTCACCTATAATTGTAGGCTGACTGGACTTGATTCCATCTTCTATCTCGATCTAAGACGCATCTAAATCTTGCTATCATTACAATTGCAAGCGCTTTTTTGGATAGTCCAAACCAAGACAAAAACCTATGCATAAAAAAATGGAGTCACCACTGAGAAGTTGTTAGGAATCATGAATATAGCTGCTGCATGAAAATAGTATCGATAGGTTTGTTACTCTCCTTTTGTCTCCTTTGTGGGAACTTCGACATCATTTTCTAGATCCTGCTTTTGAATATAATAATTTGTTACCAATGAATGCATGGTTCTGGGAAATTAGCATAAGAATTATTAACAAGAAACATCAAACGAACTCTTTGATTTTCCATTACGCAATAGGTTACGATATTAGCCAGAGATTTTACTTCCACCACAGGAAACCCATTTTTCAGTTTCTTTTGAGAAGGGTTATTTTTATACTTCAAGCTTCCGGACGAAGTCAACTTTTGGAGATCGAATTTATTACGACGATTTATACTTGTCTTAGTGTTCAATCGTTGCGTTCGTAGTAAAAGAGTTTATAAATCAATTTTGCCATGATTTGAATTGACATGAAAGGAAGAATACTATAAATGCCTTTGAGTATGTGTCCATCACTAAATAAGGCAAAAAAGTCAGTGAACAAATGTCATTGGGTGTATTACAAAACCGCCAATGTGAAAAAAATGATTTTTTGGGAGAATGCACTCTAAAATTTTGTAATCCCGTCACTAGAGACATAAAAAAGGGTCCTCTATGCAAATAGTCACGTAGTTCTAATTTTTTTATATGTTGCTAGGGATGGTAAGAAGGTATGCCCCTAAGTTCCCGCCATCACCATCCCAGCGCTAACTTAAGAAGGGTACGAAAACATTCAAAAATCGGCAATTTTTAGCCTATAACTTATTTCCTGTACGTTTTTGCGCAAAACAGAGTTATAATTAAAGTTGCAGAGGACAAAATGGAAAATACAAGATGTTTTTACGACCACCAAATACGGAGTTATGATGCACAGAAAAGGGGATAAAATCACAAAAAAATCATTGTATCAAAAACATCATTGTCGCCACTTTGGACCGGAATAACTCGTAAAAGACTTGATTCAAACGCAAAAGTGCTCCTAATCAAAATTATAGAGTATGCAATTACCTTTTCAATGCATGTCTCAAAAAATTAATTCATGGTGATTGTCAAAAAGTTGGAGTACATATACGAAAAAAGCAAGTAAATCCCAAAATGACTTTAAGCAAGCTAACCCAAAAACGTTCCTAGGTTCGTAAATGGATGGATCATAGAGTGAGTTAGCAATTCAGCTCTAAACTACCAATAAAGCACATTTTTTAGCTTTACCACACACCCAATGATATGATAGGCATAGCAGAGTAGAGGTCTATAGCGTTTAAAAAAAACGTAAGAAAAGAAAACGCGATTTTCTCGAATTCATGTTTTTTAGCTGGCGTACACGATTTTAAAAAAAAACATTCTGATTTTTTATGATGTTGTTGTACACATATATGGCTATAGCTGGTAGTGGAATCATTATGATTGGTATCAGATCTTCCGATTTTCACTCAATTTTCAACCCTCAGAAATAGTTTTTTTAAATGGCCGCCATTTTGTTATTATTTAATGAAAAAATCATTCCGGTGCCTGGCATAGGCACTTAAACAATGAATAATTTTGCATATTGTTTTTTTTTTCAGGTGATCCAGTCACCTGAACCCTCGCCGTTATTTTTTGATGGTTTTTTTTTAAAAAATATTATGGGAAAAATACAAAACAATCTAAAAAAAATTTGTACACCCAAAGTACCAATTAACACATGTACAAAATGAAATCTCTTTGCTTTCTATTTAAAAAAAAATAGTTAATTTTTTTTGAAAATCGTAACCTAAAAGACCCCTTAATATAGTATGAGTCACTAAAATTTGAATTGATTTTAACATTTCAACAGCTATGAAAACGGACATTTCCGCTTTGACACCAGAGTTAATGTAGAAACTACAGAAAGAGGGCAAAATTATTCGTAAAATCGACTAAATTTGTGCATAAAAATCCTTCAAGAGTATACCAAATTATAAAACCGTTTGAAAAATTAGGATGCGTGACCCGTAGACTTCGTTCTGGACATCTACCAAAATTGAATTTGATTCATAAGCAAGAGATCTTAAAAAAGATTCATGCGAAACCGGGTACTTATGCATCTGCCATTGCGCAACATTTTTGAACGAATTATGGAGTGACAGTTATATCATAAACTTTCTGTAATCAGTTACACAAAAGTGGCCTTCGAATTTCACGGAAAAAGGTGCTTAAAAAAATATATTTGGAAACGCCCGATTCGAGTTAGGTGAAGAATAAGGAAATCCCAGCTTCCCTCTATTTGGAAACGAATTGTTTTTTTCGAACGAGAGAAAATCCCATTTATTTGGATCCAACGGGTGACGAAAAGGAGGATAAAAGCCACAGGAAACCTTGCAACTCAAAGAACTCAGACCTACGCTCAAGTTCGGTGTAAGTAATATAATGGTATAATGGAGTGCTGAAGAAGTGAATAAACTGCATAGAATTGGCGGTATTATGAATCAGCATAATGTATCTTGATATTTTAAATGAAAATTTATTCGGAAGTGGAATGGTAGCTATATACAGTAGGTTGCCTTCGCGAACCCCCTTCTCAGTTACCAATCCTTAATTTCATAGAGCATTTGTGGAATGAAATTAATCGGAGGATTCGAAAAGTTCTCTGCAATTCTCGCAGAATTTGAAAGAGTGTGGTTGAAATCCCTACAGAAACTACAACGAAACTAGTATGATCGATGAAAGCACGCCTCCTGGAAGTAATCAAAAACCAAGGTAGTCCAATATCCTTTCAACTTTGATCTAAACTGAATTTTTCGATTAAAGATTATTACCTCAATTGTGTTCACTGATTTTTTAACGATACTTTGTGAAATTTTTTAATAAACAATTAATTTACAGTTCTATTATGCATATGCATATTATTGTTATTGTTATTGGAAATATGTTTTGCGTTTTTTGACATAAACAAAATGTTTTTCTTTTAAAAATACCGTTCTTATGATCACTATAGCATATTCAGACCAAATCCTTGTTGATGTTTACAAACTTTTTTGCCTAGTGCAAGGTGAGAATTCTAAAGAAGAGAATTCAGCAAATAAGAATTCTAATAACGCCCAAAATTATGAAACTTTGCCTATTTTATAATGTTCCCAAGCAAATGAATACACGTCAAAAACCCAGGATTTGAATGCTATGAAGCATTTTTTACACTTACTGAACATTATATAGCATCAAGGAGTATGATGGAGGAGTAGTTTCAAAAAGAATCGGCCAATATTTTCCAGGAGAACACAGGAAAGTTGGTAAACTCTTTGAAAAATTGTCGAACGGTGCCATTTATCGTGATGGCTATCCTACGCATTATGAATCAGTTTTGTTCTTACGATTTTAGGTAATTTTAATGCAATAATAATAATTTTTAATGCAAGTCACACATGGAGATCTATTTCCGTTGCTTATTAAGCTTTGAGCAAAACTATTTAATTATTCGCGATTCGATTCGATTCCTTTTTTTCATTTCAATTTTGTCAAAAAAAATTGTGATGTACGTAGAGTTTTCATCAAATACCAGCCAAAAGCATAATGTAATCGATGACTTACTAGCTCACTTATTCTTAAAATTCAGTTGAAAAATGTTATAGAATTGCAACAAATTAATTTGACACTCTCAGAAATTTCCTGGATTCACCTGCTCCAATTTAACAAATTCCAGGTGAATTCGTCTCTACTCATCACAATCTCCTGGAATCTTTTGAATCTTCATCACTTATTTTCCAAGAAATTGTTTCATGTATAAGCTCCCAGCTTAACTCAGCTCACGTGCATAAGAAGCAAGTTCTTGCAAATGCATACCACAAAGTTACTTACACACAAACAGCTGACCTACTATCTCGATTACAGGAAACATTCAAATTATCACTACCTATTATTCTAACGGATGCATTATGATCGTTATTCTATGGTTTTCTGTGGCCGCATTTCACCGATAATAGATACATCTGCAAGATGAATCACTGCTATTGTCAGCGACGTGATATTGCAAAATTCAGTAGAACTTGGAGAAATTCTTTAGGGTAATGAAATTCTAGCAAATGGATATATTGTGGTTGGATTTGCATGTAAGGATTTTATAGCTCAAAACAATTTAAAACAATCATGTCCTAGGAATTTCTTGGAAATGTTTGATTGATATTATGCAAGAGAAGCGATACAATTTGTGTTTTTCATTGGAAATGGATCAAATAATGGTGAACGATGTAACACATTTCCGAGATATTATTTAAGGTTTAAGGACTATGGGGTAGGTGTATGTTTTGCACAATATTTACAACAAAGTATTGTTGAAGTCGGAACGATTAGTATTAAAGCTTCAACAGTTTTACATACAATTCATATTGAATGGACGCATCTCGCCTTACATAGCGATAAGAAGGAGACATCTAAAGCTAACTATTTTAAGCACCAAAAATTTCGCAGATAAGATATTTACAATAAAATATGAACGTTTTTTGAATAGAGATTATGTTGAAAAAAGTATACAGAAGTATGTATTCACTAAGAAAATTTGTTAGGCATTGTAGGCGTACTTGTCAATCTAAAGGAATCAAGTTGGGTACTCTGATTACTACCTTAACTTTCATATCATCCTCGAAAAATTGCGTTGTTTATTCTTATCTGTAGATTTTCACACACATGGATTTCAGGTGTACTACTGTGTCCAAAAAGGAGTCGAAATTTTTCGATTTAAATTACGCAGGTAAACATTTTCGCTCAATATATATTTTTTTAAGTTGATACAACTGTTACTGACTTCCATGCCAAATTATATGTCAAAATATTCATCAGTGTTTGAGTTACGCTTGTTTTTGTGCGACACAAAGAGTGAATTTGGCGATTTTTACAATGTCTGAAATTATTCAACAAAGAAGTGCGATCAAATTTTGTTTCCTGAATGGAATAAATGCTGCAGAAACATTGAAAATGTTGGAGAAGGCTTACGGGGATCGAGCTCTACCAAAATCAACAACATATGATTGGTATAAATTGTTCAAAGAAGGTAGAGAACGCGTTGAAAACGAAGAGCGTCTTGGTCGACCATCGACCTCAACTGACGATGCTCACATCCAAAAAGTGAAAGAATTAGTGCTTGCAAACCGTCGACTAACTAGAAGAGACATTGCTGGTGAAATTGGCGTATCAAAAGGATCAATAAGGTCCATTTTGAAAGATGTTTTGGGCCTCAAACGTGTCAAGTCTCGATTGGTACCAAAAATGCTGAATTTTCTTGAAAAACAGCGTCGTGTTGATTGGTGTGAAACAATGCTCTCTGACTATCAGGCGGTTTATAAACGCATTATTACAGAAGATGAGACATGGATTTACGCTTACGATCCCGAAACAACCGACCAATCGAGTGAATATCGTGCCAAAGGTGAAGCAAGACCGAAAAGACCGCGTCAAAGTCGCTCAAAAATCAAGGTGATGTTGGCAGTTTTCTTCGATTTTCGTGGTGTAGTGCATTATGAATTCCTTCCACCCGGTCAAACTGTCAACAAGGAATACTATTTGAGTGTTATGCGTCGTTTGCGTGAAGCTATTGAAGACATTCAACATGAATCGGCGCGCGCTCTGAAGGCTATACCGAAAGAAGACTTTTTGGCATGCTTCGAGGACTGGAAAAAGCGGTGGCATAAGTGTACTATATTGGGAGGGGACTATTTTGAAGGGGACGAAATTGATTTGAATGAATAAATAAAGATTTTCCGACTAGTTTTTGGACACAGTAGTATTCTATTATAACAAAAGACTGGTTAATCTTTTGAAATGATCCACTGTGGTAGTTATTTCTCTTTGTATTTTCTTAGCGATGTGGTGACATGTCCTTCAGCTTGATCAAGCCGTCAAACAAAAATGGTTTTGAGCAGTTTTCTATACAACGATGGGATGAAGGTGAATGGACTCACATATCAATTGATCAGGAATTACCAACCGGAATTATTAAATATTTTTCTACGATACTAACATGGAGAGGTCACGGCTTCGTCCTCTCAGATTTGGATAAAATTTGGCACATAAGTAGAAGACGTGACAAGATATTCGATTCTTGCACTGGCTTCCTACAATACACCGCTTCTGTCAACCGTAAAAACTTACTAAAAGATAAGCATCGCTGAAAACTTTAAAGGCTTTTTCTCAAAATGGGTGGGGGGCGGTGTGTTGCGGTCTAAGGATTTAATTTAAGGATTGAATATCTTTGACGTCTTCTACTTATGTGCCAAATTTCATCCAGATCTGAGAGGACGAGGACAAGGCCGTGGCCCCTCCTTGTAAACCTTCGTTCTTCATCGTATGAAAGGACATAGTTCTTTTTTGACTTTGTTTAATCAGATCAGGAACCATCAAACCTTTTAGATATACAACGGTATTCTAACCTTCACAATCATGAGACATATCACCTTTGATATCGACCAACAATCTACGTTCATGTATAAATAAATAAATAAAAATCGCGATAATATGCTTCGCTGAATGAAAAAGTTAGCCTTTATTCGCTTCTTAACAAACTAGAATCTTAAAAACAATATATCCTTTTTACGAATGCCTTTCGAAAAATTAAAACTTTGAATCAGAATACCTGAAAAACTGAATATAATACGAATGATATTTATTTGACGTTGTTTACGGATGAACTTTTAGAAAATAAAATGAACCACAACAGGAGTTACAAAAGTTTCCTATTCTTTCCTTTTTTTTCACAGTAACTATATAATGTTCGATGGAATTGGAAATGAAACGAAGAATGGAACTTTCCACACAAATATAACCACGACATCAGAAAGTAGTCCTTTTTTCCGTGAAATTGCATTAACGGAATACCATTTCATGAAAGTTTAGAAATATGAGCATGAAGAATTCAAGCCATAATGCAAAGTTTAAAATTCAGAGTTTGTCTTCTGAAAATTTCATTCACGTTTCCATAAAGTTTTCCTTTAGAACGTAACGAAATTTTCAAGCACATTGTCCTGGTGTAGGTCTTTTTTGTGATGTTGTGGAGTTGCCTACCTAGTTTGAGAACAATAAAATTTTCTAGATAAGTAAGGAGACATCACCACATTTTTGAGGAGATGCACTACAAAACTGAAAAAGATGTGAGAAATTTCAATACAGACTGTAAGTTTTAGAAGTTACTTTGGAGAAACTTTTCATTTGATGTTGACACTGTAGCGGAAAAGCTATTGTCATGAATATTCCAGTGTTTATATAAGATGCCTAATCCAATCGCTCGCAATAAAGTTTACGTGGTCGGAAAAATCTGATTTTGGTCTTAATCGATGAAACTTGTTTCAAAGACTAAAAGTCAAAGTTGCAAAATTGTTTAAATTTTTTTTGAAAAGTTTTGAAAATTTTGACTGACATTTTACCGCTTATGCTGCGAGAACAGTAACAGATACAAATAATTATAACGACATTTAATTTGAATGGCGCTTTTATATTATTGTAAAAGTATTTTCGCAAAATTGTAATAAATCTTAACTTGAAAAAGTGTACGTTCAATATTTTTACAAAATAGAAATTTTGTAAAAATTATGAAAGTAAACTTGTCCTTTAAAAAAATCGGTAAAGTATAGATTCATCGTTTTATTTTATTTTTATCCTTTAGAAGTTATAAACGTCCCAGTAAATATTTTATAACATGAGTTTTTTGTGATTTTTGAAATAACTCGTACGACGACTAGTGAAAATTTTTTAAAAAAATTAAGTCTTGGAATATTTTGGATTTTTTATATTATTGTAAAGGTATTTTCGCAAAATTGCAATAAATTTCAACTTACAAAAGTGTATTTTGTGAGGGTTTTTTTTTTTAAAAAATTTGAAAGTAAACTTTTTCTTCGCATATTTTTCATAAACTTCAAGATTGAAAATTTTGTGTCCTATTGAAATGTCAAATACGCTGGTATTACCTATAGAATTACAAGCGTACTATACGATGCCGTAAAAAAAGTTTATGGTATTTTTTATTCACATTTTTTGACGAATTTAGTTATTTTTTATTTTAGTGCAGTCAAAGAAACAAATTTCATATATGTAAATACATATAACTTAGTTTGAGCTGAATTGTTGTCATTGGTTGTAGTAATTTCGAAATATTGCAAGTGTTTGGCATTGCAAAAGTGCTATTATTTCCAACGAATTGTGAAATATTAGTCGTACAAAAACAATATTTTAAAATAAGAGTTGAATAGTGAAAATATATTAAGGTTTTAACTTTCTGGCAAACAAAAAATACCATAAATTTTATATTAAGCCATAAAATACATCGTTTCCAGTTTCATAAGCACCAGAAGTGCCATGTTTTCCACTTGCCATCGGTCGGGAATTATTCATATTTATGTGAAAGAAGATTTGAACAAATAATTGAAAAAGAGTTTACGTTTGACATGTTCAAAATTTGTAATTGATGACATACTTTTCAAATTTGGCGGAAATACTCTTACAGCAATACAATAGCTTTACAATTTAAAAAAAATTAAGACTTCCTTCATGTATTTTTTTTTTGAATTTTTAACTAGTTTGGTGTCGTGCGAATTATTTTTAAAATCACGAAAAAAATCACTATTTGAGGTTTTCACGGGAATCTCAAAACTACTTAAAAATGATAAATGAACAAGCAATTCGCTACATTAGTTGCCCTAATATTTGTTTGTATCTGACACTCTTACATACAAGTCAAAAAATGACGGTGTAAAATTTGAGATTTTTTTTAAATTTTTTGAACAATTTTCCAAAAAATTGCTTGGGTGCTCATAATTTCTAAACGATGCTATATACATACATCTATGCTTCTGCGGATGATTTTAAAAGAAAACCATTGTCTACTACAATTCCTTTAAAAAAATTATATCAATTAATATTCTTGCAGCGTAAACGGCAAAATGTCAAAAACATGACGGTCCATAATTTCGAAAGTTTTTTTTAAACAATTTCAACAATTTTGCAAAAAAATTAGAGAGGAAGCTTCTGGGCTTTGCCACAAGTTTTACCGATTAAAACCAAAATCAGATTTTTCCGATCACCAAAACTTTATTGCGAGCGCCTTGACCTCATATCTAGGATTTTTGTAACGTGTGAATCACGCGTTTTTAGAACTTGACATAAAAATTGTTTACGAACGAATTAATTCTAAAATGAAAGTTGGTAAGCAAAATTTTGCAAATTCATAATTGTTTGCGCCAAATTTTCTAGTAGACACTACAAAAAAACTGTATATGAAATCGATGAAAACAAAGGGACAAAATTTTCAAAAATTCAGACGGAATAGACAGACAAGTGATCAAATTATCAAGTTTTTAATGAAATCACTATGAAAAGTGTACATTTTTTCGAACCGATTGTCTTGAAAGTACAAAAGAAGGTTTTCCAATAACATATTATAAGGTGTCCTCATTTTAGACGTTTTTTTATACTCATATCTAGACTTTTTTACTACTAAGTTAGAGGAGTTAGATTGCAACGAACACATTGAAAGATTGGACTATGAAATTACATCAATAGGAAACTATGACCTGGGTAACTTTGCACGTTTTTATGTAAGGAATAGCACCATAAATTGTACTAAAAGAAGAATTATACAAAAAATATCAAACGAAAAAAGGAAGATATGATACAAGTGTTTAGGCATAAAGGATTAGTTGTTCCTGGATCTAAAAAGAAAAGACTTGGTTCCACTAAACGAAGATTAATCAGACGTTGCACTTTAGAGGCTTGTCAAGAAAATAGAAAGAAAATCTGCTGAAACTATGAACCAAGTTTCAAGATAAATGGATTTCAACTTTCAATTGCCATCCCAAAATTTTACTTTTCTGGAGTTAGTGGAAATGACCTAATCTATCATAAAGTGAAAGGCTTTTGTTGTGTTGAGACCGGGTACGCTTTTGTAGAACCCCATAAAGATCATGAAGCCAACCACTCGTTTTGAGCCAAAACTGAAGTTAGTGGGTTTTCTTCTACGCCCACGATATGATGGTTTTTTGCTGAGAGCATTGTTATCTAAAATTCGTTCAAAAATATAGTCCCAGATGAACCTAGAGCTAGTAATGTACTTTCCAAAACTGAAGTTTAAAAAAATATTTCCTATTTTTTTCGTTTGAATATAGCCTTCTGCTTGTTCTACGTTATTTTAGCTGTTCTTGTTACATAATATCAATATTTTCGATGACCTATAGCAATTCGCCTAACATTGATCTACATTGATTTCAATGTAATTGGCGCTGGTGTTTTATAGCGTTTCTCTAGGAATTAATTCAAAAATTGAAGGTCAACATCATATTCCAGTAATGAGAACTAAGGCTGATTTTCAAGTTTGAAATCTTACCTGCAAAAGGGCGTCTTCAATTAAAATTGATGTATTATTTTCTGTAAACAGTCTTCTAAAATCCCAGAAAAAAATTCTTAAGCTTTACAAACGATTTTATAATGAAGGATTCATTTCAAGTCCTCTTCAAATGAAGTCAATATATCCTTTTGCAAACAGAAACGCAAATTTTCCCAACCATTCAACTTCACACTCCTTAATGTCCATGTTTTCCATGAAGACACGAAAAACAACACTCAAATAAGGGAGCAATTAAATCAAACCAGCCAAGGGATCCAACTCCCAACTTCCAACCCCCTCCGTTCATTAAATCGACTAAATCTTCTGGAAGCATATTCAATATCATTCGGTTGTGTTTGCCCATTAATTTACGTTCAAATTTTGATTTGGCCGAGATAAGACAAGACGGAAGCAATGGAAGTCTTCATTGTCTTGATGGACAATTTCTTCCACAGTGGCTCTTCCTTGCGGCGCACCCCTTCTTTCGACGAGAGTCTGCTTGCTGTACATCATAATAATTGCTTACAAGTCGACAATGTATCTGTCAGTGACTTTCTAATTAAACGCCACATTCAGTATCATTTTGTCTTGGATGCCATTGTCATGTGTTGTTGTCACCGTTGTATGGGGGCGTTATTCCGAAGAGAAGGGCACAATGGGTGATGTGTTATGCGAGAGGCGAGTGGTGTACCATGGAAAATGGCCACGAAAGAAAATGAAAACGGATGTCTCGTTATGGGAGCCAATCTAATTACAATATATTGTTACTTCCTATTCTGCCAGCGCCAAGACAATCTTAACATAGCAGATTGGCAACATGAGCCCAACATCCATATGCACGTTACGTTACGTTAGGCGGGCTTGCAAGGGTGTGGTCGCTGTTGGTGGTTGAAGTTCGAGGTCAGTTACTTGATAGCGTGAGAAATCTTGAGAAATTATTTAGGGGGTGTTTCTCCCACAAATCCCTATGATTATATTAATTCTGTGCTACATCATTTAGCTAGACCACACAACGGCTAGGGGCAAGACATTTGTGACGACAGAACGCAAAAAATATAGATATATTTCGGCTTCCCTCGATGACTCTTCAGAGAAAAGCAAATCAATTTAAAGACAAGAATTGATTGACATTTGTTTATTTGTCAACTTCAGCTCTCAAGAAATGAAACGTTTGAAACCATATCATGAAGTTTGTTTCCAACATTTAGATGTGAGAATTATTTAAGACAAATTATTACTTCAAAAAAAAACTTATTATATATAATTTATAAAACACATCCAAAAAAATGGGTAATGTAATTTAAAAGCACCCTTAATGTGCTTCCTTAGGACCCTAGTCTTAGACTTCACCGCAAATTTGATAAGATTTTGAAAATGATATTTTAGAAGAGTTTGTGCAAACCATATATATTTCTGCCTTTTTTGTGTCGCATAGTGTACTGTACTGAAAAATTGGGTTTCCAGGGTAATAACTCGGAACTGCGAGCATTATTTCAACAAAGATTTTTATAAGTTGCCGGTGATATCTGCGTCAAATAATGCGAATTTGAAAGCTGCATGAAATTCCTATTATTTCAAATGTCCATAGTGGAACATTCGAGTATGATAATATATGCTGGAGTAATAAATATAATAAACCACCAAATTAAATGCAAATCGATGCATATTGTAATGAACCGGCTGTGCGTCGCTGGCAAAAATTACAGCACCAGTGCAGACTCTACCATCAGGACCGCAGTTGACGGTAGCGGTACTGGCGAAATGCACGCAGTAGCTCGGTCGAAACCGGTCAACAGCGGAGAGTACAAGTGATGCAGATGATATTTCGGCACAAGGACGAAAGCCGGGCGGAATTTATTATCCAGCCGCTCAGTGAACAGGTTTGAGTGTTCGACAGGATGGAAGGAATGAAAAAATTTGCGTCGAGTGGAAAAGTTCGATTTAACAATTAAAGAACATTTTTCCCGATGACGTAGAGACATTTATAGTTCCATAGTTTATAAAATCAATCTTAGATTTTTCAAAATCTTAAGTTTTTTTCAACCAGAAAAAACAATTTGCCCTAAATTTTTCCCAATTTATTTCAATCTTTCTTGTATTCAAAAAATTCACGAAGCTATGTTTTAAATGTCTACTAAAATGTGTTCTTAAAGGTATTAGGCGAATATTTATAGACATTTTTTTCGCGCAGATTACCTCAACATTTGTTTTTTTATGAACAAAATACAGTAGAACCTTGATTATCCGGGGTGACGATGGGGAGGGAGCTACACGGATAATCGAAAACCAGGGGTAATCGAATTTGTTCACATATTTACTTATGGTTTATGAGAATGCAAAAAAAATCATAATTTATGACTGGACTTATGACCAAGGGATAATTTTTCTGATTGTAAAGCTGGTGTTTTAGAGGGCAACATCTTCCAAAATAAACCGGTTTCATCGGCATTATAAATTTGTTATTCACACAAATTAATTTCAGTTTTTAAAGCGACAAAGTTTTCATTAAAAAATGTTGCAGTGACAATAGTGTCGCTCAAAGTCTCCCCTTGAATCTCGAAAAGCCTAATACCGTGGCGTTTTTTAAAATTATTGCGAAGCGGAGAAAGACTCATCAATTTTTAACTCCTTATAAAACCATAAAGCTTTCTCGTTTACCATCGGTCCGGAAATGGGAAGTCCTTCTGACCGGTTTTGCTTGAACCACTGATAAACGGCTCTATCAAGTTCCACCATTCTTGATGTTTTCAACGTTTTCCGGTAAAAACAAGAAGCAATTGATTCCGCCGAACAAACCGAATTGCAGAATGTCTTTTCTATTTTTTATTAAATCCCAAACAGTTTGTTCGCCAATTCCATATTCTATGGCGATTTTTTTTACACTTTCACTTATCACCAACGCGATTTATAATTTCAACTTTTTTTCGTACAGTTCAAATTATTGAAGAACACTGAAATAAGATGTTAAGACGTAAAACGTTAGGAGAAGAGTTTCGCTGAATTTTCAAACGTAAACATTAGACGGAGGATTCTTTTTAAAAGTGTCAACACCATAATTACTCTTCAGAAATGAATCATTTCTCATATGTACGAGTATTTATTCCTTCACCGTCGAGGTACATTTAAATTTTATTAGAACATTCAAACACAACGCTGGAAAATTGAAGACAAAATGAATACATAGATGAAAAAAGCAATCCCCGGTTGATCAGGAAAGAAGAAGAAACCTTTCTGCTAAAAACTCTGGAGCGACTGATAGAGATCCATCTGAGAGCTATTCTGAAACCACTCTCTAATGCGCAGCACGCATACACAAAAGGGAGATCGGTTGAAACAGCTCTTCACTCGCTCACCAGCTATATCGAAAAATCGCTAAGCGTTAAGGAATACACGCAAGCAGTTTTTATAGACATCGAAGGGGCTTTCAACAATATCAGCCATAAGGCTATTGGCAAAGCACTCGGGGAAAGCAATGCCGATGACAACCTTATAGGGTTCATCGGTCAACTGCTTAGCAGCAGGAACATCAACTCCACGCTAGGAAACAGTACCTTACGAAGGAGGGTTTGCAGAGGCACACCACAAGGTGGGGTGCTATCACCCCTTCTATGGAACCTAGTGGTGGATGAACTCCTGTCAAAAATAGAAGCGACTGGCTGCAAAGTCGTAGCTTATGCCGACGATGTTGCAATAGCAATATCGGGAAAATTTGTTAACACCCTATCGGAAAGACTAAACTTTGCCCTAGGTATTCTTACCAAATGGAGCAAAGAGTGTGGTCTAAAGATCAACCCGCAAAAGACGGAATTTATGCTCTTCACAAGAAGGTATAAAATTCCACGATTTGTCCCACCTAAGCTTGAGGAGATAAGTCTCAACCTATCTCATCAGGTCAAATATTTAGGTCTAATTCTGGACTCTAAACTCGCATGGAAAGCGAACACAGCAGAAAGAGCACGCAAGGCTGCATGTGCAATCTACTGCTGCAAACGAGCTATTGGGAAAAGGTGGGGATTAAAACCCAAAATTGTATCATGGCTCTATACGGCGATAGTGGAACCAATCCTTCTGTATGGCGCAGTTATTTGGTGGCCTGCTATGGCGAAAGCATCAAATGTAAACCTGCTGAACAAGGTCAGAAGGAGTGCGGCTATTGCAATCACCGGGGCTCTACGGACTACCCCGACAAAGGCATTATTTATGCTATTAAATTGGCTTCCGACAGAGCTACTTACGAGACAGCAGGCCAAGTGCACTGCTGTTCGATTAAAAGCTCTGCGACTATGGCATGAGGATAACTTTGGTCACTCCACAATACTACGGAGGGATGGGCCAAAGTCAGGGAAAGTGGACCTTGCATCTCCGATTCCCTGTTTTCACCATGGTTTCAGGACAGTCATCCCGAATAGGGAGGACTGGACCACAGAAAGAGATGGGATACAGGAATCGGTCGACATCTACACCGATGGATCAAAAATGGAGGGAAGAGTTGGCTGTGGCGTGTTCTCAGAACAGCTAGGCCTGAAACTATCCTTCCGATTACCAGACCACTGCAGCGTCTTTCAGGCAGAGGTCATTGCGATTTATAAGGCAGTTGACTGGCTGAGAAGTCAGAAAATTTCCACAAGAAATTTAAACATCTTTTCTGACAGTCAAGCTGCCATCCAATCATTATCCAGCGTGTATACTTCATCTAAAATTGCGATGGAATGCCGCTCACAACTGAACGTGTTGTCGCTTCACTGTGAAGTGATTCTTTGTTGGGTACCGGGGCATAGTGATATACCTGGAAACTGCAAAGCAGATGCCTTAGCGAGAGCTGGCACCGAGCTTCAGGAATATACACTTAACCCCGAAGTCGGCCAACCTCTAGCTTCCATAAAGCTAGGATTTAAGCAGCACTACGTGGAGGCTGCGAATAGGGCCTGGCTGCTCGAAGAAACCTGTAGCACAACCAGGCAAACTTGGCACGCACTGTGCTCCAAACGCACCAAGCGGCTCCTCAACATAAGCCGCGACACCCTGAGTTCCGTCGTTTCCGTACTAACGGGACACTGTTTGATCGGCAGACACGCAGAAAGACTGGGTGTCCCTTTCAATGATTTCTGCCGAAGTTGCAGATCAGAGGAAGAGGAAGAAACCATTAAACACTTTCTGTGTGAATGTCCGGCGCTGTCCAGGAAGCGCATGCAAACCTTGGGCACACCCTTCCTAGACAACCTCACGGAAGCAGCCGATTTGGACATTGGCTGCATAGCCGGCTTTATTCGAGAATCTGGATGGTTCTCGTCAACCCGCAGGTTCTAGTGCCGCCCATATATTCTGTGGTATCACAATGGGCCTCTCGTGGCCTAAGTGAGCTACCTTTGGATAAAAGGGGGCTGCCACTACAACCAACCAACCAACCAATAGAGGAACAAAACCCCGGTCAATCGAAGACCCGGATAATCAAGCTTCTACTGTATTCTTTCATAGACATATTTGCGACGAGATTTTTGTGGCTTTAATTTTTTTTTTAAATTGTAGTTGATTTTGATAGTTTTTGAATATTTTTCATTGATTTCTGTAGCAAAATAATTTAATTATTTATTTATTTTCATACTTTGAAACAAGATTTCTACAAATTCGTCCAAAAATTTGTTTCAATAGAATCCTAAAAAAATTGGCAGCTACAAAAAAATCTAGACTGATTCGGACCAGAAAAGTAACATTCGATTTGAATAAGAACTGTTCCATATTATTTTTTTAATAGTAATATGTATTTTATTTTAAAGGCGTTCTTTTGAAATTAGTTACTAACGATATAGCGCAAAGCATTTTTAACGTGTTCGTTTTTATTTTATTTCAATTGAAAAATCGAATGTTGATTTTTTTCTGGAACATTTTTTAAGTTTGGTATTTTATAAACTCGGAATTTTATTTCTAAAGAGTATTATTATGCATTTCAAAAGCAAAAAACTGCAACGAACGATTTGACAGTTCATATTTCATTTCAGTTTGGTTTAGCAGTCAATGAATATTCGTTAGAATTCCGTGAAAACCTCTTTAAAATAAACTTCCGTTTCCCTGAAATTAATAAAAAAGTAAAACTCACGTAAACTTCCGTAAAATGTAGCTCTTTTTAATCCAGAGCCCAAAAGGGTTGCATCTACTTCAGTGCCTTTCGAATTCAAAACTTCTTAATGATTTCAATTCCATTCGATTTTGCAGCCAAATTCACAAGCGTTTTTGATAGATCTCATAGAAAATTGTACAAAAAATGTGGTTTTCATCAAAATACGAGTTTTTTTCACTTCGATTTAAATCTCCCTACTCTTTCATTCTTTCTCTGCAACGCAACCTGAACATTCAAATGCAATTCTATCCTCTTTAGCGTCTATCCAATTAAAACAAACACTTTTAAATCTTCTATCTATTTACTCAAAGATCTTCTTTGTCGTCTTTGCCAGGAGGAGAAGACGTGAAAAAACTATGCCATGTTTACTTTACAACGAGGTTCGCATTGAATTTCACCCGCCATCAAAGCCACACACACACAGTAACCGTTTATTTTGTCTTCAGAGGAGCATCTTTTTTGCGGTCTCGCTTCGTTATGCAACCCGAAACGCCATGGTCAGCAGCATTCCTCCAGTTCCCTCCGTGACTCGACTCCTTGCAGTTTGGCTAAGCTGTAGCCAATGTGTTGATGCTAGTCGATGCAAATCTAGTTTCCATGTATGTATCTAATTATTCGAGTTGTCTGGAAACGTGCACAGGAAAGGATCGCACGAACCAAAGATTTTTGCCACCAGGTGAAAAATCTGGGAGTCATTGGAAGCTGGTGTCTTCGTTTTTTTGCTGCAAGCTTAAATGCGGTTGGGGTCGTATGAACGTGGAATGCAATTTTACGGATTGGCGAATAAGAAGACAACGTTCCTGTGGGGAGAGTTCGTCCAAAGAATAATCTCGACCACTGTTTCTCTCGCATATCCTGGATGGCGGAACGACGAAAGGGATCAAGTGAATTGATTTTCGACCGCAATTTAATGCACCTGGCACTTGTAGCCATGGCTGCAATGGATGGGCAAATGAAAAGATTCTTTTGCTCGCTTCCTTGGGGAGTAAATTTGGCTGTGACACTAATGTTTCCTTGCTTAGCAAAAATGGCTTGGTCTCCTGAGACAGAGTTAAGTGTCAAACTGGATCGTTGGTCGTTAAGAAACACTAATGTGAATAGTATTATATTTGTAGTTGGACATCCAGTCTGTGTGTTCACTCCAGTTGCAATTATCTTGGGATGCCTGGTGTTCCTTTTTGGTGAGAAGAGATGCTTGAAACTTCCATAGAACGGTAGCCAACCGAACTTTTCATAGGGTGGTAATAAGGAAGCAATTATGCTTACATGGACTGAGGATACATTCAGAGATTTTCTCGGAAGAAGGTTGCATATCAAATACACAGTAGCGTACCCAGGATTTTGATAAGGGGGGGGTCGTATTTTTGAAGTCTTGACTAGGTACGTTTGCTAGTGCTTCGGTGTAGATATGAATATGTAATCATGCTTAATCATACTTTTTCACCGGTCAAAGTTGGAATCCTCCAAAAATAATTCTGGCAGACTTTAGCCCGATTGCATGTCTGGTTTCATTTATTTGAATCATCCATGATATTTTCATTCAAATTATAAAATTATGCGCTTGACGTGTGAAAGAATCTACACTGTATTTGTAGACTTCCTTGGAACCGTAAAGTGTATATGCATGTTTGCAAGTGCATATATTGAAACGCCTTCAATACCTACAGGCCAGAAAAGAAAGCAACTAATGAAGTAAATGCCGTGGGAAAGTGAAACTGTCACTAAGCACAGACAGAGTTTTATCGTAATCAGGGCTGGCTAAGCTCGTTTGCAGCCCATGCAGGGAAGCAACTCTGCGCTCTCAAGCAAATTTGTCGTCATTTCCACGTAACCCATGAGGTAGACTTTTTGTACGCGTTTTTTTAATGAGATGTCCCCAATAGGCCTAATCCTCAGATTACAAATCATATGACAAAATAAAACAATTCATTTTTTGAGGGTTCTGATCAAAGATAGAAAGAAACATTCAAAAATATAACTGTTGCTACTAACATATGGGTGCGAATTAAATAAATTACACTTTTCTGGAATTTTACTTCGAAAACTTTCAATCAAGTGATCATATTCTAATGTTCCTACCAACTCTTTATCTATATATAAAATTGCTAGGCTTCATACAATAAGTAAAAGATAACGGCACACACGGATCCAATTTGTGCAAATTATGCCCGTATCAACCCTAGGTGAGATCTCTAAAGCACCATAGGCCGTAAATCAGGCCCATATGGTTTTTACTGTGAAATAGATGAAAGATCTAATTGCGTAGAGATACTGAACCTCACTCACTTCCCACGTTCCGAAGTGTCTCGGCGAATAATTGGTAAAGTGGGTGACTTAGTGGTTAACGCTAGTTCAAGGCTCCTTGTCGACAAATAGTTTTCGGGAATGAGATTCGATGCCGCACTATCATTTCACTCAGCTGTGAATGAGAACCTGAATCAAATGAGGGTAATAATCACGGGTGAGCGTGTTCCTGACCACTTCACATCCTAATGTTCCATTGGTCAAGTAAATGAAATAACTCTAATATTGCCTGAAGGCCCAATTTTGGCGGTTGCGCCATCGATTATTAATTTTACCAACCTCTTCCCAGGCAATGACGAAGCATTATGGACTCCACATATAAATAATCTAAGGAAAAAACTGGCTGTCTTCATTTGTCTTCTACGTCGCTTCTACTTCTTTCCAAAGAAAAAAAAATCCAAATTATGTATGCGCGTCTCCTTTCCAAAATTTCTTACGGCATCTTGAATTGGAGCCAAACTTCTAAAGGTAACCTCATGATCATCTTCAGATTAGTAACCAAGGCGTATAAGATCATTTACAATCTCCCTATGTTAACTCCAACGAGCGAAGTTTACAAAACAGCCAGCCCAAGAATTGAATTTGCAAGGCATGATTTCCATGGAAAGAGCTAAATTCATACATAAGAATTTACACCGTAATGAGTACACCACTGTGAAATTAGATAGAATTGAGGGGAATACACTTACAGAATGAGAAACATGAATAATATAGCTATAGCATTTGCCAGAACTGATCGGCTAAAAGAAGACCCCTTTAACAAAGCAGCCAGCATTTTCAATGCACTACCAGACAAAATTAAAAACATAGCGAACCCAACTTCCTTTAAAACGACACTAAAAAAATATCTCCTTCAGGACCAACATTCGAAGTAAGTTACAAGTACAATCAGCTCCACTAAACTCAAAACCAAACATGTAATCAACAGGAAAAAATTCATAAACATATAGTCTGAACTATTAATCTAACTGAAAGGGCACTAAAATTTACAGATTTGGTACTATCCCTTATACCGATTCTTATCGTCTGGGAAGTACTATGTCCTAAAATTTTAAATACGGAGAACTACTAAATTTTGATGGAGAGAATGATTGAAGGAAACGGAAGTGGTTTTAATCGGTAGAAATCCGGCATGCCGAGAGGCAGGAGCTGATCTGTATCTTTTGAAGATTTCCACCTCCCAACATTGAAAAAAAAATATGCTTGAGATATATAATCCAGAACATTCGAATCTTCGAATTTTTTAAATTTACGCGAGGTGATCAAAGTTTTAATATGCCGATAATGATACAAACTTAGTATTCAAAACTCATCTGCTTGTACAGTAACGGTGAGAAACAGTGTAAAATGGGATTTAAATTTTATGTCCAAGCATAAAACAGAACGCTTCGCCGGATAAAATTATAGTGAAATATCTAAACGACAATTTTTTTTCATTAGCTCATTTAACACGTCTTCTGTAAATGGAGGGAGATCTCTATGAATATTTAGAAGTGCCAATCCATTTAGCCGTTCATTACTGGTGGAATTTCGCAAGTATGTTTTTAGTCGTCGTAA
Organism: Oxycera nigricornis; assembly: GCA_963942545.1. Classification (NCBI taxonomy): domain Eukaryota; kingdom Metazoa; phylum Arthropoda; class Insecta; order Diptera; family Stratiomyidae; genus Oxycera; species Oxycera nigricornis. The sequence goes on from OZ012662.1 coordinate 12,973,437, forward strand.
TGTTGAAAATGATCTTTCGTTTGTAAACGTAGATACTGAGAGAACAGCCAATATTTTTAGCGATTTCGATATATTCGGCATAATGTTTGAATTACACATGCTTAACCCATCTATCGCCGTTTTTGGGCGGTTTACTATTTCAAGATGCCCTATCTTTCTGTACCACAGAGTCAACTCAGCATTCAATTCTTCTTCAAGGGGGGGTTTGAACCCGTAAACCCCCCCCCCCTTGGGTACGCCACTGCAAATACATTAAAAATCAGTGAAGGAATTGTAAAGTGTAGGAGAATCGTTTTGTTGTTTCACATGAAGGGATTTCACCCTATGATCCTTTTTTGACACGTTATGCTTTAAAATGAAAACCAGCATCCTACCACTGGAGGTTGGAGTACCAAATTATCTTGAGTGGTTCGAAAATCTTATGGGATGACAGCAAGGCACATCTGTTACTCTGCTGAGCTTTGAACCATGGGAGGCAGGTGTAAGTCCATCATGTCGCGCGATCTTCGGAACTATGTCGAATTTGACACTGATCAAGATATCGCTACCCACAATAGGCAGTAAGCGCACCACCAAGTTTCGCCCTCTGAAGCATCTTTACACTAGTTTGGGGCAAGGACTTCTCCAAATCAACAAAAAAAATGAATCCCCTTTTGAACTACCACCTAATTTCCTCCAAATTTGATTGTCTTTCAAAGAGTGTGCGATTTTCAGAAGTGTGTGTTGAAGTACTTTATTCATCTTCCGCTTCCGCCGTTGCGCTTTCAGCACAATCCACTCGAAATTTAACGAGTTGTTTTTCTATATGTGAGGATGTGGTTCCAATACCACGTCCTGACAAGATAAATTTTAGAATTGCAGTTGGCACATCGATAAAAATTTTCAGCGTAGGTGCTGACAGCATTTGAAGTTATCAATTTGATTAAAGGTGCGTCAGTCAGGTGACTCCTGTCTTATTTATGAATGCTGTGAGGTGAACAGATTGCATATTCTGCAGGCATATCCTTGTTTATTGTTAAATACTAATGAACAGAAATTCCAATTACACAGTAGTAATAAATATGTTAGGCTTATGAATGTGCGGTTTACACTGTTTTAAAAATACAGTGAGTGCTGCGAATAATTATACACTCAAATATATTTTTCGAATTTTTTTAAAGCATTTCTAGGAAATGAATTTTTTGTCTGAACATGTTATTTTGGGATTCCCAGGAAATCTTTTCATTCATCTACCTTTCCCTTTCTTTCAATCACGCTAAGTACAAGGTAAAAATCTCAAAAGTGTTCTGTTTCGGCTGTGAATAATTATAAACTCAGTTGTTGTTCTAAGTTTGCCAAAAGTGTTTCTAACGTGGATGTGAGTGTTTATGTAGCATTTTAACACTGTGAAGCCGTGCAAGTGTTTTTTTTTTGAGTTTTTAAATTTTTTCGATCTCTAGAATGTCCCGTGGGAAAAAAAGTAAGTGATGTTAAAAAACATAGAATTATTGATTTACGAGAAAGGTAGCGAGTAAAATTAAAAGATCGCAAAGTATAGTTAAAAATTTGTTGAAGCTTGAAATCGAGAATTATGAGAAAAGGAAGTCATCTGGACGTCCTCCAAAATATTCGCCTAGAGTGAAACGCGCAGTTTTAAGAGAACTATCGAACGTAAGAGCTTCATCATCGAAGATTGTTAGCCGATTAAACTTGCAATGTAATCCGAACTTAGTTAGAAAATGGGCTGCATCTTCCAAAAAATTTAAATACCGCAATCGTTTGCAAAAACCCAAATTGACGAAACGTCACATCGAAGCTTATCTGAAATTCGCCGAAAATTTCATCTAAAAAGGAACCATTTGGGATCATGTGATCTTCAGCGACTAGAAGAAGTTATATCTCGATCGACCAGATGGATTTAACTACGGCTGGCACGATTTACGAAAGGATAGAAGAATCATGCCAAGAAGAACATCCTGTCGGATATCAGGAGTTACTAGAGGATCATTTACTGCCTTTTGTGACGCTAGCGGAAGACGAAAACATTATTTTTCAGCAGGATAATGCACCCATCCATAAGCTGTCTCCACAAAAAAGTGGTTTCAGGATTATGGAATCCAATTATTACCATCGTCAGCGTTAAGTCCCGACCTGAACCCCCAATTTATGGGGCATCTTAGCGAGGAAAGGCTACGACCAGGAGAAGTCATCCATTGCAAATGTAGCAGAGCTGAAGGAAAGAATAATAGTAGCCTGAAGCGAGTTATCAGATAGCATATTTAATAGTCTTGTTTATAGCGTTTGTTAGATGTAATCAAAAATAAGGGCAAATGGACTAAGTATTAAACGAAAAACTTAACAAACATTACACTAAATTTATACTTTTCCACAGATTTTACAGCGAGTTTTAACGTTGTTTTTTATTTCATTTTATTTTCGAAAGAAATATAACCAACCTTTCATCCCTACTGCATTTCCTTAAAGGCATATTATCCAATAAAAGTTATTTGAAGAAAGGGTTCACTTAGCCCACGACAGGCCCACATGAAGATTGGGACGGCACTAGATCCTGGCTGCTGAATGATAAGAACCATTTGGATTCTCCTATGAAGCTGGCTATGCAGCTAAAATGAAAATAAGCTACTTCCGTTCGGTTATCCAGAAAGAGTGAGCCTAGAGTTTGCATGCGTCTTCTTGATAGTGCTGGGCTTTCGCACAGAAAATGATGGACCGTTTCTTCCTCTTCTTCCGATCTGTAGCTTTGGCAAAAATCGTTGAAGGTAACGCTAAGCCGTTCTGCTTATGTGCCTATTAGATAGTGCCCGCTCAGTACAGATATTGTGAGACTAATTGTTTTATCATGTTAAGGAATTGCTTGGTGCGTTTGAGGCTTAGTGTGAGCCAAGTTTGCCTGGTTGTTCTACAGGTTTCTTCCAGCAGTCATATTTTATTTACAGTTTCTGTGATATGCTGCTTGAATCCTAGCTTAAAGGAAGCTAGAGGATGGTCGACCTGGGGTGTTAGTGTATAATTCTGATGTTCAGTGCCAGCTCTCGCTAGGGCAACTGCTTCGTAATTTTCAACTACGTTACCCAGAAGAGGATCACTTCACAATGAAGCGACATCTCGTTCAGTTGTGCATGACATTCCTTTAAAATTTTGGATGAGGTGTACACAGGCCGATATTGATTAGATAGCAGATTAACTGTCAAAAAAGATTTTTAAATTTCTTTCAGGAGTTTTCTGGTTTCAGTAGGCAATAGGCCTTGTATGTAACAATGACCTCTACCTGGAAGACTCTGCAGTGGTTCCGAAGATAATTTCAGGCCTACCTAATCTGAGAAAACACCACAGCCAAGCTTTCCCTCCAATTTTCATCAAGCAATGTAGATGACGACCGATTCCTGTACATCACTCGCTTTCTTTGGCGCAGTCATCCCTGATTGGAATGACTGGGTCAAAGAAAGGACTTGAAACCATAGTGGAAGCAGGAAATCAGAGAAGCAAGGTCTTATTTCTCTGACGTTGGTACATCCTTCCGTAGTATGGTGGAGTGGCTAAAATTCCCATAATGCAATAAAGGTTTTTGCAGAGGTTTCAGTCGAATCGCAGAGCACTTGGTCTGGAGGACATTTTCATTTTAACGCCTTACTTCCCAATGTTTCCACATGGCTCCACCTTATTCGGGGAATCCCAAACGGCATCGGAAAACTGGAAACAATTTTATTTGTATTTCAGATGAAAGGTGGCGGGGTTTTTACCTGCTTTGGTGTAAAATGTATCCATTCAAGTGATAGGTTGGTTGGTAGTGTCATGGTATACGAAGAAGAAGGACTAAATTACTTCACAATACCTTGTATTCTGTATACCATGTTATAACTTCAAATCCTTAAAACGTGTACTCAATTTTTTTTTAGGAAAATAGATGAAAATGAATTTGTGGGAATACCATGATTGAGAACATGGTACCAAACCAAACAAACCTTTATTCAATGCAAATTGCTGGTCGCTCAATAAACACATCATTTGAGGAAATGGAGACATTCATCGTCATAAATTTATTATTGGGCATTATAAAACTTCCTAGCTATAGATTATACTGGGCTGAGGCAACAAATATTACAACAATTTCCTCAATAATGTGTCGAAATAGATTCCAATTAATATAATAATAATAATATAATAATAATTAAGAGATTTCTACATTTAAACGACAATAGCCAGATACAAGCTCCTAATCTCCGACATAATATGTTACAAATCAAACCTGAATGCAATGTCATTGACGAAATGATTGTCCCATTCAAGGGAAGAACTAACCTTAAACAATACATGAAAAATAAACCACATAAGGCTCAGGCTCCACGTCCGATTCCAAATCGGTTTCGGTTTGTTTGTTTTTAAGAATGAACGTCATTGCGGCGCGACCTTTTCTTATTTTGCATGTTATCTATATGAGAACCGGGCGACCCTGCGTCCACCTCCGATTCGATCAAGAACGCCGGTTCTACGACCCGTCTGGTTCAGGCCCGGGCTCCACGTCCGATTCCAAATCTGAAATAAGAACCTGCGAGGCCCTTGAATCAGATTGTTTGTTTAGTGTTCATTCTCGTGTCGGTGCTCATCGTGAAAACATCTGTCTTGTTTTATTGATAGTGTCAGTGCTAAAATCCTAAAATGGATGAATTGCGGCTTTTGTATGAATTGCTATGTTTAATTCGGAACAGAATAACAAAACAGGACACCGATATGAGGCTTGCCATCAGTTTTCTCCGTTCACTGCCTTTTAACGAATGACCACAACGCATGCGCATACAGAAAATCGGCTTCTGAAAACCGGCCGTGGAGCCGGGTTCTATCCGATCTTATGGCGAAAGCGAAAGAAAAGGCCGCGCCGCTATGACGTTCATTCTTAAAAACAAACAAACCGAAACCGATTTGGAATCGGACGTGGAGCCTGAGCCTAAGAGTGACGCGGGTCGACGTTCCGATTCATAATCAGAGCGAAGGCGCTTCCTTCTCGCTCATTTACACGCTTTCGCCATAAGATCGGATGGCACACGGCTCCACGGCCGGTTTTCAGAAACCGATTTTCTGTATGCCCATGCGTTGTGGTCATTCGTTAAAAGGCAGTGAACGGAGAAGACCATGAAGCAAGTGATAACGGCAGTGCCTTGAACGTTCTTATTTCAGATTTGGAATCGGACGTGGACGCTGACGCCCGTCGTTCTTATTGTTTACGCACTCCCAAATAATAATCGGTTTAGAATCGGACGTGGAGCCCGGGCCTAAGTGAGGCATAATAATTTTCGCTCGAGCTAGAAATAGTGGGATTATCTACGATTTTGAGATTTACTTAGGCAAGGATACGAACACACACAAAACTGAGTGGTGATATCGTGGTTCGCCTTGTAGAACATCTTCCGAAAAATTGTAACCACAAAATATGTTGTGATAATTGGTTCACATCGTATGCTCTAATCAGCAGATTAAAATCAATGGGATTGCAGGCAATTGGTACCGTTCGAACCAACCGTATTCGAGGACGTACATTTCGGAGTGATGCTGCAATGAAATCTGAAGGCTGAAGTAACCCTTCATGCGTACCGGATTGTTTACCCACTACCGATCACCGTTCAATTTGTTATGTTACGAAGCAGTGTTGGCCATACTTTTTAATTCAATACAAGAGTAATTTCAACAAAATAATTGGCAGTTTTTGGAGTCTCTTGAAGCGACTCGGATACGCAAATTAGGAACAAATTAATCATTATCAATGTCACTTTACTTCAAATTTAGCATTAGCCTACAATAGAGATTGCATTCAGTTATCTCGGACCAATGACTGCGTCCTCCACTTCACATTTGCTAGCAACGATTTCTTGTTAGTGTACGATGAGTCCTTTGAACATCAAATGCTAGGTGTTTTATGGTGCACTTCGGAGTTCTACCCACATGAGAATAAATTAACCAATTATTACAAAATGCAAACCCTAGAAAATGTCGCATAAATCTATAATATAGCATATGAGCCAAGAACTGTGTCTGTGGAATCAAGCTTCTTAATTTGTGGAAGCCTATCCAGATTTCTTTCGCGTCCTTATGGTATTGTACCAAAATTTAAGGCTAATCTTCCACCAGACGAAAATAAATAATGCTTGCAAACTTCAGCCGTGCATAGTTCGAATGCGAATAAATTGTTCGGCGTTCTATGATAATTCAAGGAGTTGAAAGATTGCAACAAAGACGCCATCCAGTTGATGGTGTTTGTTATCGGTTGCTTCTTCAAGTTTATCGCATTGGGGGCACATTTTCTTGACGTCGTCTGTGAAAGTCGTAGCCATCCCAGCTGATAACATCTCTGTTCCAGTAAACATCGGCGAAACTCACTGCCCTTTCCGAACCTTTCTGCATTTGCTTCCCAACAATTTCAGTCAGACATCAAAAGTGGAGTAATCAGCATAATCCCAGTTCCTTCCTAGTGAGCATTGCCTGAGAGTGTCTGCTGCCGGAGGAAGAATGCAGAACCTAATGAGCATATGCGCCGTCTAGGATGCAACAGACAGGAGGGTTTCAAGGAAGCACGGCGTGCTTGTCTGCGAACAGCAATCCACGGTTGGATTCCCACAAAAGATTGGCGAAAATATTTGGATTTCGCAGAACTCAGGCACGCAGCGGAACAAAGCCAACCACCACCATCAATCGATACCGCCTCCTCCTCTTCCTCCGTCGCGTTGACGGAAGTGCTTCTGTGGGAAAACAATGCAATTCGAAAGGGAAAACGGCGATGCGAAAAGAAGTGATTGGGACACAACAAACAGTCCGCTCGGCACACAAGGGTGTCAAATGGCACGTAAACGAACGTGCAGTTAATTAAGGTTCGCTGGGAGCGGGTGGGCTGCAGCCGCCCCAGCCCTGGCCGTGCGCCTCGCGCGGCAGGAACCACTTCAGCCCAGTGCCATCGAGAACGGTTGACAAGCACCGCAAGCCCGTGTCGAGCTGCAAGGGTCGTTGACAGTCACGGCTCGGGGGCGCGGCCGTGGGGGACCCTTACTCCTGGGCACTCCAGCGCACGCTTCCCGCGCCAGTGGCCCTGCCGCGCTCCCCACAACACTTGGTCCATCGCGTGCGAAGACAGATTTTTCGGGTTCCACAGGACGGGGCGTAGTTGTGTCCCATTTTTCAAGGAGTCTCGCAAGTGGCACATGGCCACCCGCAGGACAAAGAACTCGGGTTTCCCGAGACGCTGCGACCTCTCCGTTGTCCCCAGCTGTGCACGGGGCCTGCTTCTCCCGTTCAGCTGTGGTCGCGGAAACAAAGCCCATTCGCTGACAGTTCCAGGTGCGGCCAGTTCCGCCACCTTCCGCAGCACCCTCGCGGGACGGGGAAGCACCCGCAGGCACGAGTGACAGATGGGTCCTTTGGTCCGCGTCTAGCATCCTGCGCTCGGATCCGCCTGCACCAGGACCCGTCGTCGTCCGAGCAGGATTCGGAACTTACCACATATTTCCGCCGCTTGCGCTGAAAGGTCGCAGCTGGGGTGTCTCCTGGAGGCACAAATCCCAGAACTTTGCGGGCTCGGCCGCGCTCCTGCAACTCGCCGAGCGCACTCGCACGCCTGCAACAAAAGGATCCCGAGCACAAAACCTGCACGACACCTTTTCCGCACTGCCGCGCATCAGAACGCCATCCCGAACGGCCACAGGACTCGCCTGTTCGCTGCTCCGTTTTTCCTCTCCACGCACAGAATTCAACGCCGCGGAGTTTGCCCGACACACAAAGCGATTCTTGCGGGCGAAGTTCTTCAATTGAAACTGCCAAGTGCGCCAATGTCGAGTCGATCGCGCCCGTAAAAGATTGCCACAGAACGCCGCCACACCGTGAACAGTTCGAGCAGTTCCCTTTCAGCGAGAATTCTCACAGCGATCGCAGCAAAACACAACTCGCACCCGTCGTCGTCGACGCCATTTTCGAATTGAAGTCTTCGGCGCTAGCTCTGGAATCGTTTGTCTCGCTCTTGCGTGTGCCGCGCGCATGCGGTTGTTGAATAAACAAAACAAATCTCAATCAGCTGTGTTAGTTGACAATTCCAAGATGTTTTTGTGTGGAAATTTCATTTAATTCATTTTGTTCAGTTCTGTTTCCGTCGTTAATAGATGGAAATCTGCTGCTTTCGGTATATATTTATATCATATTCATACAAAGAATTTTCTGTTTCTGACACGTAAACACTTTGAACGCTCTCGGGTTGAACCGCGTTCCTAAAAAGTGTCTACGGTTGAACCGCATGTCACTCCTGGAAAGCGTCTCGGGTTGAAAACCTTTAATCAGGATTCACCGCATGCCGTTCCAGGTGAATCACTTTCCAGGCACTCAGTTGTTCAGGCTTTCAGTTCATAATTCATCAATATATCGTGGACCCGAACCACAATACTTTCAAATATGCGACAATGGCTCACTACGAATTACTTACTATAAATCAAAGAATGTCGCTAAATACTGCTAAAAGTGACATTTTATTCGCAATAATAAGTAATCAACGATATCATTCGCTACCGCATTTGAAATAATTCCTCGCAAAAAACAACAAATTTGAATTTATTTATCAGTACTCGAAACGACATCTAGAGCACCAACTAAATGCCGTGCTGCCATACTTGATTTCAATTTTAACGGAAATACAGACCTTTGAAACGTTGGAGTTAGAATTTCCAAATTAGGAATAATTGCAACGAGACTTTCTAAATTGGCGTAACAGCGCTTGTAGGCTATAAAAAAGATAGCACAAAAAATATTCAACGTAGAAATGAAGGGAAATCTTAACTATTAATCAGATCACGCTTACAAACTGAATATATTCCATTTACGAATATTAAAAAAATGGTAAATGCCTTGTAATAATGAAAATCAACAGCCCAATATTTAAAAAGCCTAATAACCAATTCAAGGCTCATATTAAATGACAGAGGATCACAATTTACCTAAGTTGCCTTAAGTATCAAGAATTGACTGTGTTTTTAGAGATATGGAACATCTAATAGGGATATCTGGCATTGTAGCTGTCATTTTGACATTATGTTTCATTTACTTTGACAAATTACCTTGTAAAGACTTACACCCGATTAACGTCTCGATATAGTTGAAATTTATTTCGGAAATTCGTGTTCTGTACGCAAAACTTATAGATATGTGTATATTTGCACGATTTCTGCCGCAGCTACAGATCAGAAGACGAGGAAGAAACAATCCAACACTTTCTGTGTGAATGCCCAGCACTATCCAGGAAACGCATGTAAACTTTAGCCTGACCTTTCCTGGACAGTCTCATTGAAGTAGCCAGTTTAAATATTAGCTGCATACCGGAATCTAAATGAATCATTCATCTCACAGATTTTAGTGCCGTATTCTATCTCTTTGTGGTATCACAATGGGTCCATCTTGGCGTAAGTTAGCCGCCCTTTGACAAAGGGGGCTGCCACTACAACCAACCAACCAACTACTTTATTGGATAACGTTCATCCAATACGAGCTTGTATAGTGCGTACCGAGGTAGCTATCGCTGCTGTAGAGCATAGTGTGACTGAGAATCCAATTTTATCGCCGTTCTCAACAACTTTGCTTACGTCCTTCCTCTACATGGAAAATTTTGAGGAAATTTTTTGGACTAAAGCCCTATAAGATCCAACTAGTACAGTAATTGAAGCCATTAGAGTATCTCTTGCGTCGTACGTTCAGTGAATGGGCTGTAAATAAGTTGGAAGCTGCACCGCATTTCATTCTCAAATCATTTTAAGCGTTATTGGCGAAAAAGTGGTACAAAATTGGACCAACAGGATGATCTTTCTAAGACGCAGTCGTGGTGGTCATATGCCAGTAATTATTTTGAAATGCTAAATGTCATAAAATTTGCGAGTTAATAAAGGCCAAAAATTGGCCATTTTAATTATTTATCTGTGTTATTTCTTCGAAAAGTTACATGCCTCCAAAAAACACTCACTCACTTTTTCACGCTAATTTTCACCACGTAGATAGACAGCCCCGATTCAAATGAGAATTGATGAGCCTTACGCGCTCAAATCACGCGATCACGTAAGCTAGTGCTTCAATGAAGCTCACCAGGCGCAGAATTCGCTGACTGGGTTCACCTTTCCATGGTCTAGTGGTCATGGAAATGTGAACCTAGTCCTGATGAGTTTCATTGAAGTTTGTCGTCCTAGCAGGAATGACATGACCACGATATTTTCTTGTCTCGCTCGTTACTTTCGGGGTATACTTTTTATATAAAGTAGTTTTGGGCCTCAGAGTAAAATGCAGGTCTTGATTGCGATCTTCTCTCGGTATGCAAGCGGAAGGTTCTTTATTGAAAAAAGTAGAATAGGAAGTTTAGCCTAGAACTTATATTAATTGAATTTGGATTTGAGTTGATTTTGTCGGTAGTTTTGTAAACGACAAAGATAACTGAATATCAAGATATAAAATATGGGCCAAAGCTAGAAAGGTAGAGATCATACCCACGAAATTACACACTGAACTGAGCTGTTCTGCCAAAAGCCATCGCACCTCTTGTTAAATACAGACCAAACACGATTTTTCAACCTCATTTAAATTATTTGTTGCCCCATCTCCAGGTCTGAATGCCCGTTCAAATCAATGGGACAAAAATTTCATTCTCTTCGAAGTTTCATTGCGATATCGATTGCTATATTCTCAAAACCATTGCAATGGCACCCAACGTGGGGTCTGAGTCATGAAGAAATATTGACTTTCGTGTTCATATGTTGCGGTACATTTATCAAAACATCAACGGATCCTTGTCAACTTTCGCTCGCCTTTATGCCTCGTAATTTTGTTGATTATAATTTTGTATTAGTGACCAAACTTTCGAATTAGGCTTTTCTAGATTTGTTTCGGTTCTAGCCTTAAATCTTGATCACATGAGTTAACCGTGCCCGAAACAGCGTCCTTCAGTCTTGTGGTCAGTGTTATGTGTAGGGATAGACGATTCAGCCTTTTTCTTGGCCCAACACTCGTATATGAGGTGCTTCTGCCGATAATCAGTTAAAAAAAACTAATACCACAGTGAAATAAAAAGCGTATAAAATATTTCTTATTTTTTGTTTAATTAATACTGCATCAATTTTGTACATCAAGCTGATTTTTTACTGGCTACCAAGTAACCACAACAACATCTTTATTTCAAACAATTTTTGTATTATTAATATTATTAACAGTTTAAACGAAACAATACTTTCAAATAACATCAATTCCACATCTAAATCGTTGCCACTGATGGCGTTGGAGGGGGTGGTGTGGGTTGTGCTGAAAATCCTATATCGAATTGTATCAGAAATATCAAATAGGTTGCTGTGGCCGACAACAACGATACTATCATACCGCGATCCATCACAAAGAGTCCAGTTGCATTCAGTTTGACCTCTTTGAAAATAAGCTGATACGTATAGAGTTCGATCTGAAATGAAACAAATACGAAATATATGTGAATTTATTTATTTTCGAATAAATCCTCAGCAAAAATTTCAATAATTGTCAAAATAAGCCAAGATGTGTTTGATGTTTTTTTTGAAGAGCAATTGGTAACGGGCACTCAGTCTGCAAGGCCTGAAATTTGAATTGAATTTGATGCTAGTCTAGATTCATGCTATCCTTCGAATAAGCTCTGATGTGGATTTCTTTTGTATGCTACATTGGGCCATCAATTTCAAAGTTTTTTTTATAATATGAATCATTTCGTTTTTCCTTTGCCTCACGTTGGTTGGTTGTGGTAGCAGCCCTCTTATCAAAGACGACCCACTCAGACCAAGGTAGAAGGGAGCCCGTTGTGATACCACAAAAAATTGGGACGGCACTAAAACCCTAGCTCTAGGATGCTGAGAACCATTTGGTAGTAGCAGGTAGTTAGTAGCACTCTTATGTTAGCCATTATCATGAGGCTATCCAGAAAAGGAAGTTCCAGGATCGTCAACCTTCTTTTGGAAAGTGGCAGGCATTCGCACTGAAAATGCTGCACTGCTTCCTCCTCTTTTTGTGATCTGCAGCTGCGGCAGGTGTCTGCCTATTAGATTGCACTACGTGAAGCTATGGTTAGGTTAGGTTATGAGAGCACTAAGCCTAAACGACTTCCGCTTCACTAAGACCATCTATGGTCCATTGTGCCCTGTAGACGTGGAAACCTTCTGATTTATTCAATGAACTATTCAGATTTCTTAAGGAAATCCAGGAGGTCTATTTTAATGTAGCTCTGGTCACTCAGGTCCCTGGAAAAGAATGCTCCTAAGTGCTTATGCCTCCTTGCAGCTAGAGCCAGACATTTGCACAAAAGATACTCTACTGACACTGTCTCCTCTTCGTCGCCACAGCTCCAACATAGGTCGTTAGCTGGGAGCCCGATTCTCCTTGCGTGTTCACCAAGATCCACATGGTCCATGAGTGAAGCCACAAGACTCCTCGTTGGAGTTCTGTCCAGAGCTAACAGACTAAGAATACGTTTCAAGTCGTGTTTGGGCCACAGAAGCCTAGCAGTGCTACATGTGCTCAAATTTCTCCATTACCTAAATGGTAGTTCGTTGGCTGATATTTTTATATCCTGCCTCATTATCCGCATCGAGACTCCCATTCTCACTATAGTTATAGTGTAACTTATTTTCTCAGGACTCATATTGAGGAGTTGCTTAGTTCGTTTGGAGCTCATTTCAATCCAAGTCTGCCTGATTATTCTATAGGTTTTCTCCAGTAGCCAGACTCTGTTTGCACCCTTTATGTAATAATGCTTGAAACTCAGCTCCAAAGAAGCTAGACGATGGTTGACCTGAAGGGTCAGTGTGTACTTCTGTAACAGAGTCCCAACATTTACTAAGGCATCTGCTTCGCTATTGCTGATAATAGGTCTGACCACAATTGACGTCCGAGCCCACAAATCGACCTGGGATGGTACGCACCCTCTCATTGACAGCTATGCTAAATTTGACATACGTTCCGTCAAAGTGTGGAACGTTTCGTTAGAGCTCACGTCGAAGTTGATATCTTCGTTAAGCTTGAGTTTCTCGGGTATGGACCCGAGGAACTTTAGCTGACGTGCTGAAAGTGAGGTTAGTGTTCACTCGAAGTGGGAAGAAAGTGAGTTTTAAATATGGAGGACTGTGAACTGTAACTTAAGAAATTTTATGAATTCGGTGGGTTAATGAATGCAGTGAGTAAAGTCAATCGAAGACAAAAATCGTGCAGTGTCCAAACAATCTTTCACGATCGAAATATTATCAAACTAGGTTTCTACAAATGTGGGACAACCAGCTTTTCGAACTAAAATTTTATGAATTGCAACGGTGGCTGTCACCGATGACAACTCATTTCATATCCAAGACACACGTCATATCAAAGACACTTTATGCGTTATTATAGTTGAGCTTATGTTTGATCAAGTTTTGACCATATTTTCACAGCTACTACCGCAAGTCAATTTGACGAGCTCGACTTGCGGGCTCGGACGTCAATTGTGGTCAGACCTAATGTGTCACTATGCCCTGGTACTCAATACAGGATCACTTCAGAATAAAGGGACATCTCATTTAATTGTGTGCAACATTCCATAACTATTTTGGATGAGATGAACACTTTGGATAGTGATTGGAAAGCAGCCTGGCTATAAGAGAAAATGTTTGAATTTCTGAAGAAATTGTTTGATTTTTTATCCATTTCTGCTGCCTTATATATTGCCATGTCCTTAGCTTCAAAAACGCTTCAGGTGTCAGAGAATCGGGAGAACAGTTTTAAGCCAAGCTGTTCATCGCAGTCAATCCTTCCATTCGTTTTTGATTCATCTGTGTACATATCGATCGATTCACCCTATGCTCATTCCAATCCTCCTTGCTTGGGATGACTGACTTGAATTTGTGGTGGAAGCAGGGAGTCGAAGAAACAAAGTTTACATTCTGTTTTGATGGCCCAGCCCTCCGTAAAATGATGAGGTGACCATTGTATCTCTCACCCCAAAACTGTAAAGGTTTCTGTCGAATTGTAGAGCATTCATCCTGCTGTCTCGTAAGTAGTGCGGAAGGAAGTCAATTTAGTAGCATATATCGAATTTTGCTGGGGTGGTTCGTAGGGACCCAGTGATTGCAATGCCTGGGTATCTTCTCACCTTGTTTATCTGATAGACAGCTTTTCAATGGCTGACCACCAAATGATTTAATCACAAAAAACAATTGATTCTACTACTGCTGCATAAGTCTTTGATACGATTTTGAGTTTGAGTACCCATATTTTACCTCAATGATCGTTTACCACGGGAATTTTAAGTCTAAAATTAGATCCAAGAATTTGACTTTATGAGTCAGATTTCCGGTTACGTCTTCCAATTTTACCAGGATGAACTGCGTCCGTCTTCTGTAGGTTCAGCCTTGGTCCACTGCCTTTACTCCAGCTGAAGACAATCTCTACAGCAAAGTTTAATCTCTCAGATAGTGTGTTGACAAATTTTTCTGATACGGCTATTGCAAAGTCAATGGCAGCCAGTCACTTCTATAGTTGATAGGTCTTGTCTATCATTTAGTGTCAAAGAAGATGTGATAATACACCACCTTGTGGGATCACTTCTTCTCATACAGCTGTTTCCTAGCGAGGAATTGATGGTCCTGTCGCTTAGAAGTTGTCTGACATTTGTCCCCTTTTTGATCTCAACTGATGAAATGTCGTCCATGCCAGACGATTTGAAGGGCTCAAATAATTTGAAAGACTGGATTAGGACTCCAATACGTGTTTTTCACTGAACCTACGAATGGATGCGAGCTCATTAAAATTTTGTATAAACGGCTGACATCGTTGAAGTTTTCTATTTCGTCACAGAAGTTTTTCCACGAGGTGCATTTGTAGAGGGTGTTTTTTAAGAGACAAAGAAATTTCGATAGGGATATCTGTCATTTTAGCTGTCAAATTTTGCTGTTATTTTGACAATATGTTTATTATATTTTTTATTTTATTACCGTGCAAATACCAACACCCGAACTACGTTTCGGAATAGTGGAAATTTATTTGCGAAATTCGTGATCTGTGGCTCCGACAGGATGACGCAAGACGTCATACAGCCCGTGAAATGATAAATTTATTGCGTTGAACAAACGAACGAATCATCTCAAGAAATTGACTTGTGAACTGCCCGCCCAGATCATGTGGTTTGAATCCATTGAACTACTTTTTGTAGAGTTATATCAAGTAACATGCCTATGCTGATAAACAAGCATCTATTGACAACTTGGAAGCTAACATTTGACGCGTTGTTGGTGAAATAAGACCGGCGTTGCCGGAAAAAGTGATGCAAAGTTGGACCGGCAGAATAGGTCTGACTACAATTGACGTACGAGCCCGGACGTCGAGCTCGTTAAGTTGACTTACGGTAGGCTAAGTAGCTGCCATACCGCATAAAGTGTCTTTGATATGGCGGGTGTCTTGGATATGAAATGAGTTGTCACCAGTGACAGCTGCCGTTGCAATTCAAAAAATTTAATTCGAAAAGTTGATTGTCCCGCATATGTAGACACCTCCACTCACTTCATTCATTAATCCACCGAATTCATAACATTTCCTAAGTCACAGTTCATAGATCTTCATATTTAAAACTGACTTTCTTCTTACTTCGAGTGAACACTAACCTCACTTTCGGTACGTCAGCTAAAGTTCCTCGGGTCCGGGCCCGAGAAACTTAAGCTTAACGAAACGTTTCACACTTTGACGAAACGTATGTCGAATTGATTATACCTGGATGTGAGAGGATGCGTACCATCCCAGGCCGACGTCCGGGCTCGGACGTCAATTGTAGTCAGACCTATAGGCTTTCCTAAGACGCAGTTGCGGTGGTCATATGCCAGAAATTATTTTGAAACAGTAAATTTCATAAAATATGAAAGTTAGTAAAACCAAAAGATTGGCCATATTAATAACTTAATAGTTCTATGCTTCTAAAAGAAACAACCTACCTATCCTGATGGAATTTTGCATGCCTTTAATTTCAATTTGCTCACTTACTTAATTTGTCAGGAGCCGTGACTGCGTAGTACATTGAACCGATGTCGAAGTTAACAATATTCAACTGGGTTATTTGACAAACAGTGGCGTCGGTAGTATCCAAAAGAGAACGAAAAGCGAAGGAAACCGTGGAAAAATGATATTTCAAAAATTTGTTTTCATATTTACCATACATTTTTGTGAATATTTTGAAAGAATTTTAACGTTAATTGCTAAAAAAAATTATTCAACGTACACTTCTGTCCAGGTACATGCTGCGATCTTTTAATTCAAACTGTAAGTACAAAGAGTTCCATGCACTTCGTATCGAATTTTCATTGACCAGTGACGCCCCATAAAAGAAAATAAACAGATCCATGGAGTTCCACGCTATGACTATAATCACTAAACCGGCATTGGCGTAGAGCTTTCCCTTTTGGAATGTATCCACAAGGAAAAAGCATTGAAATGCACCGCAAATGTTACTGAAAAACATCAGCGTCACAATTGGTATTATTTGCAGTTTTGTAATTTCACAGAACTTGGACACGAAATCAACAACTTTTGAATGAAGTTTGCTAACTTGATCCATGGCTTGACTTAGTTTGAAGTCCTGTGGTGAAATTCCACCCCAAGGACACTTGGCATGAGCACTTAAATCTTTTCTCTTGCACTTGAGCTTAACAAGCAATAAATTCAGTTTAGTGTTGACCAAATCGAATTGATATCAAAGGATCAGAGTGGAGATACTTAAAACGTTGACTAAAACGATCATGGTACCAGAAGACAGCGTCATGAAGAAAAATCCAAACATGATCAATAAATTCACTTGAGGGGTGGTAGAGTTGACGCCCAGGACGGCGATCGCGATTAGTTGGTTCACTGGCACAACTGTTTTTAGTAGTAGAGCAATCAGGAAGGTGTCCTGCCGTCTTCGACCACTATTTCCATCATCTTCTTGCTCCGACATGGCAACAATGTCGTTAACTAAATTCATTGTTTGATTTAGATTCGTAAGTCGAGGAAGAAACGTTACGAGAAGGATAACGTAGACCAGGATCCAATTGGTCCACATGACAAATTTGTTGATAGGGCTGAAAGGAAATGGAATTGTGCTCATTGTTGCATATATTGTCACGGGAAGAATAATTAAAGACGAGATATTGATGAACAGCGAATAGTACAGTCCAACTCGCGATTTTTCAAAACGGTTCGTGGCCGCATTGAATGTAAACGGAAACAACCCGAACACTTTGAGGAAACGATATTCGGTTAATAGAAGCACTCGTAATATACTCTTCGAGTCGATGGCCATCTTGAACTGAATTACCACGGCAATAGCTTAATGAACTTACATGCGTTAATATATAAAGCGTTCAAATGATATCAGCTATTATTAACTAATTAATTAAACACCAACCGCTTTTTTCCAATTAAGTTTGAAAAAATATTCATTTTCAATAATGCTGCTCAGGATATTCTATTAATTGAATGAACCGCTTGTATTCATCATTTATATATTACTGCAGCTTTTACTATGATTAAAAGCTGACGAGAAAAATTAATGTTACATTGCATAAGTAAATGGTTAGTGTAATGATTACATTATTGCTGCGCATAAGCCAGCAAATATATTTTTTTCTGGACGAATGTGTCGATATCGACCATTCACGAATTTTAGGAGCAGGAACCCTCCCTTTTCCACTTACATACACAAGTATTACAGAGGGCTCCTAACCCAAAATAAAGTCCTTTTTTCAGTTTGTCGATTCAACGACTTAGCCTTGCGCATACAAAATCTGATCTCTCTTTCAGAAGTCTGATTTTAGAATACATCCCTTAAAGGTATATAGAGAATTTTCAGAATAAAACAAGCCGCGAGGTACGACCCTTGAGTCCTACACGTTCAACTTCCCAGTAATATTTACGTAAATATTAAAAATATTAAACACAATAATTATTATGAAAATACTACTACTTTAAATACTAATGTACCCCTCATAACAGTTATTGGAATGACTTAATATGAATCATATCATCTACGGGAGCGTCCATAGATTACGTAAGGATTTTGATGGATGGGTTGTTGATTGAATAATCACGCGAATCAATCGGAAGGGGGGCAGGTTACAAAGCCTTTTCTACGTTATTTATTATTTTCATATCGATTCTTCAAGGACAAACGAGCGCTAGCAAAAATTAATTCAATTAATAAACTTTCATTGAGTTTACAAAAACATCTTTAAAACGTACGTACGTACGAATGTACCTACGTGTGTTCGCGGCCAGTTTTTCTACGAGCATAGCTCACGTAAACAAAGTCGTATCGACTTCGTGAAGGTGCCAATTGAAGCGTCTTTTCAATCTTAAGAGCTGATCAGTTTTTGGGACCCTTCGGTAAGGGGGATGGGGGTAGGTTATGTTGACCCTTTGAAGATCATTTCTGTCATGCGCTATATCCCACGAACTAAACATAGAATTTGCATCGTTTAGGTTCCAATCGACGCGTATTAACATTTGTATGATTCTATAAGTTTTTTATGAAAAAAATTATGGACCCAATTTTTAATTTATTAAAACAAAAAGTACAAAAATTAATGTTTTTTTCATAAACATTAAATTTTTAACTTAGTTTGCTAAACGACGTAATCAATGTTTATGAAATTTCTATACTCCAAACAGTTGTTGTAAAAACCCCAACAAAACTTTTTCTCATGATTATGGAAAAAATTAAATTAAAAATAAAACATCATTAAAAGTCATCATGACCTTCAAGGTCTTTTATGTCATTCATTATATCTTGCGAACCAAATAAAGTGTTTGCATCAATAAAGTGACAATCGACTTGTTTTAACATTCTCGTTATGTTTTTAAGCTTGTAACAAAATCTTTGGAGCCCTGGTTTAATTTAATAAAAAATATGTAAAAAAAAATTCATAAAAATTTATAATAAATAATTTTCAATCTGATTTGTACAACAAAGTAATGAATGTTTATAAAATTTATATATTCTTATCAGTTTTTGAAAAGAAACCAGCAAAACCTATTCCCATGAAAACAGAAAAACCTAAATAAAAAATTAAAAAATCATTCAGTCATATTCAATTATCTCCCTTACCTACGTAATCAGTGGACGCTCCCGTAGATGATACGATTAATATTAACTCATTACAATTACTGTTATGAGTACCTCTAATTATTATTATTTAAAGTAGTACTATTTTCATACTTATTCTTGTATTTAGTATTTTTAATATTTTTGTAGATATCACTGGGAAGTTGATCGTGTGGACCTCAAGGGTTTCACCTCATGGCTTGTTATTTTTCATTTGTTTTTTATTTATAATCATGGAAAAAGTTCTGCTGGTTTCTCTTCAAAAATTGATAAGAATTTATGAATTTTATGAAGATTAATTACTGTGTTGTGCAAATCAGGTTAAAACTTTATTTTTTATGGACAAAACCCTAATTTTTTGCATTTTCTTTTGTTAAATGAAAATCGGGTCAAAAATTTTTTTTATAAACTTGAAAACATAACAAAAATGTTAATACACGTGGTTTAACGCCTTAAGAATGCCAATATTATATTTGGCCCGTGAGATATAGTGAATGAAATAAATGACCTTGAAAATCATGATGACTTTTAATGTTTTTTTATTTTTAATTAAAGTTTTGCTGGTTTTTTCCAAAAACTGTCTGGAGTATATAAATTTTATAAACATTGATTACTGTATTTTGTAAATCAGGTTAAAAATTTATTGTTTATGAAAAAAATGGCTCCAATTTTTTTTTACAATTTGATAGAACCACACATATGTTAATACGCGTCGATTGACACCTTAACGATGCAAATCCTATGTTTGGCTCGCGAGATATAGCGCATGACAGAAATTACCTTCAAAGGGTCAAAATAACCAACCCCCATACCCCCCCCCCTACCTAAGGGTCACAAAAACTGATCAGCTCTTAAGATTGCAAAGACGCTTCGATTGAAACCTCAACGAAGTCGATACGACTTTGTTTACGGCAGTACGTACGTACGTACGTACATACACACCCACATACATCCCTCTTTCTAAAAACACTTTAAATGTACTCTATAGATCTCAAAACGTAAAGAAATGTTGAAAATTTCAATTTCGATTTCGAGGCTATTACAAGAACTTCACATATCCAGGGAAGTTAAAAATGGAAAGGATTTTTTTGTCGGTAATTCAAAGTATGCCTCAAATCGCATACAGTCGCATATATCTCGCGAACAAAATAAATTATTTGCATCATTAAAGTGTCAATCGACGTGTATTAACATTCTCGTTATGTTTTTAAGCCTATAACAAAATCTTTGAAGCCCTGTTTTAATTTAATAAAAAAAATTGCAAAAAATTAGGGTTTTTTATAAGAAATAAATTTTCAACCTGATTTTCACAACACAGTAATGAATGTTTATAAAATTTATATATTCTTTTTAGTTTTTGAAGAGAAACCAGCAAAAATTTTCCCATGATAACGAAAAAAACTAAATACAAAATAAAAAAGCATTCAAAATCATATTCAATTATCTCCCTCACCTACGTAATCAGTGGACGCTCCCGTAGATGATACGATTAATATTAACTCATTCCAATTACTGTTATGAGTACCTCTAATTATTATTATTTAAAGTCGTATTATTTTCATAATTATTCTTGTATTTAGTATTTTTAATATTTATGTAGATATTACTGGGAAGTTGATCGTGTGGACCTCAAGGGTCACACGTCATACACGTCGTTTGACACCTTAAGGATGCAAATATTATATTTGGTTCGTGAGATATAGTGATTGACAAAAATTACCTTCAAAATCTTGATAACTTTTAATAATTTTTTATTTTTAATTTAATTTTTTACTTTATTATGCCAGAAAAATTTTGCTGGTTTTCTTACAACAACTGTCTGGAGTATACAAATTTTATAAACATTGATTACTGTATTTTGCAAATCAGGTTAAAAATTTATAGTTTATAAAAAAACCTAATTATTTGCACTTTTTTTTATATTAAAATAGGTCGAAATTTGTGTGTTAAAAATTTGATAAAATCACACAAATGTTAATACGCGTCGATTGACACCTTAACGATGCAAATCCTATGTTTGTTTCGTGAGATATAGCGCATGACAGAAATGACCTTCAAAGGGTCAAAACAACCAACCCCCCCCCCCCACCGAAGGGTTCCAAAAACTAATCAACTCTTAAGATTGCCAAGACGCTTCAATAGAAAAACTGTCCACGAGCGTACGTACGTACACACACACACATATACTTTTTTAAAAACACTTTAAATATACTCTAAAGGCCATAAAACGTAAAGACATGTTGAAAATTTCAATTGCGATTTTCGGGTCGACTACAAGAACTTCTCATATACTGGGAAGGTGAACATGGAGAGGATTTTTCAAAGTATGCCTCAAATCGCATACAGTCGAAGACATTCTTCAAAATACAACACACTTACACTTCGTTTCAAATGGTCATTGCAGCGCATCATTTCAAATTCCTCATACAGAATATTCCAAGGATCCTGGATTGAAACCTCATTCACTAACGATGAGACGATCATCAATGCAAAAACATCTGAGAAATTCCAAATTGTTAAAAAGCCAAAAGCTACGTGCGCCATGAAATCGTCAGGTCTCATAAACGGCAGCAAGTGATAGCCCGAAAAAAGCGACAAAACATTGTTCGCAAACAGGAATGTAATAGCTCCCAGAATTTGAAATTCCAAAATTCGATTGGACCGTAGCAACTGCAAGTGTACGTCAGCACTCAAATCTGCCAATTCATCAATAGCTGCACTTCCTTCGTAGTTATAATCGGTAGGAGCTCGATTGAAAGTCCTTTTCCGAAGTATATGCACCACACGTTTGATCTGCAGTTTGGTCATTATTTTTTGTAGTTTATTGTTGATAGTGTTGTAGGACATCCAGAAGAACATGTTCCTCAAAATGAACGAGTTGGTTACAACGAAACTGCCGCTGTATACGAAAGCCATTACAAAACGCGACACAATATTCGAAACATCACTATTATGTGGAGATATCGTCACAAATACCATGGCGAGCTGGTTCATCGGTAGCAAAGTCTTGATTAAGATCAATCTAAATAAGAGACGATGCTTTGCTTTTACTTTCCATTCGATATTCAGACGTTCCACAATCTTCAACATTTTGTTGAACACGTCCAGGACTTGATTTTTTGTTGATAAACGCGAAACAATTGATGCCATGTAAATTATATAAAGGAGGATAAACTGCACCCACATAACTTGTGGCAAAATAGTACCCATGTCTTTTGGGAAACCCCGTAGAAGTTTCCACGTTGCTAAGGGCACTGCGATGGTGGCCATGCCATTCAAAACGATAGTGTACGCGGCAGCTAATTTCGAGGGTAGAAAACGTCCAGTGTGTCTGTCGAAAGTGTAAGGAGCAAAGCCCAACACTTTTGCGGAAAAATATACCGCTGTAAACGCAACCAACACGAGACGATTCAACTTTGGAAGCATTTATAATAATGTCCTGCAGAATGTCAGGAACAAAATCAACTACTGAACTGAAATACATCAGTAAAACATGAAATGAAAATTAATTAAGTAATAGGTAGAGGTAATTTGAACGAATATCACATTAATGGAACTATCTCTATTTGCTTATTTATTATTGATAGTGTAGTACACGTTCCTAGAAAACATCAGCCCACAAACTGTTTAGATCCCCGTAATAAGCTCCACCAACCGTTTAAGGTTAAAAATTGAATTTAGTTGGTACAATATTTGATCAAAAAATTGAATCTACATGCTAAACAATTTTAGTTTAATTGTTAAGATTTTTAGATCAAATATTGTCCCAAATTGTTTTTATCAAACAGCACTGGCAACTGCTATTGCTATTTCTTAACAGCAGTTTATAAAATCAGCTAATTCCCTATTCTAAAATTCGAGGTACATTATTAAGAAGATATTAAGTTAGACATATTGTAGCCTTGATCAATTCATGGACAAACGACAAAATATTGAAATATAATTAGGTAGTAAGTATATTTACTTTCAATCTGAAAGATGGTGGAAATCGATATTCTCCAGGTGTACAGGTCCACTCTAGACAAGGCGAGAAACATCTTACGTTCTTTCGAAGACTATTCTATTCAAAGCATCTCTGTACGCAAGTTACGCTCACTAGCTACAAAACGTTATGCAGATCGATCATCATTTATAAAGGTTCGATTTGGTTCAACTTGGGTGCTTATCAAATGGAAAAGGTTAGTCAACAAAAGGATATACCATCGTGCGCACTTGGAAAAATACAGAAACAAGGACTGAATACAGGCACTGCGTGAGTAACCAGAATATCCATGACACGATCGATGTTCATATTGAGATTCGTGCGAGACCATATTACCAAATCATCCATTTCGAACCTGGAAAGTAATTGGATTTTCCCAAAACTCAATGTATTTCGAACGATGTCGTTCCTCTGGTTTCATTCCTTCAGAAACATTCCCGTATCTTGATAGAGAGGAGGGGCTCGCTGATTTTTGCAGGAAAAGTTGTGGAATAGCTCGTATAACAATAGTTGATCCATGCTCCCTCTCAAAAAAGTCGAGAACATAAAAAAATCGAAACGTTTAAATTTTTTTAAAAAAAAACCTGTTTTTCCTGCTTGTCTCACTCCTTACTTGAAAACGGTTCATTCCAGAGCAAAGTTGTGTAAAAATGAAAGTTGCATAGTAAAATTTTCTAAAAGAAAAGATTGGACTGTACTATTCGCTGTTCATTAATATCAGGTCCTTAATTATTCTTCCCATGACAATTTATGCAACAATGAGCACAATGCCATTTCCTTTCAGCCCATCACCAATATAAGTTTTTATGTGAGTTTGAACCTGAACCTGAAGAACCCTTTTCTGAAACAAACTTTAAGCACTACAAAACTTTAAAAAATACCAAACACTAAAAACACTACGAAGGCACACTAAGTACTAATACCATGCACTACACTGATGAGACTACTTTTGCATTAACAGTCATCACCTTCACCCCCTTCGGGCCGTTGTAAAAAAATGTTGATCATGTCTCCTCAAAAGTATTATCCAGACTAAACGTTGTCGAAGCACTGAACGGGCTGCATAAGATTAGCCCGCCCATGATGTATACACATGTTATTTCAAACACGTACACTCCCGCCGCTTTAGCATAGAATTCACGCAGCCATTCAAATCGAAATACTCTTTTTCGGGACAAAATCCATGTAGCCCCTTCCTCATAGTAAAGGTGCAAAATTGTCAAAGAGAAAATAAGTTTGAATTTTACTCTCAGCTTTTACTCGGTGCAGACACAACGAAGCGAGTCGAAGCAACAACAAGCACTATAAAAGGTTTAGACTTTGGCATTTGATGATATTTTTCGGGGAGCATTTTCTTTAGTGTCCTGTCGCGTTGAGCTAGTAGGATATAAGCCAAATACAAGTATAAATATTAAGTATTAACATTTGTATCTATCGTCGAGTTTTCATAACTTGTATTCAAATCAAAACTTCAATTAAAAAAGTTTGATTGAAGATAGTTGCGGGAAACACTATATTCCTCGCGAGGAAACAAAATTTGAACTCAGGAAAAACCGATCATTGGATGGGACATACACGTATAAAGCTGACAGATAGCAAATATTTTTGAAGAGTCGATAATCGAATTACTTACACTTCGTTTCAATTGATCGTTGGAGCACATCATTTCGAATTCGTGGTACAAATTATTCCGGGGATCCTTAATGGAGCTCTCGCTTACTAGCGATGATGTGAAAAATAACACAAAAATATCCATGAAATTCCAAAATACCATCAGCCCAAACGCCAAGTATACTCTCAGAAGATCAGTCCTCGACAAGGACTGCAACAATGAATAATACTGAAATAATGAAAGGACATTGCTCATAAACAGGAACGTAATTGATCCGAGAACTTGGAAATCCAAAATTTGGTTGGACCGAAGCAATTGCAAGTGGACATCAGCACTTAAATTAGCTAATTTCTCGATAGCAGCATTTCCTTTATAGTTGTAGTCTGTGAGAGATTGAGATGATGTCCTTTTTCGCGGAATATGTACCATACGATTGATTCGCAGTTTCGTGACTACTGTTTGCAGTTGATGGTTGATTGTGTCGTAGAACAGCCCGAAGAACATGTTCCTCAAAATGAATGAGTTGGTGACTACGATGCTACTGGTATTCATGAAAACCATCACGAAGCGTGCCATAATGGTCAAAGTATCTTTGTTGCGTTCAGATATCGTCACGAATACCATGGCAATCTGATTCAGCGGTAGCACAGCCTTAGCTAAGATCAACCTGAACAAAAGACCATGCTTTGATTTTATTTGCCACTCGTCATTGAGACGCTCCACAATCGTCAACATTCCGTTCAACACTTCAAGGAGTCGATTTTTGGTCGATATACGCAAAATAACGGACGACAAATAAATGATATAAATAAAGTAGCACAAACTTTCCCCACATAACTTGTGGGAAAAGGGTTCCTATTTCTGTCGGGTAACTGTTTGTAATTTTCCACATTGCTTATACTATTCAAAATAATAGTGTATACTGCAGCTGGTTTTGGGGGAGCAAAGCCCATAATTTTTGAAACAAAATAAACCGTCGCGAACGACACGAAAATAAGACGATCAAATTTCGTATCATTACTACCACAGCCCGGTTACTTTCGCAGACTGAATCAACTATTCAACTTAGAGAACGTCTGAACATCCATTTTGTTTTCACTAGGTGACTTGGACACTATAAATATACTATCTGTTGCTAAGTAGAAATTAACATGAAGGAAATAAAAATAAATAAGTAGTCAAAACACGTCATTTGAGCGATTACAATATTTATACATGGCTCGATGAAATGCACCCTATCAGCTGCTTTAATATTTAAAAAGCAATATCACTAACAAATATTTTCGCCTCAAACAGATGCTTCCCAAATTTTGAGATGTCCACTTTTTTTCTACAATTTTATGTCAACTAATGTTACTGTACAAATGATAATAGTAACTCTCACTAATATAGCATTTCATTTAGGTGCTTTTCAAACCAAATCGGTTATTTCTCCATTCAAATTGCTAGTTTTCCAAATCGAAGTTGACATATTTCCAAATCTAATTGACAATCTTTCCAAAATGATTGGCATGGAAAAGCTCTAATTTGATTTTTAGGAGCATCAATTTCATTTCGTAAATCACCGAATTGATTCTGAAAATAACCGATTTGATTCGGAAAACACCTAAATTGAAGGCGAAATGCTATATCTCCATATTTTCCTGGAAGATTTCGCAATATTTTGAAAAGGATTCCCTATTTCAAATGAACTCATCACAATGGATTTAGAAATACGCACGAAAGTAGACCATGACGTCAATCACCAAAGGTAACGAAAAGAATAATATAACAACTATTAGTGTACTGGATGATGAATAGCATAGAATTTAAATACTGTTGCAGATCCCTACGAATTTGACATATGCGCTTCCATAAGACTATCATCTTACTTACACTTCGTTTTAAATGATCATTGCTGCATATCATTTCAAATTCTTGAAATAGATTATTCCAAGGATCCTTGATGGAGCTCTGATTGACTAACGAGGTGGTGAAAAACAACAGAAATATATCTATAAAATTCCAGGACACCATAAAACCATAAGCCAAATATGCTCTCAGAAGATCGGACTTCCAAAACGATCGCAAGTAACAATAAAACTGAAATAAAGACAGAACGTTGTTCATGAACAACAACGTAATTGATCCTAAAATTTGGAATTCCAAAATATGGTTCGACCCAAGCAATTGGCAGTGAATATCAGCACTCAAATTCGCCAATTCGTTGATAGCTGCACTTCCTTCATAGTTGTAATCCGTGACAGCTCGACATGATGTCCTTTTTCGCGGTATGTTCACTACACGTTTGATCTTCAGTTTGGTCACTATTGTTTGTAGTTTATTGTTGATTGTATCATAAAACAGCCAGAAGAACGCATTTCTCAAAATGAATGAGTTGGTGACTATGAAGCTAGCGATAAACGCGAAAACGATCACGAATCGTGGCAAAATCATCAGAAAATCTTTATTACTTTCAGATATCGTCACAAATGCCATGACAAGCTGATTCACTGGTAACACAGTCTTGATTAAGATTAACGTAAACAAAACACCATGTTTCGGTCTAACTTTCCACTCGACATTGGAGCACTTCACAATCTTAAAAATTCCGTTTAACACTTCAAGAAGTCGATTTTTGGTCAAAAAACGCGACAAAATTGACGACAAGTAAATAATATATAGTATAGAAAATTGTCCACACATAACTTGTGGGAAAAGTGGTCCTAGTTCCTTTGGGTAATCTTGTATAGCTTTCCATATTGATGGAGGCACTGCAAGGATAATAATACTGTTCAAAATAATAGTGTATATTGCAGCTGGTTTTGAGGGTTGAAAACGTCCATTGTGTCTGTTGAAAATGTATGGAGCAAAGCCCATCATCTTCGAAGCCAAATGAACCGCCACAAATGCCGCATAAATAAGGATTTTCAACTTCGGAAGCATCGTCACTCTACCACCGCCAGGTTAATTTTGCAGACAGAAGCAACTATTCAACTAGAATACTTGGAGAACGTATGAACATCCATTACGTCTTCACCAGGTGCCTTGGGCACTATAGTTGTACTATGTATTGTCAAGTATAACTTAGCATGAAGCAAATATAAATAAATAAATAGTCGAAACACGTCATTTGAGTAATTAAAACAATTATATATGGCTCGATGAAATGCATTTTATCATATTCATTTATATTTAAAAAGCAATATCACTTACAAATATTCTTTCCCCAAACAGAAGCTTTCCAAATTCAGAATATCACTTCACTTTCTTCTGAAATATTATATCAACAAATGTGACTGTACAGAAATTATATAAGAAACTATAAATTTGATAAAAAAATTTCTCGCTAGTATGGCATTCAATTTTGGTGTTTCCAAAACCAAAACGGATCAAATTTCTAATTTTCCAAATCATAATTGATGCATTTCCAAATCTAATTGGCACTATTTCAATGCCAATTGGAATGGAAAAATTCTAATTTGATTTGGAATGCATAATTTTATTTCGTAACTCAACAATTGGATTCTGAAAATAATCGATTTGATTCGGAAAACACCTCAATTAAAGTGATAATCCTATTTGTCCACGAAAAATAGCAGAAGAGGATGTAAAACGACTTCAACTCATTTCTTACATGCATCCACTTTTTTTGTAATTGTCAATATCATTTAGATAATCCTTTAAACTATTAAGATTCATAAATCCCATTGACCATATTCGTTATAAGAACAGAAATATATACTTTATTTATTTATTTTTGAATTTTCAATTTTTGGAAAATGGATATTTTTTATGGAATTAATTAAACTTTTCACATGTATTTTGTTGGCTCTGAAATATATAGAAAAAATTTAAATGGTTTTTGGAAACCTGTCGTCTGTTTCAATTTTTTGGGAAAAAATACCAAAAAATCACGATGTGCAAGATTACTGCTCACAAAAGTTTCCAAAAAATAAGGATTTAAAATTTAGCCGCTATAGAATGAACTACAAAAAGTATGGATGAAAGAAAATAAAATGGCGGCGTTTTCTCGAAAATCAACGTTTCTCTCTCTAAAAATCTGCTATTACTTTAAAAATTGTATGCCGCTGATTTTTTCATCCGTAATTCATTCAGAGTTTAGTATTGAGCCCGAAAAAATGATGCTCTTTTAAATTGATGTACAAAAAAAACGACAAAATTATTGACTTGAAACTTTGTATTTTTGTTTATTAACATTCAAAGGAAAAAAGACATATTTATTGAAGAGAAAGAAAAACAAAATAGCAGCCGCCGCAACTAAGTACTCCATCAGCATTTAGATCATAAACGATGGCACGGGCCTAAATTTAAAGGAAACTTTTTTTTTGTCATTAGTCAAAACTCAACCATCGAAATTTCAAATGAGTGCCAAATCGTCAAAAAAAATTTCCTCTACATTTCGGCTCGTTTCGTCGTTTGTGATTTAAATAAAAACAGAAAATATTTGTTTTCAGATCAATATTTTGCCCACAATTTTACGAAATGTTTTTTGATGCTGATGGAGTACTTCATTGCGGCGGTCGCCTTTTTGTTTTTTTCCTCTTCAATAGATATGAACTTTTCCCCTTTAAATGTTAATAAACAAATCTACAAAGTTTCAAGTCAATACCTTTTGTCATTTTTTTGTACATCAATTTAAGGGGGTAGTACCGGTTATAGTTTTGAAAAATCAATTTTCATTTTTCAATTTATTATACCTTCAGAAATCACGTCTCAAAATTGTATTAAGATACTCCCAAAAATAAAGAAGTTACGGCAGTTTAAAGGCGCACGCCTTTTTCGTTTGGTAAGCGATATTTTCGGTAATTGAAACTTTAAACGCGCTTTTCTCGAAATGACGTTTTTCCAACGGCGGACACTTATTCTTTGGAATTGGCCGAACCGATTTAAGTCAAATTTGGTGTGCTACTTCATTCAAGTATCTTGAGTGGTAATCTACCACAATATAGGCCAAAAACCAATCCCAAAAAATTTGGCAAGCAAAACAAAGTGAAAAAAGCGATTTTCGAAGAAAAGCAAATTTCAAACCGCTACTTTTGATATTTTTTTCAAAATATTAAGGTAGATTACCACGTAAGTAACATTTCTCTTCAAAATGCGGCTTGGTTTTTTTATTTCAAATTCTTCAGTTCTGAGATTATCTGTCCTCAGTGGGCGCCCTCTATAAAAAATAATTGTTTTTGTAATCTTCAAAATGTGTGT
Organism: Oxycera nigricornis; assembly: GCA_963942545.1. Lineage (NCBI taxonomy): Eukaryota > Metazoa > Arthropoda > Insecta > Diptera > Stratiomyidae > Oxycera > Oxycera nigricornis. The sequence goes on from OZ012662.1 coordinate 13,003,344, forward strand.
TTTACCGATGCAAATTTTAAAATTTATATACAATAAAGGAGCTGAAAAAAATTTATTGAAAATTAGACTGTTTTTTTAGCATTCTAACCGGTATTCCCCCTTAAAAGAAAATCTATTGTTTCGGGCTCAACACTAGACTACCCCCTTAGGATGTGTGGATTAATTTATTAAAATTTCAGAACGATCAGATAAATGTTTTTTTTTAAATCGTCCACACCAACTCGAAAACCGTTGCTTTGAGAAAATCGCCTTTTAAAGTTATAAAACAACATTTTTAAAAAAGAACTTTACTAAATTCATACATTTTTCCTTCCTTACGCTCAAATTCCTCCTGTCTTTGGGATTTCTTCTCCCCACAAGCAATTCTGGCCTCTTTAGACGCTTCAGTACTGCGTTTTACTGCTTGCTTGATTCTTGCAGCATCTCGATTTTCTGCATGTTCCATCGCCCTTTGATTTAGTTATTCCCATAAGTAGCATTATTTTCAGTAAAGTTATGAACTCTTCAATAAATACACACACAAGTATTGGCAGCAATTCTGATAATATTTTTGCCAACATACGTATGCTGAATTGAAGTTTTCATTTTTGTTTTGAGTGAAATTGCCTAAGCAGCGCTACAATAAATCTTTCGAAGTTAAATTTTCATAGATTAAATCGGAAATTTGTTTTAGTTCATCACCCAAAGGTGGTGGATGCTTGAAATTTTTCAAAGCACTTTTAACAGCTGCCTCAGTCCTGTGCCAGTTACACCAAGACTATTTTTCAATTAGACATTTAGAGTGTTGAGAATTATCATCTGTAGAAATTTTGTGGTAGTATCCTTCCAAATTTCCTTGCGCATGTTTTCAATCGAATCAGGATTTCGTTGCATTGCTAGGCCATAGTAAGTTGATAAAGTTTTCATTAGTTTAAGAGTTAACTGAACTTTTTACGGAACTTTTTCTGGAGGTGATGCTTTTTTTTATCAAAATTTTTTAGACAATTTTTTTTTTACTATGCTCAACTGTTTTTTTTAGTTCTTTGGTTCTGCTAAACATTCGTTTCTTCACGTGCAAGACACAATTTTTTTCGATTGTGAAACCGGAATTGTAAGGCAGCATATCCATTAGTGTTTTGAATTCATCGAAAAAAAATTTGACGCGCCTTGCTATATAAGCTCACTATGTTTTTACTTAATTAATTTTACTTTCATATTGTTAAAACCGTGTTTTTAAAGATTTCTTCTAACAAAATCTATAAAAAAATTCGATTTTTCCAAAATTTCAAGGAGCCATGTCCCCTTAAACATAAAAAAAATGTTTAAACAATTTTTAACTGAGACTTCCAATATTGTATTGAGTTTCATAAAAAAATGTAAACAAGTCTATATGGTGGCAGGTTTTTTTTGTATTCACGTATGTTGGAATGATGGATTTATCTGTGAGTATTTTTTCACTCATTTTGTTTATTACTTTCCACTTTCCACTTAACATGGAAAGATTTGAAGTGATTTACAGTTTTACACTGAGATCATCCGTTCATTTATATTCTCAGATAGAAATAATGGCACCTTAAAGGTACTTCTTATGATTTATGCTACAGCAAGATTGATTATCAAAAATACAGAGGGTATCGCTTACAAATTGGCAGCTTTACTCAAAAGTCATACCAACGAAAAGAGTTCAAACGAAAGGGATGACTAGAAACATTGTCGATTAATTGCAGAATTTTGAATGGCATGTCCTTTAGCCTGCAGAGATGTTCAAGTTCTGGAATAAGGCATCTAATAAACCAATCTTCAAATAGATAAGCATCCACCCAAATTTTATTTCTTAATGACTTTTAGTGTTCCTGGATATTTGCTGTGCTGTATACGAATGGGTTTTAGTTTATAATCAATAGGGTTACCACCAAGAAATAACGTCGATCCTTTGTGACTTTGAAGCCAGGCATTTGTAATGAATGTTGATTTCATTAACGGGGATTGCTTTTAACAATCATTATTATATTTGCACTTAATTGAGAATATGTGCCTTTATTTAAAACTCCGAAAATAATCTTCTTTAGTGTTTTTTATTCGTATTTGCACGAAGAATTAGTTTTGTATTGCCTTTTTACGGAAATGGGTAGCCAGTAGTTTTCTTATAAATTGATTGACTATTTACGTAAAGCCAAAAAGTTAACGCAAGTCGGTTATACATAAGTTAGGGCACTTATCTCGCTAAATTTTTATTTCATATTTGCAATCCAAATTATGCCCCTCCGAGCAAGGTGCTTTCCAGACCGAGTGCCCCCTTTGCTTCCTACAGAACGTTACTGTTGGGGCAGTCTATCTAACAATAGTAAACATCAAAATCCATAAGGACTGAATAGCCGGGGTTGAGAAAAGATGATGTAGATGCGAATAGCACGCAAACCCTTGAGAAATTTAATTAAGGACGAGAAAGAAGACTCCAAAACGTAGCCACGTAAAACGTTGATGGAATAATCCCGAATAGTTTGAGGAAAGGTTATATGGTTAATAGTAGCAATCATAAGATACTCTTTGAGTCGATTATCATCGCATTTTATCGTATCAATTTACATGCGACAATCGAGAAATGATACACATTAAATGTTTTTTTAATACTTTTAATTAATGAATTCATGGAATAAGAGCCACTTCTTTCGCCACTAAGTAAGGAACAATATTTATTTTCATGGTAAAGTTATTAAGGATATTCTATTCATTTAATGGATCACTAGATAATATTTGTAATTCATGTTCTAGTGTAGCTTTTATTACAATTGAAAATTGGTGAGAGCGGTTTATGTTACATCAGATTAGTAAATGATGCTTAAATTGCTTTTGGATATAAACCGGCATGTATGGATTTTTCAAGATTATTGTGTGTATATAAAATCTTGATGCATTTGAATGACTGTAACTACAGCTTTTGCGAATACACAAACACACACAAATACTATGAATGACTTTCAAGCCAAAGTAGGACCTTTGATTTCACGCCACGTCTTCCAAATTTCTCAATTCGAAATCCACCCCCTTTGAATATAAAATTTGATCTCTCTTTCACAAAATCGAATTGGAATTTAAAATACGATACTCAAAAATATACAGCATTTATAGGATCCTTGAAAATGTGTCTCACGTTACATCTACATAGTGAAAGGCATTCATTAAAAAAACAGAATAGTTCGTACTACTTACACTTCGTTTCAAATGGTCATTGCAGCACATCATTTCAAATTCCTCATATAGAATATTCCAAGGACTCTGGATCGAAGCCTCATTAACCAACGAGGAAGCGATCATCAATGCAAAAATATCTGAGAAATTCCAAATCGTTAAAACAGCAAAAGCTATATGCACTAGAAAATCATCAGGTCTCATAAACCCGAACAAGTTATAGCCCAAAAACACCGACAGAACATTGTTCACAAACAGGAATGTAATGGCTCCCAGAATTTGGAATTCCAAATTTCGGTTAGAATGTAGCAATAGGAAGTGAACGTCCGCACTCAAATCTGCCAATTCATCAATAGCTGCACTTCCTTCGTAGTTATAATCCGTGGGAGCTTGAGATGATGTCCTTTTTCGAAGAATGCACACTATACGTTTGATCTGAAGTTTTCTCACTACCGTTTGTAGTTTATTGCTGATAGTATCGTAGAACAGCCAAAAGAACATGTTCCTCAAAATGAACGAGTTGGTTAGTATGAAGCAGCCGGTATACGTAAAAATGATCACGAAGCGCGCTAACATTTTCGAAACATCTTTATTGCGTTCAGATGTCGTCACCAATGCCAAGGCAAGCTGGTTCACCGGTAGCACAGACTTGATTAGGATGAATCTAAATAAAACTCGATGCTTCAAGTTCACTTCCAATTCGATATTCAGGCGCTCCACAATCTTCAACATCCCATTGAAAACCTTAAGGACTTGACTTTTATTTAAAAAACGCGAAACAACTGACGACATGTAAATTATATAAAGTAGAGTAATCTGCCCCCAAAACACATACGGTAAAAGAGTACCCATGTCTTTTAGAAAGCCACTTAGATGATGCCACATTGCTAAAGGAACTGTGAGGGTGATCAGGCAATTTAAAATAATAGTGTAAACGACAGCTGGTTTTGAGGGTTGAAAACGTCCATTGTGTTTGTTGAAGGTGTAAGGAGCAAAGCCTAACAACTTTGCTGTCAAATAGTTCACTATAAACGATACGAGCACTAAACGACTCAATTTTGGTAGCATTTATATAAACGTCCTGCTGAATGTCACGAACAGAATCAACTAATCAACTGAAGTATATCTTAAATGAGATATACACGAGAGTCATATGTGCTTGGAAATACGTAATTAAGTAATTGATACCAGTAATTTGAATTAATACTTCATTAATACAACTATCTCCATCAGGTTATTCATCATTAAAAGTGTAGTACACGTTTAAAGGAAAACCTGAACTCAGAATATGTAAAGATGCTCATAACAGATTCTACCAGATGTTTTAGGACAATGGTTAGCTTCTCCAAAAATATTTTTGTTAGATCTCATTGATCTTTTATGTTTTTCATGAAATCGGTGGTTCATTGCTTTACTCGTGTTGGACGAATTATATCAGTTAAGATTCATGTCGTTGATAGCAATGAAGCCTTTTTCCGAATGATGGAAGAATTACTGCTTTCCATCTATTTTGAAACCAAAAAAACAAATATTTCATACTACCAACCACTAGAAAATATATCTCTAAGTATGATCAACTTAGGTAAAATCCATGTCAAACGAACAATAATCAAGGTCAAACCTAGCAACAATTCGCGTAGGGATGAAAATTGGTACAGACTTTGAGGACTATCTAAAGTTACCAGCAATCCGACCATCGATTCGCACTGCATAGTTCTCCTATGACCCAATTCGTCTAGGATATGTTTGCGAATAGCCTATTTTTCATACGTTTGATCTTTAATGTAAAATTAGCAATTTTCAAATAAACTTTTCTCGAGGTTAAAAGTGTATTTTCACTGAATTAAAAAAAGTAGTGACTACACGAGTTTTGGGACAGACACCCATAAAAAATAAGACACCACTGTAATATGAAAGATTCTCAGAACACTTTGCATACCAATTCAAATTTTAATGCAAATCATAGCGACCGTTTTTTGATACAATTTATTTTAATAGTCTACCTAAATCGATTTCAAAATTTGTGAAAACAGCTTGAATTTCCCGAAAATCTTAGCATGGCAAAAAGACGGGTAGGTTGGGTTTGCTAGAAATATTAAAAGCAGAATGAGAAGCAAGAGATTTTGATGATAAATACATTGGAAACTAAAATAAGCTAAGGACTGTATCGGAAAAAAATGTCCTTTAGTTTTTCCTGCATAACTCTTGTTTGGAATAAGTTTAAGCGTTCATCAGGTTTGCAAAATTACCTAAAAAATGCAACAAAAAAGAACGTCTAATCCATTCATATTGTAAGATCACCTTTGAAAAGATGTCATCAAATCAAGAAAAGTGCGTAGTTTAGTTTTGCGCAAATACCTGGAAAATCCCCTTCGTAAATATTCGGTAGTAGCAAAAGAGACCAAATCGTCGATTGCAACAGTGAAACGAACGATTATAAAGTACAAAAATGACCCACCTATTGCTACAAAGTCTGGATCAGGGAGAAAAAAGGTCCACTCGATACAAATTTGAGCCGAACGGTAAACAGGAAATTTTTGCAGAGTCCTAACACATTCATTCGAGATATGGCTCAAAAAGTGCAAACAGCGAACGCAATGATTCAGAAGATTAAGAAGCATTATAATCTTAGATCATATAAAGTCCAAAAGTTACCCAATCGATCCAAGGAAAATGAGAAAGAAGCGAAAAATCGGTCTCGAAAGCTATACAAGGATTACCTGACCAAATTCGATTGTGTTGTGTTGGACGATGTTGCCTGGTCAGGACTTCTATACAGCTGGATCAACGGGTGGTGTTAGCCAAAAACATAAAACCAAAAAAGCACCAAATTTCCCAAGCGGTATATGATTTGGCAGGCAATATGTCGATGTGGTCTCAGATTGTTGGAATTTGTAGCGAAGGGTACCACTAACTCAGCAGTATACATCGAAGAGTGTTTAGAGAAGCAAATAAAACCATTCATCGAGAAACACGACGCATCTGTAGCATTTTGGCCAGATTTAGCGCCAAGTAATTATACTCGATCAACAATAACATGGTATGAGGACAACCACATCTCCGTAGTACCCAAAGCAGCTAACACTCCAAACTGTCCAGTACCTCGACCAATCGAAAGATATTGGGCTGAAATGAAGAAAATATTAAAGAAAACAAACAAAATTGCTAAAACCGAAAAAGATTTTCAAAATAAGTAAAGAAACGCACATAAGGTGGTCGATGACACCGTCGTACGGAACCTAATAAGTGGAGTTAACGAAAAGGTCCAAAAATTTTTTTCCTTAAAATGAAAATTCATTGAATTTTTATGTAAAAAAAAGTTAAAATAATATAATAATAAAACCAAAAATTGGTTCTACGAAGCAATTAATACCACTGTTAGAGACATAATTATAAAGGTCAATTTTTTTTTAGATACACTTCTTATGTAGATACGCAAAGTTCGGTTACGCTAGGTCCAGAGGGTGCTAGGCCAACGGCTTCCGCTCCTTTAAGGCCGTCTTTAGTCCGTTACCCAGTACGTAGGTACATGAATTTCAAGATAAAAAAAAACTGAATGAAAAATGAAATAAAAGCAAAAAAATATTTTCAAAAATGAAAATTAAAATGTCGCGCAAATCACTAAAATAATAAAACGGAGTAATAGCCTTATTTACGCGCCCAAGATATTGCAAGGAGGAAAGTTTTGGAAAAACGAATGCAATTACTGGCAGAGAAAAACGTGCCTTATCAAGCACAGCGTCAAATTTCTCGCTGATGTAGGACAGATTGAGCAGAAGTACCCGCTTCTTCATAAAACTTCTGCATTATTCAAAGAGTGCTGTAAAGATCAAGTGTAATTCAGCGCTCTCTGAATAATGCAGAAAAAACCACAACATTGTCCGTAAAGATTTTTTCGCGATGAAGCACAAAAAGGGAAAAAAGGCAAAAAAATGTATAAACACGAATAAAAACTTAAGGGGTCTACCCTCTTTTAGCAGTGTAAAAAGGATTATTTTCAATAATTTTTTAGATAGGTTTCAATTATAAATATTGATAAAGGAGGAGTTATACTCAATAAATACACTCCCAAAATATGCAAAAAAAATTTATTCGTTTATGTGAGTTTTTATCAATGAAAATGCTGGTTGAAAAAATGTCGAAAAAACGAGAGGGTTGCGCACTGTTGATGAAATTTTCGAGATGGTTGGACTGAAACATGAAAAAATCAAATAGTTTTAGGTTCAGTATGTTAATAACTATAGCGCGAATAGGGTGATTTTTAATTTTTGCAAAATTAACGAAATGGCGGACATTTTTCGAAAAACTTCGAAAAAACATGCTATTTTTTCATTGTTTTTGGCCAAAAAAATTATTAAAATCAAAATTTTGAAAAACCCTATTGGCGCTATAGCTGTAGTTATAAAGAATGTCTGGTAAAAATTTAGTGAGAATCGGTTCAGTAGTTCCCGAGATTTCATCAACGCGGCGTCGAAAAACGTTGTTTCGAGAAAAACGCGGTTAAAGTTTTTTTTTAATGAAGAATCGCGCTCGGGTGACGAAGTAAAAGTTGCCCAAACAAACATTTATACTGCTACGATCTATATAAAATTTTAAAATCTTATCTCGGCATATATATGTTTTCCAAAAATGCATAAAAAAATAAAAAAAATTGAAAATGATAAAGAGGGTACACCCCTTAAACCAAGAAAAGATATGATGAAATTTAAGATACACTGGATTTATGGAAGAAAATCGCAATTGAAACTTAGGAAAAATCGATGAATTCAAATATTACTGCTGATCCTTAAGGATTTGACTATTAGCGCTTCCACAAGACTATTATCTTACTTACACTTCGTTTTAAATGATTATTGCTGCACATCATTTCAAATTCTTGACATAGATTATTCCAAGGATTCTTGATGGAGCATAAAACCAAAAGCCAAATATGCCCTCAGCAGATCAGACTTCCACAACGACCGCAACGAAGAATAAAATTGGAATAAAGACAGAACGTTGTTCATGAACAACAACGTAATTGATCCTAAAATTTGGAAATCCAAAATACGGTTGGATCCAAGCAATTGACAGTGAATATCAGTACTCAAATTCCCCAATTCGTTGATAGCTGCACTTCCTTCATAGTTATAATCCGTGACAGCTTGACATGATGTCCTTTTTCGCGGTATGTTCACCACACGTTTGATCTTCAGTTTGGTCACTATTGTTTGTAGTTTATTGTTGATTGTATCGTAGAACAGCCAGAAGAACATGTTTCTCAAAATGAACGTGTTGGTGACAATGAAGCTGCCGGTATACACAAACATCATCACGAAGCGCGGCAAAATTATCAGAAGATCTTTTCTACCTTCAGATATCGTCACAGATGCCATGGCAAGCTGATTCACCGGTAACACTGTCTTAATTAAGATTAACGTAAACAAAACACTATGCTTCGGTTTAACTTCCCATTTGACATCGAGGCGCTTTACAATCTGGAAAATTCCGTTTAACACTCCAAGAAGTCGATTTTTGGTCAAAAAACGCGACAAAATTGACGACAATTAAATGATATATAGTAGAGAAAATTGTCCACACATTACTTGTGGGAAAATTGGTCCTACTTCTTTTGGATAATCTTGTATAGTTTTCCATATTGCTGGAATCATTACAACGATAATAATACTGTTCAAAATCATAGTGTAAATTGCAGCTGGTTTTGAGGGTTCAAAACGTCCATTGTGTCTGTTGAAAGTGTATGGAGCAAAGCCGATCATCTTCGAAGCCAAATAAATCGCGGCGAATGGTGCAAAAACAAGACAATTCAATTTTGGAAGCATTATTACTACCACCGCCCGATTAATTTTGTAGACCGAATCAACAATTCAACTAGAATACCTCGAGAATGTATGAACATTCATGATGACTTTCCTAGATAACTTAAACACGTTAGTCATACTATCATTGATAGTGCGCATGAATATATTCATGCGAGGAAATATAACAATTCATTTGAGTGATTAAAGCATTTACCTATTGCTTAATAAAACAGATCTTGTTTACCTTCCCTATTACTTAGACACAATATCTACTAAAAATAGGTCTGACCTACATGAATATGCATTTCAGAAACAAACAAAAAACAGTTGAAACTGCTGTCTCTAAGACGTGTATCGTTTTCGTTGCTACTGAGACACTACGTCAATTCATCCTCCCATACTCTAGTTCCCAGTATACTACACTAATGTCTTCCACAAATTAATTTATTAAAAGCCAAAAAAACGGTATTAGACTTTCCCAACTCCATCTTTTCTTCGATACACTGAAAATTTTGCTCGAAAATTAGCGAATTCTGTAAAATGATGAGATTTGATACAACACTACAATAAATTCGAGTTATAGCAAAAATTGATCATATTCGAAAACAGGATGAAAAATCAAAGTTCGAATATCCAAAAAAGAGCTGTTTGACACTCACTGGAACACTTTTTATTTAACTTTTCGTATTGAAATGACAAAAATGAAAAAAATTGATGAATTGAATTGGATTGGATTTACCTGAAAATAAGTATATTTTGCTCGTTTTGTATATTAATTGATATTGATACTTTCGTTCGCAAATTATATATTTTAATCAGAAAAAAAATTTTGCTCGCTTTTTATGTTCAGCAGGAACTTGCACAATTCCAAGGCAGAGTTTTTTACAGGACATACTTCTATTATCAAAGCATTGTATGATGTGATCTGGCATATTATGGTGGTATTATTATAGATGTAAATTCGTTGCCATTTATGCGTTCTTGCGTTTTCCAGAAAATGGTAAATGAAAATCGGAAGAAAAGAAAAAAACCCCAGCCCAGATTATAAATTTATGTCGATATTTGAATTGAAAACCATAGGTGAAATATTAAAACCGAAATGCATGCACATATGTGGTTCATAGTACCACTCTTGAGAGTTGATTGCCATCTTAAAATAATTTTCCATCACAAAATCTTGCAAATTTACCAAACCTACCAAGAAATGATATACAATGGTATTATACAAGGTGATTTTAACAAACAAGAAACAAAGGAAAGATCGATTCAAAAACTTTACAAATCTAACAATACAACCGAACACTATACACAGAGTGGCAGTCACCTACACCCCAGTGTTCAAACATATTCAACGAATATTGAAAAGAAGGAACATAGAAAGCGTGGGCTCTAGTAGAGCATATAGAAGTGGTCAAGGAAGTCTCCAAGCCATCAAAATTGGACCCTTACGAAAGCCTTTTTATCATCAAGGAACCAGTGGCGAACAGAATAAACACCGATACAGGCAACTGCCTTTCATCATTATTTAAACTTAGGCTTAATTATATCCCTTAATTGTATCCACTTATGTTAGGTATATACAGGCATCACAGACTTTGTACTTTAGTAACGATACAACACTGAGGAAGGTAGCAAGTACCTATTGAAACATATGTTTGTATAAAAATAAAATATCCTCTCATCAATATCCCATATCAAAGGAAGTTATCGTTGTTGTTTTTTAACTGTTTTATTAAAATGAAGTGGAAATTAGTCCGAGACAAATAACTTTTTGATCAAAAGGATGCTCTGAACATCGCGAATGAGGCGAATGAATTACTCTATGGACTTGAAATCAACGACGCGATATTAGTCGCTAAAAAAATAACTTTAATTCATTAAATCGCGGTAAAAAAAACTTTAAACGCGTTTTTCTCGAAACTTCACTTTTCCGCGCGGTAGGCACGATTTCTCGAGAACGAATCAACCGATTTTGCTGAGACTTTCCACAGTTCCTCTTTATAGTATTGACTCGTACTTGAACCAAGGGATTTTCATTCGGTCGACTCGTTTTTGTTTTACACGAAAATTATATATTAAAAACGATAAGAATCGGAAAAATGCCTTAAATTATGAGATGAAAATTCATTCAAATCCATTTCCAAACTTTAAATTTCATTTTTTTCTTCAATTTCGTGGTTCAAGCACGAGCCAAGGGCATCAACTGTAGGAAATTTTTTAAATTGTTGATTTGATATTCTGCCTATCACAAAAAAAGGTTGGACGAGGAAAACTGCAGGCAAATTGACAATTTTCAATGTTTTTAGCAGAAATTTTTTTACAACTCCTTGAAATACTAAACTTTTATTTGTGTAAATTTTAAATAAAATAGATTTTTGGTGTTTAAAATATTTTTAAAAAAAAAAAGGTTTTTTCCCTTCAAGAACTATATAACCCCTTAAGGGGGGAAGTACCTTTAGACACTTTTTAAAATCGATTTTTTTAAATGAATTTAATCGATAGATATATCACCCAAGAATATCATGTCAAAGTTTCAAAAGCTAATTCTCAAAATTGTGGAAGATATGCATCCCGGAAGTGCCTGGCGCCGAGTTCTTTTTCTCTTGACCACAAACTTTAAACGGCCTTTTCTCGAAACCATGTTTTTTAACATTGCGTAAGTGATAATAAAAAAACTAGTGAATCGATTTTAATCATCTAGCATTTATTTTAAAGAGCATAAAAAACTGTTCTATATAGACTAAAGATTAAAAAAACAAATTATTTTGGGACTATTTTTGACTGAAAGTACAACGAAATTTTTCGTCAAAATCGTAATTTGTTTTTTTTTAGCCTGTTTTGAAATGTTAATTTTCGAATTTCGCAAATATTTTAGTCTATCTACTAAAAAAAACCCTCTCGAGTAAGAAAATGTTTGGTTTGTTGATTTCAGATGAAAATTGCAGCCAGCATCGCTTACGCAATTTACGACGTCAGCGACGACATGGCTTTCAAGATCCTTGAAAAATTTGTTAATTTTCAACTTTCACTTTTGTAGAATATGTTTTTTTCAACCTCAAACATCGCCTAAAATAAATATTATACTGATTTAATAAGAACTGTCTTCATTTCCCCACAAATCAGTTGCAAAAAACACCTTTTTTCGGCCTTTAAAGGTACTTCCCCCCTTAAGGAGTTTTATTTTTAAGATTTTATCAAGTTTGGGTCTTCAGCTCCAAGTTTGCACTGCATAAAGTAATAATTTTGATCTCAAATAGAAGGGATATATGATGGCATCATTGAAAAAGTTTATGTTTGGCATCATATTGTTGTACTTGTAGAGATATATCTTGAATATTGATCCTTGTCATGAAATTGTTTGTAAAAAGCAGGAAAAAGTGGTTTTTATCTCTAATGTGCACGCTTCATTTCCTTTTTTTCTTGCATTTCCAGAGAGATCATGATGTTTTACTATGAACTTGCCCACACAGTCAAGCAATTCATCGATTTTCAAAGGAGTCCATGCAGTAAATAGCAAAACGGAATATCAAAAAATGTTTTATTTTTGAGAAATATTGGGTTATTGAATGTACAAAGTTGTCCGTGATATAAAATAGCAGTTACTTATGCAGAAGTTAAATTATAAACATTTCGGTGCGTGGTGTCTGGTAATGTACACAAATGGAATAGGGTGAAAGTAGACAAAAATGAATCGTCACAAAAATTTAGAAAATTAATTATGTATGAGTATTTTAAAATTGTTTTTATTTTCATTTATTACCTCTTGTGCAAATGGTGTGTAACGTAACGGCCGACTTTGTACAATCTATCTCCCAATAATTCTTCAAAAATAAAAGTTTTTCTGATATTCTGATTTTGCAATTTACAGCGCGCATTTCTTTGAAAATCAATAAAGTGCAATCTAGGTAAAACTATGGTAAACAATTATGATTTTTGAAAATGCAAGAAAAAAGGGAGTAAGTCGTGAATATGACCGATAAAAAAGGGTCTTTTTCGTGATTTTTGTAAGATTTTTTGGTGGAGGATCAATATTCAAGTTACTATATCTCCACAAGTACAACAATAAGGTGCCAAACTGAAACTTAACAACAAACGTCCTCATGTATCCTTCTATTTAAAATCAAAATCATCACTCTCTACAGTGCGAATTGAGAGCTGCATGCGCAAATATGATGAAAAAATAGCAAATCACCATTAATATCCGTGTAACTCCTTAAGGAAGGCGCAGAAAGGTATCACATCGTACAATTTTTTGCTCAAAATGATCACTCCCTTTCTGCTGGCTTACGTTGGAACAATTAACCAGTATACTTTTGATTAATGAACTTGTGGGATGGAAGCCACTTCTTCGGCAACTGATTAAGAAGCAATTTTTTTTGGTAATGTTACTCAAGATATTCGATTAATTAAATGGATCACTAGATAATATTTGTAATTTATGTTCTATTGTAGGTTTTATTATAATTGAAAATTGGTGAGAGCGGTTTATGTTACATCGGGTGAGAAATGGTGCTTAATTGCGTTTGGATATAAACTAGCATGCATTGATTTTTCAAGATTGTTGTGTAAAAATAAATTATTTATGAAATTGAATGTCCCAAACACACCGGTATGATTGGCATTTGAGCATGCGCTCCATATCGCGTATAAAGGAAGACACTCTTCACAATAAGACAGTATGCACTACTTACACTTCGTTTCAAATGATCATTGCAGCACATCATTTCAAATTCGTGGTACAAATTATTCCAAGGACCTTTGATAGAGCTGACACTGACTAACGATGATGTAAAAAATAACACAAATATGTCCATGATATTCCAAAATACTGATACACCAAACGCCAAATATGCTTTCAGGTAATCACTGGTCTCAAAGGTCCGCAACAAAGCATAAAACTGAAATAAAGACAGGACATTGTTCACAAACAGAAATGTGATCGCTCCTAGAATTTGAAAGTCAACAATTTCGTAGGATCGTAGCAATAGCAAGTGGACGTCAGCACTTAATCCAGCCAATTCGTCGATGGCTGCAGCTCCTTCGTAGTTATAATCCGTAGGAGTTCGACATGAAATCCTTTTCCATGAAATGTACACAACACGATTGATCTGTAGTTTGGTCACTACTATTTGTAGTTTATTGTTGATTGTATCATAGAACAGCCAGAAGAACATGTTCCTCAAAATGAACGTGTTGGTGACAATGAAGCTGCCGGTATACACAAAAATCAAGACAAACCGAGCAAAAAGTGTAAAAGTATCTTCATTGCGTTCAGATCTCGTCAAAAATGCCATGATAATTTGATTCACAGGTAGCACAGCCTTAATGAGGATCAACGTGAACAAGACACTATGCTTTTGTCGCACTTCCCGTTCAACATTGAGGCGCTCCACAATCTTCAACATTCCGTTCATCAGTTCAAGAAGTCGATTTTTGGTTGAATAACGCGAAACAACTGTCGACAAGTAAATGATATAAAGTACAGAAAATTGTCCACCCATAACATATTGCCAAATAGTTCCGACGCTTTTTGGTATAGCCTGTTGAAGTTTCCAAATTGCCACAGGCACTGCAAGGATGGTTACACAATTCAAAATAAAAGTGTATATCGAAGCTGATTTTGAATCTTCGATAATTCCAGTTTTAAGGTTGAAAGTGTATGGTGCAAAGCCCAGCACTTTGCCAGCCAAATAGTTTGCTGTGAATGATGCCAACACTAGACGATTCAATTTCGGCAGCATTTTTGCAACTGTCTTGCTGAATCCTATGGATCAACTGCTAAGCCTAAATGCATCTACGTAATAACAATTAGCGTCGAATGTGCTTCGAATATCTGATTATAAGATAAATTCACTAAGTAATTAATGCAGGTAATTTGAATGTATAAAACATGAACTCAATTATCTTCAGCTTATTTATCATCGAAAGCATATTTCACAAAAAGGAAACAATTAACGAAATGTATATACACCCCAAAAAATCTTCGAAACTTCAGAGTACAATAAAATCGTTTTTTTTGAGAATGAATTCATTATGAACTCTATGAGTTTTATTCATGACATCAAGAAAATGCCGGTTTAAATTTAGAGGTTGAAACAAATTGCTTTAAATTTATTGTGTCAGGAAATATGTAATTGGTGTTTAAATGCTTTTAAAGTATTCATGCGAATTTTGCTAACGAAAAAAGTTGATACCAGCTCGCGTAGATTCTTGAACAAAAAATTAGTTCAAGTGTTTAAACAGAAGATAAACTATATCTAATTAAATCAAGTACAATTTTATGTACACATGATTTGGAAGTTCATACTGAAACATGTATTTACGCTGTGCTGGAAATAATAGTACAAACTAACTCACATTTGTTTACCTACGCAAAAGCGTTTCATGGGAAACAACACTAGCTTCACTCAATGACGACAATTTGTATATTTATTACGCATTGTTTTCAAATTTATTGAAAATTTCCATGTAAAATAACATTAAACGCCAATTACTGTAGTGATGACCTTATCATTATCATTATTATTATCATAAAAAGGTGTTACCTATCTTTCAATGTTCAAATTTCTGTCAAGAATGATTTCTGATTTTCCCGAAAAATGCATGAGCCGCTTTGAACTAAAATGTATTAAGGCAGCTCCAAAAAATAGGAAAGTAAATTAATCTTTGTGCCGCCATTTTTGGGTTGGAGAGCATGGAAGTAACGAAAACATAACATACACTCAAATTTTCCCTTTATGCTTTCTTGGCTTACTAATCGATGAAAAATCAAAGATTTCTGTGAAGCGTTCGTATAAAAAACCGAAGAAGTTGACTTCATTCGGTCTATGCGTACCTGAGGGTAGAAATGTGGCAAAGTGTATAAGATGACCAATTATAGTTTATTACTATGCCACTGGCGGTTTTTTTAAAATTGTGTGTAGTGCTGCAACTACTATTCAAAATTTCAAATGCATTAGGATTGTTTTTGAAGTTTCAGGAAATTCAAATACTCAAAGGTATATTGTATTTTTCTACATATGAGATGTTTTCCGAATCAAATTAGTGGTTAGTGAGCAAAATAATTTAATATTTTTAAAAATTAAATTGTCACTTTTCAATATCAATTGGGTAGCAGAAGTCCTTATTGGATTGGGAAGAACATCAATTTGATCAGAGGAGTTAACAATTTCAGGGTTTTTTCTAGTTACATATTTTCAAAAATGTGGTCAAGGTGCGACACTTATGGTGCACACGACTAACTTTCCAGTGGGGTGGATAAAGAAACTATGATTTGTTTTTATTATTTATGTTTATATATTCTAATATTATTCTAAAATATTTTTATTATATTTTAAATTTTTTTAGCCATAAAACCATTTGATATTGGAAGACGTCTCCGCTCTCGTCATCTACCAAAGTCTCGACCAGATCCTAAATCCCCCAGATCCTAAATCCTCCAGATCCTAAATCCCCTAGATCTTAAATTCCCCAGATCCGAAATCCCTCAGATCCTGAATCCCACAGATTCTACATCCCCCAGATCCCAGGGGATTAAGGATCCTAAATCCTCCAGATCCTAAATCCCCCAAATCCTAAATCCCCCAGACCTAAAATTTCCCAGATCCAAATTCCCCCAGATCCTAAATCCTCCAGATTCTAAATCCCCCAGATCCTAAACCCCCCAAGATAAAAAATACCCCAGATCCAAAATCTCCCAGGTCCCAAATCCCCCAGATCCCAAATCCCCCATATCCAAAATCCCTCATATTCTAAATCCCCCAAAATTGACAAAATGGCGGACATTTTTCGGAAAATTACGAAAAAACATGCTTTTTTCCACGTTTTTGGCCAAAAGAAACATTTCAAATGAGAATTTTAAAAAACCTCTTATTCGCGCTATAGCTGTAGTCATAAAGAATGTCTGGTGAAAATTTGGTGAGAATCGGTTCAGTAGTTCCCGAGATTTCGTCAACGCGGCGTCCGCTCCGAGAAAAACGCGGTTAAAGTTGTTTTTTAAATGAAACTAGACTGATGTTGAGAGAGCGCTGCTACACTGGTTTCAGTAACTTTCTGCTCCTTGATTGACATGTAAACGTTCAATTCTGAGAATAAAGGGTCCGAAGTCAATAGATTTAAGTCGGGATACTATTATAATAAAACCAATCGCATTACTTACACTTCGTTTCAAATGATCGTTAGAGCACATCATTTCAAATTCGAGATACAAATTATTCCAAGGATCCTTGATGGAGCTCTCACTGACTAGCGAGGATGTAAAAAATAACACAAATATATCCATGATATTCCAAAATACTGCTCCTTCGTAGTTATAATCCGTGGGAGCTCGACATGAAGTCCTTTTCCATGGAATGATCGTCACACGATTGATCCGTAGTTTGATGACTACTGTTTGTAGTTTATTGTTGATTGTGTCATAGCACTGGCAGAAGAACATGTTTCTCAAACTGAACGTGTTGGTGACAATGAAACTGCCGGTATACACAAAAATCATCACGAAGCGCGCCAAAATGGTTAGAATATCCATATCGCGTTCAGATATCGTCACAAATGCCATAACAAGTTGATTCAGTGGTAACACAGCCTTAACCAAAATCAAGATGAATAAAACACTGTGCTTCGGCCTAACTTCCCACTCGACTTTCAGGTCCTCCACAATCTTCAACAGTCCGTTCAACACTTCAAGGAGTCGATTTTTGGTTGAAAAACGCGACACAACTGCCGACAAATGAGTAATATAGAGTAGTGAAAACTGTCCCCACATTACTTGTTTGAAAAGGGATCCTATCTCTGTTGGATAACCGTTTGTAATTCTCAACATGGATAGAGGCACTGCAGGGATGATTATGCAATTGAAAACGAGAGTATATATGGCAGCTGATTTTGAGGATTGAAAGCGTTCACTGTGTCGGTTGAAAGTAAAAGGAGCAAACCCCAATATCTTTGAAGCCAAATAAATCGCGACGAACGATGGACAAATAAGACGATTCAATTTCGGAAGCATCAGTACAACCTATTCGTTCTAATTCGTAGACGGAATCAACTATTATTATGTTCGACACTGTAGTGAAAATATCTTCTGCCTAGTGTCAATGAACAGAAAGAATATATACATATGTAATTCAGTAATGGAAACATGTCATTAAAGTGATTAAAACATTTATGTGTGGTTTGATGGAAAGCGTTATGTCCAGCTTCTTAAATATTTATTATGCAATATCAATTACATATACCCTCCCCTACTTAAAAAACAAACAAAAACGGAAGAAGCTTCCACGATTAAGGATTTCATCACTTCCCTTCCTAGTGCAGTACTACGTCAGCCAATCTTATCGTCCAGTCCAACAGTATTCCCCACTAACTAACGTGTTTAATTTAGTGGGCTGGTTTTAGACTGACACCATCAAGTTTAGGCTGAATGAATCACGGGACTTTGTGCTTTCTTCTTAGAAGGGCAAGTTCCTTAATTTGAGAGCAAAAGTTCAGGCCACAGTCTTTGCTCTATCTAGGAATAATATCTACAGTGAAGTTTAGTCGCTTTCATTGTGGACTTTCAATTTTTTCTGATGTTGCTATTGTAATATCGTCGGTTTAAGCATCCAGTCGTTAGCATGCTTGCCAGAAGTTAGACCACAGATAACACACCAATTTTCTTGAAAAAAAAATGTTATTTCCTCGTAAGAAGTTGATAAGTCTATAGCTACGAAGTTATTTATTGAGCGTTATGAAGCTGGAATTAACGGAATGGAATTTGACCAGCTAAAATAGAAAATTTCCTTCAGAATGATACAAGTGAGTTCCAGTAACTCAACAGCGCTTACAAGACTTGCATGACTTAAAGACGAATCCTAAATCCCCCAGATCCGAAATCCCTCAGATCCTAAATCCCACAGATTCTACATCCCCCAGATCCTAGATCCGAGGGGATTAAGGATCCTAAATCCTCCAGATCCTAAATCTCTCAGATCCGAAATTTCCCAGATCCTAAATCCCCCAGATCCTAAACCTCCCGTATCTAAAATTTCCCAGATCCAAATTCCCCCAGATCCTAAATCCTCCAGATTGTAAATCCCCCAGATCCTAAATCCCCCATAACCTAAATCCCCATATCCCAAATCCCCCAAAATAGGCAAAATGGCGGACATTTTTCGGAAAATTACGAAAAAAACATGCTTTTTCCCACGTTTTTGGCCAAAAGAAATATTTCAAATGGAAACTCAACAGCGCTTACAAGACTTGCATGACTTAAAGACGAATCTGGTTCCAAATAAACTAAGTAACCTAGAAGTCTAAATAAACACTAAGCACAGGTAAAAAAGCCGCAAATATAATGTATAAAGGAGAAACCGGTATTTTAGAGAAGAGGAATGAAAGATACTCTACGCAGCCGACAGGCTCTGCAAAGAGCCGGAGACGCGTACACCCTCAATGTCGCTATTTATATATTAAACTTTCAAATTTTGAAAAGATATTCCTGGAGGCCATTTTTAAAGTTCTAAGGAGTCGAAAAATGCCAGGATTTTTTTCTAACTAACTAACTAGTACCTTAAATCCTTCTATATATATTTTTTTTGCTTTTTCCATGTTATAAAAATTGCGGAAGGATTGCGAGATTTATAGACTGCTCTCCTGACTATGTCACTAATCTTGGGTCCTTTTTTCATTCATATTTAGTGCTAGAAACGAGGCCCATCTTAAACCTATCTCTTCCGACCTCTAGACCGCGGCACTTCTTTTGAAACGCAATAGCAGAATGGAATCCTTAAAGACGATGTTCTAATACCTTGTAATGAAACGCTCTTATCCACTATATGGGTATCACAGTCCCTACGTTTTCAACTCCTAAAGATACTGCGAGTGGAAACTGTACTGCAGAAACCCGTCACTCGTTGCACCAAAGTGTCCCTACCTGTTTCAATTACATGGGCTTGTATAATTACTGATTCCGAGTTCCAAAACAAACTAGTTGCTTCCATGCTACCCTTATTAGAATGAATACAGAATAGGTACCATAATAGTCACTTAAAGAACTGATTAATAAGACATACTTAGGTAAAACACACAGAAGACACCAATAATGCTTACATAAAAATTGAACATCAAACATGTAATATATATAAATATTTAAACTGTGTTTTGAAAGACAAACATTATAAAGGGTGGTCCATCTGTTGGTTTTTTTAACTAACTATATTTGACATACCACATGTGAGAGTTGTCATGTACAAAGTATGCATATGTCAACTGTCAAAGGTTTGGCAAACGTGAACATGAACTTTTTAATAACGCAACAACGCATTTTAATCATCCAAACTTATTACGAAAATGGTCGTTCTGTAAAAGAAGCGTTTCGCAAAATTCGGGATAGTTTTGGTCAACATTCACGTCCAACAGAGCCTGGAATACGTGAAATTGTTTAACGTTTTGAAGAAACTGGTTCCGTGAAGGGTCGTAGGGTCCTGAAAAAATTGCCCGTCAACAGCCATCCACATCGACAAGACATCGTTCACAGGAATTAGGCATCGCTCGTACCACATTATTGCGGATATTACATGTTGATCTTCACCTACACCCACATATACAAGATCCAACTCACTTAAGAACTAAAGCCGGCAGACCTTCACCAGCATCGAAATTTCGTTAATTGGATGCTTGAAAATGTGAGGGTTTTTCAGCCAAAATCGTCTTTTCGGATGAAGCTCATTTTTACCTCAGTGGCCATGTTAACAAGCAAAACTGTAGGATCTGGGGACTGTAAATTCTCATGAATACCATGAACAACCATTGCATGCCGAATAAATGACTGTGTGGTGTGGTCTTTGGTCTGGCGGTAATACCGCCTATGTTATACATAGTTATTATGCTGGTTTTTTCTATAAGGCTTAAGGCTACTTGCAATGAATGTTTTTGAGGCTGTTATCATTTTACTATCCAGTCCATTAACGTGTTTTGTAAATGGGCTTTAAGACAAAATTCTGCTTGACTATGAGGAATTTCCACTGCACGTCACTGGGCGGTATCATTGGGCCGTTTTTTCCGAAGACCATGACGGACGTTTTGTGGCCGGAAATTAATTGTATGGGTGTCAACAATCTTTGGTTCCAACAAAACGGAGCCACAGCTCACACATCTCGTCAAACCATCAACTTTTTGCACGAAAAATTCTTGGATCCCATAATTTCGAGGAATTCCGACGTCAATTGGCCGCCAAGATCTAACAGTTCTTGATTATTATTTTTGAAGTTTTTTGAAAAGTAAAGTGTAAGCAAATATCCCTCGCACAATTCCAGACCTTAGGCGCAACATTAGCGCTGAAATTGAGGCCATACCAACGCTAATACTGGAAAAAGTCATCGAAAATTTTGATGTTCGAATGCGAGCCTGTAAACGGAGCCGAGGTGAGCATATGTGCGATGTTGTGTTTCATACATGGTTGCCATAGACCAACAATTTATAATCAATAAAGATTTCCGAACTTGTCTCACAAAAAGTGTGTTTTTTTCGCTATAAAAAAGTAACGGATGGTCCACCCATTATAAGCACTTGGAAATATGTCCTCTCGTGTATAATGGAAGGCATTCGTTAATATACTTACACTTCGTTTTAAATGGTCATTGCAGCACATCATTTCAAACTCATGGTATAGAATGTTCCAAGGTTCCTGGATAGAAACTTCATTAACTAATGCAGAAGCGATCATCAACGCAAATATATCTGAGAAATTCCAAATTGCTGAAACGCTAAATGCGAAATACGATGTAAACTCATTAGATGTCCCTAAGGACTGTAAAAAGCTATAGCAGGAGTACAGCGAAACGACGTTGTTTACAAACAGGTATATAATAGATCCTAGAGTTTGGAAGTCCAAAATTAGGTTAGACCGAAGCAATAGCAAGTGAACGTCAGCACTCAAACTCGCCAATTCATCGATGGCTGCACTTCCTTCGTAGTTGTAATCCGTCAGAGCTTGATATGGGGTCCTTTTTCGTGAAATGTACACCGCTCGATTGATTTGCAGTTTGTTGACTACTGTTTGTAGTTTGTTGTTAATGTTGTCATAGAACAACCAGAAGAACATGTTCCGCAAAATGAACGAATTGGTGACAATGAAACTGCCGGTATACACAAAAATCATCACGCAGCGCGCGACAATAGTCAGATAGTCTACATTGGGTTCAGAGATCGTCACATGTGCCATGACAAGTTGATTCACTGGTAGCACAGCCTTAATTAACATCAACCTGAACAAAACACTATGCTTCGGTCTCACTTCCCGTTCAATATTCAGACGCTCCACAATCTTCAACATTCCGTTCAACACTTCAAGAAGTCGATTTTTTGTCGAAAAACGCGAAATAATTGACGAGATGTAAATGATATAAAGTAAAGAAAACTGCACGGTCATAGCCTGAGGGAGAATAGTCCCGGCAGATTTTGGAAAACCCTGCATAAGTTTCCAAATTGCTGGAGGTACGGTGAGGGTGATTATGCAATTCAAAATAATAGCGTGTATGGCCGCTGGTTTCGAGGCTTCAAAACGACCCTTGTGCCCATTGTAGTAGTATGGAGCAAATCCCAACATTTTCGCAGACAAGTAATTGGCTATAAATGATGCCAACACTAGACGATTCAATTTCGGCAGCATTTTTGCAACTGGCTTGCTGAATCTTAGGGACAGTATCAACTACTAAACCTAAATGTATCTTCAAAATAACAATTGGAGTCAAATATGCTTGGAAGATCTGTTTATCAGATAATTTAATTAAGTAATTAATACAGGTAATTTGAATGAATAAAACATTCGTTAAACACCTACATCAGCTTATTTATCAGTGAATGTGTGATGAACAAGGAACAAATACCTATTAACGAAATTAAAAATGCTTCCAGAAATGTCCTCTAAAGTTCTGGTAGAACAGGCTTTTTGAGAAATATTTCGGTACGAGCTCATGGAGCTTCGTGCATTTTTCATGACAATAAAGGAATATTAGCTTAAATTGATAGCTTGAAATATATTGCTTCAGCCGTTTTCCTAGTTAAGATGCCTCATGCTTGAAAAGCATTCCTGCGAACTTGGAGAACGACAAATATATATATATATATATATATATATATATATATATATATATATATATATATAAATGTATGTATATATGTTTGTATATATATTCGTAAAAAAATTATTAAAGCGTTCAAATAGAAGATAAATTTCACCTAATTAAAGACATTATCTATCATTATAGACAAAATTTTAAGTGACCATGGTTTATGGTTTTTTATCAAAACATGTAAGTATACTATACTGAAAATATGCAGTTATGAATACACTCAAATTTTGCTTACGTGTACAAGGACATTTTCTGAGAACCCCTTCTTTCATTCGAAAATATCAATTTCGAACTTTACTTAGGACTTTATTTTAGAGTTTGTTGGAATTTTTCGTACTAAATAGCATTTATCACAGAAAAGTGCATTCATGACTTTATTATTGATGTAAAGACATCCATGGTAATATTGAAATTCACTCACACTTTTCTTACTATCCCCAAAAAATTATGAATCACTTTCTACTTAAGGGGTTACATAGGTCTTGAAGTAAAAAAAAAACTTTTTCAAAAAGTTGTATTTTGAAAACCAAAAGTCTATTTGATTAAAAATTTACACACATAAAAGTTAAGCATTTCAAGAAGTTGTAAAAATATTTTCAGTTAAAAAACATTGAAAATAGTCAATTTTTCTGCAGTTTTCCTCGTTCAATCTTTTTTTTCGGTAGGCAGAATATTTCGGTGCAGGTTCATCTCAAATCAAAATTTCAAACAATTTCATATAGTTTATCCTCTTGGCTCGTGTTTGAACGATGTAATTAGAAAAAAAGAAATTTAAAATTTTGAGATGGATTTGAATGAATTTTTGTCTCATATTTTTTTGCATTTTTCCGATTCTCAACGTTTTAAAAAAAATATTTTCGTATAAAACAAAAACGAGTCGATCGAATAAAAATCCCTTCGTTGAAGCCCAAGTCAATACTATAAAGAGGAACTGTGCAAAGTTTCAGCAAAATCGGCCGATTCATTTTCGAGAAATCGTGCCTACCGCACGGAAAAACAAAGTTTCGAGAAAAACGCGTTTAAATTTTTTTAACCGCGATTTAATGAATTAAAGTTGTTTTTTAGCGACCTACATCGAGCCGTTGGTTCCAGGTCCATACAGTAATTCGTTCGCCTCATTCGCGATGTTCAGAGCATCCCTTTGATGTTGTGATGTTTAATGAAAAAGAAAGGAGCTGATTTTACGCGGTTGATCCGCGGCGCATGCGTATAATACCCTAGGTAAGGCAAAGCGCACGTACCGACCCCGCAGTATTCAAATTTCTATAACTGCGGTAATATTGCTCGTATTCACTTCAAATTTGGTGTGAATACTCTTGATGTATTATACTTTCATATGAAATAATTTGAACGAGTTTTTGAAAATACAAGACCTCCGTAACCCCTTAGATTTATTACGGCAGCTATGAAAAAACACAAAAGCTATGCCGTGTTTCGTTGGTTGAGGAGCGCCGAAGTAACGAACACGTAACTTCCAAATCCTTTCAAAATGCTTCTTGGGTCTACCAATACAGAAGAAGTCATGTAGTTTTCATTCGGTCTGTGTGTAGCTGAGCTGAGTGCAGGACTTTATGAGATATAAAGAAACAAACATATTCTACGAGGCACTTGAAAATATGCTTAATATAGAATACAAGATACTACTTACACTTCGTTTCAAATGGTCATTGGAACACATCATTTCAAACTCATGGTACAGAATATTCCAGGGATCCTGCATCGATACCTCATTAACTAACGCGGAAGCGATCATCAATGTAAATATGTCTGAGAAATTCCAAATTGTTAAGATGCCAAAAGCGAAATACGATGCAAGATCATCATATATCCTTGTTGACTTTAACAAGCTATAGCACGAGAACAGCGATACGACATTGTTCACAAACAGAAACATTATAGATCCTAGAGTTTGGAAGTTCACAATTCGGTTGGACCGGAACAATTGCAAGTGCACGTCAGCACTCAATACGGCCAATTCGTCAATGGCTGCGCTTCCTTCGTAGTTATAATCGGTGAGGGTTCGATATGAGAACATTTTATGCGTAGTATAGACCACACGATTGATCTGCAGCTTTTTTACTACTGTATGTAGTTTATTGTTGATTGTATCGAAGAACATCCAGAAGTACATGTTCCTCAAAATGAACGAGTTGGTGATTATGAAGCTGCCGGTGTACACGAAAAGCATCACAAAGCGCGCTACTATGTTCAGAGTATCTATATTGCGTTCAGATATCGTCACAAACACCATGACAAGTTGATTGACAGGTAATACAGCCTTAATTAAAATTAACCTGAACAAAACACTATGCTTCGGTCTGATGTCCTGCTCTACTTTGAGGCGCTCCAATATATTCAACATTCCGTTCATCACTTCAAGAAGTCGATTTTTGGTCGAAAAACGCGAAACAACTGTCGACAAGTAAATAATATATAGTACAGAAAACTGTCCCCACATGACATACGGCAAAACAGTTCCAACTTCTTTTGAAAGACCGCGAATTAGTTCCCACATTGCTAAGGGCACTGCGAGGACGACTATACAATTCAAAATTAAAGTGTATGCGGAAGCTGCTTTTGAGGCTTCAAAACGACCAGTATGTCTGTTGAAAGTGTAAGGAGCAAGACCCACTATCGTTGCAGACACATAATTTGCTGCAGATGATGCCAACACTAGACGATTAAATTTTGGTCGCATTTATAATACCGTCCTCCTGAATGTCAAGTACAAAATGAACTGCTCAATTCAAACACATCGTCGACATATCAATTTGAATCATATGCACTTGGATGATCTGAATATAATAGAAACTAATTACGTAATCGATAAAGATAATTTGAATGAATGAAACATTAGCCAAATTGTCTTTATCAGTTTATCTATCATTTAAAGTACGTTCCATATTTAAGGAAAAATACCAAACAAAAAAACTTAGATGTTCACAAAATCACCCGAATGTCTGGGCATTACGATTAACTTTTTGAAAAATATGTAAACCTACTGAACGTTGTTCATTTTCTATGATAACAAAGAAATATTGGCTTAGATAGATTGAAATGTGCTACTTTTTTTCTAGAAAAAATGAAATTTCTTTATGAATGTGACCATTCTCCGTAATTTTGTTGCAACGTTTACAAGCAAATCTTAATGATACTTTGAAAAAAAAATTGTATACCGTGTTGACGAGAGTTTTGTTTCCGTTTTTTCAGAATGTTTGTTGGGATGATTTCCAGTTTTCTAAGGGATCCTTCTGCCTTGAAATCTTTCAATTTTTCTTTAGTAATCAAATTAAATCACTGAAAGATGTATCAATAAGCCGTACATCACTAGGAAACATTTTACTCGATGGGATATATCACCTCCATCGGAAAGTCACACTCTCTCAGTAGGAAACCATGAGGGAGAACAAAACCAACCATTTTAACATCATCATCATATAAAAAGAAGCTCCAAGATAGTTCTGTAAAAAGGAGAATAAAGTGTGACGTAATCAGAACAAAGAGTGATGTACCAACACTTAACACTGATATATCAATGCCAAGACTACAGAAGAGAATCTCCAAAAAAGAAAAACAAAAAGGATACATCGTCCGGTGATTCCTTTATAAGTATGAATTAACTTGCTAGTTTTGCCCACAACGGAAGCCATTTGTTATGTATATAATTTTTAACTTCCCAGTTCCCTATGGGAAGTTATTGTAAAGGGGTCGATTTTGCGAATCCCAAATTTTGACATATCTCCACGTTTTAAGGTCTCTAGAATCCAAATCCATCGTTTTTAGAGAGATGTCTGTGTGTGTGTATGTACGTATGTGTGGATGTACGTATGTGCGTATGTGCGTTCGGAATTATTTTTAGTCTCGATTGTCTCGAGAACCAACGATTGGATTGACATGGGACCGGTTTCATTTGATGCGTAATCACGTAACTTAAAACTGAATTACTTTTCAGCAAAATCGGTTAAGCCGTTTTTTATTTAGGATGAAAAAACTGAAAAACGACTAAAAATTGCTTATTTTTAAACTGTTGATACGCACTATTAATTCGTGCAGATACCAAATACCTTCATAGTAATGTTGTTATTATTGTGCGTTTTGGCAAAATTGTGATCAAATTTGTAAAAAATGTTATTTCAAAATAAATAAAGATTAATTTATAAAATTCCAAACTTATATTATCAGGTTCGGGTGAATGGGAGTAGAGACGCTAATGCAGTTAATAATTGGACATTGTTATAAATAATTTAATATTGTTAATAAAAATCAAATAATATTAGTTATAATTTGATATTGTATATATAAAGTCAATTATAGTTATTCAGTAACGGTCAAACATTCTTAATAACGAATGATTATTGTAAATAATAATTAAAAACCCTCAATAATAGTTTTGGATTCCGAGGCCGAGATGGAGAACGAGGTTGAGGACGAAGTGGAGGACAAGAAGGATGACGAGGACGAGGAGGACGAGGTTGCTGAGGCTTTGGTAGAGGATGGCCAGGTGGTGGAGACGTCTTCCTCTACCAAAGCTTTTATGGTTAGAAAAAAAATTTATAAAAATAATAAAAGTAATTATATTAATTTAGAATAATATTGCTTAATTATAGTAATTATTAATAAAAACAAATTATAGCTTTTTATTCACCCCACTGGGAAGTTAGTCGTGTGGGCCTCAAGGGTCGCACTTAGACCACATTTTTTAACTTCCTATTATATGGGAAGTTCTTGTAATCGCATCGAAAATCGAAATTGAAATTTTCAACACATCTTCCCGTTTTGAGGTCTTTAGAGTATATTTAAAGTGTTTTTAGAAAGAAGTATGTACGTGTGTGTAGGTACGTACGTACGCACGTGCGCTCGTGGTCAGTTTTTTTTTCTACGAGCATAACTCACGTAAACATAGTTGTATCAACTTCGTTGAGGTGTCAATCGAAGCGCCTTTGCAATTTTAAGAGCTGATTAGTTTTTGGGATGTCGGGGTGTGTTGCTTTGACCCTTTGAAGGTCATTTCCATAAACAATAAATTTTTAACCTGATTTGCAAAACGCAGTAATCAATGTTTATAAAATTTATATACTCCAAATAGTTCTTGAAAAAAAATAATCAAAAGTTTTTCTCATGATTACAAAAAAATTAAAAACAAAAAATCATTCAAAGTTACCATGTAAAAAGGGGTTCCTACGAATGATTTTATCTTTTATTCTAAAGACTTTGTTGTAAAGTTAATCAAAGTTTAATAATATCTGCATAATTTGAGCAGACTTTGAATAGTTTTCACAGTGTTTTAATTTTAATAATATAATTGCTTAAATTTGCTTCTGTGGTAATCAACGATTTGAATGATAAAATGTTTTGTAGTCAATACTATGCAAGATCATATCCTTTAAAAAGCTTTCATCAAATAAAAAAATGTAGTTTGTAGGTCATTGATTCCTTAGTGTTCGTAAGATTTCAATTACTTTCACCATCATCATGTGTAAAACATTTTACTTGTTACATGCAATTAAACTGATTATTGACTGCATATTCAATGTTTTTCAAGATCAACTGAAAATAAGAAATAATTATTAGTCTGGTTGATGTAAAATCGTGAAAAAATACAAATTCAGTGATTACGCCGAAGTCATGGCAATTTTGAACTAAACTATTCAAAATGGCCACCACGCGTGAAAATCTCTTCAGTGGGCGTAATAACAAAACTGCTTTCATTTTTGCTAGCGCCTTTTTGTCTTACAATCGTCGATATCAAAATAGCAAATAATGTAGAAAAGGCTTTGTAACCTCCCACCCCGCTCCGATTGAACCACGTGAATATTGAATCAAAATAATCCTCCAAATCCTTACGTAATCAATGGACACTCCCGTAGATAATATGATTGATATTAACTCATTTCAATTACTGTTATAAGTACCTCGCATTATTATTAATTAAATTAGTGTTATTTTCATAAATATGTTTTGTTTAATATTTTTAATATTTATGCAGATATTACTGGGAAGTTGACCGTGTGGACCTCAAAGGTCGCACCTCGCGGCTTGTTTTCTACAAATTTCATCATTGATGACACAATACTTTGATAGGTCTGAAAGAATGCCATGATACACGCTACTATAAACTAATCACATTACTTACACTTCGTTTCAAATGATCATTGCTGCACATCATTTCAAATTCTTGATACAGAACATTCCAAGGATCCTTGATTGCACTCTCGCTGACCAGCGACGAGGTGAAAAACAACACAAATATATCCATAAAATTCCACAATGCCAGCAAACCAAAAGCCAAATATGCTTTCGAAACGCCAGCCTTCCACAATGATCCCAATAACGCATAAAACATAAATAACGACATAACATTGGTCATAAAAAGCAACGCTATTGATCCGAGAATTTGGAAGTCCAAAATTCGTTTGGATCGTAACAATTGCAAGTGGACGTCAGCACTCAAACTGGCCAACTCGTCAATGGCTGCACTTCCTTCGTAGTTATAATCCGTGAGGGCTTGATAAGAGGTCCTTTTTCGTGGTATATGCACCACACGTTTGATCTGTAGCTTGGTCACGACCGTTTTTAGTTTGTTGTTGATTGTGTCGAAGAATAAGCAGAATAACATGTTTCTCAAAATGAACGAGTTGGTGACTATGAAACTGCTGGTATGTACGAAAATCATTAAGAAGCGTGCGAAAATGGTCCCAGTTTCTACACTGCGTTCGGATATCGTCACAAATGCCACAATAAGTTGATTCACCGGTAGCACGGCTTTAATTAAGATAAACCTGAACAAAACACTGTGCTTTGGTTTATCTTTCCACACGACTTTGAGATCCTCCACAATCTTCAACATTCCGTTCAACACTTCAAGAAGTCGATTTTTGGTTAAAAAACGCGAAACAACTGACGATAAATAGGTAATATAAAGGAAAGAAAATTGTACCAACTGAACTTGTGCCGAAAAATTTCCCACTTGTTTTGGATAAGTGCGCGTAGTTTGCCATATTGCTGGAGGTCCTGCAACGATTATTATGCAATTCAAAATAATAGTGTATACGGCAACAGGTTTTGAGGGTTGAAAACGTCTCCTGTGTCTGTTGAAAGTGTAAGGAGCAAAGCCGAAAATTTTCGAGTTGAAATAAATCGCTGCGAATGGTGCGACAATGAGACGATTCATTTTCGAAAGAATGAATCCTACCACAGTCCGTTTAATTTCGCGGACAGAATCAACTACCCAACAAGAACACTTCGAGAATATGCGTGATAGTTTCTCTTGGTAATTTGAACAGTGTAATCATGATACGAACACATATGTAAGTAAAATAAGTAATTAGGTAATCGAAACATTATGTCATTGAAATATTTATAAATGACTTGATGAAGCAGATATTGTCTAGCTTCTTTATTATTTAAAACGCAACACTTACTACAAATTGAATTGAATTTCCGTGCAGCAATTTTTTCTGCTTCAATAAAATCAGTCATTATATTGAATTCTAGAATTGAACGTGTTATTTGAAGACGAGACTAATTCTAATGTTGAATTGTCAACATTTACCTATTCGAAGCTATTGTAAGACTTGTTTCTTATAAGTAAACTTGAACATTCTATGATATTGATGATTTTTTAAAGATCCTAGCCAAAATCTGCAAAACGGAATGTTCTCCTTCTTCAAATGACACGTTCAATCACTCTAGATTATATGAAACTTACACTTCTATCCAAATGCTCGTTGCTTGTCGCCATCTCAAACTGTTCGTACAAAATATTCAAGCCACCTCGAATTGAACCCTCGTTGATAATTGAGGTGACATAAAATAGTACAAATATATCCACCAAACCCCACATTACTGAACAACAACTAATTAAATAAGTCCACATGGTCTCTCGATGGAAAAAATCTTGCGTCATGGAATACAATTTGAAAAGTTCCAGGACATTATTGCAGAAGAGAAACACTATGATCCCCAGCAACTGAAACTGCACACATTCATTGAACCGACTGGCAAATAAGCAGATTTTTGATTGTGTTGCAGCCAACTCGTCAATGACTACACCTTCGTATTTATCAAACAGTCTATTGTTGTTAATGATACTGATTTTCTTGCCGCGAATAACTCCTTCACGATTTTTAAGACGAGCCAGATTAATGGCTAGTTTTTTATTGATATTATCATAACACATTCGAAGGTGAAAGTTTCTCAAACTCCACGTATTTATCATGACAAATAAGATATCAAGAGCTAATACTATGCTTAAATTGGCCACTAAGTTCCAAAGATTTCTCTCTTCATATCTTGAAAAAATCATCAACAGTAAAAACAAATGGTTTGCAGGCAACTTGGATTTCGCGAGAATAAGTTTGAAGATCAATCCATGTTTCTTAGGCACAGTTTCATTTCGAAATAAGGACTCGCTGATGTCAATGATACCATTCAAGATTTCCAACTGCTTCTGACGAGTGAGCAATTTTGCCAAACACAGTGCGAAATAAGTGAAATAAACCAGAGTTATATTTAAATAGATGGCGATCAAAAAAATATTGAATTTTTCATAGTTCAAACACCGCAGCATTTTAAACATACTGATTGGGATTAATAGAAGGACTATACTGCTGAAGATTACTGAATATAGCAGCCAAAAAGATGACTCTTCAAAGCGTTTTGTGTGCGCATTCAAGGAGTATGGAAATTGACCCACGATTTTTATAATCACAGATGTCGCCACTAGAGATTTTTTTGTCATTTTATCGAAATTCGCGGGAATTTATGGTGTTGGGTCTTCACGATCAAAATTGAGACTGGAGGAAAAGACGAAGATGACAGGAAAATGCCCTACTGTAATTTAGCCATAGAATCCATTTTCCAAACAATCATATAATAAATTAATTGATCATGCTCGAGTAAAAGTCGAGTCATGTTTTGTGAAGAATAATCTCTTGATGCTGACATGCTGATTTTGGATATTAATAAAATGTATTTCCAAGAATAATATGCTGAGTGTGGCACTAAGTAATGATTAGCCCGAGTGTTGGCATTCATCATATTGGTCACATATAAAAAAAAACTCGTATTAGCTCCACCACTAGTAAATTTCGGCTTCTTGAATATGCTACCCCTAAATACGTAAGTTAGTCCACTGCATCGTCTGGCATTTGAAGGTTATATATTAGACCAGGGCGGATCTGTTTTCAATTGGCCGTTGAAGGGAGGGCACACTGATTTTGGCAGGAAAAGTTATAGAATAACTCGTATAACAATAATTGACTTATCCTCCCTCTTAAAATAGTCGGGAACATTTAAATAAATCGAAATTTTTAAATTTTTTGAAAAAAATCGTTTTTTCTACCTTTCCCACTGCTAACTTTAAACCGCAAAGTTGTGTGGGAATAACAGTTGAGTAATAAAATTTTCTATAGGATAGAATTGTTCAAAAAAATTAAAGCACTTAACCCTTGCCGCAAAATAACAATAAACATTAAAAAAAGAGAAAAAGCCTTTTTTTTACCAATTAAAATGCACTTAGGACCTTCATAGTTCAGCTAGAAAATCTATACAATATTAAAAAATAACACACAAATTTTCATCAAAATCGATTCGGTAGATTGCCCATAATAATTGTGCAATCTAAATTTATTTTTAAAAAATCAAAAATTTTGAAAGCTTGCAAATTAGAAACTAAAGCTTTTAGAAGCTTGATATTTTTCACATATAAAAAAGCACTTCGCCTATCAAATGCATTTTTCAAAATTAAAATCGGATTATTAGGGCGGCCTCAGTAATGTTTTCTAAACTTGGAGTTTCGGATCTGGAAGATTTAGGATTTGGGGGATTTTGGATCTGAAGGATTTAGGATCTGGGGGATTTAGGATCTGGGGGATTTTAGATCTGGGAGATTTTGGATCGGGGGGATTTAGGATCTCGAGAAAGAAGAATCTGGGGGATTTAGGATCTGGGGGATTTCGGATCTGGAGGATTTAGGATCTGTGGGATTTAGGATCTGGGGGATTTAGGATCTGGGGGATTTAGGATCTGGGGGATTTTAGATCTGGGAGATTTTGGATTTGGGGGATTTCGGGTCTGGGGGATTTCGGGTCTGGAGGATTTTAGATCTGGGAGATTTTAGATCTGGGAGATTTTGGATCTGGGGGATTTCGGATCTGGAAGATTTAGGATTTTGGATCTGAAGGATTTAGGATCTGGGGGATTTTAGATCTGGGAGATTTTGGATCTGGGGGATTTTGGATCTGGAGGATTTTGGATCTGGAGGAAAAAGGATCTGGGGGATTTCGGATCTGGGGGATTTTGGATCTGGGGGACTTTAGATCTGGGAGATTTTGGATCTGGGGGTTTAGGATCTCGAGGAATAAGGATCTGGGGGATTTAGGATCTGGTGGATTTCGGATCTGGGGGATTTTGGATCTGGGTGATTTAGGATCTGGGGGTTTTAGGATCTGGGGGAGTTCGGATATGGGGGTTTTAGGACACACCGGACAGCTTGAGAAGTTTCAGATGATATTTTTCAAGCAAGGACTCCAATCTTATCACCCATGAAGAAGGATGCGTCCAAGAATAGTAGCTCGCATCGAAGCCACCTATGGTCGAGTCAAAAGTTCAACCACCTTTCAAAATATTACAAGGTACCAACGTTATTGCATATTCAACAAACGGGGGTGTTCGATACACTCGTTGTCTTTTATATAGCAGAAACGACCACAATTGGGGTAGCGGCTGCAATGACGAGTGCTCCGGTGTTAGCCGAACACAAGTTAAAGTTATGACTAAGTTGCTCAAGTTTTTTTTCTTCATGTTTTGAGATGACCTTGCCCATACTCAATTGGGTGTACGGATTTCAAAGTACATGCAACACTCAGGCCAATAACTGTAAATATTAGAATCGGTTTCAAAAGGAGGTTGACGAGACATTCATCAACTAAGATAACATTAGACACACGATTTGGAAGGAAATATCTAACATGGAATAGCACGGTAGATTTGAAGCTGTATATAATTTATTTATTCAGCTACAAAAATATATTCAAAAATGTACTTACGCTTCGATCGCAGTGAATGCCTGTATTTGATATCTCGAACTGACGATATAACGTGTTCCAGCTGGTTCGAGCAGATCCTTCATTGATCACAGACGCAACATAAAATAATAAAAAAATGTCCAAAAAGTTCCAGGCGGTTATCAAAGGAATGGTTATATAAAATTCCATAAGCTCTTTTCGAAAGGGCATCTTGAAGAGACTGTAAAATTTGAATAGCTCCAAAACGTTATTTACAAAGAGGAATGCTATGACGCCCACGAGCTGAATTTGTGAGAATTGGTTAATCTTGCTGACTTGAAGACCAAGTACTGAGTGCAGCGTCGCCAATTCGTCTATTCGCGCATTTATTTGGCAATTGTACGCTTTGGTGCGACTGATGAACGCCACCTTTTCAGGAAGACAAACAGCAGTTCTGTCCTTTATTCGGCTCATGTGCACATCTAGTTCACTATTGAGACTGTCGTAAAGCAATCGCAGCGATAAATTTTGGAGACTCCACGAGTTCACTGTGAGATACAGGACGCCAATCGCAAATATCATGGAGAAATTGGCTGCCAATAACCAATAACTTAGTTTTGCTTGCGTTACAGAAGCAATCAATATTGCATACAATTGGTTTGCAGGAAAGATGGCTTTCACTAGTGTAAGCCTAAACAACCAGCCATTCTCAAAAGGGATGCAATTTTTGCAGTAGAAGGATTCTATTATAGCAGCACTATCATTAAAGATTTCCAACAGCTCATATCGCCGTACGCACTTCGTTACACAATTAGCCAAGTAAGTGGTATAAATTAAAATAAGTACAGAGAATGAGATCAGAGCAAAAAAATCTTTGATTTCTACCGTGGAATCACTTAAAAGCTTGAAGAAACTAACTGGCATCAGCACAATGATAATACTGTTCACAAGGAGAGCATAGGTACTTCCCAATTTGGAAATTTCAAAGCGACGTGTGATCTTATTGTAGGAGTAAGGAAGTTGACCCAATATTTTCGATGCCACGAATGAAACATGTAGCGTACGATCAAATTTCCGTACCATGAGAAATGTTTTAAGTTTTTCGTTATCAAAATCAAGACTTAGACTGGAAGCAACACAGCACGTGAATGTCATATAATTTATATTAATGATAGCTAAAGTCAACAATCAATTAATGGACGTCGTCAGTTATGGTCGTCAATATTATTTGTCCAAATTTATTTACTCATAATTTAATTAGAGCCTAAGTATTTAGTTTCGACCTAAAATGAATTAGGGCAGTAAGTGTAGAAAGTATCAACGAATAAAAATGAAAATCGAATCAGCTTAGAACCTGACAATGTCAGAAGTAAATATTGTTAATATTTTATATGTTTTCAAATAAATTTGATGAAATTGCATATGAAACATGAGGGTGACAAATATTTTCATAGCATGGTTCATTTTTAATAGAAATGTATTACGAGGCAGTTGCATGCCAAAAATTTGTTCCTTTGATTTTTGATACATTCAAGATTATCTACTCACATTTTTATCTAAATGTACATGCGCATATAAAGAGTGGAATTGCTTGTAAATGATATCCCAGGCTTCGCTTTTTGAACTTTCGCTTATCAACGATGCACCATAAATCAGCAGCCACACATCCATGAGATTCCACAGCAACAGGACACCATTCACTAGTACACTCATGTTCAATATTTTTCTAGTACCCGTCATCATATAGTAAAACTCAAACAAGTTAAATATATTGTTAACGAAAGCAAACGCTAATATAATCAGCAACTGGAACTGAAGCAACTCATTGGTCTTTTTAATATGGGAACAAGCTGCTGAGTGGTGTTTTGCCAGCTTCCAAATGGCTATGCTGAGATTGCTGTTATCCTGGGAGTTGTTCTGCGAACAATAGGTAATTCTTTGCGCATATGACGCTCGTTTGTTCGCGAGGATCGTCATAAGAATGTCAAGTCGATCGTTGATGGCTTCAAAGAAGTTTTGCATGATAAGCGTCCAGAAGGTGATGGAGTTTAGGAGCAAGCAAAGTAGTCCATATACAAATGATATCAGCGAATAGGCCAGCACCATCCAAACGTTGGTGAACTCTCTTTGTTGCATGTTTAAATTATAGACAGCTACAATCAAGTTGAGCGGCAAAAACGATCTGATCACGACTATGCTGAGCATAGGTCGATCGCTCCAATCAGGAATCTTCCCCCCGTAGAAGGTTTGCAGAAGATTGAACGCCTCGTTGATCAATTCAATGCCACGCCTGCGATTTCGAAGTCGATTGAAACAAGTAAGAAGCAGGATTAAATACAGCAGAACAGTATCAACAATGATGACGACTTTAGCAAGCATTTCAGTGTCTTCCACGAAATTTTGAAAGGCATTGATCGTCACTATCGGCATGGCTATAAGGACCGTACTATGTAAAATTACCGCATATAAGCTTCCAAGAGCTGAGAATTGGAACATCTTCTTAGATCGATTGAACTTGTGGGGAACTACTCCCATCACTTTACAGTACACGAACAGACAACCCAAACATACTTTGAAAAAGGCACCCATTTCGATCGGGAATGAGCCAAATGCAGCACGAGTTTCAAATCCGTCTCAATCGCCGTAGAATAAATGACTGAGAAAGCGCTCATCCTTTATAGGTCGAACTACTCAAAATTTGTCCATGTAATGAAAGCTAATCACAAGTAATGGAACGAAATCATTCATGGTGAGCTATGAGCAATTAATCCTCGTGAAAAGTGTTGTGAAAGCTGCAGATACACGTGTTTGATTAATGAATATCTTTTCGGTAATCAGCAAAAAATTTACCTGTTAATTAAGACAATATTATGTTTAATGCGCAATTATGAATTGTTCTACTCCACGTTTAAAATTATATTTAAATAATTTTGAGCATGCATGCAGAAAAGTTAACATCTTCGTATCTTTTGATTTTAAACGATATACCCATTAAATAGCAATCTAGCTTCTTATCATTTATGAAATCACTTACACTTCTTTCCAGGTACGGGCAACCCTCGCTGACGTCAAATTGCCGGTTCAGATCCTTCATTGCTTCTTCGGATGATTCCTCGTTTACCAATGAAGCGCTGTAGAACAGCACAAATATGTCCGCAATATTCCAAACAGTAGACAATAAAATGCTTAATGAAGCCTGGTACTGTTTGTTTTTTAAAAGGATGGGCACAAGATGGAAGCAAGTAAAAATTGCCACTACATTACTTAGAAATACGAATAGAACCACTGACAACACATGAAACTGAAGAGTGTTTTGTAGTTTTGCTATGTTCGTGGAAAAGTCCCAGTGAAGTTTTGCGACTTTATCTATTTCATCACATATGTTGCATAGCCTTTGGAAACACAGTCCTCGAGAGTAACTATGTTTGGAAAGCCATTTGAATTTTTCAGGGCTGGCATTTGAAGTTAATTGGTATAGTTTAGTGTTGAGGACGCGATATATGTGGCGCAGCACTAGATATCCTAGACAGAAAACATTCGAAACCGTTATCAGTAGCGAAAAGGAAAGGAGAAGAACACCAAACACGAATACGCTCCAAAAATATTTGGTTTGAGAAATTGTTACAATGAGAAAGGCAACTGCTAACATTTGATTCACCGGGAAGAAAATTTTCAGTATTACGACCTTAAATAGCCAGCCTACGGGAACTGTTTCATGGTATCCTTTAAACAATCGTTCCACCAAAGCTAAGGTCTTGTTTACCAACTTCAGTACATGTGTTCGCTTCGCTAGTTGCCCGAAAAACGTATACAGAAGCAACGAATGCAAAAGGATCGTATCAAAGTATATCATCAAATTGAAGATGTCCATCAAATTGAATGAATACATTTCTCTTCCAATAACTATTGAGATGGGCATTAAAAACAGAATCATTCCAATGAGTATTGTAGAATATACTAGAGCGTATTTGGATTCTTGAAAACGCCCCAATTTTGTGTTATACTTATACGGAAACATCCCGAGGAGCTTCACTGAAACATAAATGCCGCGCAAGGCGTACACGAAACAATTGTTTTTTAGTAGAGTCATAATAATGCTGAGCTGATTTTTAATAAGTACCGAATTAATGGAGTTTTACCGATGAACTAACTGTTTTGAAACCTAAATACTCGCAATCATCAATTATGCATGTACACATGTCCCCACCAAGTTGTATTCATTTGGTAATTGATTAAGGATACATATTAATTTATCAACTCAACATACGTAACAAGGACCTAATGCTTCCTCTAAATATTCTGTGAGATCAAGCATGCATTCGCTTCGTATGCTCGTCCGACATTTTGTCGGTATTTCGTCGACGAGTTAACACATTCGTCGAATGATTTGTCGAGTCTTCTTTGGAGAGCTAGCAATACAATTATCCTTCCATAATTTTGAACTAGCGAATCGAAAATATGTCAATGGAATCTGATTTGGATATTTGAGATGAGAGCTTTCAGGATGTGACTTTAATTTATCAATCTTTAAATAGTATTTAATTTGAAAAAAAACGATGTATATTATCAGTAACAGAAGTTATTGTTTGAAGGATTGAAAACAATTGTTTCTCTACTATTGAAAAAATCCATTTTAAAGAATAATAGTCGAACTATAAAATAATAATAATAATAAAAACTAATAGGAGATTAATTATTAATCTTTCTTGAGATAGGTAGTCATTCATTCAGATTGCAAGGAAACATAATGCGGTCGGAACTGGGTAAGTGGAGCTTGGATAAGTGACCCACTTCTTTTAATGAAATTTGAACCTTGATCCCTTTCTATTGATCCCTAAACCCTCTTGAAATGGAACAATTTGCACTTCTTCAATCGAAATCAGATCCACATGCATTGGCGGGTCTATCTTCATAAGTTGAACGTTTTTGGCCCCCACAAATATGTAGATGCATCGGAATCTGAAGTCTCGTTTTTGCATCCAATCTTCAGTGCCGATTAGTTGAAAACGGAATCATACAACACTACTGACTGACCAATTTTGACTCTGATTGTATTTTTGAAAACGCAGCATAGCACGTTTTTGAATGATGATTTCATGCGGATTTTTGTTCTCAATTTGCGTTGAAATCACCAAACTAGGGATGCAAGTTTATTTGCCAACAATGCGTTATATGTATATTTAAGGGGTTACATAGGTCTTGAAGGAAAAAAACAAGTTTTTCAAAAAATTGTATTTTCAAAACCAAAAATCTATTTTACTTAAAATTTATACACATACAAGTTTAGCATTTCAAATAGTTGTAAAAATATTTTCAGCTAAAAAACACTGAAAATTGTCAATTTTCCTGCAGTTTTTCTCGTCCAACCTTTTTTGCGGTAGGCAGAATTTTTCGGTGCAGGTTCATCTCAAATCAAAAATTCAAACAAATTCTTATAGTTTATGCCCTTGGCTC
Organism: Oxycera nigricornis; assembly: GCA_963942545.1. Taxonomy (NCBI): domain Eukaryota; kingdom Metazoa; phylum Arthropoda; class Insecta; order Diptera; family Stratiomyidae; genus Oxycera; species Oxycera nigricornis. The sequence continues at coordinate 13,042,881 of OZ012662.1, forward strand.
GTGATTGAATGAAGGAATTGAAAAAAATATGAAATTTTTAGTTTTGAAATGAGTTTCAATGAATTTTTGTCTCATATTTTTTAGAATTTTTCCGATTCTCATGGTTTTTAAAATATTTTTTTCGTATAAAACAAAAACGAGTCGACAGAATGAAAATCCCTTCGTTCAATCACGAGTCGATACTATAAAGGGGAACTGTGCAAAGTTTCAGTAAAATCGTTCGATTCGTTCTCGAGAAATCGTGCCTATCGCACGGAAAAAAAGTTTCGAGAAAAACGCGTGGGAAGAAATGGGAAAAATAAAAGGAAAAATAAAAATCGTGCCGTTTTCTCCGGGACCCGGAAAACTACTGCAAAAATTACCACGGAGGGATCAAAGCTGCGGCCATTGAGAGAGAACGGTGCCCAATTTTGAGGGTAGCGGCAAACTCTACGCTAAGTGCACGGATAATTGGTGAACAAGCAGGAACATCTGGACAGTACGAAGGATAATAAAAGAAGGCCAACAATAAAACGGCTCCGTTTGAAGAAAAAACCAGCGGTAACACAAAGATATCAGCAAGCACGGTCACAGTTTGCTCGAAACCACATCAGTTGCGACGAAGAGTGGAAGAAAGTAATCTTTCACGATGAAAAAAGATTCTGTTTGGATGGTCCTGATGGCTTCTCATATTATTTCCATGATATTCGCAAGCAGAGGAAATATTTATCCCGCCACCACAGCAGAAAGTGTTCAATTATTATATGGGGAGCCATATCCTGTATGAGGCCTGTGGAGATCAGAATTTTAAGAGGAACGTTTGTTGGGCTAATCTTCCTTCACGTATTTATAAAAATTTGTATGAATCTATAAAAATAGATTATTTGAAGTCATTAAGAATAATGGTACAGCTACCCATTATTGATTAATAAAATAAATTGGCGCAATACACATGTGTTTAATTCAGTGGCGAGGCGTTCATATAAACCGATTCTCATCGGCTTCCCTTTCCAAATATGTTCCAAAAATGTCTAACACTTCAGTTTTATAAGGGGATCAAGTGTTTATTTACTTGCATGCATCACTGTAAACATGCACAATCGTTCCACTTGATCTCAGTGTTTATTCTATCATACTCCATTCTCTTCATTCTACACATCCTCATAGTTCCATAGCGATCAACATCTGTAAGTGTTGCAGCAAAGCTTTCCGAGTCTCGAATTCATCAAAAATTTAAGGTGGGCATTCAACTCCCGTTTGTTGGAATGGCAGCTCGGTTTTCCTCAATAGGATGTGGAAACAAGTCAAAAAGCCGGTAGCGTTCCCGGCTTGCGAATCATCTGTGAAAATTGATGCTAGAAAATCATCGGCTTACTCACAGTAATTTTTCATCCCTCGCCACTGGTTTAATTTACTTAGTTTATTGTGCGAAATTCCACGAAATTTTACGATTTTCAGCAATGTACCTAATCAGTTGTTCCGCTTTTATATGCAAAGTCTTGGATAAATGCATCCAGGTAAACGCTAGTGTATGTTATTATTCTATAAATTGTATTTTACGATTGGCATTTCCATAGGCAATAAAATTATCATCGATTTGTTTTGCTTTACCTCCCCGACTTCTAGGAAACTCAGAATATTTGGGTGTACCTAATCAGTTGCTCGTCAGTGCATGAAGTAAAAAAATTCTTAGAGTTTTCAAATCTAACAAAGAAACTGGGAAGTTTGTAAAATATTTTCAACAAAATATTAAACCAAATATTTAAATAAAAATATTCAAGTATTGTCAAAAAAAAATTTGGTAGTTCATTCATATCAGTATAACTTCAACAGAAAATTGTAAGTAAATAATTATATTTCCTCCTTCAGCCTTCCAATAAATTTCACTGTACTTCAACATCTTTGATATGTAGAAATAACAATGAATTTAAAACTCACACAAACGACTTGAAAAAGCACTTATTTGCAAGAATTAACGATCAAAATAGTAAAAAAACAATGGGTAAAGATTTTAGTATCCCGAAGTTCAAATTTTGGATCGATATTATTTCATCTATTTATAAATTTCCATGGTCAATTAAAGTGAAAAAATGAATATTTTTTTCAACATTTTGACCCAGAAAAGATTAAAAAATATTCAGATTTATTTAAAAGACTATCAAATTAAAATTCTTTTTTCACAAGGTAATAAGTGTGGATCTTCTTTCATCGATCAGAAATATCGGCCAGCAAAATACAAATGTGTCTAGCGAGAACAGAACGAATCTGAGGGATACTCTGTGTACTTCCGTGAAGGTAAGTCTATAATTCTTATACCTGATTTTTATTGACTTTGTCTATTTGACGACTCTTACACAATTTTTTCTTTCCAAATAGAAGTCAACCTTTATTTCAAATACTTAACGTATGATTCAAAATTTTTTGATAAAAAAAACTAGATGAAAACTTAGATACTATACCGTGCGGCAGCATTGCTATATACTTACCGTCCTGTCTAGATTACCATCGCTACTCGTTATCTCAAAACTGCGCTCTAAAATTTTTCTACCACCACAAACTGATCCTGCATTGATCAATGATGCAACGTAGAACAACAAAAACACATCAAAAAAGTTCCATGTTGTCAAAATTGAAACAGTGATTAAAATCGGGATCAGGCTTGCTGTCATGGGCATTTTCGTCACAAAATATAGCTTGAACAGTTCCTGCACGTTGTTGACAAAGAGGAATATTATGACTCCCAGGAGCTGGAACTCGGAGAAACTACTGGTTTTGCATACTTGCAAGTAGATTGCTGAGTTCAACGCGGCTAGTTCGTCCAAGCGAGCAGTCCGAGCACAGTTATATGCCTTAGTCCTGTTGATGAAAGCAATCTTTCTTCCAAAACTGCTCGTGCTTCTATGTATGAGTTGGCTGATATAAGCATTCAATTCTTTGTTGATGTCGTCATAAAATAACCGGAGTAAAAGGTTACTCAGGCTCCAACTGTTAACGGTGAGAAAAAGTCCGCTAAGAACGAATACTTGTAGTGCATAAGCTACTAGATGCCAGGCACTAGCTTCAAATTGCACTAAGAGTGCCACAATCAATGCAAACAATTGATTCGCTGGAAGTAAGGCTTTGATCAGGAGAAACTTAAACATTCGACTGCTTTTCGAAAGAACACCACGTTTAGAATAAATCGATTCTGAGATTCGTGCTATATTGTTCAGGACTTCGACTCGCTCATTGCGACTAAGGTATCGCCCAACGCATGTGATTATGTAGACAATGTAAACGAATGTTACGTTTGCGCACAAAGCTGCCTGATAAACATCCTTTAAATTAATGTTGGCATCAATAAACACTTTTGAAACACAAATCGGCATGAATACTATGATCGCACTGTTCAATAGCACGGAATATACTGTCCCAATCTGAGATATCTCAAATAACTTTGTGCGTTTATTGAACGTGTATGGAAACTGGCCCATGATTTTTGAGATGATTGGTATTATCACCGTGGCCACTAATATCGCGCGGTCTTTTTTACCAACCATTCCTATCGTTTACCACTTCTGAACGGCGGAACACAAACTAAAGGGAAAATTCACGTTGTATTTTAATCTTGTATTAAAAGAAATATTCAAAGCATCACCAAACCAACAATTAATCAACTAATGGCTACCGAAGAAAAGGTAAGTAAAATCACTGATGTTGTTTGTATAATTTACTAGACTGTTAATTCAATTAATTTCAGCCGAAGCAATAAAAATTTAATATGAAATGTAATATATTAAAGGTCTTTCGGATATCAGTTAATGTATAATCCAATTGGTCTGAACTTTTTTAAAATTAAAAACATAGCTTTTCAAAGTTGAATTCATTTGGTTCATTTAAGGCTCAAGCGAAAACTTATTCAATAAGCACATTTCGTACAAGCTGGATACCATGCAAATGAAGCGTAAAGTTTTATGCAAATCGATTCATATCTGGTGATGGACTACAACACGATACTAAGTACTGTATCAGAAAAAATTGACCTTTAGTTTTTTCTGCATAGCTCCTGTCTGGGATAAGTTCAAGTCGTCATCAGGTATACAAAATTAGCTATACAATGCGACAAAAAAGAACGTCTAATCCATCCGTATTGTAAAATCACTCTTGAAAAAATGTCATCAAATCAAGTTAAATGCATAGTTTAATTGTGTGCAAATACCTGGAAAATCCCCTTCGTAAATATTCAGTACTAGCAAAGGAAACCAATTGGTCGATTGCAACAGTGAAACGAACAATTATAAAGTACAAAAAGGGCCCACCTGCTGCTAGACAGTCTAGATTAGGTTGAAAAAAAGGTCCATCTGATACAAGTTTGAGCCGAAAGGTAAAGAGGAAATTTTTTGCAGAGTCCTAACACATCCATTCCAGATATGGCTCAAAAAGTGCAAACATCGAACGCAATGATTCAGAGGATTAAGAAGCATTATAATCTTAGATCATATAAAGTCCAAAAAGTACCCGATCGATCCAAGGAAAAGGAGATAGAAGCGAAAAATCGGTCTCGAAAGCTATACAAGGATTACCTGACCAAATTCGATTGTGTTGTGTTGGACGATGAAACATACATAAAGACCGATTTCGCACAGTTGCCTGGTCAGGACTTCTATACAGCAGGATCAAAGGGTGATGTAAGCCCAAAACATAAAACCAAAAAAGCACCAAATTTCCGGAGCGGTATATGATTTGGCAGGCAATATGTCGATGTGGTCTCAGATCAGAGGAAACTGAAGCGAAGGGTAACTCAGCACTCGAAGAATGTTTAGAGAAGCGACTAAAACCATTCATCGAGAAACACGATGCATCTGTAGCATGTTGGCCAGATTTAGCGACAAGTCATTATGCTCGATCAGCAATGAAGTGGATTGAGGGCAGTAACATCTCCGTGGTACCGAAAGCAGCTAACCCTCCAAACTATCCAGAACTTCGACCAATCAAAAGATGTTAGGCTGCAATGAAGAAAACATTAAAGAAAACAAACAAAATTGCTAAAACAGAAAAAGATTTTCAAAATAAGTTGAAAAACGCATATAAGGTGGCCGACGACACCGTTGTACGAAACCTAATGCATGTGTGTGGAGTTAACGGAAAGGTCCGAAATTGTTTTCCTTGAAATGAAAATTCATTGAATCTCTAACGCTGAATTAACAGACAAATCGCCGTCCATCAGATCCAAAAAAAATATTAAATTCATTTTCATCTCAATATGCAACGTCTTCTCAAAATTGGTCTGATTTTGTCACATATAGTACTCTGTGGGATATTCTAAGCGTGGTGCAACATTTTTCTTTGAAATGAAAGGGGTTTTTTACAATGTACCCCTTGTAACCCTCTGTTTGAGGATTCATCGATACTCCATTGTTTCTTTGAAAGTCTGTAGCTACTTCAGGAGCACTTGTTTTTAGATCTTTCTTAATTATTCCCTTGATTTTCCTTCCCAAAATTTTCTTCCGGCCCTTTCCTGGGGCAATTTTGTAACTTTTGTTGATTTTCAAAACTTTGATACTCATTCGTATGGTTTAATGTGTTTTGCTAATGATCCTAGATATTTCTGCATAGGTTTTTTCTTTCTTTTTAAGCCTAGCAATTACTTTTTTCATTCCAATCGGAACTTTTCGGAGTGATTCGGATATTTCAGAAAAAAATGTCAACACGAATTACTGTATAGCTCCATTGAAAATTCACAACTGCTACTTTCAATGACTGATGATAGTGTGTAAACCCACCCCCACTGGAAGCTGAGTATTGCTACTTTTCTTTTGTATAAGATCAATAGTTTAAATTGTATGTATGTGCAATTTTTTTATGCATGTGGAATTTTTCGAAGTTTATTTTAGCTGCAGTATGAAAGTAAAAGCCTGGAAAAACAAAAACTGTTTTACCTTACATAGCTCTTACAGCGTAGAGTACATAAAGAATGGGATTTTTTTTAATAATTAGAAGAGTTTTCATAAGAGGTAAGGGAATGTACGTGCATTTTTTTGATACAGTGTTTAGTACTTGAAAACCAATTTAGTTTTCATTCATGCATTCACCAACAGATGCTCTGCTCAAATTTCAAAGCGACATATAACACAGGCAATCAAACTATTGCATACTTGCTGGACGTTAACAATGCTTTCGATTCTGTTTGAGTAGAAAATTTGATTAGCAAGCTTATTTCAAACAAATTTTTCACTGACATTATCAAGATGCTATTTAGTCTCAAAAATGATGGGTCATTTGTTGTAGAAACATTCACGAAAAACTCACAAATAATTTCAACTTTCAGCGGGTTACCACTAGACTTCGTCCTTACTATTTAATATTCTCAGCTCTGATCAGTCACCAACGCTGGCGACTCTCTGAGGTCTCCAAGATATAACTTAAGTTACTGAGGATAAACTGCTCAATTATTCGTTTTACTTGTTTGCAGAGGTTTTGTATTTGAAATGGAAAAGAGGTTTCAATGCTAAAGAACGGACTTTATAGAAGCATTTATGTTACCAAGGTTTAAGTTATCGAGGTTCTACTGTACAGAATTTTAAAAATTATACTAGACTTACACTTTTCTCCAGCCACGAACAGTTCTTGCTAATATCGAAATAACTGTGCAACTCTCTTCTGACTCCTTCAGTGGATTCCTCGTTTGCCATGGATGCTCCATAGAACAACACAAATACGTCCGTCAGATTCCAGATTGTCGACATCAAAACGCTGAATGCCGAAGTAAAATTCTTTTTATTGTAAAGATACGGAACTAGAGTGAAGCACGAATAAAGCGCCACTACATTGCTCAGAAACACAAAAAATAAAATTGCTAGCACGTGGAACTGCAGGATACTATTGATCCTCATCACATTTGTCGAAAGCTGGTCATGGATTTTGGCCAATCGGTCGATATCGTCCGCAATATTGCACAAATTTTGAACAGTGAGTCCTCGCGAATAAGTGTTTTGAGAGTTACCACTTAATTCTGTCCGATGAGCTTTCACTACTAAAATATGCAATTTTCGTTGAACGTTACAATAAATATGACGGAGCACCAAATATCCAAGGGCGAAAACATTCATTAATGATATCAGGAGCGTAAAGGAAAACAGGATAATGGCGAAGGCAAACAGTGCCAAACTGACCTTTTGTAAAGCTATCGAGATCAGTAAATGAATCACTAAAGCTTGGTTAACGGGCAAAAATATTTTCACAAGCATAAACTTAAATGACCAGTCCACTGAAAGTTTTTCTTCATTTCCACTAAACACAATTTCCACGAGATGTATTGTTCGATTGATGAGATCCAGAAAACGAGTTTTCAATAAGAAGCGTCCAAAAAAGGACATCAGGAGCAGCACATGCAAAATGAGAGCATCAATATAAAGAGTCATATTGAAAAGATCAATCAATTGGAATTGGAAAATTTGTGTTCCTGCTATTGCCGCGATCGGCATCATCACGAAAACTGTTGCAATGAAAAAATAAGAATACAAGTGAGCGTGTCGTGATTCTTGGAACTGCCGCGTATTTTTGTTAAACGTATAAGGAAAAAGTCCTAGTGATTTTGCCGATATATACATGCCAAATAAAGCACACAACACTAATTTATTTTTGACCACAGCCATTCAACCTGCACTTGTCGTCTCATCCACAATTTTTTCAGAACTATCACACTTCGCTTGGACTTGGGTGGAAATAATTAATGAATCGAAAGTGAAATTGATGATTTATTAATGGTATTACACCCGAATTGATGGGACTTCATTATGTTAAAGTGAACAATTTTGGTAAAGCTTCAGACATTAATGGGATCTTCATTTCTAGTCTACAATTTCACTACATCGAATATATTCACATTTAGAATAGCTGACTCTTAAACTGACTTTTAGGTCTATTAGCTGTGAAATATATTCAAGAAATTTTATGGGAACGAACAACATAAGCTGTTAATGTATTTCAGTCGAGCAAATAAGAGAATAGCAATCATTTTACATTCATCCGTAGAATGATATCACGGCCCAGGAACGTTATTTATTTGATAAAATTTCCCAAAGATTTTATAGATCAGAAATATTTTTAAATTTTCTAAGTTATTACTCGTGCTTTGATCTAGTTCAGAAGTTCTATTTGAAATTTGCTTTATTATTTAAACATGTTTTCTAATCAGAAAAAAGCCCATTCAGGTTTTGCGGTCAAGATTGAATCAATAAATTGTCTTAGAAGAAAAGGTTATAACACTTTCATGCATAATGTATAATAATCAATTCTCAAAAAAATAATAATTTTTTGGACATGCCTCTAATACCAAATTTACCATCAAACTAATTTACACATTTAATTTTAGATATCTTTAATGCCATAATCATTTTTGAAACAAGAAAAATAGGTCTAAACATTTCATGCGCTTACGGAGAAATAAGACATTTTATTAACTTCCCAGTATATGGGAAGTTCTTGTAGTCGCCCCGAAAATCAAAATTGAAATTTTCAACATATCTTCACGTTTTGTGGTCTTTAGAGTATATTTAAAGTCTGTTTAGAAAATCTATGTATGTGTGTGTGTATGTACGTGCGTTCGTGGATAATTTTTCTACGAGCATAAATCATGTAAATAAAGTCGTACAGACTTCGTTGAGGTGTCAATCGAAGCGCCTTGCAATCTTAAGAGCTGATTAGTTTTTGGGAAACTTTGGTTCGGGGGGGGGGGGGTGGTGTTGCTGTTTTGACCCGATGAAGGTCATTTCTGTCAAGCGTTATATCTCACGAACCAAACATAGAATTTGCATCGTTAAGGTGCCAATCGACGCTATCGACATTGTTGTGATTCTATTAAATTTTTTAAAAAAAATGTTGCAGCCTTTTTTTAATTTATTAAAAAAATGCCAAAAAATAAGTTTTTTTTAATAAACAATAAATTTTTAACCTGATTTACAAAACACAGTAATCAATGTTTACTAAATTCATATACTCAAAACAGTTTTTGTAAAAAACCCATCAAAACCTTTTCTCATGATTATGAAAAAATTCAATTAAAAATAAAAAATCATTAAAAGTCATCATGACCTTCAAAGTCATTTATGTCATACACTATATTTCGCGAACCAAAAATAGTATTTGCGCCATTGGCGTGTCAATCGACGCGTCTTAACATTTTTGCGATGTTTTTAAGCTAATAAAAAAAATTGTTGGAGCCGTGTTTTAGTTTAATAATAAAAATGCAAAAAACTAGGATTTATTTTTATAAAAAATAAATTGTTAGCCTGATTTTCACAACACAGTAATAAATGTTTATGAAATTTATAAATTCCTATTGGTTTTTGAAGACAAATCAGCAAAACCTTCTTCCATGATTACAAAAAAAAATTAAATAAAAAATAAAAAAATCATTCAAAGTCATGTTCAATCATCCCCCTTATCTACGTAATCGATGGACGCTCCCGTACATGATACGATTAATATTAACTCATTCCAATTACTGTTATGAATACCTCTAATTATTATTATTTGAAGTTGTATTATTTTCATAATTATTATTGTATTTAATGTTTTTAATATTTATGTAGATATTACTGGGAAGTATACCGTGTGTATCTCAAGGGTCGCACCTCACGGTTTGTTATTTTTTTTAACAACATATATTTACAGTTTCAGCTATATAATATGTTTAGTTTGTTTGTAAGAGATATAACGGTTAAAAGTGTTTTGCGTGCTCGACGATTTTTTCCTATCGAAAAAATGGATCAAAGAATTTGCATCAAATTTTGTGTAAAAATTGAAATTAAGTGCTCCAAAATACTTGAAATGTTGACAGTGGCATACGGTGGAACTGTTCTGAGTGAAAAAAAATGTTTACAAGTGGTACAAACTCTTCCAAGATGGCCGGGAAGATGCCAATGACGAGCCTCGCTCTGGACGCCCAAGCACGTCCACAACAGATGAAAACGTTCAAGCAGTAAAGAAAATTGCTTTGGAAAACCGTCGAATCACTATCAGCGAAGTTGTTGAGGACGTTGGCATATCGGTTGGCTCATGCCATGAAATTTTTTCGAACGTTTTGGGCATTAGACGTGTGTCAGCGAAGTTTGTTCCGAAACTGCTTAATTTTGACCAAAAGAATCGTCGCATTACCATGGCCAAAAACAACACCACAATCATGCTTCATGGTGGCTGAAGCACCGGATTTTGCCCCATATGACCTTTTCTTGTTCCCAAAACTGAAGAGACCTATGAAAGGATGGAGATTTACAACGATTGAGGAGATAAAGGCTGCAACGCTGGAAGACCTCGAGGCTATACCGAAAACTGCTTATGAGAAGTGCTTCGAGGATTGGAAAAAGCGTTGGTGCAAGTATATTGTATCTGAGGGGCATTACTTTGAAGGGGACAAAATAAATATTGACGAATAAATAAATATTTTTTCGTAAAAATACAAAGTCACCTTACTTTTTGAATACACCACGTATATGATTTTCCGATAAAAATGATAGAACTTTTAGTTGACACAGCCACTATTTTCAATTAGTGAGTTGTCGTGGCCATATGCCATTTATATTCTTCATTGTACGAAAATATAATCTTTGAAAATCAATTGAATTTTCGCTATATGCATTCAACAACTGCCCCGTGCTCAAATTGCAAACCAACATATCACATACTTTGAAAGAAGACAATCAAACCACCGCATGCTTGCTGGACCTACAAATCGATTCTGTTTTAGGTAAAGGATTTGATTAGCAAGTTTATTTCGCACAAATTTCTCACTGACATAGCCAAGATGCTATGTAGTTTCAACAATTCAATCCAATTTCAACAATTGGTTCATTTTTTGCAGAAATATCCACGAAAAACTCACGAATAATTTCAATCACCAGCGAAGTACCATTAGGCTCTATCCTTGGTCCTATACTATTCAGTATTCTCACCCTTGATCAGCCACCATCGCTGGTGATTTTCTGGGGCTACCAAGATATAACGTTGAGTTACTGAGGGCCAATTATTCGTTTAACTTGTAGAGGTTCAGCATTTGAAATGGAAAAGAGGTTTCAATGCTGAAGCGGAATTTACAGAAGCGTTTTTGTCACCAAGGTTTAAGTTATCGAGGTTCTACTGTACAGAATTTTTAAAATTATACTAGACTTACACTTTTCTCCAGCCACGAACAGTTCTTGCTAATGTCGAAATAACTGTGCAACTCTCTTCTGACTCCTTCAGTGGATTCCTCGTTTGCCATGGATGCTCCATAGAACAACACAAATACGTCCGTCAGATTCCAGATTGTTGACATCAAAATGCTGAATGCCGAAATGAAATTCTTTATGTCGTAAAGATACGGAACTAGAGTGAAGCACGTATAAAGCGCCACTACATTGCTCAGAAACACAAAAAATAAAATTGCTAGCACGTGGAACTGCAGGATACTATTGATGCTCATAATATTTGTCGAAAGCTGGTCATGGATTTTGGCTAATCGGTCGATATCGTCCGCAACATTACACAAATTTTGAACAGTGAGTCCTCGCGAATAAGTGTTTTGTGTGGTACCACTTAATTCTGTTTGATGAGCTTTCACTACTAAAATATGCAATTTTCGTTGAATGTTACAATAAATGTGACAGAGCACCAAATATCCAAGGGCAAAAACATTCATTAACGATATCAGAAGCGTATGGGAAAAGAGAATAATGGCGTTGGCAAATATTTCCAAATTTTCCGCATTTTCAAGAGCTATCGAGATCAGTACGTAAGTTACTAAAACCTGGTTTACGGGCAGAAATATTTTCACAAGCAAAAACTTAAATGACCAGCCCACTGAAAGTTTTTCTTCATTTCCACTAAACACAATTTCCATGAGATGTATTGTTCGATTGATGAGATCGAGAAAACGAGTTTTCAATAAGAAGCGTCCAAAAAAGGACATCAGGAGTAGCATATGCAAAATGAGAGCGTCAACATAAAGAATAATATTGAACAGATCAATGAATTCGAATCGGAAATATCTTATTCCTGCTATTGCCGCGATCGGCATCATCACAAAAACAGTTGCGATATAAAAATAAGAATACAAGAGAGCGTATTTTGACTCTTGGAACTGTCGCGTATTTTTATTAAACGTATAAGGAAAAAGTCCTAGAGATTTCACCGATATATACATGCCAAATAGAGCACACAGCACTAATTTATTCTTAACAGCAGCCATTCGACGTGCGCTTGTCGTTTCATTCACAAATTTACCAGAAATGTCGCACTTCGCTAGGACCTCGTGATAATAACTAATGAATCGAAAGTGAATATGATGGTTTATTTATGGTATTACACTCAAATTGGTGGGACTTCATTATGTACAAGTAAACAATTTAGCTAGAGCTACAGATATTGATGGAATCGTCTTTGCATATTAAGTAATCTATAATTTCTCCAAATCAATATTCAAATTTAGAATAGCTGATTGTTAAACTGACTTTTAGGTCTATTATCTTAGATAAGGAACACTTTCATGTACCCAATTAAAATAAAATTAAAAAATAATGTTCGAAATCATGATTCTTTTACCGTGCCATAAACACCAAATTTACTATCAAACTAATTTACACATTGAATTTTCGATGCCCATACCATAATCATTTTTGAAAGAAGAAAAATAGTTTTAAAAACTTCTTGCGCTTTTAGAGAATCAAGTCATTTTGTTCGAATATCGCTCCTGATGCTGGGTTTGCAAAACCAAAAACATATTTTGATTTGTAGTATAGCTAGAAAAACTATCATTTAAATGTTCGTTTTTCCAAAATACCAAAACGCGCCTTGCAAATATTATTATTTTCATTCATCTGTAACCCATAACTGATAAAAATGTGATTTTCAACCATGGGCTGAACTTCTTCAAGTAATATGTCTTCATCATCGGACATTATTATATGAATTATGACCGTCGACCTGATAAAGCGCGAAAGAAATGGGATGGATGGCATTTATTGAGTAGTATAATATAATTAGAGAATTTTATATACTGTAAGTAGTGCCTGAGGTGAGAGAAATAAAAGATTATCCTATAAAAGTGATTTTCCGATATAAATGATAGAACTTATAATTGTCACAGCCGCCATTGTTATTAATAAGTTGTCAAGGCCATATGACATTTGTATTCAGCATGGTTTGACAAGTTGCCATGACAGTTAAGCAATTATTCCACGTATTACTCTTATTGATATAAAAACGAACATTCCATTTAAAAAGCGTAGTTTTGAATAAATGGATTTTTTCAATCAGGAAAAATGCCCTTGATACTTAAAAAGATGCTTGTACTTATGAAATTGCCATTAAATTCGTCAAAAATTAACTGATGGGGGAAAATTGACTTTTTTATTTCAGAAATCGAAAATTTAGCTATTCGAGAGTATGCTCAAAAAGTTTGAGATCGATATTCGAAATCCTTATATTTTCGGGGCAAGAAACGAAGCGCGCTCGAGTATGCCGCACGGCCTATCAATGGCGATCGCAGACAAGCTGGGCCGGACCGCGCAGCTGTTTTTCTATGAGTCTATCTTACGTTGTATTAATAAGGACAGATACTACAAACAACAATATGTATTTTTTCTGGTATCCGTGTATATATAGGAGTAATACACAAGTCACCTTATTACTCAGTTTTTGGTAATTTGTTTTTAAACGGCTTTTTCTCGAAATGCGTCTTCCCGGCCTTTGTGCATTGATGATCTCAGCGAATTTTCGATCAATCTTTAAAAATCAATTATTTTCTGAATCCTTATTTAATTTGCGTATAACTGAACCTGAAATAGGGATAAAAAAATTGATTTAGAGTTTTTTCATGACAAAAGCACAAAAAAAATTCAATTTTTTTTAAACGCGTCACAAATTTTCAATTTTCCAAACTTTGACTAAAAATCTGGTTCATCTAGGAATTATACATATAGATAATGTGAAACATTTGTTTGGATTGCTTCCAAATTAAAATTTTAGACTCAAACATCCACGGCAATGAGAGACTCGGACGACGGACCCTCATTAACAACAGCTTCTAACTTTGCGAATTTTGATGATAATCACTTGAAAAAATAATGAAATGTAGTTCAAACTAAGAATTAAATAACCTATCAATTTCAATTAGTTCTAGTCATTTCTTCCTCTTCAAAAAAATCACGAAAAAACGTAAAAATAGGCCTCCTAAAGTAGTTTAAGGTGTTGATTTAGTGTAGTGTAGAAAAATTTTCGCGGTGGCATCCAAGGAGTAAATTTAACCCGGATATGTTTTGTAGCTGATAGAAAAAACCTTTCGCAGTTCTGATGAAACTATGTCTATGTTTGGCTGGAAATCCAAAATATAACAAGCCGCGAGATGCGACCCTTGAGGTCCACACGGTCAACTTCCCAGTAATATCTACATAAACATCAACAACATTAAACACAATAATAATTTTGAAAATAATACTACTTTAAGTAATAACAATGCGAAGTATTCATAGCAGTAACAGACATGAGTTAATATCAATCAAATTGTCTACGGGAGGGTCCATTGATTACGTAAGGTTTTTGGTCGATGAGGACAGATTGAATATTCACGCGGATCAATCGGTGGGGGCCTTTTTGGTCTTGAAAATTTTGTATATGCAGTCAAAAATAGGTTCAATTGCATGTGAAAAGTGAAATGTAATACAAATGATGATGGTTATTGAAATCTTACGATTACTAAAAAATGAATCTACTAAAAACTACAATTTTTTATTCGATGAAAGCTTTTTAAAGCATATGATCTTGCAAAGTATTGACTACAAAACATTTTACCATTCAAAGCGTTGATACCGCAAATGCAAATTTGATTGAAATTTTGTTGGTTTTCAAAATTAAAGCAGTTATTTTAATTAAAAGACTATAAAAACTATTAAAAATCTGCTCAAATTATGCGAATATTATAAAACTTTGATTGAATTTACAACAATTTTTTTAGAATAAAAGATATAAACTAATATCATTCGTATGAACCCTCTTTACCTGAATGATTTTTTATTTTTTATTTAATTTTTTTCATAATCATGGAAAAAATTTTTGCTGCTTTCTCTTGAAAAATTTATAAGAATGTATAAATTTGATAAACTGGTATCACTGTGCATTGCAAATCAAGTTAAAAAAATATTTTTTTATGAAAAAAACCAAAAATTTTCGCATTTTCTTCTATTAAACTAAAAAAATGGCTGAGACGAATTTTCATAATGTCAAAAACTTCACAAAGATGTTAATATACGTCATCTGACACCAAATTGATGCAAATATTATATCTGGTTCGTGAGATATAGTGAATGATAAAAATGACCTTGAAAATCATGATGACTTTTAATGATTTTTAATTTTTAATTTAATTTTTTACGTAATCATGAGAAAAAGTTTTGATGTTTTTTTACAACCATTGTTTGGAGTATATTAATTTTATAAACATCGATTACTTGGACTTGAAAATAAGGTTAAAAATTTATTGTTTTTAAAAAAAACCAATTTTTTGCACTTTTTTTAAAAAAATTAAAAAACGGCTCAAAGAATTTTTTTAGAAACTTGATAGAATTGCATAAATGTCAATACGCGTAGATTGACACCTCAACCATGAAAATTTTATGTTGGGTTCGCGAGATATAACGCATGACAGAAATGACCTTCAAACGGGTAAAACAGCAAACCCCTTCGACCGAAGTATACCAAAAACTAATCAGCTCTTAAGATTGCAAAGACGCTTCGATTGACACCTCAACGAAGTCAATACAACTTTGTTTACGTGAGTTATGCTCGTAGAAAAAAGTGTCCACGAACGTACGTACGTACGTACGTACGTACACACACACACACACACATATACATCTCCCTTTCTAAAAACACTTAATATATACTCTATAGACCTCAAAACGTAAAGAAATGTTGAAAATTTCAATTTCGATTTTCGAGGCGATTACAAGAACTTCCCATTTACTCGGAAGTTAATAAAGATGGATTGGACTTCTGATCGTGTTACAAAACTTTAAACGCCTAACAAACTTAAATGCCATCCATCGGCAAAGGGAGATGTGAAACACTCACTATCCATGCAATGATTGACTATAAGTACTGAAATTTCAGAATTATTAAATTATTGTTGAATTATCATGTACAAAAGCTGGGCCTATTTTGGCCTAACTTTGCCATCTTTTTATAAAGAGGGCTGCCACTACAACGAATCAACCAACCATGTACAAAAACTAAGAACAGCACTTTAACTGTTTGATGACGACGATAAAGATGTTGAAAAAAGGATAAATACTTCAGAACATTTTAAATAAAATATTATTTTCCTCACTTTTTTTGAATATTAAATAAAAACATTTCCGCAAATTTTTTTAGTGAAATACAAGAATTAATTTTTTTTGGCAGGTGACATACACCTACAATGATCGATTAATTTGGATGCTTAGTTACACAACCCCCTGCAGCAGCGATAGTTGCCTCGGCACACACTGTACGAGCTCGTGTTGGATGAACATTGTCCAATAGAGTATACTTGGGCATAAATTTTTCCATCGTTTTGCGTATGAGCTGCTCAGATGGACGATTGTGAGCACCTTAAATTGGACGATGTGCTCTATAAGTTTAACACACATAACGTGAATTCCGGACATAAATTTCCACTATTACAGACGTTGTTCGGGTGTAAGTCTTTTCATGTTACTTTGCCAAAGTAATTTAAACATAATTTAAAAATACCAGCAAAATTTGACCACTACACTACAAATTTCTTTACTTAAAGTTTATGACATCTATAAGAGCACCCTATACAATAATATTCACAAGAGCTATGATATAATTTCAATTTCTACTCCGTAAGTGTCAGTAGAGTAGTTTCATATTTACTAAGATACCTAGTAGAATAGTCACTAACACAGTGTATACAACGTACAGTGGGGAAACTCATGGTGGGGAAATAAAACTTCAAAACTAAATTTAAAAGAGCATTAAAAGAAATTAAAGAGACATTACAGCAAAACACCTAAAGTGATTTTATTTCCTTGAGCTAGTTTATCTTTTCACTCGAGACGAAAATCATTCAAGGCTTCTTTTTCTTTTCTGGACTGCGATGAGTGCTGATTCCAAAAATTTACAAACGAAAATTTTTACAACCGCACGAGTCGCTGCAGTCAATGAGCAATAAGTAGGAATAGATGATGCTGACATTTGTACTGGAATAGAACGAGGGTAGATTGACAAAAGGAAATGAATGAATGAATGGAATGGCGAAAAATAATTGGTTAGAATTTTACATAAGGATTTCAAGACAAAAAGAAGTCACTAGGCAACTGGAAAGTGCAAAATGGTAGCGAAAATATGCCACAATTTTACCATGCATAAGATCTGTTGAATTTTTAAAATTATTTTGATTTGTTTGATGATGTTTGAAATGAAAGGTTTTCAGTCATCATGTTGCCTTTTATATTTGTTTTAGTGCCAATATCGGCTGGAATCCTATTTTTTTATCATGCTCTATAACATACTAAGGGTTCATTGATAAATGCTCGTACTTACACTTCTATCCAGATGTACATTGGAATACATTGTATCGAATTGCTTATATAAACTACTCCATGCTCTCTTGATCGAACTCTCGTTTACCAACGACGCACTGTAAAAGAACAGAAAAATATCCCACAAATTCCAAAATGATATCAGTCCAAAAGTGAGGAAAGCGCCATATTCAGAACCCATGTTAAAATTTTGCATTGCAAAATAAAATTGAAACAAATTCAAAATATTATTAATGAAAACGTATGAAATCAGGCAGACAATATGAAACCGTGAAACATTATTGATCACGACTACTTGTCCGACAAGCAGAGAATGTTGGTTCACCAGTTTTTCGAACTCCTTCATTAATTCGCAGTCACTTTGCATGGTTCGGCTGGAGTAGTGGACAAGCCTTTGCATATAGGAGGCGCGTTTCCTTTGAAGACTGTCGAACAGATCGTCAACGCAATCGTTAATCGTTTCACAACACTCACAAAACACAAGTGACGACAAATTCAGGATATTTAACAAGAAGATCAAGTTGCCGTAGCAGAGTACCATCATACTGTAGGCAAGGAAATTCCACAAGGATCATGGGACTTGTTGCGACAAGATATTCAACGCACCTATTACTTGGTTAACAGGCAAAACAGCTTTTACAATTAACACTAATAAAAATTTATCCTTGAACAATGCCGCAGTCTTGCCCTTGTAAAGCTCTAAAAAAACTAATATGATTTCATTGTACACTTTCATCATTTGCGCACCACTCAGAAAAAATCCCACAAAAGTTGTGAAGGTAATTGAATGCAACAAAATCGCGTCAATGTACATAGTGTATTTGAATAGTCCTTGGATTTCATATGGGAAATATTCATAAGATTTTAAGAAGGCAACCGGGAACACAATAAGGACAACACTGTTGAAAATAAGTGAGTACACTATGCCGAAACGCGACACTTCGAATCTGGACTCCGCAAAGTTGAATTTTTGTGGCAAAATTGCCAATGCTCGCGAAATATAATATAACAATTTGAATAAGAATCCCCAAATTCGGTTCATATTTCACGGTTTTCCTATATATTTTATGAGCTGAATGAGTAATACCAATGAACCATCTATTCTAATTGTTACACAATACTGTACGGAACAATACGCTCCGCAGTGTCACACTTGGTATCTTCGATTCAGCTAATGACTAGTCTTAGACTAATTGTGTTTTATGCATTATTAAATAATAATTTGTTACTATTTGAATGTATTCGATGACCGATAATGTGCATCTGATAACTAAAAATGACACGTCACAAAAATAATTACATTTTGGTAGAAACATCTTAAGTAAATAATTTATTTGTTAAATCTAATCTTTTTCGAATTAATTTTCTTAAAAATCCTGCATAGAGATTTTCGAAGTTTCAGACAAATCTCGTTCATTATTTTTCCCATCTCCAAGAAGAAAGAATTATTTACACCCTACGACCATAAAAGACAGTGTTTGTGTGGAAAGTGAGACGTAACAATATGCAATAAAAATTATAACATGAAGAAATTACAGTCGAAATTTTCTATAGATGGGATATGAGTACAGAATAGCCTCATTACAACCGACTGATGGATTCAAAAGCTGTCTATTTAATTTAAAGTCCATATTGTAGCAAACAATTATCCTGGAATTGTGACTAGATATACAACTGCAAAATATTGTGTCTTGTTTCGAATCCATTAAAAAGTTGGAGGGATTTTAAGATTTTTGCTGTCCCGAAAATGATGGAAGGTTGGCGAAAAAAATTTCGTCCTGAGAATCGTTAAAACTCATTGGGCTTTTTGGTTCAATTTTGTTCTCAGGATGAATTCAGCTGTAAAAAACTTTCGGTTTGTAAGCGTGGCTAGAATCACCCTCTTTCTGATTTCAGAAGAAGAATTTTTCATTCAGAAATTAATTTGTGAGAATATTTTTTTTCATTTATTAAATAACGTTGTTTTTTGTACTCGGACGAAATAACGTCCCATTTCTGGTGTGTCATAAAAGAAAAGAGACAAACTGATGAATTATCATTTTCATTAAGCTTTGGTTAATGATTTTCATTTCATTTTACTAAATCATTGTTTAATTGTTTCACAAAAGAAACTTTCTTTTAATGATGTTGTTTTTTATTAGATTCGGAACCGATTTTCGACCGTAATTGATTGTAAATCAAATAAAAAATGTATAAAGTTAAAAGGAAGTTTCGTATTAAAAACAACTAAACACATTCTTTTTGGCTGTATATTTTTCAAAAGCAGCATATTATAATATTTCTGTCATAAATTATTGACTAGTTTCCTCGAAAAATGAGTTTTCAATACCATTTTTGTTTTTTTGAAATAAAAAGTAAAGAAATTACGTGAGATGCCACATTGTTGAAAAAAATCTGATTATCGTTTTATTATTTGTGAATTTTGATTGATATCTTCTGATGATTTCCACTTACCAATGTTTAAAAAAAAATAGAAAATCACCTAAAAAATGCAACATTTTTTAATTTTTTCACTACAGGGCCTACAAAATATATGTTAACTTATAAAAAAAATTGGTTTCAAAAGCAATCTAAAAAACTTCAAATTAGCAGCCGCGACTGCCATACTCCATATTTTTATATATATGAAGGTACTTATTTAATGTCCTTATATTCTGGTTAAATTTCCAATAAATGACGGACACACGTCCATATATATTTTCCCCAATGGATTTTCTTTAAAAGCCAGTTCAACTTTAAAGTACGCCTTCTATCATGTACACCAACCGAAATTTATCCAAGCCTCATTGGTAGAAGGCAGCACTAATCTAAAAGTGAGCACAGCGAAGACACACCCACATTGTCGAAAATACAGCAGTTAGAGATGCAGTTTTCAATTACAATCCCAAAATTAAAAAAAAACTAGTAAAACAGTGAGAATTTTTTTTATTTCTTGCTTGGGACAACGGAATAGTGAATAATGTAAAAAATAACATTGAATAATAAAACAACATATAATTCAAATGAAAATGCAGTTGTCGACATTGTATGATTGTGCGTGAAAGACAACGAACCAGCACTTACTTCTTTGCTGCTTGGGAAGCAAGAAAAAAGTCTGTTGTCGGGGTATTTCTAGTGCAGAATGCTGTTGAATGTTGACTCAAATGTTTTTTTTTAAATAACTAACCATCACGCCAGGGAGAGTAGACATCGCTTCTCCGATTCTCTGCTTTCACCATGGTTTCAAGTCAGTCACCCCGAGCAAGGATGACTGCAACATAAAAAAAGAAGTGTGCTACAGGAATCGGTCGACGTCTACACTGATGGATCAAAAATGGATGAAAATGTTGGCTGTGGCGTTTTCTCAGAACAGCTAGACCAGAAACTATCCTTCCGGTCACCAGATCACTGCAGTGTTTTTCAGGCAGAGGTCATCGCAATACATAAGACAATGGACTGGTTGAGAAATCAGAAAATTTTCACAAGAAATCTTAACATTTTCTCCGACATCCAATCACTATCCAACGTGTATACCTCATCCAAAATTGTAATGGAATGTCGGTTCACTAGGAAGTGATTCTTCGCTGGGTGCCGGGTCATAGTGATATACCTGGGAACTGCGAAGCTGATGCCCTAGCGAGAGCTGGCACTGAGCTCCAGGATTATACACTAACATCCAAAGTCGGCCATCCATTGGACTCCGTCAAGCTAAGTTTCAAGCAGTATTATATAGAGGCTGCAAACAGGGTCTGGCTGCTGAAAGAAACCTGCAGGACAACTAGGCACGAACTAAGCTCAAAGCGCACCAAGCAGCTCCTCAACACTAGCCGTGAAACATTAAGTTTCATTATATCCGCACTGTCTGGTTGGCAAACATCCAGAAAAATTGGGTGTTCCTTTCAAAGATTTCTGCCGAAGCTGCAGATTGAAAGAAGAGGAAGAAACGATCCAACATTTTCTGTGCGAATGCCCAGCACTATCCATGAAACGCATGCTAACTCTAGGCTCGCTCTTCTTGGACAGCCTCACGGAAGTAGCTAATTTAAACATTAGCTGCATTGCCGGCTTCATAATCTAAATGGTTCTTATCATCCTGAAGATTCTAGTACCGTCCCAATCTTTTTGTTGTATTGCAATGGTCCTATCGTGGAGTAAGTGATCCATCTTTGGAAAAAAGTGGCTGCCACTACAACCAACTAACTATCACCGTATAAAAAAAACGTTAAAAATTAAAAATTCCGAGAAGTTATTTAGATGCGATTACGGATGTAGACTAGAGAGTGTCTCTAGTTATATTTTCAGTGTTTATGCGAGATGTAACCATATTCTTGCCTAGTTACAGAGTTAAGTCACTATTTTATCACCTAATTTCGATTGCATGCAATTAAAAAGTGCAAGAATTCTATCATACATCATTAATAAAAATGATTACACTCAATTAAGCGTCGAAATTCCTACAAAAGAAAAATAAATAATAAATAAAATTTAAGCTTATACTCAATTTATAATAAAATACGACTCATGTTTTTGTTTTGTTTTATACAGTTTCTTCTTTTTTATTTAATACGAAATTTCATGTATTTCATTTTGTTTTTACATTAAAATTATACCTTTGATAGTTTGCTTTCACTAGTGTATAATATCCTTATAGTCGGTCCTGCTTCTTTCCAAATATGTATTTGTTTGCGTTCCATTAAAACTTATCATTTTACACGTTGGGGATGCGGAGCGAAACTCTCTATAAAAGTTTCTCGACATTCATCAAAACCAAATCGTTTAAAATTTATGCTTGATTTTGATTGATTGCTTTGTTCTTTCTATTTTGAATTTTATAGGTATGTCGAAAATAGAATATGCATGCATTTTGTTTTGGATTGCGGAGTATAAAGTGTAGTGTAGTCTTTTAGAAAATTGATTAAAGGAGTGCTATTTTCTTCTTTATCGTGTACTTTATGCAACGAAATACCGTTGTCTTTAGTTTCTTCATGAATATTATTTTATTAGAAGAAAAAAACATTTGACTTTCCAATACATTTTGCTGGCAAAGCTTCATCATTTGGTTTCAAAATTGATTTTATTATATTCCCAAAGCAATCAATCACATATTAAAAAGTCTCTAATAAATTATCTTTAGTTACGTTTTTTCTTAATTTTTATTTGAATTTTTATTAAATAAGAATCATATTTATATATTTTACATTGCAAAATCAATTATCAACAGAATAAAAATGCATTATGCTTTTCATCAATTTAAGTGAAAATAGTTAGTATGCTCCCCAAAAAAATTATTATTCTTGGCCATCAATTAACCTTTCCATACATTCACATATTTTATTTACTAAACTCACAGCAAAAATTAAAATTTTTCATCTAATCTCACGAATTTTCTAAAGTTTTGTTTTCATATGTAAGATTTAATTGTTTATTGTGTTTGCCATTGTTCAATGCGAGCAACAACAGAAAAACAACAGGAAAAGCTTTAGATCATTTTTCGTGAAACTTATTTATTGCAAATTGAATAAAAAAACAGGACAAAAAATGCCACGTTTTTTTAAAAAAAAGATGTTTCGGGTAATTATTTCAAAACATTATCGAAAAAAATTGCATAGAAAAGAGGATAAGTTTGTATAAAAGAATTGTATAGTGTAAAGTTTTATTTTATAAAAGTGACAAGTTGCGTTTTCGATTGATTTGTTAAAATAGCTTCTCGACCTAACAGAATACTAGTGCAAATCACATTAACAGAATTAGAATTAAATAAAGAAATAATTGCGAAACGAAAAGTCGAGAAAATTAAAAAAAAAATGTCCATTGACAAAGATGCACACATGAAAATGGTAGAACGAAACAATCGAGTATACATTTTTAATCGTTTCGTTAGATATTTTTTTCGGGTTGAGTGAAATGTGAAATCTCACCGTAATCAATAAATGGTTGTGTTAATCTAAACGTTTCTGGTTCCAATACGAAAATTACTACATTTAGTTTCACATGCTTGAAGATCATATTTTGTTCTCTTTACCACTAATAGTAAAATATAATTATTGTTGAAGATCGATCTTGTGTTCGCCGCGTTTTTTTATTTTGCAGCTTCACATCTTTTGTTTCTATGTGTAAAAAAATTATATTTATATGTTATTTTTTTATTCCGCGATAATAATTTTTTAACTTTTATAAAATAGATCCTTTGTTATTGTTGCAGAATTTTTCAAGTTGTCAGTTCAATTTTTAAATTGCGCTTACACATTTCGCCACTACACTATAGTCATATGTTCTCTTGCATTTGCATCTTTGTATTTTTTTAATTATATATTTATGTATGTATGTTTGCATTACATGTTGCCATTCGTTTCTGATTTTCTCGTTCTAACGTTGATTTGACTTTTTCGTTTCTATATTTCCACACTTTACTCGTATCAATTGTTACAATTATATTTAATTATTACATTAAAATTATTTTATTTATATTTATAGGGTTGTTTTTTCAATTTTATGAATGGATGTATGTATATTTTTTTGTTGTTTCATGATTTTTAATTTGTTTTATTTTATTTTATTTTCACCAAAATTTATATAATTTTTTTTTGTTGATTTACTCATTTTGGATTCTATCTGTTGTGTGGGTATGGAGGTTTTTTTCTTTTTCTTTATTGATTACATATGTAGATAAATTTTCTATAAAAGTGTACAGCAGCAATAGCTCTTCTTCTGTCGTTTCTCCGATGTCATATTCATTTCCCGTACAATAGTTGCAAACACTTCGTTCACATTTATGCGATCTTTGGCCGATGCCTCTATAAATGGACAATCCCAAAGTTGTGCTAGGCTGTTTCCTAAAATGCAAAAATATAAACTGGATTAACATCAATTTCTATGCACATTGCAATTATATATTTTTCATAAAAGTCGAATAAAACATCTTGAAGCGTGACATACCACCACTATTTTAATGATACAAAACGAGTACATAATAATGAGCTAGCAGCTCATTATCAGCTAAATCTCATTTGTAAGTGAGCTAAATTTGATTCATAAATGTGCTGACCGTAATGAAATAGAAGCTACATCATTAGATGTTTATTGAGATAAAAAAATTACTGTTCCAAGTGCCATCTATGGGCAAAGCCAGTGAATCACATGCAATTTTACTTGTCAATTTGACATTTGGCAGTGAATTTCGAACAATTTGAAGGTAATTAACGGATTGATGTCTCTTACAGACTAGGTAAGTGTGTACCTAGTATTCGCGACATAAGAGTAATTCTATCTGCATTTGTTTTTTAAACTCTTTATACGTTTCATAACAGTTCGATTGTTAGACACAGCTGTGTACAATATGTGTTAACATCGAATGACAGTTCAATTGACAGACAAGATGACATAATGTGCCACTATATGATTACACCGTACTTCATTATGAGCTCTAGTGTGTCAGAAGTATTACAAAATAATATTGGACCATTTATATTAGCGTCAATATTATTCAAATTCCATAAAATGGTTAAGGATATCAAACATCAAAGGCTACAAATAATTAAAATCGAAACCAAATATCAATTACAGAAAATAACGAAGTTACTTTGGGTTATCGAATTTCATTTGAACTTCCGCTAATTTTCAACATCAAATATCTAATTTATTCAATAATTGAGAAAATCGCATCAAATACAGAATAAACAAAATGAAATTTCGAAATACTTATTGAATTCCATTAATGATTGCCGATAAATGACCAACAGAGCAAATTAGAGCGCAACACAATGAACAAAGTCAATATTTGATTTTCCAATAACGAAATTAACAAGAGGGACATTCATAATTGTTATGACGTATGCTTATTGAATTGATAAATTGATATATTGGCGACATAGGCATGCAAATTAATTATATAAAAGGATGTATCGGCAAGTGATGTGGATCGTTGGATGTTGTGGTATCTGGTGTTTCTGGTCTTGCTACAACAAAAGCAGCTTTGATATATTGTTTTTGACTGTGATGTGATTTATTATAGATGGTCGTCCTTTATGTTGATTTTGTGAACTAGGAAGTGGGCAACGCAAATTCTGGATATTAAGATTTTTTTTGCAAGATATCAGTATTTTCGGAAAAGTTTATTATCGAGTTGTTTGATTTCTGCCATTTAATTTTATCAACCAGCCAGGATAGAACGACGCCGCCGTTCTCAATGGAAAATATCATTTTTAAAATCAATTAATCGTACTCATACTACAACATGATATCCGACGGTAGTCACTCATTGTATAATATTCCGTGCTAACGATTCCTACTGGATTACAAAAAGGACAAAATCAATTTTTTTAACAAATTTTCCCTGGATTTTGGGTAGAAGTTATGATACCCAATTTTTTTTTTAAAAATTTATCGGAAAATGATTGACAGGTTTAGAGACGTTTTTATGAGGTGTCTCTTGAATTAATCCTCTATTAAGATTCCCGGAACTAGATACCAAATGCAAGCTTCTATAGAAAATTATAAATATGTGACATAGGGGCAGGGTTTTAGTAGGGGATGATTTTCAACATTTTAAACACATTTTTGTGTGTTATTTTTGAAAAGATGGTAAACATACATTTATTTAGATTATAAGGATATAATAGTGCAATATTTCAAGAGTCTTCTGTTATATTTTTGTGAAAAAAATTTATGGATTGAGCCACTGACAGCAAATTTTCGTGTACACTCAAAAAAGTTGCTTTAAGGTGATCATCATAACTTATTGTTGGATCATCGTTGACTAAAAACCAGAAAGATTTCGTTACTTTATGAGTTTTTCGGCGTAAAACCATATTTATTTTTTTGATTTTTAAATTTTTAGTAGTAAAAACAGACGAATTTTTAGAATTTATGAAAATTTATTGATAGAAATCGGCGAATTTGTTGTTTTACAATAAATTATAATATTAAAAAATACAAAATCCGGACGTTGTTATCTCGTAATTTATGTATAAAGTGTGCAAAACCTTCGAAGAATCGGATAAAGAGTTTTTGAGTTACAGTGATCACCGACTTTGAAAAAACTAAATCTGAGAAAAACGCGTTTAAAAATTAATAATAATAGCAAAATTGGTTGGATAGCATATATTTAAAATGGATGTATCTCCGCCAGTTTTGCTTCGAATCTAAAATTTTAACTGGATACAAAAACAAAATAAAAATAAAAACCTTACGCTAATGGGAAAAACTCGAAAAAAATTCCCTGGCGATTTTAAAAATATTATTTTTTCTGAATAGTTTGGTGCTTATTTCGTGTAATTCTGACCAGTAAAAATGCCTTAAATATCGCTGCGAAATTAAAAAAAACGTTAAACATCAGAAGGAAAAATTCCGATAAAATAATTTCCATCAACTTATAATTTCTTTTCGGCATAAAAACGATACAAAGTAAAACAATAAACATTACCCATTCATTCAATCCTACACATTGAATTGATTACAATGATAATTCGATAAAATTTCGACACAACAAACTGGGTACCACAAGTTTTCAAATAACGAGGTGTCCTGAAAACCCATATTTTTTTATATTTTCCCCATTTTCTCCTAAACTACTGAAGCGAATCGTTTCAAAAAAATTGTGATGACATTTACATAATATTCAAATATACGAGTAATAGATTCAATTTGAAAACATTTGATTAAAAAATTTGGTAGCAAAGTTTTAGACATTTTGCAAAAAAATTTACATTTTTTTCTAACGAATTATTCTTAACAAAAACTACTTAGTGTGTGTTACTTGAAGAGCGTTAAAACGATGCCATGTTTTATGAAAATTGGTCAAAGGTTTTCATAGAAAATGAATTAACAAGTATGGAATTTTACTATTTGGGAAATCTTGGCCGCGGGTCCCCTTAAATAAAAATCGACAAATGTTTTCAAAGTAACAAAATACTATTGAAACCAAGAATAAGCTTCCAATATGAACACAATTATTATACAATACAATACAATTAAAATCACACTAAATAAATGGAACAACTTCTTTATGATTCCTAAACTCTATTGCTGATCGAAAATGTTTCAACAATTTTTCTGAAAGATATACTAACAACATCTAAAATTATTTGCAAAGACATAAATACTCCCAAATGTTTAGTTCTAATCTAAATAATGTTCACACGAAAGTTTCCACATCACCGAAACTACAGCCGCTCGATAAAGGGATACCTTTCAATCATCTAAATGGTCCTTTTTGTTTCACTACTATTTTTTTGCATGCTCGTTCACTCTTTGACTAAACCCAAACGAAAATGTCCTTGCTTTTTGGTAGTCAATGTCAGCAGAGCTCTCTATTTTAATCATCCAAATAGACTGACAATGACTTCATTCAGCCCTGCTGGAAGGTCAAAGGCAAGGCTGAAAAAGGAGTCGGTGTAATTTAGTGATAATTGCAAGATATGATAGTCGCAAATTGGATGGGATATTAAAGTGACATGTTCAACAATTTTGTACTTATGAACATTTTAAGATATAAGGACTAAGTATGATGTTGTATCGGTAAATTGTTGTTTTCAGTAAATTGCAAGGATGAATCGAGGACAGTGTTACTTATAACACTGCTCTTAAGCAGCAGTACTTTGATTTATATTTATTAATGGGTTAACTTCTCTCAATCATTTCAGATAGTAAATTCTCTGGATTTAAAAAATTGATTTAATTTTTTTCACATTCCACTTAGTTGATTTATTTTATTATTTATATTTTATAGTCATGCAATCATTTTCAGTTCAAAAAATCAATTGACCCAATTTATTTGAACTACATTTGAATGCCCAAAAAATTAAAAGTACATATCGACTTCAGTTTTAAATTCTTTTGGACTTGCTACGTTTTGAATGCAGGCTTATAAATTTTTTATTCATACCTTTATAGTATTGACTGTTCTTCCTTTTAATTTTTATACTTACTTAGGGTGTTCCTGACAACTTTTAAGATTGACAAATTAGATAAAAATTATGGGATCCTACTTGCTTATTATTAGTTATTACAAAAAGGAATTTTTAAAGGCCACTTTAGAAGGTAAAAATTCCATCATTTTGTATTGAAATGAAGTTCATTTGATGTCCTCGCATTTTTCATTAATTTCAGCAGGTTTCACGCTGGAAACCATTTGTAATAAAATGAAGATTTGTGGTTTTCTATTGAAAAATAATGGGACTTTAAATCTGCACAGCTTTCAGGATGTTCAAACTAGGCATGTGGCAAAGATCATGTAGTATCGTACGACTGATGATAAGAGGGGCTGGGAATTGCTGACAGAACGAGAATATGGTTATGATTTGTTGCCCCTAGTTTTCACACTTTGTGATTACTACCTCAATCACAACTAAATGTCCGAATAAACAACATTTCAACAATGAATAACAATTACCAAGAAGCCCCCTTCAATTCACTTTCGCTACGCAAGACCATCTCTAGAGTAAAAATCCTTTTTTAAGTCAACCCGAACCCTATCCCGCAAAAAATGACAAACGATCGGCAGATATCTCGAGTAGCTGTGCGTTATCCTGAACCACTTGACATTGTTATACCTACTTGTACCCACGCTTCCATGCACTATCTCGTACGAGACCGCATTATGTGCGCAGATAGGAACTCGATATGCTTACTTTGTGGGGATACCTGCTACCTCTTGCAAAGGAATTTATATGTTATAAGAGCTTGAACTTTGTGTCATTACATATCTTATTTCTAATCGGTTAGAGCAAAATTTGTTGTAAAGTTTACTTTATTTTCAAAGAAATACACATTTAGATGCTTTTTAAACCAAGAAATCATACAAGTTGTCGATTTTTGTATGTCAATTTCGACTAATCATTAAAAAATATAAAACAAAATTTTCAGTTTAGAATAAAATTTTCATGGTTTTCAACAAATTTTCAGCAACTTTCGAACTGTTTTCGGCAAATTAAGTCAGTACTAATATTCATCGTATATCCAGTCACTTTCAAGATCTTAATTATTGCGTTCATAGTATATCAATATTGATCAATATTTGATTTCAAAAACTGACTTTACAATTATATGTATTAAAGAATAAAGCCAGAAAGGATTTTAATGACGTCGTAATTCGGTTCCCATAGATTTTTTCAATTTTGGAGGATATTAAAATATAATGAGTTATCCACTCTACAAACGAAAAATTTATTGCGTTAGAATATTTACGACAGAGAATTAGTCTGAAAAATTAATTCTACGATTTGAGGTAGCATCAAAAAAATAGTCAGAAAAATCCTTTGAGAGCAAAACCGAATCATTTAAACAGAAGATTTCATTTTTATTATTGGCATCATTATTCAGCAGAAAAGACAAAGCAGTTTGTAAGGCAGATATTGTAAAGAAACTCAAATTATGAGATGAAAAATAGGTATAAAAGTTGAGCTGAATCATTACTGAGCACCAGTTTTCGCATTCCGATAGCACAAGAACCAGGAAAATTAAAAGCGAAATGTCTTCATAAAAATCAAAAAGAAAAATAAATTAAGATTTCGATTCCGATAGGACAATTTAATTTTCAAAAAGTGTAATACTAAATTAACGCTAACCCTCACGCAACTTTATCAGAGAAAAAATTGATCGTATCTTTAGATACAATAGTTTGAAACAAGATAGAATGGTTACATCAATTGTCTCAAGGAAAATAACACACCTGGTTAATTTAACAGCTGGTGGTTTTTAGTATTGCTTTGTATAAATTACATGAAAAGCTTGGTTAAGGATCTGCCACAAAATTTGGTTATGAGAACATCAAAAAATAAGTTAACCAATAAAGGCTTTTCCCTAGCCTAGCCACATTTGATATGCGGTTTTTCAGTCGATTCTGATGACTCTCTTCCCGATTCATTATATCATTTAAAATACTCTCCGAATGTTAAAATGCGACACTGTCAGCTGAATTTCGACCTTTCGACCCAATGCACATAGTCCTTCAAAATGCCTGATATTTGATTCTAGCCAAGCTAGGAATGAACTAAAGCTCTTTTATATGTTTGGTACAGAATAACAAAAAGGTTCTTACTTAGAGCGAAATACGCAGGCTTGTAGCTATAAAACAAGATGAGCTATT
This sequence comes from Oxycera nigricornis, assembly GCA_963942545.1. Taxonomy (NCBI): domain Eukaryota; kingdom Metazoa; phylum Arthropoda; class Insecta; order Diptera; family Stratiomyidae; genus Oxycera; species Oxycera nigricornis. The sequence continues at coordinate 13,073,481 of OZ012662.1, forward strand.
AAAAAAATTAATGTAAAAACCAACAGAAAAAATTAGCCACTGAAAGATGAAAAAGAAAGTAAAAACTATGAATATTGTGAACTTAATTTAAACGATGAACATTATAAGTAATCTAAAAAATGCTTCTGGATTTTTGCTACTTTTTTGGCTCGCCCTGAAGCCTTTTTTTGTTTGGCTTCAAACATTACTACATTCTTTCCGACTAATTTATTTACTAATTGAATTAATCTATTTTTCACCATTGGTCTATCATCTACTTGTAAAATAATTATCATTTTCATTACTCACCTTCAGCTGTTGAAACTTCTCTTTGGCATTCTAAATCGAGTTTATTTGCGACTAGGAGGATTGGTGCGGGTTGACTACCTTTTACACGACTAATTACATTTTTCATATTTGATATATCCTTAAAAGATTCATAAAAAATATCAAATATTAATTAGATTCCGAGAAAATATCATGTATAAATTCTTACTTGAAATGTTTGGTGATTTGTTAATGAGTACATTACAATAAAGCCATGACCATTTTTTATATACAAGTCTCGCATCGATGCAAACTGTTCTGTACCGGCTGTATCTAAAATTTCTAGGACGCATGGAGAATTATCAACCTGAAATTAAAAGAACATATAAATTATTAGAGAAAATAATGCTGAAATTTTTTTTAGAATAAAAACAATTGAAAGAGTATAATTATCAATAAATCCTTAAAATATATTTTAAAGGCTGTGCTGAAATTTTAACTGATAAAAGTTATGTTGGATTTTAAATTAAAAAAAAATATTTGTGTCAAGTGTTTAATAACAAAAACTCTGTAAATATTTCTAAAGTCAAAAACGACAAAAACATCTGATTTAATTCTAGAAAAGTAAGTGGATTCGTTTCGATAATTTCAGAAAATTAAAGAAATGTTTAATGGGAAGCGTGGTTTCGGGGTGTCGGATGGCATCCTTTTCAGGTGCTGTCATTTACCATCCGCCACCAGACAGCACGACCACGGTTAGGGGTATTGATGGATTAAGCTCATTATACTTCAACTGCTTTGTATAATTATTTTTATCCGCGAAATATAACGACTGTCAATTTGTTTTTTCGTATATCTGGCCTTCGTCGCCCTTCTGTATTAGTTATTTAGCATGGGTTAGAACCTCCTAGTTTAGTCAACAACTTCGCCTTCTAGTGTGCTTTTGGTTAGCAAGTCACTAACACTATTATTGCACATTAATGAATGTTCTTAGGTTCCAGATTTTATGCTGGATCTAACCCATGCTCAAATAACTAATACAGAATGGGAACGTAGGCCAGATATACGAAAAAACAAATTGACAGTCGTTATACTTCGCGGATAAAAATAATTATACAAAGCAGTGGAAGTATAATGAGCTTAATCCGTCAATAAGCCTAACCGTGGTCGTGCTGTCTGGTGGCGGATGGTAAATGACAGCACTTGAAGAGGATGCCATTCGCCACCCCGAAACCACGCTTCCCATTAAATTAATTATGAACCAGCATAAAATCTGAAACCTAAGAACCTCCATTAATGTGCAATAATAGTGTTAGTGACTTGCTAATCAAAAGCACACTAGACTAGGAGGTTCTAACACATGCTAAATAACTAATAAAAGAAATGTTTTTTTTTCAGTATTTTTTTTTTAATGATAAGATATGCTTATTTGAATATTAGCACGTGTAAACATATAACTGAAAGGAATTGATTGTTTAACCCTTGAATAATACTGAAAAATATTTAAAAAATTTCGAAACTGACTGTTATGTGATCAAATTGTGCAAAAATTTAAAAGAATTTATTGTAGAAACATCGTTTTCAATAGCAATTTAAAAAACAACAAATAGCCCACTCTATACCATAAGTTATATTATATTTAAATCTACAAGATAATGTTTCTATTTGCAAGAATAACGTCATGACTGCTAGCATGCAACGTTAGTTGCATTTATAAACTCTACTTTTCAGTTTCATTATTCAGACGGAAATAATTAAATTTTCAATTAATGTTTCAGGCATGAGAAAAAAATATTCAACGTATTTTTTTTGTTCTTTTTCCACGTCATGGCGTTTCGAAGAAATTAATGAAAGATATAATTTTACTAAATTGGAGCAAGCAAGTGTGCATTGCAAAATATCCCAGCTACGAAACGAGAATGCAATTAAGTGGCTAAAGTACCATGGTACTTTTTCATCAGCTCGTGCAGCTATTAGTATCCTTGAAAAAATACCGAAACATATATAGTAAAGCAACAGAATTTTTTAGTGGTGTATTATTGGGCGAAACAAACAGATTTAATTAATAATCGAAAAAGAGTTTTACCTCATTTACGATAGATATTTAATTATTGAAATATTTGGACAATATTTCAGGATAATTTATAGAATTTCGGTCAGCTATTTTTCTATAGTTTTTGTAGGTGTAGGTGTATTTATTTCCTCTATCAACAAACTTTTTCTAATTAGAATTATTTTTATGTACATTTATAACAACCCCAAATGGAGCTCAGAAAACGATTCTAAAATTATTCGCATTTATTTTGAAATTCATATATCATCTTGAAACATCAAGAAACAATTTCTCGATAAGAAAACTCATGTACGAAAACAATTTCATTGTAGCGAGGAAGTATTAAAGTTCATAATCAATATTCAACCCCATTCTTCCAAGCGTCACAAAATCAACAAATTATCAAATTTTACGCACTTCCACATCATAAATCTTTCATCGGAGGAGCATCTAGCAAAGAATCAGGACACAACACTTTGCCAAAAATAACTTAATACCATGTTAATATTTGGTTCAACTTTTCTGTCTATTTCAGTTACCCTTGATTCCTCCAACTTTGTTTACTCTCCTCTTACTAAGGCTTTTAAGGGATGTTTCACTTCTATCTATATGACTTTATACACGGCTTGCGTATACTCAAAATCGATAAGAATTTCATTTCTCCTCGTGTGGAGCGAAAATGCCTAAGGGTTTACATTTTCCACGCATTAATTCGGAGATATACATGAAATCAATTAAATCGAATCAATGATGAAGAAATGAAAAAGCAACACAACATTGTAGATAGTCAAGATTGGAGGCATCCATTTCGGGCAATGTTATCCTTGCAGACATAACGTGCAGCGAACGGAAGATATGAGAATATAAGAGGGTTGGTTGGATAGGATTTGAGGCTAAGATGGAACAGAAAGTCGACGAGAAATCGTCTATGGCGGCAAGATGCTTTCCCTCATCATTTTTCTATCTTTATCATCTTGAAGATGATAATGGCTGCTCTAGGTATAATTACCCTATTGTACTTGCGGCTGTGTAAGGAGACAAGGAAACTAAGGGTGCAAAGGATAATTATAGTGAAAGCAAGAGACGTCTTATCATTGACGGCAACATAAAAGGAAACTAAAAGTGAAGGGAAAGTTATAAGCTAATGAGTATTTTCACTTGAGAGCTAATTTCTTCAAAGCCGGCTAGTAGAATCCTAGACAAAGGACGCGTAGGCATATTGAAATTTTTTTGCAAGTCTCTGGAAAATGAACTCTTCCACTCATTTTGGTTTGATAGCTTGATGGCATCTCTTTAAGATGATGAGCTCGTAAAAGTATAGGTGTATGAAAATAATCTAAGCTATTAAACTTGGATAATAAATTGCATTACTTATAGAAATAGGCTTGAAAAGAACGACTGCACTCCTTCTAAATACGCATGATGTCTGATTTCAGTAATAGAATCAATTATGCGGTCGATATTCAAAAGAAAATTATATTTAAATTCAATGAAGCATCATTTGATGAAGGAGAATTCAAGGAAACATAGTTGAATTTAATAACAGATAGTTTCTGAGCAACTCAAATCGTTATATAAGTAACGTGTATCGATAAGTTTGTACATATAGCCAGTGACTAAGTGATTATTAAAAATTGTATAGAATTTCTGAACCCATTCAAATAATTTTCTTTTGAACGTAATTGAATTCATATGAAGTCAGGACTAATAAACGCAAAAAACATTGGTTCGTGTACTGTATGGAATTTTTCAAATTATGCTTGCTTTCAATATATATTTTTTTTTTAAATATTACTATGCATTTTAATGATGTCCAGTTATCAACCTGACCTGAGCTTCAATTGAAAATGCTGCAAAAATTAAAGTCATCAAAGCTATTCAATAAACTTTATAGATTCAAGCTATGAATGAGACAAGCTTCTATGAATAGCACAGCCTAATTCCGAAATCCTGCATTTACATTCTAGATCCGCTACCACTTTATTTCCGTACCATCTATAATATTTTCGGGTTATGAAACACTTCTCCCGATCTCCTACATCTTCGTCAAAACGGTCCATCTCAAATCAAACTGAAGAGGATATACAATGTCGGCAGGAATCCCACCGTTACGTTTCATCTGCAAAAATAAATGTGAACGGCAGCCGGAAATCGATGAATCGTTCAAATGCTTGCCATGCAGCTCACATCAAAGCCAATACACTTCAAAAGTTTTATAACTTGATCAGCCATTCCATCCTTCCTGGATAAATTCTGTTACGTGCTTCAGCGATAACAACCGTAATTCCTATTCACCCAATTCGTCGCTATCGCTCAGTGTCCTGCACAAGCATCCATTGCTAGTGGTATCCTCCTGATGTCCACGGCTGATACAAGAGGTTTCCTAGCCGAAGTATGCTTAAAGTGGAGTTTATACTAGCAAATAACAGATCGCTGCAATACGTTGGGAAATCAATGTTCTTTGGAGAGCACTACATCCTTTTTGCTGTTCGTTCTTGACCATCTCTTCAGATGATAGCCGCATTGGTCCTGACACACTGCATGTTGTCTACATAGGTTGCAGGCGACTAATTTTGTAGTTTAGATTCATTTGAGTCGAGTAAATTATTTTTTATGTAACATAATTAGCATTAAAATAATAATAAAAAAGAAATTAATATACAAATAATTGTTTTCAAATATTTATCAATTAGTTTTAATATTAATCGGAGTGTCAATTATAGAGCTTTTATAATTAAACTTATCGATAAAATATTTAATTTTTCGAATTTTTGCTGAATTGCTGGGTCGCAAACCGTCAGTTTCCCTACAGAAGAGCCTGAAAATTACGCGGCAATTAGCGGTGGAATGAAGAAAAGCTATTTTTTAGATTATAATTTCAGAAGCAAATTTGAAAGATAAGGGTTCCGCACTTTACAATAGTTCAGACATGGATATTAGCTTTCAGAACCCTTTGATAACCCATTTTTCGGGAAATTGAGGTCACACTGTTTTCCGGTTTCACCGATGGTAGGTTTCTAAAAAAATTAAATTCTTTTATTAAACACTATTATTACTCTAACCAACACATTGAAATATACGCATGTCTAGTCGCCAATTACTAAAATGTAATTCGCATTTTTTTTTTCAATATATGCCAAACGGATCGATTTAATGAACTTCGTGAGCACAGTAAAAGCCTGAAGGATGTACAAAAAGTAAATCGGGTAAATCAAACAAGAGATATTTATGTACATAGAATGGATGATAAACGAACAAACGACTACGTCATGTACAATTATTTATCTATTTCAGAATAATTTATTTGTATATAGGCTAGATTGTAGGATACAAAAGATGATGGATTCTCCCTTAAATAAAAGCATCAAATTCTGAAACACGAATCATGAAATTGAATCAACGTTCGTAATGGCTACTAAGATTGATTAAACAAGGAATATATTATGTGTACGGTTCCAGGTATGTTCTCCATTATAGACCAGGATATTCTTCAGAGCGAAATAGGAGCCATAGAAGAATGTGAAATTATTGATACACAGATACCTTTTCATAATCGTATGTGACTAAGCAGATTAAACTATATAAGTTTATGATGGACCGAATATAGTTTGATTGTAAATAATTCTATATAGATTTGTAAAAGGAGTCAAAAAAAGGATTAGAACATACATTTTTATTCTAAAGCATGCATTTTTGCATTGACTCCTATACGATTTACATGTTTTAGTCATAATTTTTAGAGACGTTCAATATTCATTGATAAAGAATATTTCCATCAATTGCATCTACTTTAAGATACTATTTTAGATACTTTTACAAGGAAAAAATATAATTTCGGTAAATTTATTCATAAAAATGTATTTTCAACAGTATTCTTCGTCCATGGACATGAAGAAAATGGACTCTTTCACATAATCAAATGATGATCCTTATGAACTGAAGGGGTCACAAAAAGATGTTCACACATTATTTGCTAAGAGAGTCATATAAATGGTGGTTTCCGTAATTTATTTCCCAAATAATGAACCTTTTGGACTTGGTGTTAATTGTTTTCGATTCGCAAATGTCCATTGAAATTATCTTTAGTGTAAAAATAACACAAAATAGAATTTTGCGCCAATAGATATATATTTTCATATCGACGTCACTCAGTTTATCTATGTACCAAAATCTAAATAAGCAATTTGTGACGCTGAAATCAAGAATTTGGTTGTTTTGATGAACCTTTTCAATAGAAGACATATAACAGATTCACGAATCATGCATGGTCTGCAAAATTTCTGTTGCATAAGCTGTGCGAGCACGAGTTGCAATAAACGACTTACAGACCCAAAAAATAATCATTTTAAACGAATTTAAAATTTCAAAATGGTCCATGCCAAATATCACAGAAAAAATCTACAATAATATATAGAAGGGATTTTCGGTATCTTTCCTTTTGATTTTCGAGGTATTAAGTCAGATTTGAAAACATTTCACCTTGTAAAAATGATACACTATAAGAAAATTAACAACAAAAAAGGTTATTTTTTAGGGTTTCGTTTGTAACTTGCAAACCTACGGAAATTTTCACAAAATGTTGTCGGACACAAGTAAAACGCATTGAATTTTCTACGTCTAGTCTCAATCATTTTTTCGGTTTCCACGCTAGGACATGCTACAACTCAGTGTTCAGCGGACGCAGCTACTAAGCCAGAAACAACTGCCATATTTTCCATGATGATAGATATTTTCATAATATCTTTAAATAAATCAATACAATTAGTTTATATGGTTCAAAAAGGTCAACAAAAGAGGACAAAATTCAAGCTGTTCATCTGGAAGATAAATCAGAAGCATGATATTCAAAATTGATACACCCCGTGGATATTTCCCACTCATATGCACGTTCCATGGGTATTAAGTTTCTTGTGTATCTTTGCTGATAGTTTCACACTCTTACAATTGAAGCAGCTGCAAGAAGGAGGAGGCAGCTCCATTTTTTTTACTTTTGGGAAGTTACAAACTATTTGTCAAAATTTAAATGTTAAAAGTTCTAGTATTCTATGCAACTATGCATGGTTTGCTGACAATAATTTTCAAAAATATTTATTCTGTGAAAAAGGTGGACTTACCTATATTGTCAAAGAAGTGGATTACCTTAAAAATTGAGCTGCTTCGTTATTGCTGCCAGTACTACAATTAAATATTGGACAAAATGCATTTGTCTAGATGTCACAAAATTTCGTTTTTCACCTACGTTATGTTAATATCGAAACTTGAATAGAATGATTAAAATTGCAAGCATCGAAGGGTTATAAATATCAAGATGAACCTTTTAGTATGAATGAAGTAATTTGCCTTTAGATCAGCTGCAGAATCTGTTAACACTTGATCTTACAAGGAGAAGGCACGGCATCGTTCTCTCAGATCTATGTATGATTCACACTAGTAATCTAACGAACCAGGAAAATACACTAAAGACTAGCTCTTATATATATTCGCATATGCATCCTTTTCTTAAAATGTAGTAACATCATTTTAATTGTAATTTAATAACGATGGTTGCGACCCTTCTTTATTTTTCTTATTGCCAATTACCCAATTTGGCACTGAGGCAAGGAGACAACAATTACTGGACTATAGAACCAAAGGACTATTGGACCATCCGCCAAAGATTTCGCTTCGAGCACAGCAATCCGACATTAAAGAACTGTTAAACAATTACGTCCCTAGTATCTACTTTATGCCACAATTACTCAACACCATAACATTTATGGGCGTTGGGCGTTACCCTGGTTTATTGCTTTTTGCCGAGTTGGCTATGACACACGAAGAGGACGCAGGATTGATTCTAGGACCACGGGATGAGCCTACCATTAGCTATGATTTTGCTTCGGCTACAACAGCTTTTAATAATCCAACAGTTCAACAATGAGTATTTAGTATAATTTATATATCTAAATGATCGAATAATTTGCTAATTTCTTAAAATAAATGTATTTGTAGTTGCACATTGCTGATTTACCTTAAACTAATTACATCCACAATTATTAAAAAAAAAACAATACGGACCGAGGATCGAACACACGACCTCATGACCGCGAGCTAGTAGCGCTGCTTTCTACACTGCATCGCTTCTGTCGGATGCAAAAACTTACTTATATATAAGCGACGCTAAAAACTTTAGAAGCGTTTTTCACAAAAACTGGGGGGCGGGGGAGGGTTGTTGTTTAAGGATCGAATATTCTTGGCGTCTTCTACTTATGTGCAAAATTTTATCCAGATCTAAAAGGACGATGCCGTGCCTTCTCCTTGTTGGATTCGAAATCATGTGTTTGCTCGCAGTGAATAGAGGTCTTTTGTAATTAGAAGTCAATCGACTTTTGTTTTTGACTGTTTTTGCTGATGCAAAGAGGACCTCTTACAAAACAGTGGATATCATTACTTTGATGTCATTCTTTAAGTAATTTTGTCGGAATCGGAGTGTAATGTTTTAATTGCGCGCTTGTTCATCTTAAAATCTTACAAAGTACATAATAATACATAGTTCATGCAGTTTTTAAGAGGATGGCATCAAGTTCAGTGTTACAATTCTTTTACTGATACCTCGCCGTCTAGTTAATCTACTTCATTTGCATCACGTTTATAATTTGGTAAAGTTGAAGTAGTTACGATTTCAAAAAAAGCTTGAAGAACGATCCCAAAAAATCGCTCCTATATTTTTCCAAAGGCTTATTGTATCCGAATAACAGATTTTAATTTAAAACTTATACTGAGAGTATTCATTGTTCAGTGATTAAACCTTATATAGTTTTTCTAAATTATTTCAAAGGCTTTCAACAGATTATTTCGCCTTCCTCCTGAAATTAATCGTTACGCGCAAACCGAACAAAACTCTGATATGGTGATTCGACTTCGATTGGCTTTAATAGTTCACCATCCCTTAAATTATAATTACTATATAAACTCATTTGCTATGTTGGTTATATGATCAGAACAAACAAAGCCTGATATCAAATAGTAGTTTCCAATGGATTTCACGGCAGACATCTTACTTGGCTTCTACAGGAAACTACCAAACTTCACTTTACGGTTCTTAAATTTAGCTTAACTTATTCATAATCTATTGAGATTAAAATGTTATAGTTTTCAAGGATTCAAAGGATGTTTTGAGATGTTTGATTCGGTAAGAGATGTATTAAGTATATCTTAGCGTGAGCTAAGCAAATACGTATGAGTGGGGAAGAGGTTTTCCAAAAGAAAAATATATTTGCTAATGTAAGATTCTATACAATTTTTCAAAAATTATTTTAGGTGGCTTTTTTATTTTAAGAGGATAGTTGATATATTACTGCGTTCATTTTCGACCCATCTGAGACGCATTTAGTATTTACATCCACCCATTCATTTTAAGCTGTTGCCAACAATCAATGTGCTAGGTTTTTTTTAGTTTATAGAGCTGGAAAAAATTACCAGTTAGATTCAACTGATAACAAAACCATTTCAATTTGGATTAGCAATTACATCAAACGGACATATATGAATCAGAATTATTGGACTTTATTCATTGTAAGCATTTACCCTGAAACTGCACCATCAAAACTAGTTACAGAATACTACAAAATATCTAATTGCAGTTTACCGTCGGTTATTCAACTTAATATGCATTTGCCTGCGTGCAAGTGCAGCCACACATGTAATCATCCATCTGAAAACTTGGAATTTAATCGGTGGAGTAGCGAAACTTAGCCGAGCTACACAACATGCATTTAACGCTTCATGTGGTTGCCGCTGCGGAATAATAGTGTCGAACTGTTCAGGATAATCCCCCAACATATATTCAGGGCAGGACCCTAGCGAGTATAAACTGTTTGATGACAGGATAAGCCGGCAGGAGTCATTAACATATTGGCTGCTGGGTAAGCTCGTATCTGCTGCATTTTACGGTGACCTCAATTTCACATACGGGAAACTTAGACAGCAAGTCACCCCTTTTATCGTTCAGACTATGCATCCGCGAGTATTTGATAGTATAGTTTATATTGAAATTATTCAGTCGAAGCAAATCAATTTTGGTTAATGGATATATGAAGGGAATCAGCTGCATATGAGTTTTATTTACTAATTAAACGATTTATTACATAATTTGATCGAAATATTTTTCGAAAACAGATGTAGGCTTCACATAAATTATAGCCTCTTGAGGATTTAAGGTTTTGCTCTTTTTTGAAATAAATTTTTGGAATCACAAGTCTTTCCATAGGAGTTTTACCAGAAGAAAAGCACATTTTGTGCAAAGGGTCATCAATTTTCGAGCACAATGCTTCAGATCCTCTAGCATCGTTTTCAGCTCATAGCTTTTTTTCATTGTCGTGAGACGAAATTATATATATTTACAGAATTCTGTAAATTGAATACGTTAGAAGGTTCTCATACAAGGCTTTTTGTTTGATCGAATCGATTAATTTTGATCCTCAGTCACACTACAGCAGCGATAGCTACCTCAGTACGCACCGTAAAAGCTCGTGTTCGATGAACATTTTCTAATAGAATATACGTGGACATAAATCTTTCCATCGTATTGCGTATGTGCTGCTCAGATAGACGATTATAAACACCATAAATTGGACGAAGTGCATTATAAAATTGGCGCACAGAATGCAGATTTCGGAAAAAAAATATCCACTACTTCGAGACTTTGTTCGAGTACCAGTTTTTGCATGATAATTTGCCAAAGTAAATTAAACCTAACCTGTGAAAATGAGAGGAAAATTTGACAGCTACAAATACTCTTATCGAAAGTTCTAAACCAAAATTCCCTATATTACTGGATCGATTCAATTTTATCCGGTTTCACGCAGCTCTAGCTCTCGTTACAATCCATTTTTCGAAAACATAAAAACACAAACTTATTTTCGATATCACCACCAATCCACTAGAAGTTTACTTTCTACAGCTGTATTCTAATAAAAATACTGAAACTTTATTATATATTATAAGGAGAGACACACATATGCAAAAATCTATCAATGCTGTGATTTTTTCCCCTCTTCTTGGGCAAAGACCATTTTAATTTCGCAAGTTTCATGGCAAATAAAAACTTCAGCAAGATGTTACGTCGAAAGTTCAGCAGGTGCTGTTCAACATTTCACTACCAAATTGTCTGAATGAAAAGTGGAAATCCTTTTTTGTTTCGAAGAATGTTGAGTGTCAGAAAAACAAACACTACTATGTATAAGTCATAATATTTCTCTCGTCAATTATAACTTTTACAATACGACTCAAAGAAAGTCTGACGATAACTCACTTGCATGGCGGAAAAAATTAAAGAGATTAAATTCTATTTGATTTAAATATCTTTTTGAGTTCAAGAAAGAGTATCGCGAAGAAAAGATGGAAAAGTATTTTCGTGGACAAAAGAGCAAAAGGAAATGAGCTAATAAGCGAAGAAGTACATTTGTTTCTTGGTGAAACATACCATGAAATATAGTCCTGGTCTTTTTGAGAGTGGAAAAAGGGGAAACAGTTTTTCGTATTGTGCGATTGTTAGGATGACGATTTAGTCATATGTGGCCTAAATACGACTCGAAACATACACTTAGCCTAGTAGCTCTGGAAAGAGGTTCAACGAGGAATCTTGTGGGTTTACCGACAGACTATGAATCGGGCTCCCAGCTAGCATCCTATGTTGAAGCTGCGGCAACGAAGGGGCACAAAATCAGTAGAGCACCTATTGTGCAAATCTCCGGTTCTTAGGATATTCTTTTTCGAGGAGCGGATTGAGCAAAATAACATAAAAATGGACCAGTTTCTGGATTTTCTCAAGAAATTAGAACAGTCCATTGAATAAATCAGAAGGTTTCCATGTACACAGAGCACAAAAACGGTATAAGTGAAGCGGAAGCCGTTGAAGCTTAGCACTCTCGTAACTAAACCTAATCTAACCTAAGATTCAGATAAAATTTTTGAGCGAATACGGAGAATTTTCAACTCAAAACTCGTGTTGTTTAGTAGTTAAATTAGCTTTTCTTGCCTCCAGTAACTACACGAATTTTGGTAGGGAGTTTGCCGAGGACCTATGTGAATAGTCTGAACTTTAGCGACTGCTAAAAGGGCAACGAGAGAAGAAATAAATTTTTGCATATTTATTGGAAAAACAATATACATAAGCATCTTTTTCTGTTTCTTTTCATCAAAATGGACTACGACTTTGGAATACAATGGAAATGTTAATTCATCTCCACATTCTATTATTATCAGACGTTGAATCTAGGTGTGACTTTGCTCATATCTATAAGAATATCTTTTTCTTAAAAGATTAAAATGATTTAATCAAAATGTTCGACAAATGATAAGAATGTCATATCACAACCGTATCTAATGAAGCGAATTTCCATTAATTTTGATGAAAACAATCACACATTTTTTTATAATTTGGTAATTGCAAATTCCATCACTATCAGCTGCGGCTAGAAAACTTACTGATATTTGTTTCGATTAGTTTTTGAACAAAACAAAACAAAACGACAAACGAATGAATGGTAAAAGTTTCTTATGGGGAATTTCCAGACAAATGGTGCAAATTAAAACCATCAACAACAGAAGACCAGAAGGTAATGCACAATCAGTTTTTACTATGATGCTTTATCATTAGTGTCATTACTTTCCTCCAACACTGGTTTTGGTGAAATGCATATTATTCACCCTTTTGCACAAAGAGAATGCAATACCAATAATGAAAGAAAGTGGTTGATTCAACACTTCAATGAACTGCGGACATGCGTTGAAAATTAAAAATCACTAAACGAATATCCCAATTTGAAATTTCACTTTTTATTTTTTTGTTGATTAGATGTTGTAAGTGTTGTTTGTTTCTTTCTTTTAGGTGCTTAATATTACTTTCGTTTTACATCATATTTTGCGGATGGAACAGATTTTGTATAAATTTTGCATGCATTCACAGAAAGATGATGCAAGGTGATCATTGTGAAATGTGTGAACCTTGATTGGAATTTCATTTTTCCAGCATGTTCCACATATTAAACATCCCAATGATTCTTGAGTTCAAACCTAAACAATCTGCTTATGGTTCTGCTTATGATTTCGTCAAACTTTCAACGAATAGTAACAATTTTAATAATAACCTTGAATTATTTCTTGTGATTCAGCGAAGAAGTGGCACAGAAATCATCTCCACATTCAACAATTCCATAAAGTACCAACGATTATTCTTCAAATAGACTTACTGAGGTCATGTTTACGCACCTCCGCACTCTAACCATGAAACTTTTAGCACAATCCAAGAGATACTACACATGGCCATGCATTGTGTGTGCTAATTTATAATAATTTGCAGTTAAGAGCGGAACAAGTTATTTTTTACGAAATTGCTGTTTTTTCACTTCAACGGCAATTCCATGCAAAGCTGAAGAAGTACATATAAGCGCGAAGAATAATACTCATGGAAATAGGTTATGATCCTATTATTGCGTTGAGTGTTTGCCTCTCATCGTTTTCCCATCAAAAATATTGCCAAAGAGTTCACAAACCAAAAGAATAATTGTGTGAAAAGAACTTTAGAACGTTTTGCATTGAATACTCGATGGGATTTTGGATGGATGTTGGCGCTGATGAGATGCTTGGATAAGCTTCTTGATATGTTACCATGGTACAAGAGTGTTGTATGTGAGAAAACCTTGCGTTTGGCGCTTGTGTTATCGTACCTGTGATTACGTGGTCGCTTACTACCACTGCTAGCTTAGAGAAAGGAACAATTTTGTAAAAGACGTGTAATTTGTATTCATTTCCGTGAAATTCCCTAACCACAGGTTGTTACCACTTTCATGCAAGCAATGTGTTCATTATGACCTATTAGAATGTATTTGAAATTTGCAAGTTAATGTTTTCAACTAGACTGCATACTGTTGTTATAGAAACAGCATTTCAATCGATGCAAAATATTATACACGCTGTAGAGAGATTATAATGTCCAGTGCTTATATGGGATGTCCAGTGCAATTGTTCGCATTAAAGTTCTCGGAGTAAGAAAAATCTGATTTTGACTTGAATCGATAAAACTTGTCTCAAATATCAAAAGATTCTCCCAGTTTACGCGAAAAATTATAAGAAATTTTTCTTTTGAAAAAAAAAATTAAATTTTGGACCATAATTTTTTGACTTTTTCTACTTAAGCTGTGAAAATATTAACAGATACAATTTTTTTTGAGAAATTATTGTAGGAAATCACTTGTCTTATAAAAATTGCGGGATCATGGATTTATCTAGCATCTTTAAATCTAGGTGTGACTTTGCTTAAGGTTATTTCTGCTAAATTACATAAGTTTCCAACTAATTATCAAAATTTGAAATAAATTTCCTCAATATTATATTGAATACTTTTTTCTCCTATGGCTACGTAAAACATGCCACATTTGACACTCATAGAACTACAAACGTAGATACTATACGATACCGCAGTAAGAAGTTTTCACAGAACAAGTTATTCCCTACATAATAAAAAAAAATTGTATGTGGCACTGTTTTCACCGCGTAAGCAATAAAAGGTCAAAAAATGACGATCCGCTCGATAGAATCGTAGAAGGAAGAGAGGCAGAGGAGAAGGATAAGGAAGAGAAGAAAGAGATAAAGAGAATGGGAGAGAGAGGGGAAGGCGATATGGAGAAGGGAGAGAAGAGGAAGAGAAGAGGAAGAGAAGAGGTAGAGAAGAGGGAGAAAGGGAGAAGAGGGAGAGAGGGAGAAGAGAGAGAGAAGAAGAAGATAGTGATGAGTAGATGAAACACATGATCTAATATTTATTCAAAATTTCACGGAAAATCGAATTGAGATGCTAAATTTTATCAAAATTTTCATTTTATTATTGGATAATATTGAAAAGAAAAGCATATTTTCCTGGAGATGTCCACGATTTGAACAAAATCCACACATTTTTATCTGAATGATTTGATCAATAGAAGCAAAAATACTAATCAAATTTTAAATGCAGAATATATTTCATTTCAATTGCAGCAATAGTTTTTTCACATTTTCTAGCGCTTTCAAGCGTAACACAATCCACCGTGTAAATTTTACATCAAATATTTGTAAATTTATCAGATGCGTCATTGTTGTGAATGTCGAAATACCACGCACTTTAAAAATACACCAACAAATGCTCGACTGTGCATATAGCGCTTTTTAATAGATTATAATATAATAGTGAGTGAGTTACACATACTTTCGTTACGTTAGCCTTTACGTATCTGACTATTCGAAATAAGTCGAAGTTTTTCAACTTAATTGTAACCACAGGAGTTTTTAATATACTTTACCCTTAATTTAAGTTTAGGCTAACAAATAAATAAAAATTCCGTTGCATATCAATAGTAAGACAGATACTTTTAATGAGTTTTGCACTATGTCCGATAGGGACAGGCTGTAGACCTACATGCTCAAAGTGGGGTAGTGCTGTGGAATAAAAGATGGCGAAAGTGCAATGGTACTGATGGTAGAAGATGAGCAAAGTGAACTACCAAATCGGGGAATTTGTATGTATGTACGTCTAGTGATATAAAAATGTATGAAAGTATAATCCTTTATTTAAAAAGTCATTACATCATCATGTATTTCTGGTATGGGAGACGCAATTCATTACAAAGTTTTCAGTTATTATGTAGAGCAAGCAATGAATACTCGCCTAAATTTGATTTGGTTACACAAAAATCCTTCCTATCTACTTTAGTGCTATAAATAAATTTTAAATTTATCACACCCCGAAAACGCATGTGTGAAATTAGGGACTAAGCTATATCCTGATTATGAAGGAGCTCAATACGTCTAGTACACATGCAGCTGTAACATAAATCAAGAAATGCGGCTACAGGTTTTCATTTTCAATTTTATAAAACAGATTGCATTTTGTTAGAGTTTTTTATTCAGAAGCACATGGTCTGAATGAGCTTTACACCTTAACTCTTGAGGAGCAGAGTACCAAATTAAATTATGTGCATTAGCAAACCATTTCAATTCCTGTTATTGACTTATTTAAGCGGTATCTTCAAAAAAGGATGTCCAAACAGAAACATATTTCCTTTGAATACGTACTAAATGATTTCACTCTGCTTTTGATTTACATTTACAAATCCTGCGTAATCTTCAACTGCTTTGCACAGGATTTATTTGATTATCCATGCAAACATTCCCATAAGTAAACCACTAAATATCCAACTTTCGCATATTACATTCTGAACTTGGTCGGACGCCAGGAAGCAATCTTCAGCTCAACATTTTCTGGAATGGGAAATGAATTTAGAATGCAACGGTCTGTACAAATGCTCATCGTTTAACTTCTCCTTCCGCTTCATCTGGTGCTAAATTGCAACTTAATAATTTCCTTTTATCAGGGCTATTCATGCATTCAATTCACATAAATTGCCAAGCCACAACCACCCCCCTTCATCCCCCTTTCCCTTGCATGTTTGTGAAGTTCAATTTCCAAGTGAAGAATACTGCAATTTGCCCATAAAAGCGCCATGCCAACATGCATATGCCCCAGCAGATATGGTTTAATGATAAAACCTACCAAACTCCTTGCAGGATGGATAGTCTCATGGATTCTTGCCTAGCGATACGAAGATTTAATATTTAACAAGGACGGGTATCTTGGTATCTTTCGGTGGCCCGTTATAGATGCATGGATCGTCGTATCCCTCCTGACAATTGTACGTGCATACGTGCTTGCATGCACACCAAGAATGTATTGGAGCATTTCGTATGATGTCTTTTCGGATGCAAGTCAACATATCGCCGATGTCTGCAAAGTCATTGATACTATTCCTTAGGGTGGCGGGGTACGACGCGACAATTGTCTGAGAAAACTACATTTTCTGCATACAATCACACGTTTGGCTACGAAAAGTTATTCTATATGCATTGTCTGACGATGCATGAGAATGATGACACTGTGCAATAAAACATGTTTTGTCATTGATGTTGTTCGTTTGGTGTTCACTCCTGAGGAATCTATGATGATTTTTTACTGTGTTCATGAAGTAAAAGGAGTTTAATCTTAAATTAATGTAGAAAGAAATATCAACCCAGTGTTTTCCAACAAATGACTTCAGTGAAGCAGCTCATCATTTCGGCATTCTAAAAAGAAATTTCGTCCAGTATTGGATCGGAAAAAAATCTATCCATCTATCAATAACAATCGAGACATTCTCTAACATCCACCCAAAATAAACAATTTATTGGTTTTTGCTCGCAATTTTCCGGAGTTTTCCGGAGAAGTAAAAACCAAAAAAAATTGATCACAATAGAACAACTTGTGGTCAACCGCTTAGTTCGGCGTTGACGACTGTTGATAAGCTCGGTGAAAACTTAACACTAACCCTCCAAAAAAGAACCCTAAGATTTAAGCTGAGAAAAGTTTAGAAGTTTGGAGATCACATTTTAAAACCATCACATGCGTACTTTTCTATCCAAGAACTCAAAATTGGGGGGGGGAGGATCATGGCTATCATAAGTAACGCAGAATTTGGCCGGTTTCAGCACTTTTCAATTGTAATTACACTCAATAATATATTTATGTATCACACAAATGTTGCACATATTTCTAAAAATGGAAATAAGGAAAGGAAAGAAAATTTTAGTGCGAGATAATTCATATAAAAATCACAGTTACATTTACTTTGAAAATGCAAAACAAAATATCTGCACCTTTAAAAAAATTATATGATGTTAGTTTTAATAGACTAAAGTATGCTAATTCTATATATATATTATAAAATCATACATTCATACAAACAATACATTAAGTGTTTCTCTAACAAGCACATGTGCGTCTCATTTATGTCCTAGCCGACGAGTTATACAGACGCCAGAAGGTTTACTATGGGAGCCAAGCGCAACACACTCATCTTGAATTCATAGCTTGGTCAGTACTCGAACAATTAATTAGTTTTAGGATTCAATAGCTGCATTATAGTGGGAAATGATCGATAGGAATCGATTATGAATTGGGTACAGTAAAGTTTTTGAAGTAAGTAGGTCTAAATTGTAAAAAGACTGAGTTACAATAGGCAGACTAGCACTATCGCGTTCGAGACAATTGAAATGAAGAAAAAAATTTCTTAGGTTTCAAAAACATGGACAACAGTACTAGCCTAGTTATTTTGAGTGCTTCTATACGCAACATTCACCTTTCCCTGTTTGTTTGATTCAGCTTAGGATAAATTTTGTATCACTATAAATGTGTAGTCAGGATTACCATGAAAGAGCCATATAATGATCTTGAGTACAAAACTTTATTACAAAAGAATGAAGGGGGCTGTTATGCAGCAAAGTATGTAAGAATAATGATATCAACTAATCTCAATGTTATATGAACTATTTGGAAAATTTAATGGAAGCATAATCATCATAATTTCTTTTTTTCATTTTTGAAAAAATTCTAACAGTCAAAAACCGAGCTAAATACACTAAAAATTATGAAGGATGCTCAATATTTTAATTCGATTTCGAATGGAAAGGTTTCTTTCATTATTTTTACTAAAACCGATTTATTTGCTTGTTATTTTTGTAAATATTTTGACCATTTCGGCAATTTTCAAATTGTATAAAGATTTTTAAATATTGATAGGGAAAATATAGGAGAATTTTTTAAAATCATGTTGATTTGGTAAGTTCGTTTAACAAGTGATGGTGTAAGGAATTTTGAGACGATTTCTTATCGGTGATATTCTTTAGAAACGATATATTTGAATTTCTGAATAACCTTGAACAATGTAGGAAATTTGGCTTCAAAAATTGGGGCTGAAAAAAGGTTTGCTGACGGCAGTTCAGCTCACTTTGGAGTTCGTTCTTGCTTTTTTTCATGGAACTTTGTAAGTAGCTCACGAAACCGAAGTATTTAAGGGAGTGCAATACATGCTTATTTTGAAATTAACTTTAATTCGTACAAAACTGTACACTCAATGATCTAGAATTCAATAGAGTTAGAAGCCGATGTTTAATTTATATTTTGATTTCTCCAAAAAAAAAATTGAATCACTAACATTTTCTTAATGTGATTTGGCATTATATCTTTGTGGCAACGCCATTTTTTTAATCATAAAATTTTTGGTTTGAAAAATAATATTTCTTAAACACAATATATTAAATAAAAATAAATAAATATTAAGACTATCATCTCCTAGATAATTATACACCAACTTTTGTAAGAATAAAATTTGACAAATAAACTCCAATATTCGACTGATTGTAAATGTATCTCAGGCGGCAAGAGTCATGGTATGTAAGAAATTTTCGAGTAAAAGTCCAAAATTTACATGAAAGTCTACACATACGAGAGTGGGGTGATAAGTCCCGGACATGACAATGAAAACAAGGTTTTTAAAAAAAATCTGCTTTATTTTGCAACATAGTCCCCAGAAAGACTAATTTAGTTATATCGTCTTTATAAACCGAAACGTTGAGCTCCTCAAAATATCCATTCACAGCAGTAATAAGTTCCTCGTTGCTCTCAAATCTTTGTCCACCAAGCCAATTTTTGAGGCTAGGGAACAGAGCACTCGGGCGAATAAGGTGGATGAGGGAGCAATTCGAACATTACTTCGTGAATTTTAGCTGATACAACGATTGACGAATGTGCTGGTGTATTGTCATGGTGAAACAAGATTTTTTTTCTCGCCAAATGTCGTTGTTTTTAACTTCCCAGTATATGGGAAGTTCTTGTAATCGCCTCGAAAATCGACATTGAAATTTTCAACTTTTCTTTACGTTTTGAGGTCTATAGAGTATATATAAAGTGTTTTTAGAAAGGGAGATGTATGTGTGTGTGTGTGTGTGTGTGTGTACGTACGTACGTACGTACGTTCGTGGACACTTTTTTCTACGAGCATAACTCACGTAAACAAAGTCCGATTGACTTCGTTAAGGTGTCAATCGAAGCGTCTTTGCAATTTTAAGAGCTGATTAGTTTTTGGGATACTTCGGTCGGGGGGGTTCGCTGTTTTGCCCGTTTGAAGGTCATTTCTGTCAGTCGCTATATCTCGCGAACCAAACATACGATTTTTTTAAACAAGGTGTCAATCGACGCGTATTAACGTTTGTGTTATTCTATCAAATTTTTTAAAAAAGCCTTCGAGCGGTTTTCAAAATTTTTAGAAAAAAGTGCAAAAAATTAGGTTTTTTTTCAAAAACAATAAATTTTTAACCTTATTGTCAAGTCTTAGTAATCAATGTTTATAAAATTTATCTACTCCAAACAATGTTCGCAAAAAAATCATCAAAACTTTTTCTCATGATTACGTAAAAAAATCAATTAAAAATTAAAAATCATTAAAAGTCATCATGATTTTCAAGGTCATTTTTATCATTCACTATATCTCACGAACCAGATATAATATTTGCATCATTAAGGTGTCAGTTGACGTGTATTAACATGTTTGTGAAGTTTTCAACATTATAAAAATTCGGTTTAGCCGTTTTTTTAATTTAATAGAAGAAAATGCGAAAAATTATGGTTTTTTTCATAGAAAATATTTTTTAACCTGATTTGCACAGCACAGTGATCCAGTTTATAAAATTTATACATTCTCATTAGTTTTTGAAGAGACACCGGCAAAATGTTCTTCCATAATTATGAAAAAGCTAAATTAAAAATGAAAAATCATTCAAAGTTACCATGTAAAGAGGGTTCATACGAGTGCTATTACTTTATATCTTTTATTCTAAAAAAATTGTTGTAAATTCAATCAAAGTTTTAAGATATTATTATAATTTGAGCAGATTTTTAATAGTTTTTATAGTCTTTTAATTAAAAAAAATTGCTTAAATTTTGAAAACCAACAAAAATTTTCAACACCAAAAAGGCCCCCCCGATTGATCCGCGTGAATATTCAATCTGTCCTCATCGACCAAAACCTTACGTAATCAATGGACCCTCCCGTAGACGATATGATTCATATTAACTCATTCCTGTTACTATTACCTCTCATTGTTGTAATGTTGTTGATGTTTATGTAGATATTACTGGGAAGTTGACCGTGTGGACCTCAAGGGTCGCACCTCGCGGCTTGTTTCTTTATTTCTTTGCTCAAACGATCCAGTAAATGCGCATAGTACTCGCCATTGATGGTTTCACCCTTTTCGAGGTAATCAATAAAAATGATTCCCCTTGCATCCCAAAAAACGCTCGCTAAAACCTTGCTAGCTGACAAAATTGCCTTTGCCTTCATTGGGGCTGGTTCACCGGTTGCTGTCCACTATTTTGACTGTTTTTTTTTATTTTCGGGAGTGTAGTGGTGGATCCAAGTCTCATGCGTAGTTATAAATCGACGCAAAAATTCATCAGGGTTTCGTTTATAGAGTGGCAAGTTTTCACTTGAAACAGCTTTCCTGTTCAACTTTTGCTCAGATGTTAGCAAGCACGGCACCCGTCTTGCGCAGAGCTTCCTCATGTGCAAAATATAGTATTATTTGAAATATTGCCAACGTGCTTTTTCATATGTTTGCAGTCTCCGCTATCTCAGACAATTTTAATCTGCGGTCTTTCAGCACTATTTTGTGGATTTTTTCTACTATTCCAGGCATTGTCACTTCCACGGGACGTCCGGAGCGTTGCTTTTTTAAATTCAGAAACCCATCTTTTAACCATTGAATATGATGGCGAAGAGCCTTGCAGTGTGTTGTCCATTTTCTCTTTTATTTGAGAAGGCGTTAAACTGTGTAAATGAAAGTATTTTATAACTGCACGTTTTCAAAATCTTCCATTTTTGTAAAAATGTCAATAGTGTTTTGACCAAAGGCTGTCAAACGAATACTAATTAATGTCATAACCTGAAAATTTATATATAAGCTACCTTAAGATAGTACTATAGAATGCCGATAAAAAAATTTATATGGAGGCGCCATCTCTATGTCAGGCCCGGGAATCATCAGCCTCGTAAAACATAGGTGATTTCTCTAATATTTTTTCAAACATTTTTGAAGCGTTTCAAAAATTTTAAAAAAGATTGGAACTTTGAGAAATAATTTATGGCTAAAATGTCCAAGTTGAGTGCAGTTCAATAGGAGAATAAGGCTCAATTTTGTCTATTCTTTCATCATCGTAAACACCTTTTATACTATTGCTGGCACCATTAATGTTATCATCAGTATCGTTTATGATACTTTCAGTACAAAAATACTGCAAAGATTTATATTGCGCCAATTATTTTCCACCATCATAAAATGTAATCTTTTAGTTTTAAAGATACTTCAACCAAGACCGCACCCCTAGCCGTACGTACGTCATAAAGCAGTGTCTATTTCATGTTCAATTATTCACTCTAATTGTTTTATTTTCAACCAAAACCCCTTGAAAGTTCCACATGCAAATTGAAATGCAATTCAAAACTATCGATTCAACTCGATTTGTTTGCTTGCTGAACACGTAATTCAAAATTAATCGTTTGTTTGGACACAAGTGCATCTAATTTGAGATACGTGCATTGCATTTGCTTCCCCTATATAATTATCTTTGGCGTTAGTCGTGTTTCTATGTTTAGATGAATTATTAATAAATTATACTCAGAATAGCAATTAAATTGATCGACTGTGCAGTGTACTGATTTATATTTTGATTATTTTGCTATAAAGTTTAGAATAAATTAATAATTTTTCAATGTTTTTGGTCAAATATTCAGGAGTCAAAAACAAAATTATTCTTTATGCTGAATATATATTACTCATATTTTTGTTTACAAATAGTATATGAATGTTTATTTATATTATTAAATCATATTTTATAAAATCAAATAAATCAAAACTATCTCCAGTAAAGAGTCCCATTTTTCAATGATCAGTCAAACATGTATTCATATGCGGTGCATATTTTATAATATTAATTATTATTTTGTAGAGATGTAGACAATTTTTTATATAAAACTCATCATTCCGAAGCTCTATTTAAAATTGTAAAACTTGTTCAAATACTATTCACGGAAATCATATTATTGCATCCATAAATTCAATTTTCCTGCTTCAAAGTGCTTGGTTCCTCCACAGACAGACGATAGGATAGTA
Organism: Oxycera nigricornis; assembly: GCA_963942545.1. NCBI lineage: Eukaryota > Metazoa > Arthropoda > Insecta > Diptera > Stratiomyidae > Oxycera > Oxycera nigricornis. The sequence continues at coordinate 13,096,825 of OZ012662.1, forward strand.
TCCTAGCCCTAGATTCAGTTCTGTACAAAAGTCAGACCGCTGAACTACTATCATCCAACCATTGCATTCAAAACCATTTTTCTGATTTCCGCCATGTCAAAACAGCGGAAAAATATTTCATACAAAATACACCCGGAAAATGAGAGTTTCTGAATGCGAAAGAGGAGCATTTTCAAATGCCACAATGCCATGCAACGTGAAAATCAAAGGAAAATCAGTTTATGTACTTACTTCGTGTGCAGAGTGTAGAAACATGATGGTTGAGACGCCACTGAACAAACACAACACGGGCAAGAAGTGAAAAGCAGAAAGCAAGTAGAATTGTGGAGCATCCCTTAAAAAAGATTTGTTCGGATGTTTGAATAATATGAAGACGACGTAGGACGAGTGATCGTAGAAGTATTCGCCGAGTTTGTTGAGGAACTTTTTTAAGCTTTTGATAGGAACGCGAAATGCTATTCCTTTGGATGAATGAATGTGAAAATGATGTTATGCCGGGAAATCTATAGACGAGGTAAAGAAAATCTGTGCGGAAAGCCGAGCGCAATGCAAACAAAATTATTGAATGGTGTTTTGACTTTCGTAACTCTAGAATTCAGAGGATCTACGTCAGTGCTTTGATAATTATTGTAGTCGGACTGTAAAAGGCTGTCGAAGATTTTTGTGTTGGAAATTTTGACAATGTTTAATTGTTTGGTAAACATGAAAGAAGGTTACTTAAGCCTCAAATAATTTCCTCTGTGGCAGTGTTGAAATCCATATCACTAGTATATGTTGTCACCTTTTGACCATGGTTTACTTCCTAGATCATCAACATAGTAAAGTATTTTTGAGTGACGGTGCTTATGCCAACATTATTTTCAGTCAAGTTCCCAATCCTCATTTCATTTCTGGTCAAAACACTGTTGAAGAGTCAATTCCACATCATTCTTCGGAATTTCCTTTCAAGCAATTTATTTTTTTTAAATGCGTTTACCAATTTCTATACGTTTGACCTTTCTACAAATCGAAATTCAAGGAAGTTCGGATAAATTTCTTTCAATGTAAAGCATGTGCACCAGATTTTCTTTCTTTTCACAGAGTCCCGACAGTGTGGAAATTGTGTGAAAGTAACTCGCATACAAGCGAATTAACCATAATTCATTTTACGTTGATAAGAGGGATGCAAATATCCTCAGCTACCAATTAACCGATTTTTTTTGAAAATCTGCAGCTCGGGATCTAATGACGCCATTTTTCCTACTTGAAACTTCAATTTTTACACAATACCAAATGTGACTTTCTGTTTTAAATCTTGTGAATTAATTGAATTTATCTTACCGCAATGTCATATAAAATGCAATTAAATATCAATTTAAAGCAGTGCTGCTATTCTTCTTTTCAAGCATGAAAATCAACCAAAGCATAAATGAAACTCCAATGTTTCTTTACTCGAAAGGAAGTTCGGCACGTGCCAAATTTTCACCCTATCAGTAGAACAATCCAATTCACCACGTGTGTCACGTGTCAGCATGATTCACATGTTAATAAAGTTACCAAGCATATGAGAACAGACTGTTGTAATAAGTATTTCTTATATTACAATATCATATGCTATGACTAATATGGAAATTATATGAGGGGCTAAAATTTCTTTAAAAGAACCTTGAAAAAGATTTGAAAAAACGAATTGCAACAAACATATGTGATTGTTGAGTTCAAATTGAAATTTTATTTACATTTCACAAAATTATTTAATAGAAAAATTAGCAAACTAATTGCAATCGATGAATATCCATTTGTGAAATGCATCTTTTGATAGACACGCCTGCCTTTTGCCTTAAAGTTTCAGGGTTAGTCTGAAGCGTGAAAAAATAGACGATATCAAAGAATGTTTCGAAACTATCTATTCTTATTTTATATGTAACATCATGTTGTAACACTATATCTTAGCTAGTTTTCACAAAAAAAAATTCATATAAAAATTCACATAAAAATATTACTTCTAAACAAAACTATCAGCTGTATTGTTGAACCCTCTTTTAAACAAGCCGCGAGGTGCGACCCTTGAGGTCCACACGGTCAACTTCCCAGTAATATTTACCTAAATATTAAAAATACTAAACAAAATAATAATTATGAAAATAATACTACTTTAAATAATAATAATGTACCTTTCCTAACAGTAATTGGAATGACTTAATATTAATCGTATCATCTATGGGAGCGTCAATTAATTACGTAGGTAAGGGGGATGATTGAATATTTACGCGGATTAATCGGGAGGGGGGAGGCAGGTTACAAAGCCTATTGTACGTTATATGTTATTTTCATATCGATGAAAGCTTTTTAAAGCATATGATCTAGCAAAGTATTGACTACAAAACATTTTACCATTCATAGCGTTCATTACCACAAATGCAAATTTGATTATTTTTTTTCGAATTTCCAAATTTAAGCAGTCTTTATATTAAAATTAAAACACGGTACTGTAAAAACTCCTCAAAATATGTTTAAACTATGCAAATATTAATAAACTTTGATTGGCTGAATAACAATGTCTTTAGAATAAGAGTAGTCAGGTAAAATCATTCATATGAACACTTTTTACATGGCGACTTTGAATGATTTTTTATTTTTTATTTAATTTTTTAGACATGAAAAAAGGTTTTGCTGGTTTGTCTCCAAAAATTGATAAGGATTTATGAATTTTATAAACATTTATTACCGTGTTGTGCAAATCTGGTTAAAAAAAAATTATGAAAAAATCCTAATTTGTTGCATTTTTTGGTTAAATTAAAAACGGCTCCAACGATTTTTTTTTGTAAATGCAAAAACATAACAAAAATCTTAATACACGTCGATTGACACCTTAATGATGCAAATATTATATCTGGTTCGTGAGATATAGTGTATGACAGAAATGACCTTGAAATCATGATGACTTTTAATGATTTTTTATTTCATTTTTTTTTGTAATCATGAGAAAAGTTTTGTTGGTTTTCGCACAAAAACTGTTTGGAGTATATAAATTTTATAAACATTGATTACTGTGTTTCGCGAATCAGGTTAAAACTTTATTGTTTATGCAAAAAAAACCTAATTTTTTGCACTTTTTTTCCTTAAATTAAAAAACGGCTCCAATTGTTTTCAAAATTCACACAAATGTTGATACGCGTCGATTGACACCTTAACAATGCAAATCGTATGTTTGGTTCGCGAGATATAGTGCATGACAGAAATGACCTTCAAAGGGGTAAAACAACAAACGGTTCCGACTGAAATGTTCCAAAAACTAATCAGCTCTTAAGATTGCAAAGGCGCTTCGATTGACACCTTAACGAAGTCAATAAAACTTTGTTTACGTGAGTTATGCTCGTAGAAAAAACTGTCCACGAACGCACATACGTACGTACGTTCATATACACACACATACATACTTCTTTCTAAAAACACTTCAAATATACTCTATAGACCTCAAAACGTAAAGAAATGTTGAAAATTTCAATTTCGATTTTCGAGGCGATTACAAGAACTTCCCATATACTGGGAAGTTAAAAAAGGGCTCCACCATAACCATAAGTACTTCGTAGTGGCTTATCCAAAATAAATCATACAAAAACTAATTATTAGTTTAATAGTTTAGTTCGTTCTTAATCGAAGCTTTTTACTTTAACTTGAAATTGAGAAAAATGGTCGCATTTGAAAGAAGGCTACTTGTCCGTTTTAAGGAGGAGGAATGCTCATTTTTTTATTTATAGAACAAAAGTTTTGCTCAAAAAAGCATCAATTAAGTAGTAATATTTTTCTTTGTTTCATTCATTTTGGAAATAGCACTAACAAATTCGGGTGGTCACAGAAAATGTAAGAGAGCGTTCAACAATCGAGCTGATAATTTGATCCAAAACTAAAAGTTTTATTGTAATTTTCTTGAAAGCTACTTAAAAGATAGTGTATAAACTTGGGATAGTATATTAGTTGTATAAAACAGTTCAAAAAAGTCGATTTCTTCACGCCTAAACGCTCAAAAAAGTAACTATTTAAAATGCGCAAGCATACAAATTGACCTAAGCGCAACTCTTGCTAGGCTCAATGTACAAAGGGCTAAAGATACGAATTGGACTGGTGCGCCATTGATGATTACCGTTCGTCTGGGCTAATTTTGAAGGGAACTGTATTTTCTGATTTTTCGTAATCTATTTTATAAAAATTTCATTGATAAAAAACAAAGTAGGGCTGGACAAAAACCATAAAGATTAGCTGGATTAGATATCTACAAACGATCCTTGCCTTCGTAGAAATACTGAAGTATTCTTGCGATACAGACTACACAAATACAATAAGGACTTCAAACTTGAAAGAACATTCCATAAAACTATAAACATCCTTTACAGAAAACAGCTCAAAAAAGTCCAAAATGTGGTATTAGCAGACGTAAAAGTGACTGTAAAATGTGAATTCAGTTTTTTTTGACTCGGTTTGTGATTTTTGACAATACATATTTAAATCTTCAATTTCCCCACTCTCTACCTCTTGCCTCTTAAAATTGTCAAATTTTACGAAAAGGATCATTTGAATCGATACGGGATTGTAAATTATAGAAAACATATATTATAACAAAAAAACGCGGTTCCATCACAAACAAGGGACAGAAAAATTATCAGCATGGTACGAGCAGATTCTGCATGACAGGAAAATATCAATACGTTGTCAGAAAAATTTGATCGATTTCATCAAGCTCCTTCACACCAAACAGAATCAAGTTCTGAAAATGAAAAACCTCCATTTCGTGTGCAAATTGTGTTAGCAAAGTTGCGAACCAATCGTGCATATGTTGTCTTAATATATACACGCAGGTTGAAACCAGAAAGACTTATAGCTTTTTACATCGAATCAACTGTAAACTATGTAACTGATCGAGTGTAATGCGATTCTAGATAATAAATTAATAATGAATAAATAAAAATATGTATCTTTTCCTCATAGACTGATGTTTTAGTCGGCGCTGGGTCCTAATTGAACAGCATTTTGTAATGATTTGTTCGGAAAGTTGGATTGTCGCTAGTGCCACCTATCCCGTAACCTCGTGATTTACTGTACTAAAGAAATTTCAAGTAAAAAGTCCGGCAAGAGAACTTATGGCGGTAGACATTCTAAATAGAAGATCACTTAGTAAAAAGAGCGACTATTATGTGCTGCTACTACATAGTGCAAATAAAAAGATAGAAATTCGAAGCTATGAGACAAAGTCCTATTTCACCAGGAAAATGAACAAATATTCATAAGTCTCCTTGGACGTTCACAAGTTTGTAAATATCTTGTGCGATTTTCATTTAAGTAAAATTTACATCTGAACTATTTCAATCTTACATCCTTTGAATCTTGTATTTACAAAACAGGTTTTACACCGCTGGCATACAGAGCATCGTAGCACGCAAACATCAATACAAGCTTAACAACTCCTTTTCAAAGGAACTGAACTTCCGAAGTCTAAACTTGAATGTCAACCTTACTATTATATTTGCCACCATGTCTAGCTGAACTTGCAATTTCACTTTGTTTATGGTAGGTACAAAGTTGATTTTCAAAGACTTTCACGTCAGTCAAATCTTCACGCAAGTGCAATCCATCTACAATGGACGTCCATTTTAGAAGAATAGTTAGTAGTGTTCTTTGCATATCAAAGAAATGCTTTGAAAGTGAGTTGATTGTGAAAGAAGTATAAAAAGATTGAAGGTAAATGCGAAATGTGTTTGTGAAAATTTTAAACGTATAATTTTTTATCAACTCTTAGCTACTCGTATTTTAATTTAGAAGTTAAGGACAATGGTTACACCATTCATTGGTCTAAATCTTCAATGATGAATTAAGACGATGCATCATCCACGCATGTTGAATGTCAGCCGAATTTTTTGGATTTCTCTCCGCTACTATTGCAGTAATCAACAAAAATAAAAATATCAGTTATACAAAACAATTTTTTTTCGTTCCAAATTTAAAATGGTGGCGCGGCAACATGTCGAATGCTGACGCTTTTTTTCTGAGGAGGTCCACAGTGGGCAACATAAAATTCAACAATACATTTTTTTACCGTTAACTAAATAAGTTTTTATAGAGTGTCATGCATTATGATTAAAAAATATTGATTTCTCGTAACATAACAACAGTTGAAAAGAGTAAGACAAATTTTCAGTGAAAAAATCGTCCCCAATACGCGTATAAGTGTATAATTATTACTTAATTATAAAAATCTGTATATTGCTCTAGATTATCTATTTAAGAGTCTACTGTCAACATTTTGAGTCAATTGTTTCAGAATGACAATTTGAAACAGATTTTTCCAAAGAAAACATATAATCTTTGAGATACACGCATGCGAGTTTTCAACCCTATTTTTACTATTTCAGGACCAAAAAACATCCTTTCTTAAGCCAAAGTTAAACAAGCCAATTGATTGGTAAGATTAAACATGCACTATCAAACATGATGGATTGCGTGTACGAAAAGTCAATTAACTCCTTTGATGCTTTGTTTGATGAGAAAGTTTGAATTATTGGGGAAAATTGTGTATTGACAAGCTATACTAAAAAAATAGCCTTTGCTTTGAAACACTTTCTTGATTTACGTTAGATAAAAATTAAGCATATGACATATGTTGAAAAAAATTTACCTTTACTGAAAAGAAATCTCTTGAAAATATTGGGCATGGTACCATGGCAAAAACCACGTTATTCTCTAATGGTTGATCATTTGGAGCTAGTGGAAGCATTTTTCGACAATTTCACATAGACAATGTCCCGTTTCTTTTTATTCAGAAATAAATTCAAATTGTTTAAAAAGATAAAAAAAATTTCTATGTTAAAAGTGTTGCTTCATAAATTGAATTTCACACACTGTAAGCAAATATTAAAGTCAATTTAAATACGATGGAAAGTCCTACAATGGGACGAGAAATATTTTTCACTAGGCTTTTGGGCATCAGTAGAATAGTAAGACTTACCTTACAGTTATAACAAAACAAGGTAAAAATATAAATAAAATTTTCGCTAACGCACTCATTTTTTAGGTCAAACTAGTAGATACTATAAATAGCAATTTTCAATTGGTTTAGTTTTTTCCAAATGGTTTTGGAATTCTTCTTCATTGATTTAGACTTTTTCTGGGAACATTTGGCTCTTTTCCTGAATGTTTTATATTTTTCTCAACATTTTCCTTCAACAAATCTGAGCCCACGACTTAAAAACAGGTAAATCATAGGCTTCAATTTGTTGGGGTAAAGTTTATAAGTTCTGGTAAAATGTACAAACCCATTGGCAAAAGGTTTAAATGTTTTGGGAAAAAATCTAAATCAATTAGGAAAAAGTGCAAACCATTTAGAAAAAAGTCTAAGCCAATTGAGAAATGTCTGTACGTCTGTACGTCGTTATTTGATTTCCCGTAACTCTTTCCCTCTTTTTGCTTTTTGCAGAACTTTTAATAGAGTTTCGGAATCGATTTGAACAATTAAACTTGATCAAATATAGCGTGATTCTAGTATTGTCTGCTGGCGAACAGTAAATACATAATAGATGAGTTTATCCTAGGTAAAATATGTTCTAGAACACATCTTGATTCTGACTCTGTTAAGCATTTGCAAGGCTTTTAAAAACGAATAATAATTTGCTTACTTTGCATCACTCTTGAAGCTGCATCTGGCTAATTACTAGAACATGAAGGTTTTCATCCAAAAATTTAAGTGTAAACAATGTTCCTTACATACTAGGATCAAAAATGTTTGGGGCTTAAGTATTTTTGGAGATACAGTTGCGGTCATAAAAACCGCACCATTTATATATTTTCGATAATGCACACAATTGAGCCAATTGCGAATGGGGTTTTTAATATCTGGTTTTTAATAGGTCTAACAGGAACTATTTTGATGAAAGGATTTAAGTTTAAGGTAAATGATGATATTGATACAGTGAAAAAATCGAAATAATAATACCAGTTACCAGACAAAATAAAGTTTTCTAAGGACAAAAAGTAGCAGATGAAAGTATGTAATATCATAAGAGGATGGTTTAAACACAGTGGAGCTATCGTTCCATTGATGAAGAACAAGCAAGATTTTGACCCTTTGCAGAAGAATGAAAGAAAGAAAGTGCATGAAAAGGAAAAAAAGAAATACTCCCGAACACAGTATTATAACGGATATGCATGAAATATCTTTGTAAATGTGCTGTTCACAAAAGGACAGTGCCTAGAAAAAAGCATCAAATCCATCTTTGTGCAGGATCTATAGAAGGTTACAAGAGGTAGGACTTTATGCAGGTCTAGAAAGATTGAAGTACCAGAAATTGGCAAAGAAAGACTGACTACCAGCCATTTACAGCTAAATGTGAATTTAATAAATAAAAAACTAACTGGTTCCTCTCCTTTTTTCCGACTTCAACTTTTATTTTCCCATCTAGGACTTCAGAGAATAGACTGGTAAACAAATTTAACCGACTTGCATCTCGTCAAGTACATATGGGATGTGGGGAAACGGAAGTGGAAGTGGAAGTTCTGAAATGCCTTCGAGTGTTAAATTCTTTTATTTAAAATCGCCCTAAAATAATTTTAAAAAAACTTTTAATGATTCTAGAACTTTGAGCGTCCAAACCAATTCAATTAATTGAATGGAAAACTTTAACAAACAACTAAGCCTATGAACAAAAACTCTCTCCAAAAGTCGAAATCTGAATTTTTTGGTTTGTTTCAAAATGTGATCTCGTCAAATTTTCGGCTTGTCTGTCTGTCCTGCCTATAATCATTGAAACAACTCCTTCGTGCATACAGCGTTGAATCGAAATTCATCAGACTGCAATCATAACAGTCGAAAATCAACAGTGAAAGTGAAAGTACATAGAGCTTAAAAATTCCATTAATGCTCCATCAAGTCCAGTCTAGACCCAAAAAGCCATACGGTAATTCCAAGGACAAGAATAGCACTAGCTGTGCCGGCAGGACCTTCGTCAAATTGAATGCATATCCGATTTGGAGTATTCTTCTCGCCACAGGGCACCCAAAAAGCACTTGTTCACCTCATCTTTCGTCTGATTATCATGAATTTTCATTTTCTCGTTTGCGCCCTTCACCTTCTCTACTCGATTCCTACCATCACAATGAACTCGCAGCAATTAGTTAGGTACCTACTTACAATTGTGTGAATATGTGAGTATATTAACTATGCATGCGGGACAAAATGCATTTGCAAATATTTGCATTAATTGAATTGAACAGTGGAAACGAATACATATATATAAAGTCTAGTTGGTATGGTGATGGCAACAACGCGGAATGCAGACATGTGGGAGGAAATTTACACTTTTCCAACTTTGTGCGAATAGCACTCGAATGAGGATTTGCTGGCAATTTCAATAATGCATTGTGCAAGTAAAGCCTCTAGTTTTTACTATGCGATTCATGAGAGCAACTTTGTATGTATTTCAGACGGTTTTCAGTGAAAATGACTCGCAAAACACTTTGCATACTGGCAAAATCACTTTATTACTGGCAAAAAGCATAGTGGGGGAGGTGGAGCGTATTTTTGTATTTGGAATGCATTAACCACTATGTGCAGGACAATGTGGTTCTATGTTACATGAGTGTGATGTGTGATTGTAGTACCTATTTAAAAACCTGCAAAACTTACGTGAGTTCAGATGGTTTTTATATGTCCCTTGCAATGTTTTCGTGTTTTGTAGCTTACCTGGAATAAGAAAAAAAATATTATAAACAACTAAAATACAAAAAGACAGAGTCGATAAATTAGCAATATTACAACCATTTTAAAAAAAAATATTTATACTGAAACCCCTCGCAAAATCAATTCAATTGATCAAACATCCGCTCCATAAACATTACATTTTTTTACACAATCATGATGGAAACATTATTGCAATAAATACCGACACCGATTGCGAAACATTAAAGCTTCCTCGATAAAGATCGAATACATTTTTTTTTGTAACTCCTTTTCTAAACGGACAAGAATTTCAAAATCCAGGCGCTTCTTTGCAGACGATCTTAATGATGATGATCCACCTGAATTGATCGGATATCGAAGACATGGGATTGAGTTGGACTGAAGTAGGTGAACGTACTCACGAAGCGCTCAACCATCATTAAAAGACGAAAAGTATCATTTAGTGGAGAAATATCTACAGATCTTTTTTTATTGCAAGGTAAACGAAACAGAACCATAAAAACGGAAATGTGGATGTTTGAAATGAAATTTATTGAAATCGATTACGATCGTTAGTTGGAGTTTAATTTTTTTTTATGGCGTACAATATTCACGGATATTTCAGTTGTGTTACTGTGCAACTTAATGTTGATTGTTCATAGGACTCATTAAGTTTATAGCCCAATTATTTCCCTTCGGTCTGCAATGGAATATGTAAAAATAAGCGGTTAATCAAACTGTCTTTTGGTGGAGTCGTCTTCAACATATTGACTTGGCCTCGGAGCATTTTTAAGAGAAAATATGTACAGCGTGCTGTATTGAAAATTCTTACAACCTGATTTTATAAGTTTTTTTGTTAAACGAATTTTATTGAAATAATAATATATATAATAATAATGTCCTTTATGCAGTTTCAGACTTGATAATTGAGGTATATGAATATCAAAACGTAACACATGGTCATAAGGGCGAAAAAAATCCCGCAAGGAAAAGAACGGAGAATACACTATAGTTGTAATGTCGTAATGCTGTTTCCTTTGAAAAACGTCCAAATACTTTTTTCTCTACTAGTACTAATTCGTGAGATAGTACTATTAGGTAGGTAGAAAGGGAATTTATTTCATACATTATTTCAAATAAACAGATCTTCTTTGTAATTATCTCATAAACAGGGAATGCTATCGTAAAATAGCGAACAATAAATTCGTAGATTATAAATTTTCTGACAAAAAAATTTTGATCTTTTTTCCCGAGTGATAATTTGTGAAATTTTGTCAATTTTCAACGCCGCTACCTTGGCAATAGAATACTTAGTGCATTTGTAAGGCTCATTCTCACAGGCACAATCTATGATCTGTCCTGAATCTGAACTTGAAAGAACTTCTCTGCAGAAAATTAAATTATCTACAAAATGTTTGGCATATATTTTGGTACTGTTAAGCTTAAATTTGTGGAAAATTGAAAATGTTTTGATTTTTTATGAAAAAGCATGAATTTCCCAAGTTTTCAGATTGTGGTTTTTCACGAATTGACTTTTTGTAGTGAAATTCATCGTCTAAACATATCCTCTCAACTTTTGTAGACTTTACGCAACCAAGCACTTACTATGGAAATAATTTTCCAATATTTCAGAATTCATTTCATAAATAAATTTCGAATATACCAAAAATGTGATTCTAGTAGTGTTTGCCAACGAAAAGTTATGCTGGCTAAACGATAGTGTAACCATCGTTCGCCTGGTGAAGAAAACGAAGGATTTTGATTTCCCACCGTACTTCAAGCGTAAAACTATACATTTCTCATTGCGAAGGTTCCACACTATATATGTATTTATGATTATATCAAGCGTTACACTGATTTGAAATAAAACGAAATTTGAAACTAATAATAAAATAAAAAATAAAAAAATTATAATAATTATTGCTGAGACGCTTCGACTGATATCTGAACAATCTCGATACCACTTTCCTTTCGTGAGAAATCGTTCTAAAAAGAAATAACCTCGAACGTATTTACCTACGTACGTACACACGCATACAAACTTCTCTGTAGTTATATTTTTAAATTAAGCCTTAAAACACAAAGATCAAAATTTCGATTTCGATTTTCGGACCAATTTCAATAACTTCCCCATTTACAGGAAAATTAAAAATGGCTTCAAAAATTATAAATAAATGCCAATTTTGAAATTGATAGAAACACAGGCTTGAATATTTTAAAGTACTCAAAAAAGAATTTTTTTAACCGGGCCTCTATAGAGCAAAAGTCAGGAAATTTATCCTACTTTTTGTAACGGTTTTATAGAAATGTCAGATATTATAATAAAAAAGACAAAGCTGACTAATTAAGCATTATTATGCTATTATTTAGAATGTCAACTTTTTAAAAAATATTTCACTATCCTTATTGTGTTCGAATCAATATCAACGTTTGCTATTTTATAAGTCCGGAGGGCATTTAAATCTAATCTAACTTGTACGACCTTCAAATAATTTTTGGAAGGTACATAAAGTATTTTTTTTTCTTTTGAATTTTTAGTACATTTTCGTTTTAATAGAACATGCGTAATAAATTCAAACCAGCAAAAAACGCCATGATTTTGCAACGCTTCCTCATCGTTTGACTGAAGATTATTCTACCGAAATTTCGAAAATTTTATCTAACAATTAAGCAACAATTTTCAAAAATTAGCTTAATATGAATCCTAGAAAGCAAATGGAAAATTTCAAGAATTGAACCAGGTGCAAGATAATTTAAAACTAACACTACAACATAATGTGTAAGGCTTCAACGGTAGCTTATAGCATTTTCGCCTCAAGTTCGCTAATTTACACATCGAATGAATAAATGTCCAAATCAAATAAAGACATGTTTGAGCCAGACAAATAAATTTTCGATCCAAGTATATCGATTTGTGAATCATATAGAGCAATTTTCCAATTCATTTGCGTTGGGATTTTTTTTTCTTTTTATCGATTTTTTTATGTGATTTTATCATTTTTTTTATTTGATCCGAAAATTAGTGAAATTGAAGCGAGCTTTTAAAATTCATTGAAATCTGAATAACATATTTTTTCCTTGAATTTTGCTTTCTTGCTTTCTTGAAATCTACATTTTGTTTACTGCTTGCAAACTTCGTAAGAGCGTTGGTTGCACCCCTTTTATCAAGTTTTCTTCATAATATTTGTAGACAATATTTTAACCATATGTAAAAAGCGGGATACAAAAACAAACACATGACTAAGGCCGACCGGAATTTTTTAGGTTTCAAGTTAAGTTTTTAAAGAAGGGTTTGCCACCTACGAAAAAATAAACAAAAGTCTATTCTTTTGGATCATTTTGAGGAACATTTAAATAAATGTAAACCATGTGAAAGAACATAATTTTTTTTAAATCGACACTTCTAAAGAAAAATAAAATCGACACTAAAGCAAAATACAGTCTTCATTTAAATATTTTAATTGAAGCTCGCTCAGTTCAAAATTTCATATTGAAAGTCTAACACTTTTCAATGAAAACATAGTTCTTCTTTGATACTGCTAGAAATAATTATGAGACAGAGAAAAATATAACAATTTGCATCTATCCTAAGTTTTAAAAAAAAACGTAATCCCTTGTTTCCTAATCGATTCACTTCAGTCACGCGGAATCTACTAGAAAAATCTATAAAATCGCATCGGAAAACAACTATTTCGCAACAATTAAAATCAACCATAAGTGAAAACCAGTAACTAGCTGTTTTTTTCCAACATCTATCTCGTCTTCTCACCGAATCATTACATATTCATCTCATGAACTTTATTATCCGAATACGGTTTAAGCGCTTGCCATATACGAAGAAGACAGCCTTCAGAACGAGCAGCAGCAGCTATTGAACTGGACTAGTCGATTCAGGCTAGAAGCCAACTTTTTCCAGCCAGACTTCTTGTGATCGCAGCTACATATTTGTATCTTCATTGTGATCGCGATTTATCGGATCAGAAGTTGCGCTGCAGGCATTTCTTAATTTTTGGATTTGGTGTGATCCCAAACTCGGCGTCAAAAACTTTATCGTAGCCATTAATTTTATAGATCAATCACCGATCGTATGCATTGCCGCATTTTTCAGTCCTAAAATCAGCAGGATCGCCTTTTTTATTCGATCGACCGCTGCTAGTTGACTCCTTCAGCTCAAGTCTAGCACGGATAACTAATCTGAACTCGTTTCACACCTCGAAACGAGTAAAAAGATACATTCCGCACGATCAGTATCACGTCGGCTGTTAGATTGACTGGCATGTCAACCAGCTCCCGTTGATTGGTCGTGATTTCAAGCACAGGTTGATTAATTTCTAAATTGCGGGTAATGCACTGCAATGAGTCGTTTTCCCAAGACATCCTCGGCGGCTTGTTAGGAACGCGGCCTCTTCTTCGTGAGATCGTTGCGGCTTCTGTCTGTCGATCGGTACAGGATTGGATGAAACCGATCCACCAATAAAGTGAAGATTTCATGGAATAGCAAATTTGCAGCCACTTCACGAGCAGATATTTCAGTAATTTTCGTAATAGCTCTGGAGCACCAATGATTGCCATCGACGTTTCGCAGCCAGTCCATGGTCGAGACTCAAGAGTGGGCAAGGATCGCGCCAAAGCCTCCGTGGTAACTGGTTCGGGTTTTGGTAGATTCGCGATAAATTACATAAAATGTGGCGAGCCCACGTACGTTTCAGGTGTATCATGGCAAACACAGATGTGTTGCTGGCGGTTCAATAATGGCAAATGAAATTGTCACGTCTGTAGCGTTGATTGGTATTACCTGGTAATTATATCAACTTGCGTTATTGGTACGATCGGAACACCTGGCATCCGATCAACCTCAATGTTCCCGATCGCTGGATGGAAGAAAAGACAAAGACAGTGAGTTCGAGGGTCGAACTTTGAATGCAACTTTGCGGTAGTTATTTCCAAGGTTTGGTTCATATAAAAATGTTGAAATGGATTCCAATAAGAAAGTAGGCATACGAAATGTATGCATTATCGTTCCTATTAAGGTAAAGTATGTTTAATTGATTTTGAATGAAAAATGTAACCGATACAATCCAGGGTATCTCACTTAAAAATTGCTTTAGTATGCAATATCTTTTATGAGAGATTGAATTTCTAAATTTGAATATGATGAACAATTTTCTGTCTTTAAATAGGAAATGCCAATTAAAATTGAAAACCAATTTTTTTTAGATGAGTATTAAAATTCCTAACGACGATGTTCACCTTTTGATGATATTGCATTGTTCAACCCGACTACAAAAATTTGCCTGAAGATAATCAGGATCTAGTCGGGTATGCCAGATGAGAACCAAGCCAGATCAGTAAAATTTAATCAGGAATTGATAAGGTTTTAGGAAGAGTTTTTGTTAACCAAGCACTGACCAAAAATGCAGACACACACACATGCAAACTGAGGTTTTCCTGACCGAAAATGCGGATAAGTAGCCACATACAAAATAATAGCAGGATCCATCATTTAGTGTCTTATTTGTTGGCAGTGATTTTGTTCTTCACTTTGAGAACCTTATCTTTACTCCGGTTGGAATCCATTTGTCCATGGGGGGATCGAACTTCAGGCTCACATGCTGAAACTAGAAACCAAGTGGCCTATCTATGCTAAAAATTGGCAAACTAAACGTCCAATGATTCTTATATTCAAGTCAAAGTAATCCATTTGCTGCAGCTGAAGATTTAACATCCAAAATGAAAAAAAAATGAAAGTTTCGATTCTGCATAAATGTGAATGCGGTGCACACAGAGTGTGAAATCAAAACATGTGTCCCTTAAGGAGGTCCGTTGTTGAGTTCAAGTTTTTTGTCATTATCTCAGAAATTTTACGAGAAAAATATTAAGACACTATTTTATTGAAAATTGAAATTCCTATCATTGATGACTATCATTTATCATAGTAAAATTTAAAGTTTTTGACCTGCAGAGTCCGAAACTTTTTTTGAAGTGCTGTTTTCGTTAAAAAAAAACCTGCTGATTTTATGGAAAAAGCTTAAGATCACAGTATAAAATGGTAAACTACCTATCACACTTATTCTGAGCGTTTTGCTGAAGCCTACAATTCGCAGCGGGTCAAATTTTACCTACTGTAAAAAACCCCATCACAATTCTGTAGATTGCATATCTTGCTCTGGTTCTGACGTGATCCTGATCGGGAATGCTTGATTTACTATTATGTTTCAATGGTGTCGATACCCTGTTCTAGTCCTGACATGGTCCTCATCAGAAGTGCCTTGGTACTACTTTTATATTACAATGGTCTGGGTGTCTCACTCTGGTTCTGCTGTGGTCGTCATCAGAACAGCATGATAAAGCTATGCTAGTCTGGACCAGACTCTTTCCTGTCTTATAAATGCCTGATCATGACCTGAAATATAATCTGGGAATTTTCGAGGTCAATTCTAGTCGGGAATTAAATTAAAAAACTTTCAAAAACCAAATTAAAGCAACTTAATTGACGGTTTATACAATTAGAGTCTTGAAACTACACTAGAATGATTTAGTAAGTTCTTTTTTTAATGAATTATTTTAGGAAGCTTCAAAAATAGTGTAGTTAAATGTAGTATAATAAAAATTTAGATTTTTTTTAAAGTTTTTTAGAAAGCAAACAAAAGGACTTATCAAATACATTGTAAATGAAATTGCGAACAAACTCATTGGCCTGTTACTATTTTGTGTTTGAAATGTTGCAAGTTAGTTTTGTTGTTGATTGTTTCACTTCCTTCGAACATTTTGTTCAGTTGCTTGAAAATGGAATAAATGAATTATTAACTTTCGAATAATTAAACTAAAATTTATATGTTGTGTTATCTTGAAGTTGACAGAGATGATGTCCGGAGCCAAAAAAAAAAGATTTAGTTAGCTGACTTCCAATTGATTTTTGTGACGAAATTAGTAATCAAACATATTTTTAAATGATTTGGAAAACATTAATCAAAGTATGGAAGGAGTTTACACCTTGTTTAGATAAAATTAAGCTTTAACGAAGCTCATAAAAACTAAAAAACCAAATGCTAAATCGGCTAGTGAATCAAATTCTAATATAGATGCCCCAAGAGAGAGGTAATAAAATGTAGCAAATTTCATAGATACTGTGTTTAAAAATGGAGTGAATTTAATCATTAGGAAATTTTACTTCTTGTTTCCTTCAGTTGAAATACAACAGCCGACTTGTTATATACGAACTCTACAGATCCTGATTCTTAAACATTCATGGATGAGTTTGATATGATTCGATTTGCTTCATCCTTTCTTTGAATGTTAAAGTCGAACGTGATAAATTTTTAAATATATTTCATAGATTCTTGTTAATGAGTGCAACAGGATTTTTTAAATCCCGAAATTTCATTTAAAATTGATAGTGTCTTTCGGTTTGTTTCCATGGACTTATCATAAACTTAAAACAAATTGAATTATATTGTTATGTGCTTGAATATGTCATGGTATTTTTTTCTTTTACTGCTAAGGAAATTCTGTCTAAGCATTGTTCCTTTTTAATTTAAATGCAGGTTTGCATGTGGGCTATTTTTATAATTTTCATATCCTAGTACGTTCATATTTTCTCAATTTATATTTTTTTCAAACAATGATCGCCAAAGCAAGTCTCATTTCTAGACCGTTGATGGGAGGAGCTCAGTAAACTTAGCTCACTAAAAACTGCTAGAACAGATGACAGCAAAAACATATGTGAGAATTTCCATAATTTGTCTAAAAACAAAACAGTACGTCGGAGATTGTGTTATGGTTCCATGGAGAAGCCATAATATTTTTGCCGTATTTACCGTATTTAACACAAAGAAAATATCAAGGAGTGAGATTAGGTGGTAGTTAAAAAGGTGTATTTGAAGCTTCGAGGACCGTGGATTTTCCCTCGAAATAAACTTTTTCGTAAAAGCAAATATCTATTAATTATTCCAATATATTTGATGAAAGAAAAGTACCAAAAGTATCTTGTATTCTAGTAAATTTCTTGAAGCCAGCTTAGTCAAAATTAGGCTGCAAAAAGTAAAAACTACTGTTCGTACTCATTGCATATATTTTCATTTCTATAAAAAAAATTCTTCCAATTTATAGCTCCAGTCGAATGAAATATTTCAGTCAATTTTAATTTGAGATATTCAACGTATATCGATCTATCGTTTAATAAATATTTTTACCCATATTGCAACGACTAGACACAAACACTTGCTACCAAGATATCCTAGAATACAAACAAACAAAAAACAAAGACTTCAATATTTCTTCTAAAACCTTCCAAGATCAAAATAATTTGTGCTGACTCCTACATATTCAGCAGCCAAACGAAAATCTCATCTAATATGCATGAAAGATTACCCAATTTCTTTAAATTATTTCAAGTAAAATAAACTTAAATTTTTCCGCCTCAAAGACCAATTTATGAAATTTATTGGATTTATGTGACTTTCTATCCTGCATTATGCTTCCGTGAAAGGCCAAGGGACGTTTTCATATATATAGTTAGCTGTCTCCTCTTTTCCGTCCGTTTTCTGTTTTCCACCTGGCTACAATACATAACAGAAACCTTCACCTAGGACATAATGCACTGCTTTATTTACTGTTGTACTTTACAACAGGAAATTATTTTAAAACTTTTATGAAATAAATCTGTTTCGTTCAATTATGATACAAAGTGGAATGAAAGCTCCCTAAGGGAAATTAGTTACATCCTTATTTTTCAGGCAAACGATGAAAGATATTTCAGGGACAGTATGCTGTGTTTGTGGTTCACTGTTGTGGTTGACTTGGGATATCGTCGAAGTTTTTTTTTTTGAAAAAAGGGATTTTAATGAATTTTGAGACAAAATATCAAAATCTTGATTAACGCAAAAAGTTGATTTTTTATCTTTTAAATTTACTTCTGATATTAAATTCACAATGTACACTGTGCACTGTTTTTAAACAAATCAGTTTTATTTTCATGATTTTTTCCCAAAATGGAGTTGAAGTATCTTTTGGTTTTATCCGAAATATGTTTTGTGACAGAGTAGTGTGAATTTTACTAAGGAGTTCCAAGAAAATTGTTCAAATATTGCAATAATTATGGGAAATGCTAAAAAAATAATCAAAATATTTTACGGAATAAAGCAATGCCGATGCATAAAATTCCACCTAATTGCCAAGATAGTTATGGCTAAACTAATGTGACGTAGATAATAGATTCACACTTTGCCCATGGCAACTACTTCTCAAAGTTTATTTGAAATTCCCTTGCTTAGCTTCTATTTCTTTATAAATTAAGCTGTTTAATTGACTTGAGCAAGGCATTTTAAATTTTCGAGATTTCATTGATTACTTGAAACCCTAGAAGTTAATGAGCTCCCATGAATATTCCATTACAGTAATTACACCTAGATGAGTTGAAAACTTCCTCTTAATGAACATATTTTTTTTCCAGCACATACTACTGAGCAAGAGCCCTCCTACCTTAGCCCGGTGGGCGAAGAAAAACAATAGCCAGGTGAGCAATTCTCCCAGCAATCTATGCACAAATATTTTCCCAGGTAAAAGCCTACTCGGACCCATTCCATTGACGGATATTGGAAGGTATCGCCGGGCAAAAGTTTAATAACATAACGAACACAGGAGGACCCCAAATAAATGACACCAAAGTGCTTCCAATTAATGAGATTTTCATGATACACCATCTTTACGGGGTTTTCTCTTCGGTATGGAAATTTTTTTTTTCTCGTCTCTCGAACTGATTAATTTCACTTCGCCGCCGTCGGGTTTTTGGGCTGTGATTAATGAGCTAAGAAGATTATTAGGAGTCTTAGGTGCCTCGGGAATATCATAAATTACCACCACGACAAGAAGTGCCTGCCACATTGTGGGCTGCAGGGTTGGTGTGTGTGAATGTCTCGCATGTTGGCCGAACACCTATTTTGGGTAATGAGTGAACTGTGAATATCACACCTGAGGTCCTGTTCGGCTCGGGACTAATGAATGTAAAAGTTTTTTTTTGGGTAGTAAACCGAACAGTAGGCGATGAATATTGATTATCAGATGTGTCTAGGATCAACAAATGGTTGTCGTTTTAATGATGTACAAAGTGAAAACATCCTTCGAGATGAATGTTCATTGACTTTGATTAGGTGACAAAGATTTTTGTTTACTCATGTTAACGCATAACTTTTGGACAGGGAATGAAAGATGTAGGCCACGAAGAATTGGAAAGCTATTTGCTTATTCATTACAATCTACTCAAAAATTCAGGAACGAGACAATATTTCAATTTCAGCCGAAGTAAGGATTCCTGGATGTTATCTTAATTTGCAGAAAGGTTTTGTGTTTTACGAGTTATAAACTTCACGGACGATTACGCAAAAATAACAATTTTACACAAAGAAGTCAGAATAACGTAACAAAAATCAAATGTCTTGATCATATTTTCTCAATCTTTTGAATATTGCCACCCTCTTAAAATCTATAAAAAACATTCAGTACATTTCGATCCCTTAATTTATATCATTTAGTAGTAAATGCAAGCCTTGATCAAAGCTTTATTATTTGATAAAAAGAGCTCTTTTTTGACGGAATGCTACCCACATTATCCTCAATAACGAATCGACCTCCAATTTGAAAAACGATGATTACAGCTTAAATAACAACAATCAATCGCAAAACCATCAGTGCCACTTCAAGACGTTATATCTTTTAAAATTATGATCACATAAACGCTTATCATAAGATATGTATTGAGTGAGACATTTTATGGTTTCTTTTGTTGGGTTATTAATGAAATTCCTATTAAAATTGCATCACTGCATATTTTTAAATGATTGTTGTTTTATTCAATAAAGTGAATTTTAAGAATAAAAAAAAATCACAAGAAATCAGTAAGCATGTCCCTGTGCCATACTATAATTCAACGATAACCATCTTCAATTTGAAAGAAAGATAAAGTGAAGCCACTACTCGAAAATCTACACCAAACGTAGTTTCGGATGCAATGATTTCTTTTCGGTCACGTACAAATTTTTATGACCCCAGACCTACAATTCTGCATATTGTCAAAACCATCAAAATGAAAACGAGCTGCGTCGAAACAATTGGGTTTTTCGACTAAAATCGACCTAAATAGCACGAAAAACAACAAAAAAATATCTCCAAACACCAAGAGATCTCACCATCGCATGCGATCGCCGCCACCGACATCGCTGCTACGATTAGGATAGTGAATATAAGGCATCATGATGACATATATCGTTCCAGGTATATAAGCAGACGGAATTTTAAGAGAGTCAATCATTACCGCCGCACCACACCATTCAATGGAATGATAGCATCTTTATTTAGAACAAAGAAACAGGAACGGCGAACGTGGAAGCAACGCACTTCCAAACCATTCATATTCAGCAAATTTCTGCTTAGTAAGTAATAAAAACGCAACTTCCAAATTATTTTTATGTGATTTTTAAGGTTACTAATTAATAAATGAAAAACTAAGGACTTGTGTGAAACGTCAGAATGAAATACTGATGATGTTATTTCACTGTAGCTTCACTTGATCCAAACTAATAATATTACTATTATTGGTTAAGTAAGCTTCGGTGGAAGCAGACTTTTAGGGATTCGATGATCCTGATTTCATATACTCGTCGTAATTTCCTAATGCATCCTGAATCACAAAATGAATGTGTAAGTAATGATTTAGCTAAAGAGATAGGAATTTCGGTATTAAAACCAAAATTACTTCACCATAAGAATTGGGCTAACGCCACCATCTCCAATGACCTTATTGTCGAGGAATTACTTAACGATATTTGTAAATGTTTTAAAAAACAGAGGCGGTAACGTAAAAAGACTTTTAAGAGATTATTACGTAGTTAACCAGTGAAATAAGATTCGCAATTGTATGTCCCACTCTTCCCGCTTTCCTTATGACAACTGTCCCAAGCCAGTATAAAGGAGAAGGGATTCTAACCGATCCTCAGAACGACCTCCTTACAACAGAATGCTGAGATAAAGGTGTGACGAAAAATAGGGTGACATATATATAAATGATAATAAGCCCTAAAATACTGCGATCAATCCGGAACTTTGCAATGGGGCTCAGGTTGTGTTTGCGCTTCCTCGAAACCTCACCAGGGGCATAATGATACCAAGGGATCCGGGCCCCAGGGACTTGTCCCTGCCGGTGTCGGTGAGGAGCCTATGGAGGTTGAAACTTGGGTGCTGTGGTTAATACCCAAAAGCAGGTACTTTCATTTCTAATACAGTTTGGGACCGGATTTATTCGGCAACCCTTCTGTGTATTGTGGTGCATTGGCGTGCTGTTTCGTTCACGACAGGGGTGCCGTTACCCAAAAAGCGGCGAGGATGCTGATAGGTCCAAATCCTCACCCAGGATTATGAAGAAGTCTAGGCTAGCTTTGGAGGAGATCTGGAACCCATATTCGGAAAAGCAGTACTCATACTTTGTTTAGGGGATACTGACTAGTACGTTTATGGGGGTTTTGGTGCAAGCTAATTTCGTAACCCTGGCTTAAGAGGCTCGTGTTTAAATGATTAATTTCGAGGAAAGCACGTTAAATTCAGGAACTTAATCTGTCCCACTCTTCAAAACAAATAAGACAAGCATTATACGAAAATTTGACTTATTCCTGCAAAAAAAGGGATTATTATTTTTGGTTCTTCATAGTTGCATGCAAATCACACGAGTAACTCTTCGGTTAGGTTAAAATTTATTTTTGGTCGAGTTCATTTGAAATAATCATAAAAAGACTTGTTTTTTTGATCCCGACAAGGAAAAAAATGTCTAAAAAATTTCTGAACAAGTTTTAGAGTAAAACCTAAAATCATTAAGACAGACTACCGGAAAATCTCTCAAATCAGTTGAGAAGCAATATTTAATTGCGATAAATGATAACAATATATCGGCAATAACGCAAGTTCAGTTTTTCACCTGAAATTATTTTGCAGGTAGTATATATTTTAATGGATAAAGGATTGTTAAAATTATTTTTTTGCAAATGTTTATCTCAAGTTTATTGTATGTACAAGTAAATCTAGTAAGTAGAAATGTAAAAAATACATCTGAGCACATGATTTTCGTTAAGATACAATGGCAAAAATACTTTACTTTCTTCCCAAAATAAGTTCTTGACGAAATATCTCCTTCTAACATGCCATAAAAATAAACTTTGCCAGAACAATTGTCTATTGATGCTGTGATTCTTCAGTGTAGGTTGTAATATGAACAGTACAATTTTGTTTGGAAGAAACAATTGATTTTCAAGCCTTATTTTTTTACACAAAGCACAGCTGAAACGCTTTTCTACTCACAAGGATAAAACATAATAGATAAATAATTTCTTTCAAAGAATCCATCGAAGCGTTAAAGCTCCATTCACAACTAAGAGTTTACACGCTTCCAAATAACATTAGATCCCCTATCATTCTTTCATACGTGACGTCAATCTTCTTCACATCCAACAACAAAAGATAAGACTTTATTCAACCCATTCTCGAGGAAAGCAAGCCGTCCAACAACGTCTGTCATGTCTGTACTCTTCTAAAATAATAATTCTTTCCAAAAACCATTTTCGTTTCAGCGACAACCTTAATCCTTCTCACACAATACGACGTGACATTTTTGAATTACATCCAATATAAGTTTTGCAAGATGGAATTTAGGAAGCATAACAGACAGACATAAAATGCATTAAGCACCCAGGACTTTCGCCATCATCAGGTTGACATGATAAATTGCGAGTTCAGCTACCGATGCACCTGGAGTTACCCACTGTCTATAACAGTTCGTGCAAGAGTATTTATTGGAGCGAGAATACCTGAGTAACTATTGCCCAAGCATGTTGCAGTTCACCTCACGAACATTTCCAGGGAGGAGGTCCTTTGGAGTGGCATGTTGCCGGCTGTATCTGTTCCGGGTCATGAGTGCCACACTATGACAACTTTTGCCCGAAATAGAAAAGATGCTTCTCGTCCTGGAGGTGATGTTTCTAGCACGATACACCAGATGCAACTCACTATTACTTCCTTTCGTAGTAGTTGTTTTCTCGTCGTGTGTTTCTACTTCCTGACAGGGATATATATGATACTTTACATTTATATGGATCCCCGGGAAATGTTTTGAACGTAAAATAAAGTTTGCCCCAGGTGAGACTGCGAGATAAGCAGATCCATGCATTGTTAAGCAATCGTTCATGTTTGCGTTGTTGATATTTTGGCAGTCACCTTGGGAGTGAAAAGTTAAGAAGTGAGTTTTATCTAAGATTGGAGAGCGTTAATGATTTTTCAAATATTCGACAAAGTTTTGTGCGGAAATTCTTTTCGCTTGAAAGTTTAATGAGCATTGGAAATAATTTTGAGAAAACCTGGAAGGAAAAACAAGTAAGGATCAATATTTGGCACTATGACACACTAAAATATAAATATAGCCAGTAAAAATATCTACCATACTTGCCATGCAAAACATGTAAGTATTGTAGGTCCAAACAATAGTGGCATCAACTCAAGGAGACCTGGACTTGGTTCAATAAATTGCACTTTTCATATTTTTATCATACTTATTTGATGTCTAAGGAAGAATGGCAACAGTTCAGTTGATCTCTACTCTGCATTTGTGAAGAAGATCACAGAAGTGAGAGGTACTGTTTAGGGAGATTTTTCACCAGGTCAGTTTAAATTTTGAGTTGATACTCCATGTCAGCCATTCTTATTTGCATCCTCGCCTAAGGTTTGGCAACTATTCCCGATTCAAACGAAGTACTTTGGTACCTACGGTTGTGATGAAAACAAACGACAGTTTTGAAAGTTCACAAAGAGTCACTTGGCAATGAAAGTAAATTTTTGGATCTTACGAGTTCAGAAAGGGCGACGACCAAAAAGAGTCAGAATTTTCACAGGGAATGCAGTTCAATACAAGTTCAATGAGTTCATGACGAAAGAGGGCAGTTATAATTGGGCCTCGACTACGAAAAAAGCGGTTCGTGTAAAAAGCGCGGCGCAAGTTTTAAAACCGTGTAAAAGTGTATCGAGTATCTAGTAAAAGTAAGTGGTGGATTTAGTGCAAATATAATATATAAATATATTGTTGGAAAAAATTTAAAAAAATGTTTCCAGGTTTATTGAATTGATTTTTTTTCAGTTCTCACAAAGGTCGAATAAGACAAAAAAAAATAATTACAACATAAATTTTCATCTATTTATGATCGATGAAAATAATTTACCAGACGGTTTACAATACATAACAATTTTGCTGAAGCGAAGATCAGGTGAACCAAATTTTCAGAGACAGGGTGTAAAATAATACCACCGAAAGTAAATTAAAGTTGATTACGAGGAAAAGTTTGTTTCTGTTTTGCTTGAAATTTTTATAAAGACAAGGAAGTTTGGCAGCTTTCAAACGTTTTTTTATTTCAGTGAAAAAAATTCATTTAGGAATAATGTGCCGCTCCAAATATTGAAGTGCCGAAAAAAGGAATTTGATTTTAAAAAACATGCTTTTGGAAGGCAAAACTTATAAATTGATTAAACAAACAGTTAGCTGCTCCAGTAAAATGGTCTCGAATGCAAAGAAGTGAAAAGAAAAGCCTGAAACTCGTGGAAGAAAAAGGAACCTCAATTTTGTTCGACATGGACGGAAACACGCTTTTTTACATCAACGATTATAAAACAAAAACTCAAATTAGATGTCAACACTTGTACAGTCAGAAGAGCACTTATTCTTACAAAATGAAAAGGTAGAAATCCGAGAAAAACATTGTTATTAAAGGGAAGACATATTCGAGACAGGCAAATGCTTCTAAATGGAGAAATATGCTTCGGACTGTAGAGTCCTTCTCATGATCCGCGGTATACCACGAAGACAGTTCAGTTTGAAGGGGTGAAAATCAACGTATTATCAACATATTTTGGACCAAATCCAAGATGGGTGCCAAAATTTACATGGATATATTGGAAAACATCGTGTTTTCTTTTGCAGAAGTAGATATACTCCTGCAATGGATCCTTATGCAAGATAACGACCCTAAACATACCAGTCGCTTAGCCAAGACTTGGTTTTCGACTAAAAGGGTTGTAGCTATGGACCAGCCATGGCCAGCTCATTCCACCGATCTAAACTCTATAGAGAATTTATGGACTGATGTTAACCAGGCTGTTTTCAAAGTAAATCCGATCACAGTTAATGATCTTTTGCGGTTAGTGGAATCTGCATGGAATTCAATTAGTCTAGAACCATGTTAAACATTAGTAGAGTTAATACGACGTCGATGATCCAAACAAATAGACAACATAGGCTATACAATATTAATGAAGAACTTTAATAGTATTTTTCTCTCGATTAAATACCTGTTTTTGTATCATTATTAGTCTTGCAGACTCTTTTATTTGGAGATTATTTGAAATTTGTTTCAAGCTAGAATCTTGAATTATGTCTAAGTCAAATATATTTCAAAATTTCCCTCTCTATCTACAAATACATTTCAAAACATAATCCGTCCGACTATAAAACAGCCAAGATGACCATCAACTAAAAATATTACAAACACAACTATCACAAATGACATCTCAACTCATCAGATCATTAAATGAACTTCCCAATCTATTTCGAAATAATATACAACCCTACTTTCCACCAATCCTTCCATCTATCTTTTTGTATACTTGACCCAACCTGCAGCATTCCCAGGATTGTTTATCGTGTTCCCCAAGTTTCCTTAGATGGCAGGTTGGACAGGTTCCTCTTGAATGCATCCCAAAACATAAATTGCAACGAAATGTTCATCTAAATTTTTAGAGTTGTTCCCGTAGCATGTTTGGAATGTATTTTTATTTTCATTTTATAAATTTAAAAGCTGAAAACTCACAAACGTTATTTGGTCGGGATGGCAAAACGACCTGGAAACAGGTAAGTCGGTTTACGGAAACTTTTCGACAGGACGTTTGAATATCAAATTCGAAGCTATAAAACCTAATGACTTCGTATTTGGAACGTTGATGGTTGTGTTCGGATCATGCTAGTGGACATAGAATTCGAGAAAAAAGGAGCAGAACACTATCAAAGGTGAAATGTTGTCAACTGCATATTTTTAAGCATATTTCGGAACTTTTTGAATGTATTCTAGAGGAAATTGAAAAAGTTGTAAGCCATTTGTTTGTTACTGCAGGTTTTTGAGAAGTTGTTATGTTTCTATGATTTGTACGTCAACTACATATGTACATAAATTTGAAGTAGTAAAGCACCTTGTAAAAGTATTTGATTTGAACATTTCGGAACGATTTTGATTTTCATCGTGAAAATATGATGAAATTTTAAAATGGGCTCGTTGAGGGTAGGCGGCAGTAGGCAGAGTAGGCAGTCAGAAAGTTGTGTTTTATTCAGAGAAAATACTATTGGTATTTCTAGACACGGAAGACAAAAGCACATAAGTCAAAAACGAGCATGTTTGTGCAATTCGTTTTAAGATAGTTTCTCCATTTATTGGACCTGACTAGTATGTGTTTTTGAAGATTTTGCACGAATAATAATTGGAAAGAGTTCGCTAAACAAAAGGCCAACACATTCTTTTCGCATTCCGTTTATTCCGTTTTTGTTTCCATGCCTTGATTTTTTTCACCAAAAACGTTAATGTTGAATAACACTGCAAATCATTATTTGTTTTTTTTTGCTGCAAAAATTATTCAAATCATTTTCACTACAAGATTCAAAATTTATCAGTATTTTTTTATCTCAGCTGCTTCATGTGTATGAATACAAAAAATGAATAATAGTAAGTCTGAATGTTTGCAATGACTCATATCATACAAACACTTTATTTTATATGTTTAAGACTAAGTTTGAAATTGACTAAATATTTGCTAGATTAAATGTCCTATTACGTATTCTAAATAAAAACGTTATCAAAAATTCTGATGCGACAATCACTTACGCAAAATCTCTATCAACATTGAATCACGTCGGTAGCGAGTAAATATTTACCTAAAAAGAAAAAAAATATTATTATTAGTGATGGGTTTTTATGCTTTAAAATTCAATTTAAATAGTTTTCAAAAGGCAAACTTACACAGTCGTTTTTTAAACAGCAAACCAATTTTTTGGAAAAATACAATTATTGGATGCTGAAAATATTTTTTTAGGCTTAAGGACAAGGAAGAAAGGTTATATTCACCTCTCGTTTTCTTGATATAATTAAGCCACTTTATTATGAAAATTTGCCTAATAAAGAATAAATCCAATTTGAGCTATTTGAGGAGCGTACCTTATTGCAGGTATTCAAGTAGTTTTTTTAAATTTTTACTGAAAAATTTAAGATTTTCGTCATAATGAAATAAAAAAACATCAAATTGTGGAAGAATATTTTATTATTATTATTATTATTATTATTATTATTATTATTATTATTATTATTATCATTAATATTATTATTATTATCATTAATATTATTATCTTTATTATTGACGATTACATAATAAATTATTCTAAATATTATATTTCTAGAAAGCACTAGCTACGAATGCCTTAGGCTTACATATATAATTATATCTTGAATTAGTAAGCATCAATTAACCAAGACTACTCGGAAGAACTTAAATTCAATTAAGTGGTACAATTTGAACAGTTTCCATAAGTTCTGAGCTTGTTTTATATAATGATCGTTGGAAAGAATATTCTATGCACAAACGCTTTTAAAAAGATTACCAAATTTTCATTAACGTCCTGTTACACATTTCCGTCACATATACGAAATCAGTCCCACCAAATGTTGCATACCGAATTCTAAGATGATGTACATCAAAAACCTATATTAAACGTTAAATATAGACTAAGTTTTTTTGGCACTTAAATTTAGATGGCATCAAGTTTTGGTTGATATCTAGTAATGTGTTTAAGACACATGCAATTCGAGTAGGAACCCCATTTCATTTTATGTTGATATCATACTTCTTTGCAACTGGTTTTCGAAAATGTAATCTTCGGATTTATCAGTAAATAGAAGCACTCAGTACTCATCACTCATTTGGTGACTCGTTTGTCGTGGTTTTTTCTTCACTTTGAAAAAACATCTTGACCCCAGCTGAAACCCATTTGTCGTGTCGGAGATCGAACTCCAGGCTCAGCCGCATATGCTGAATTTTAAAACCATCGATTCTAACTTATTCGTCTTTAAAAACAGATGACAAACAAATGTTCTTATGGCAACCAAAAATTTGACTTGCCATCTAGGATTAACAAACCTTCAATACTGCGAGAGAAATATTAAGACTATTTTCGGTTAGCTTTTTGGATATTTTCCGGTAGGGTTGATGATTTACAATTTACAGCGCGCTAAATCCTACCAAAAATTCCTGGTCTGGACGCTTTGCTCTGGTCCTAATAAGCTTCTAATCAGAAATGCCTGATTTATTGTAACGTTTCAAGGGTCTGGGTATCCCGTTGTGGTCCTAACCTATTACTAACCACAAAAGGCATTCATAGCTAACTGAAAATCAGATGAAATCTTAAAAACAATGAATTCACCGATGAGAGCTGTGATAATAAAAGCCTTTGTAAAAATATTTTTAATTAAGGACCAGCTTTGAGCGAATTTAGATTCAGAACAGAGTATTCAACAATTTAACATGGATCTTATTTATGGAGAATACTACCAAACGCCAGAGTAAGTGCCTTAAACATTGCTATGTCGCATATTTTCACCCCTGAAAATTCTTATTTAAGACAGAGCATGCATTTTTTTATCATTTAATGAATCTTTGAATTGATAAGCACGCAAAATTTTGAAATTTGATTCCAATTTAAAAAATATTGTGAATTAAAAAAAGATTCCCTTCCAAATTTATTGTTTTCCAAATCAAATCGATTATTTTCTAAATCAATTTGGTCGGCCTCCTTATCAAATTAGAAATATTCCAGTCCAACCTTTATTGAAAAAGTACCAATTTGATTAGGAAAATCATTAATTCGATTAGGAAGATAATCGATTTGATTCGAAAAACACCTAAATTGAACGGAAAGATATATTTCAACAAAAAAATAGGGCCGAATGAATACGAATTTTATCAAATAATGAGATTTTGCTTTTCTATTCATCTTAGATGAAATTTTAGAAATTTTCACCTCAACAATATGGCAAATTTCATCGAAAAATTAGAATGAATTTGCAAGAACGCTTGACATCGATTGAAGAAGATACAAAACTAGGATGGATCACCAGATAAAATAGTTCATTGGACAAAAAATACGTCAAAAAAGCTCATTAAGGCTAAGATATTAGCATTCATCCTAAATTGAAATTTATAGTCGTCAGTATCTTAGAAACTCACATTCCGAAGAGGCATACACAATATGAACAACTTTTTGGTCGATGATGCTTGCTGTAAGAAGGTTCAATATAAAATTGCGGCAACTTATTAGGAATAGGGAAAAATTTCCTAAAAATTAACTGAATGATTTTTGTTAATTGTGACAAGGTAAAACCATCCAGAAAATCGAGCAAAAGCTAGCACCAGCAAAAGTTTCTGCTAACACTGAAAAGGCATCGTATTCAATTTATTGAAGGTCTTACTTTTAAAAATGTTCCATGTAAAAAATATATAACATTTTTAGAGTGAGCCCTTTGTCTGTATTTCTACTATAATTTATTGTTTTGGAATAGAAATAGAAAAAACTTAATTTCTTTTGGTGGATTTTGTAAAAAAATTTTTTTTCAAATTTTGTTGATAAAGAAAAGAATTTCATATTTCTTAAAGATGTCAAAGCTTAGGCTGGTAAATTTTTGGTGATTATGACTATTCTATTCAAATATTCAAAAATTAGTAAATTGGTATTGAAAAAACTAACAAATTCCCAATCGATGACAAAATCAAAAAACAAATGCAATCTTTGCAACAAGAATCTAATAAAACCAAAAAAAAATTATGACTAATGCACATACTAACGGAATTACCAGCAACTGTATTTCTCGTAACGACCTTACTAGATATCCGTCAGATACTTTCCAGCCAGCATTGTATCTATATATCATATAAACAGCAATGTAGAATTTTATAGTGACTTTAGCATGACACGGCGCAATTTAAGCGTGTAAGTAAATGCTCTATTCATTGCAAATGAATTACGAGCTGGTTGTTGTTGTTTTCAGTTCATTTTCAAAGCAACATTCCGCAGATTTAATCAAGTTGCTAGACAGATTTATTCCAATTAGTCAAGCCGAATTGCTTTGCAGAGGCTAGATTTAATTTCAGTGGTTTTTGTTACTGTTTTTGCTCAGTCACTACACTACATTTGCCGTTATTTTGGATGTTGTTATACAAGCAGTTGGAGAAAAATTTATATGCAGCTAGATTAAGATAAACAAAATGATGGACAAATTAAAGAATTTGTTACGCATATTTTTTCTCTATTCATTTTTACGAAATCATAAATATGAGAATTTTTTTAAAGAAATTCGTATGCATTTATTTACATTATTTATTTTTTCATGATGGATATTTTTTTGAATATCAAAACTCGTTGAAAACTTACCATTTTACTCAAACCGTGGTCAACACCTTAACTTTCCATCCCAGTCACAAGCACACCCTCTCCCCCAAGAACAGCGCAATCCTTTTATTTTTCGGTTGAAAATGACATCGCTCTTCAGCTCGTCAACGGGCATTGACGACAGTCGCACCAGGCTGTATTGATCAGTTATCTCGTTTCCGACAACTGCGATTTTCAGTATTGACTACGATGAACCAGTGAAACCGATGATTGCATTTTAAGGCGTGCATTACACTTATACAAAAACTTTTTTAGAAATATTTTTTTTGAATTTTTTATTGGATAATATACGTTGCCACAGCAATTGTCCAATTTGGGCGAAGGTGTAATGTTAGAGCTATCTTATTTACTTGACCAATAATACACTAAAATAAATTTCTTAGAGAAAACCATGCAGAAATTTATTTATCGAAAATCGAAGGAATATTTTCCTATAGCCAATTTTTGGAAATATTTTATGAGACTGTTTTTAAAATTAAAAAAACATGCTACAATAAGTTCTCGTAAATTTCACCGGATAAATCCACATGAACTAAGTCAAAAAATAGCTCGAATTGTAATGATTGTCATGATTTCTCTATAATATGACAATAATGTCAATGATGATGAAAATTATATGCAGAAAATAGAAGAAGATAGAAGAACGTTTTCACATCTAAAAAATACTTTAAAAATTTATTTTAAAGTTTTTCTACTAAAAAAGTTTGTCTGGTTAAATTTTGTGTGGAAATAATAACTTTTAAGCAGAATCATAGAAAAATTAATATAAGGAAATTTTATCTTTTAAATTTTTTTTAACAAATTTGGTAATTTTCTGTAAAACATTGAGGGCGGGTTTTGTTAAATCGTCTTGTCAATTCACGAAGGAAAAAACTGCAGATCCTTCGAAAAAGCGTAGTTATCCGTCTCACATCGGCTGCACGCAGAAAATAGTGTCAAGAAATCGGCAATATTTTTAATTTTACTATTAAAAATATTTAACATCTCGCCATTGAGTCAACTGAATGGAAAGCGGAAATATTGTTGGCAGTCACAAAAAAAAGGATACAACTTATATTGAGTACGTGGCAACACAGGATCGCGGACTCTCATATCAACGACGATATGGTGTCCGAGATGTCAGTTCGATCACGCACTCTCCACGCAATCGCTTGGCAAATGACCGCTTGGAAATGAATAAAAACTGAAGAAAAATTGCAATATAGACGGGAATGACGATGATAAATATTTTTAGCAGAAAAATTACAAATATTGGCAATGTTTAGTTACTATTTTCGGCACACGATCAATGCGAATCTAAGAACTGCACGTTTTGAAACGGTCTGCAATTTCCTTCTACGTGTTTTGACAGGATGAATAAACTACCTACCCTGCCAATGTTTCACGGAAAATTATCAAAAATGTTTTTACAGAACTTTATTTACAACTGACTGACTTTGCATGAAAGTTTTCATTTCCGGACAACATTTAGCCCGATAAATTTTGTTTTCTTATAAATAAGTTTCACAGACACTTTTGCGCAGACATTTTATTAAGACACAACCACTCGCCGTATTGTAATTTAAATTTGGTAAAGATGAGTAAAAATGGCATAAACTGCGTTAAAATGTTTTGTTTTTGTCTTTACGGAAGTCATTGTGGTGTTATTTTTTTTAATAAGACCCGGAATAATTTGGAAGCACTAAGTAACGATAAACTTTTTAGTAGGCGAACAGAAATTTTATTTTGTAGTTGGCTTTTGCAACATAAAGTAGCTACTAAACGTACTTCCTTCGACTTATGGTCGTTATTTCATGAACAGAGAAGCATCAGTCTTTTTACATCCTACATGAAAAAATCGCTGCAGAAATAATTAAATTAACAAGAATGTTACAATACACTTTTACTACGGAAATGTGCTCGATTTTGAAACCTTTTTTAGTTGATGTGAGGATGAATCTTTTTGCGACGGGCAGTTTGTGTTCTTTTTCATGAATTTTCTTTTAATATTTGGTTTTCCAGAAATCCCTTGGTTAGGTAAGTGGAATTTCTGTTCAGAGCAAAATTTTCTTTCTATGTAGAATACGCCAAAACTTGAAAAGAACTCTAAACGGTATTTTATTGAACTAACAGAAAAAAAACTACTTCCATCCGATCATTTCAGTGTATTTTCCACAACGTTCTGACTTCAAAAGAGAATGTCTGCCTGTTGAAAATTTATGCACATATGCAACAGTTCATATGCCCTGCAGTTCATTATTCGTGGGCTCGCTTCAAAGGGATTCAAATGCATAAAAACTTTTTTTGACTGCACAAAGGTTCGTTTACTTCCAATGGACTTTTACTTTGACGGCCTTTGTTGAAAGGTTCTATGATTTTTCAGTTGCATGTTCACCATCAAAAGTCGAAAAAAAATGATTGAAAAAAGTAAAATGAATTTATAGATGACTGGAAACAGATTATTTCGTCGTAATTAGAAAAATGATACCGTTTTTCATTGTATTATTCCCATTTTCTACGATATCATGCAAAACTGGTGAGTCTAATTGCGTTAAGCCATTTGCAACAAATGTTTACAAATCGAAAAGCAATTTTAAAGTAATTGGACTCATTAAATAGCAACAATTTCCGTGTCAGAACTATGGTCTCTTATTTCATTTACTTTAATTAATTCTTTTAAAATTGAACCTTCAAGCAATCTTCACAGAACTATTTACTCACAAACAGACAAGCGAAGTTATCTCCTTTTAAGAGAAAAAAACACTCAATTACGAACACGCAAACTTTTCTTTGGATGGCGTGAAAATAAACGTGAAAACAACAAAGCCTTAAAAACACCCAACATCTTTAGATGCAGCGCACAACTTCTAGCTCTAATGTGTTAGAATTCTGCACCACAATGAATTTGCAGATAATAGAGGTGTGTTGTGTTGAATGATGTTGAAGTAGAAATTCTCGCGAAAACTCCATCTCAGAAGGTGAGTGTTGATGCTGGTTCATGCTTGCCGACAAAAGAATAAGATCAAGAAAAGAATCTAAAGGACTTGAACTACGAACTGAATGAAGTGAATCCAGCATATTCACTTTTGCACGCTCCCTCACTATTGCCTTCTAGTTTGTGGTAAAGAATGAAAAGATTCTCCTTTTTTTGCTATAGTAACCATGGAACTACATCAAACCATATAACATTGTTTGTGCCGAGTTTTCCGTGCAATTTAAAACTTCAATTAAGTTAATGGACGTTCAAGATGTTGGCCTCGGGAAAACCAAGAAAATGGTTGTTGCAGCGCGACGACGATCAAAGGGGAGGTGAATGAGATCGAATGGAATAAAATGGAAGTTTTGCAGTTTCAGTTTCAACTTGAGCATCTTCCTTGCGCTCCTTTTATGCCCGGCTGTTTGGATTCACTGCTATTATTTCCAGTTTGCCTGCACTTTATTCTTTGGAAAAGCGCAAGAGTTATTGAAAATCCTCAAGTGAATGGAGAAATTTTTTTAACTTTTTTTTCTCGAAAAGTTTACTTTCCACCAAAGGGATTTGAATGGGAATGCAAGTGATTGATTTTCAAGTTGAGGGTACTTGACTTTTTGTTGGAGCTATGGGGAATTAAGTAATGTTGTTTTGTTGGAATTCTGATTAAAATTAATTAATTTTTATCTTAGTGAATTACCTAGCAATTGTGTTCCATGGTAAGATTAGTAGCCTGAGAGATAGCTGCCTTTGTTTCATGAAAATCGCTCTTGTAAAATTTTTGATTATTTTTTTCATTACATTGTTAATTGTCTTATGTTGAAGGGTTTTTAGTATACAGTTTTACGAAAACTATTATGTCAGTGAATTTTTTAAAAAAATCCAAAGTACTGCGTGTTCTGCTCTACACACTAAAAAACATTTTAAGTTTTGTTGATATCAACAACGTTTTTGCTTTTCTTGGCAGATGGGAAACGTTTTGTGTAGAGCAAAATACTTCTGCAAATTCCAATTTGTGTAAAATACAAAAATAATTACACTTGAACCAAAACTGCGTATTGATAAAAGAAAGTCAGTAGACCGAAAAAAGCTGGAAAAGAATATTTGGAGCGAGAAACACAGGAATCAAACAGAGTAAAGTTTAAAAACAAAAAGTTGCTTTGTAGAATATTTGAATCTGGCAGGTTGTTATGCTGCTGGAGAAAGCACCATAGAAATGTTTGCAGTAGAGTCCTGTACAGGAGATACAAAGAAGAGTCTAGTCTGGCTAGACAAATGGAGGGCCAAACCGCGTTAATTATGCGTCTTTTCACATGGTAGCCCGTAATAAGATGGATCCAGGTCGTATAAAGCGCGTATACATTATTTATACAACAAAAATGTAAATAGATACAGTAGTGTCCCGCTAGTCTAGACATCCAGTTAATCCGGACGTGATTAAATTTTAATCAAAAAGATGTACTTTTTTGAAAATTCTACATTAGTTTGTAGGGTAAAAACTTAAGTCTATATGCACAGGAGTATTAAAATTAAAATTTTGCTGTAGGGGTAGAAAACACATCGTTTTTCAAGTTTTGCCCATCTAAAACTTGAGTTACGTGAATTTTAAGGCAAATCCTTTTTAATCCAGAGATTCTATGATCCAGTCAAGTTCGGGTACCACCTAGTCCAGATTAACAGGACTCTACTGCACTTATTTCTCTGGTGCTTTCTTCAGCAGCAACAAATCTCGTGCGCAATTTCCGGACAGATTCAAATATTCTGTTTTTCCTTAAGGGCGTAGTACCGGTTAGGATGCGAAAAAACCCTGATTTTCAATATTTTTTTCAGCTCCTTTATTGTATACAAATTTTAAAATTTTGAGGTTAACAAAAATATTAACTTATCTATTTTTTTCATTTTCTACTAATTTATAGAGGGCGTCAAAGTTGATGTCTCGAAAAGTACCTCGTCCCACGGCGGAACGATAATCTCAGGAATGTAGGATCTGGAACAAAATAAAACACCCCATTTCAAAGAGGAATGTTTCTTACGTGGTAATCCATCACAGAATTTTAAAAAAATGATCAAGAAAAAAAATGGCGACTGTTTGAAATTTTTTCACTTTGTTTCACTTGCCAAATTTTTTTGGATTGGATTTTGGCCTATATTGTGGTGAATTACCACACAAGATACTTGAATAAAGTTGCACACCAAATTTGACTAAAATCGGTTCGGCCAATCCGGCGAATAAGTGTCCGCCGTTGGAAAAACGTCATCTCGAGAAAAACGCGTTTAAAATTTCGATTACCGAAAATATCGCTTACCAAGCGGAAAAGGCGTGCGCCTTCAAACTGCCGTAACTTCTTTATTTTTGGAAATATTTTGATAAAATTTTGAGACGTGATTTCTGAAGGTATAATAAATTGAAAAATGAAACAAGTGCAAAATTATAACCGGTACTACCCCCTTCAGGCGGGATTATTTTATTTTACTTCTACGCTCTGGTGTTATAGACGGGGTAACGAAGCCAAGCCCACTACTATGCGGTCGACTTACATCTTGGGATAGGATATGGGGGCAGTGGCGTACCCAAGGGGGGGGGGATACGGGTTCAAATCCCCCCCTTGGGTAAACAAGTTTAGCCTCGTAAACGAAACCAGACATGCAATCGGGCTAAAGTCTGCCAGAACTATTTTCGGAGGACTCCAACTTTGACCGGTGAAAAAGTATGATTAAGTATGATTACATAATTATATCTTCATATCTATACCGACGCACTAGCAAACGTACCTAGTGAAGACTTCAAAAATATGAACCCCCCCTTATCAAAATCCTGCATACGCTACTGTATGGGGGATTTTTGATCTGGGCGATTTAGGATCTGCGGGATTTAGAATATGAGGGATTTTGGATCTGGGGGACTTAGGATCTGTGGGATTTTGGATATGGGGGATTTCTAATATGAGGGATTTTTGATCTGGGCGATTTAGAATCTAGGGGATTTTTGATCTGGGGGATTAAGGATATGGGGGATTTTGGATCTGGGGGATTTATAATATGAGGGATTTTGGATCTGGGGGATTTAGAATCTGGGGGATTTTTGATCTGGGGAATTAAAGATATGGGGGGTTTTGGATCTGGGGGATTTAGGATATTGGGGGATTTTGGATCTGGGAGATTTAGGATCTGCGGAATTTAGAATATGAGGGATTTTGAATCTGTGGGTCTTAGGATCTGGGGGATTTTGGATATGGGGGATTTATAATATGAGGGATTTTGGATCTGGGGGATTTAGAATCTGGAGGATTTAGAATCTGGGGATTC
Organism: Oxycera nigricornis; assembly: GCA_963942545.1. Taxonomy (NCBI): domain Eukaryota; kingdom Metazoa; phylum Arthropoda; class Insecta; order Diptera; family Stratiomyidae; genus Oxycera; species Oxycera nigricornis. The sequence goes on from OZ012662.1 coordinate 13,134,328, forward strand.
TTGATCTGGGGGATTTAGGATATGGGGGATTTTCTATCTGGGCGATTTAGGATCTGCGGGATTTAGAATATGAGGGATTTTGGATCTGGGGGACTTAGGATCTGGGGAATTTAGGATCGGAGGGATTTTGGATCTGGGGGATTTTTGATCTGGTAGATTTAGAATCTGAGGGATTTTGGATCTGGGGGATTTTTGATCTGGGAGATTTAGAATCTGAGGGATGTAGGATATGGACGATTTTTGATCTGGGGGATTTTTGATCTGCGGGTTTTAGGGTCTGGGGTATTTAAGATCTGGGGACTTAGGATATGGGGGATATGGGATATGGGGGATTTTGGACTGGGGGATTTAGGATCTGGGAGATTTTGGGTCCTGGGGGATTTTGGATCTGGTCGAGACTTTGGTATATTATGAGGGCGGAGACGTCTTCCACTATCAAATGGCTTTTAAGGCTAAAATTAATTTTAAAAAAATTATAAGATTTCAGAATAATAATAAAATATATAAACATAAATTTCCTTATTTCGCTGTGATAGTGACCTTTCGTCATCCTTCCGATCATGTTCTTCTTTGGTGCGTTACAATTAGTGACGCCTAAATATAAGTACGATCGGCGGGTTAACTCGTGATCGGCTATTGGAAAAATCGATCGAATCAATGGGGCTAAGAGTATTTCCAGCGCGTCGTTTCTTACGTTACGCAGCTTGCCACCCTAACTGTGTACAGAACGTAAATAAGCGAATTTGTGGAATGACGTCCACATTGGTTGTGTATATAGTAACAATTTGCCATGACGTCATAAAATTATTTTAACGAATTTTTAATAGTTTAATGGCTTCTCCAAAAAGATACAATATTCTTGCTTGTTTTTGTAATATCTCATTTTTCGATTATAAAATTTAGAGGAACGAGGTTCTTTTTTAGAATGAATTTTTCCATTTCTTAATTTTGGCAGAAAAAAATTTAACTCACATAACTACGTTTAAACATGGGTCGTGTCGTTTTCAAGACAAGTGAGAAGTGAGATCATCTGGTAAATTAAAATGACCGAAGTCCTATCTAGATTTATGCCAACATCAGAACAATCGTTAAAAATGTTAGCGATTTGCGAGTTTTTTTCCGAAAATTTTGCAAAAGAACCATGACCCCAGATAAGTTTTCAATGGTTGCATTATGATTGATATTAAATCTCTATTTGCAGGGATCCAACGTATATCAAACATCTAAATAACTATTTTCTAGGATGAATTACTTCTTTCAAATAAACTAAAATAAGTTGAAAGCATCTTAATTGATTATTGGACCACTTTCCAGTATATGAAGGTTTTTTTTATATTTATGATATGACGAGCGATCCAGCTATTCAAAGTTACTTCCAAACTTGTCACAAAAACCATTTACACTAGCAAAAAAAAATTAGATTAATATTATAGACAATGGTAAAGTTAACGTCAAAAGTAATACGAAAACTTGGATCGAGAATTGCAACTAAAGTTCTCCGAAACAGCGATTCCCTAGCATCAAAAGCAACAAAAGTCACCATTTTTATAGTTACGGTTGTACTTATTCTCCCAGGATTATTTCAATACTAGCTAATCTACAAAGTATTCTAAGCAGAACTTGAATTCCAAACAGATTTCTATAGTGAGCTCCCCAAGGAACAAACACTTTTGCATGGTCTCTATTCGGAGAAGTTAGTTGCCTGTGGTAGGTTAACCAAGTAGGATGAACACTTTAATTCCGAAACATTAATGTTATCAACCAGCATGCTTGGAAACTTGAGAACATACTCCAAGCAAACACAACTACTCGATCCGTACCACTAAAAACAATATCCCTCCGCAACTCACAAACGACTTCCGTTCCAACTATTCCGCACAGTTGACCACATATCAACCGCATTCAATTTCAAAGCGTCCTACAATTATCATGTAAGCATTTCGATGTACACTCAAAAAGTTTTAAGGACGTTTCCTCTTTGCATGTGCTTATGTCCTGGCGTCTATGCTCTGGAAGCGCCCGCCGGTCACGATACACCCCGAGTCGACCAAGTAAAGCAACTAAAACTCTTTTAATATCCCCCCTTAGACATTCACATTTTATGGTTCCGGCCCTAAAAGTGTCCGCCGCAAGTGTCGGCATTGGGACAGGTGGATTCTACCACCACAAGTCCCCCACAATCCCGCAATAGAGCGCAGGGCGGTCATAAGGCACCTAATTTTATTGTAAGTCGTGTCATGTGCACCTGTAGAGAAGACATTCTCGCAACAACAATAACAGCACCAATAACGTGTCCGAGTTGACCAAGTAGATCCTGATTCCCGAAATGGGAATGGGATTGGGAATGGTATTGTGTATGGCTCGGATCGAGCAGACGTTCGAGTCCATCGTCTTTTGTTGGGGAGCCATCGGAAAGAATTTATGGATGTGATTGACTAAACCCAGTGGGACTCGAGGTGAAGCTCCTTCGGAATGGCATGATGAGGGTTTCATGTGCGATAAACGTAATTGGATGAAGTTATTTTATGTACTGAAATTGTTTTGGTGCACATATTCTCATAGAATGGAGCTTCATAGTAAGCAATATTAATGAAATTTTAATAGAGAATTGTGATCAATTATGGACAAATAGTTATTCATGTTCATCGAAGATTTGTTGTATATTTTTAAAAGAAATTTGCATACTGATTTCCCTTCAAAGTACTGCAAAATAACTAAAGTGTTCATGATTGTTTGGTGAGATCATCATTAGCGCCTTTTCAATCCCGTTAACAGTTCGATAAATTTGAAAATTAAACTAAATTACATTAAATTTAACGTCACAAGGCTAAGTATCATACCAACCTATCGATTTCTATTTTGCATCATAAAACCTGGAAAACCTGGAACAGGGATTTTTTTTAAAAAAAGTCATTCTTGAAAAGTCTTGGTTTTGATCCTTGATAAAATAATGATGATTTTTGCGAATTTCATGGGCAAATTTAGAGTTTACGATGCTTTTTCAGGTTTAAATCAGAGGAAGATATAATCGTTACAACTCGAACTAAAAGATTTGGTTGTTTGGTTCACTGGTGGATTAAAGATGAAGACAGCCACTAATAATGCAGTGACAAGACTATACTTCACCACGTTAAACTAGACTAGTCTCTATCATTCTTTCAAGTGGTAACTTATGCGTCAAATAATAAAAAAAATAATAAAGAGGAATCTATGTAAGCATTGTCCGACAGTAAGGTAGCGATCAAAGCTCTGAGCTCCTGCAGGCAGTGGACTATTAAAGTCTTCAAAATTATATTAGCCAAATGTTGTCTAATGTGCGTGGATGGATGGAGAGAAGAGGGGGCGTTTGGCGCGCTCTCCCCAAAAATTATTCATGTTAACACGGACCTTTGGACAACACATCCTGCAAGGTTGTTGCTAATTTTCACAATTATTAGAAGTAACATGTGAGGTCTGGAAGCTATAAGAAAATGCTTAGGTATCCAAACATGAAGGAAAGCTTACTATATTTTGACGAGTGAAAGTAAGTTGTTCCCTAACTGACACAACTAACTGTATGATTCTCTTTTACTGGCGTAACGGTTCATGTGAAGAAATATAACATTCACGATATAAGGACGCATGTTTTCAAGTGAAAAATGGGAAATCTTTAAGAACTACCGTAGAAATACACCTCCAAATGTAATTAAACAGCCTGATGTTCCTTCTCACCAGAACAATTGTTATTGCTATGAAAAATTACGAAATAACGGACGTTTACGAAAAGATTCCCGGCAAGTCGTTCCATTTCCGACAGGACGACGAACTTCAGCAGAACTCGCCAGGTGTCAATGGCGCTGACTGGGCCCACCCACCATGACCTGTGGGCTGGTGTCATCGCATGTGTCAAGAGCGCTAGGCCCACATATATTGCAGCTCAGTTGCAGATGTGTGTTTTATTTTTTAAGGTTCAGAAGCGAATATAGAATATTTTTTGGAAATGTGTAGTCGTTTCACAGTGTAATTTGTAAGCTCGATATTTTGTTGCCAAGTATTTAAAAAATTCAATCCCCTTCTTGCCGAGATGATTTTCTGGTCATGTTTTGATTTAGTTCTATCAAACTGGTAGGCAGTTATTTTATATGCTTTGAATTTATCAAGGATCTTAAATTAGAATGATTTATATATATATTTTTGTGAACAGAATATTATAATTAATTACAATAATTTTTTTCATAAATAACGGAACACCGCGTGGTTCAAGGTGCGCTATTGAAACGTATGGAGTTGCCGCTTCCACATTGCGGGCAGGAGTAAAAATACATATAGTTTTTATATATATTATAAGAAAATCAACCGAAAAAAAACAGATTGAAAGAAAGGAACTCCATCATACCGTGCACTATAATGTCAACCGAAGCGCGTTAGAATTCTGACGAGTCCATTAAGTTTATGAGAAATTAAATATGGCTGTTTTTATTCAATAAAAATTACTGCAATAAAGACAAAAGAACATTTTACCGGGAATTTTTCGTGTGATCCTCAAGGGTTTTCTTATTTCTCGCTTACGTGAAAGAAACTTCTTTTTTTCTGGACACAAGAGCTGTAGATGTTAATTGCTTTGCGAAAAAAGAGTGCAGCGTATATCAATAGGTTCCGACTTCCGAGTTATTCTGCAGCGGGTGAAATAAAACATAAGAAACTACTGGCAAAAGGATAGAGCCATCATCATGTATGAGTCTTATTACCTATTTTGGTTTTTAAGGCGTTATTCTATTAGTAAGTTTATCATGGGTTAGAACCTCCTGGTCGACAACTTTCGTCTTCTAGTGCGCTTTTGGTTAGCGACTTGCTATTGTTGCTATTGTTGCACATTAATGGGGGTTCTTGTTTCCAAGCTTTGCCTGGTATATTATTAAATGGGAAGTGTGGTCGTGCTGTCTCGTGGCGGATGGCAAATGACAGCACCTGAAGAGGATGCCATCCGTCACGCCGAAACCACACTTCCCATTTTAAGACGTGTTTTTATATTTGGGAGTAACCGCATTTTTATATTTGGGAGTAACTTTTCCAACAGTTCCAGGAAAATAGTTTTCGACTCTATGATATCCACGATACTATTCTTGCGCATAGTAAAGATTTGGAAAGCGATGTCAAAGAGTTATTTGCATGCAACCATTATCTAAGAGTCCTTGAACAGTTACAATTCATTTCTATATTTTCTTAATATTTTTGCAGAAGATGAATGAATGATATACTGCTTTAAACATCTCCTCGATTCGCAGGTAAAGTTTTACACCATAAATGTTGTACCATTTTAAGCAGCAATTATTTTCGTGATAATTAAGGATCACAATTTTTTACTGTGCTCTGTTGAGTCTTTGTGAAGTTTAGCCTACTTTCGTGAGGGACATGTTACAAACCAATATGCATATTTGATATCCAATTACACCCAGAAATCGATCCAGATCATCCCGAATTCCCGCTGGAGCTCTTACATAACATCATCGCCGGGTAGCTGTTACCTTTGATGAATAATAAGAGAGACATATTAATGGAATGTCCGTTGTATGGTACATCGACATCCAGTCTGTCCGTTCCAAGCATTTGTATTCAAATTGCGATCGACGGGTAATTATTGGGACGGGGTGGTTTCCTTATGGGTCGCCCCAAGCCAACCATAATCGAATGTCAAAGTCAATAGCCTCCACTTCATTAGAGCGCCCGTTCACGCATCGCACGCCTCATATGTGCGTATCCATTTCTATTGCCGCCGCTACACATGTGTACGATACACAATTATTGGTGCATCCGAGCATTCGCCCAATTACACAATGAAATTTTAATTGAATTTGATTATCACTGAATCGTGGCGTTGCGTTGCGCTGCCTTGCACTGCTTGGCGGCCTCTTGCACCATTCTTGGGCATGGACGCGAAGAAGGCGAGTGGCGTTTAACCGCCAAGGTTGCCGCCGATAATTTCATGGCGTGCGGTAATTACACACGCACATTCGTAGCGCAATCAAAGCAGGAGATTGTGTTGAATGGGCTTTGTCTTGCAGCAGGAGAGGTCATTGAATTTAATTGACTGATTGTACGATGCGATTCAGATTGCTTTGCATGGTGTTGTAGATGCAGATACTATTGTCGGATCGGTTTGATTTGTAATCATGAGTCGGGAATATTTTGCTTCCTGAATTGTTTGATGGTATTTTTCTTTTAATTTTTATTGGACATGACTTGGAGATGCAGATGAGATTTTTACAAGATTTTGATCGATTTGAAATTAACTGTGAGAACATGTTTAAATTTTAACTACATACTTATGTTGTTATGTTTAAATATACAAAAAATTGTTTAGTAAAATAAAACAGGTGAAAATATATCCAGATTTGGATACTTTTTGTTTTGGAGAATCACCAATTTGATTTGGAAAATAACCGAATTGATTCGGAAAACAGTTAAGTTGAAGGGAAAATGCTATAAACTGCGGACGCGAAAGGAATATTCAACGTTAGGACAAATGTTTAATATCAAAACGAATGGAAGCATGCAGGCCGGACTGAGGTCACGAAATCTAGACTGTAACCACGAAGACTATAAGTCGTGTATTTTAGTCTCAAAAGAAGATTTTTGGTCGAGAATTTTGAGTTTTAATTTGGAACAATATTTCCAAAAAAATCTAGAGGCATATTTTTAGTTAAAAAAATCTAGTCTAAAATGTTTGGAAGATTTTATCAATAAAATTATGTTTTGAAAATAAGTATTATTTCGCAGGAAATAAATCTAATATACGAATTTTTTCGTGTAATTCTAACGAAAAATGTGATGATGTTTCGGTGATAAAATGACAAAAAATAAATTGTCAATAATAAATTTGATAATACCGTTCCAAAAAAAAATTCATGTAAATTGAAGAAATTTTCAAAAAAATGCCAAAATACAATTATTTCAATTTTCCTTTGAAAAATTTCAATCATAAATATTGCAGGTTCGATTTTCAAATTTTACAAAATAACAATCAGACAATTCTAACGAAAAAATTAACTGAAAAACTTCGAAGAAATAATACACAACTTGAACATTTCCTGAACAATTTTTCAAAAAAAAACGTTGAATTTTGTTTTGTTTTGAAAAATCATCGACTAATTAAATTTAGTTATTGAAAATGATACAATACCCTAGATAGCCTAGAATTCAACGCAATAGTAATATAATCATTGCAGGATATAGGAGTGCTAGCATAGTAATAGTATTTATATGATTTCCCATAGAAGACAATTAGTCGAATTAATTTAAAATCTAAAGACAGCCGAGCGCCAATTGGAAATATTTTGAAGATCAAGGTCCGTGTGTAAAACTTCAAATTAAAAAAAAAATATTCACGTTTTTAAAGTGTTTTATTAAATACCAAATTAATTAAAACATAAAACTGAAACGTTCATACGAAAAACAAAGCATAACGGTTTGGATAAATTATTCCTGTGCAAAAAATTGTTCCAAAATTGAATATACCAAAGATTCCCATTTCCTAAAACAAAATCCTTATCCAATTTGAGTACAAACTTTGCTTTGCCCTGTACTATAAATTGATCATATTTTCTACGAAAAAGATTGGCATTTTGGTCTTATTATTCTTAGTTAGCGTAAATTTTCCCTACAAGCCTTTGTCAAGTACATCCTTTGATCCAAGAGCTTGGTTGATTCACAGGTTATTTTGTTTGAAGGGGGTAGTACCGGTTAGAATACTAGAAAACAGCCTAATTTTCAATATTTTTTTCTCAGCTCCTTTATTGTATATAAATTTTAAAATTTGCATGGGTAAAATACACATTTTGAATATTACAAACTTTTTTTTTAATTTTTCTTTTTACTTATTTATAGAGGGCGCCAAAGTTGATGTCTCGAAAAATGCGTTGTCCCACTGCGGACAGATAATCTCAGGAATGAAGAATTTGAAATAAAAAAACCAAACCTCATTTTAAAGAGAAATGTTTTTTGCGTGGTAATCTACCACAATATTTTGAAAAAATGATCAAAAAAAAATTGGGGTGCTCGAAATGTTTTTCTTCTTCGAAAAATCGCTTTTCACTTTATTTCGCTTGCCAAATTTATTTGGATTGATTTTTGGTCTATATTGCGGTAGATTTCCACACAAGATACTTGAATAAAGTAGCACACCTAATTTGATTTAAATCGGTTCGGCCAATTGGGAGAATAAGTATCCGCAGTTGGAAAAACGTCATTTCGAGAAAAACAAGTTTAAAGTTTCGATTACCGAAAATATCGCTTACAAAGCGAAAAAGACGTGCACGCTCAAACTGCCGTAACTTTTTTATTTTTGGTAATATAAAAATTTTATTTTGAAACGTGATTTTTGATTCTGAAAATAAAAAAAATTCAAAATTATAACCGGTACTACCTTCTTAAGCTCAAATCCTGTCCATGAACATAAACTGCATTTTGGAGAGGCTTTCAAATAGTTTTCATCAGTAAAAGATGCTAAATAAGTATACAGGTGGATTTTGAATGAAAAATATATAATTCACATTAATTTAGTATCATCTATCTATCGTTGATGCCAGCGTTTTCCTTTTTGTAAATCGCTTTGAAACGACATTGGCTCTTTTAGTATCGATCAATTTGTTAACTTCGAATTTTCAGAGATTTTCTTTCTTTTTTTCTTCAATTTTTTGATTGCTATGTGTACCGAATGCAAGGAACGATCCATTTTAACAAATATAAGGAAGCGTTTTTAAAAAATATAAACCTAAAGTAGGAATAAGGTAAAACCTTATTAGTTAAAAAAAAAGTCAATGAACCCAACCAGGCCATCTCGCCGCAAAGATATCAAATTCATCCGTTCAAAGCTTGAAATGTGCCACTTTGTACATTTACAATCACAAACACCTTACCTAGTTTTCTTCCAACCATAACTACAAAATGTGCACGTACGTCTTACGAAGCTTCTTAAACATTTCCCTCATTATTTGCTTTCTTTTCGACTCACCTAATACCCTGTAATCCGCTCGGGGTAATTTTTCCACGGTGAACACAACAACCACCCAACAAAAAACAAGCAAACGTGAGAGTTAAGCAATCACAAAATTTATTTGGAGTAAAAAGCTTACACCTGAATTTTCAAATAAGTTGAAAACTTACCACGGACTAAGTTCAATTGATGGGAAAAGTGTACGTAAACTTTAAAATGGGCAGGCGAAAATGCATGGAGAAACTACATACATATTTGGATTGCTATCGGTTTTGAAAGGTTTCCGCTTTGCCTGTTTCCAGCAATTGATCCCAGAACTAGTTCCACTATAATCTTTGAGTTAAAGGATTACTATGTTGCAGAAATATGTTTTGTGGAACATTAAATATAATAGTGTTTTGAGGTGGGAATAAGAATATTGCCAGCACATGGCGCTCAAAGTTGTACGGAATGGCAAATAGAATGGTTATTATCTTTATTCCATGCGGAATAGTAGAGACATCCTTATGTATATTGTTGCGAAATTAGGGTGAAGAATATTACTAACATATCCCATTTAAAGCTTATGGAATAGAATAAAGAATAGTCTATATCTGCAAGAAAATCAGTTTAAAGTGCTTCAAAAGTCTCTTGAATTATTTGAGGATTATACTACAAAATTACCTAGTATCAACATGTATGAAGATACATTTAATACAACAATTAAAAGCGTTTTAATAACTTCAAACAAGGAACTACTTCGAAGAGTTTGCTGAAATTCTTTTTCACGAGAAATACCAAGACATTCTTTCAATCTTTTGACTTGTTTTTCAAAATGTTCTTCGTCCTGTAATCTTCACTTTTGGGCGTACTCCATTTTCCAGTTGTCCAAAATTTTCAAAATATAAATATCAAAATCGAAATCTTGAATAAAGTTACCAAATGAAAATATTAGACGAAGGAATCAGCGCTTGCGTTCATTCATACAGAAACATAGATTAATAAGTTTTGTTGCCTGGCATTTAGCGATGCAAGGACATAAAGCTTGTATTTAAAAATTAAGTTTGCATCCAAGCATTAAGCATTTAAATTACATCTCCTTCTACATTTCCAAGTCAAGCTGAAATTCATGCAGACTTTATAATGCGAAGTCATCGTCTGAACCTTAAGGATTATGGATTTATTTCCCCTATCCAATCAACATCTTAAGTATCGTCTCCTTTAGTGTTTTCATACAAACAGAATGCACTAACCACAGCACTTGGTGACTTTGAAAAGTACATTTCCACTACCAAACTCCAGATCCTTTCACTAGGCTCCACTATTCTCTCATTACAGCGGAAAATCCGACTGCATCCTATTTGAAAATCTCCCTGATTGTGCACTTCTTTTGTACCGTCTACGATGCAATGATGTATTTGCTTCCATGCATTTTCTAGTATGCGCCACCAAAGCATATTTTTTCCTATCGTCATTTTAAAGCTTTTCCACGATTTTCCATCGTCACGGGCACCACGTTGACGGTGCTTGCTTTAGCGGGAAATCGTCTATTTGGTTTGGATGCCATCAGTTTTACATTTCCATGCAAATTTCGAATGGATTTACTACAACGGGATGTGATTGAAGATATAGGTGGAGCATGCAGAAATAGAGGAAAATGGATGGATTTTTCGCTTGCTTTTGCATTTTCCAATTTTTTTCGGAAAGCAACTTAGCGAAAGATAAGTAAAATGTTGAAAAAATTGTGCATTGAACATGAGTTTTTAAAGGTGGAATCGACAAATGGTATGGAAAACCAGGACCACAATCATTTATTTTGGCTACATGAACATTATAAAATGTTTAAGGAACATTTCGTTTTCGCGAACATGCAGTTTTCTAAGGGATGAGAAATAAAAACAAGACAAACCAAACCAGTGCTCGAATTGAACAATTAACTCCTCTAAACCTAAAATACATAAAATATTCCAAACAGGCAATGCAACATTTCTGATAATTTTCACGTGTATCGAAGCATATTTGCCAGTAATCTTGCAAAGAGTATGGCTTCGTATGATATGAGTTCTTGCTTAGAAAACTACCAAAAATTTCACATTTTCGACGATTTTTTCGTTTTAATTTTATTTTAGTAGCACAAAATTTTTCTAAATTAGTTATTCGATTTACACAATAAAAAACTAAGAAGTATCAATTTGAAATTTGTTTTTAGATCGTAAAATTACTTCTTTTCTTATTTAGACATTTGAAATGAAGATCTTTCTCGTGTGTTCTCTTTTCAATGCCTAGCAAAATCTAACCTAAACGTTGATAAATAGTGGTTTTGAGTCGTTTATCATTAAAAAAATATTTTCTTCCAAAAACCAAGAATCCACAGAAAAAAAATATAGCACTCTTTTAAAAAGTCATTTCAATATTTGTAGTGAAATGAATTTTAAACGAGGAGTCCAGAAAACTCGGTCAAATTTCAACCTCAAAAAGAAAATTTAATCAAAAAATAGAACAAAAAAAACAGCAGATGGTCAAGATTTTAAGGATACTTCCTCATCTATTTGAGATTTTTTTTATATCAACAATAAGGGTCTTAATTGTTATTTTTCTATCCGATTATAATTGAATTAAAGTGAATTTACAATAAATTTTTCTTCGATTTCCTCTCCTCAAGCTTTCTTTAGCAATGGGTAGACTTTCACTTAAACACACTGTTTAGAAATAAATAATAAAAAATACAATAAATGAGAAGAATGCCGTTTTAGAATGACATGGTGTTTGGGAGATAGTATTTTTTCGCCAAAAGACTCCTGCACCTTCCTTTTATTTTCGCTCCATCCTAGCTCCAAATGAAAATATCAGCTAACTCACTCTTCGGACTCCTTAATTTCAAATTTAAATCATTTGAACTTCGGTAATTTGTACAATCGAGCCGAAAATTCTTCCTGTTTTTCGATCTTTGCAAGTTTTACATGTTTTTTTAAAGTTCTGCCTAAAAATGTTGTGAACAAAGCTAAAGATCTGAAATGTCGCCTCCTAAATAAAGAATACGTAATTTTTTCTAGAAAATCAGAAAATAATGGGAAAAAACGCATAAAAAAGATGAAAAAATTGTGACTTTATAGAATATTTTTTGAAATTCAGACACACAAAGTGCAAAACGAGTCGATGCGACAGAATGCGGCACATCGCTTATTTTATTACATTTAATTTCATAAAATATTTTTAATGCTATCCATCGGACGAAATATTATCAACAATAATTCACTTTAGATGTTTTAACAAAACAAGAAAACAATTTCACTGAGTGTGCGATTCTCAGAACGGAAGACAAACTTCATCTTCTTAAATCAATCCATAAAGTTTCAACTGTTAGTTTCTCACGATTTTCAGCGATTTCCTAAGAATATCTTATCAAAATCAGTCACCCTTGAATGACCACTTCCAAGAAACATCTAAAATACATTAAAAGTACTTAAAGATGTAAATTCGATACCAACTTTTTAGCTCCCAGATAGAGTCTACACTATATACCAAACACCAGAGACCTTATCCCACATTGTGTACTCCATCATCATTACAAATTTTTTTCTAATATCCTTTTGGGATATGTTTCTATTGACAAAATATTTATCGGTTACCAATGAAATTCGCATAAGACTTTAATAATTGCTTTGCGGCTTCCTTTCTTAAGTTTCAAAGTTGTATGGAAATCAAGTTGCCACTATTAACAAGTTAGGCAAAATTACAGCTTAAATTTCCACAAAAGGATATGGTTTGCCTCAAACTAGGCCGACGGGCTTTAATATGTCCCCAGGGTGTCGTAGACTCTGGTATTTAATGTGCCATCGCGTAAATTTAATCATCCTGTTATCTTTGCGAGCCCCACATGAATTCAGGTGAAAGTGAGTCTGAAGATGTAACGAAATTCAAACCCTTACCGACTCTCCTTTGAAGGCGAGAAACCACAAATTCTGGTATTTATTAATTAAGAAAAACGAGCTGGCAACAGAGCGACGGTAAGTGAAGTGGATTTGGTTTTAAAATTTGAATTTGGTACTTGAAATTTGATGACAAAATTAACCCCGAAGCCAAACAGATATATGAGGATGGTGGGATGATTGAGAATGGCTTATTTTTCAGGATTAAATATTTAAATTAATAAAAAAAAACAAAAAACTATCAAATGGGCAACAACGCATGATTTTAAAACTTAGATATTATGTACCTACCTAATTCGTTTTTAAAAGACCTTATTCCGTAAAAATGGACTCTTGTTAGGAACATTGTCACAATTATTCATTAACATTCAAATAACTCTCATTTTTCCTCAAATACTAAATTTTAAACAAATTTCTAAATACCGAAAGAAACCGATTTCAGCATCATTGTTACCTAATCGTCCATCAAATTCATCCTTGAAATTTGACACTGTTCACTACCTGAATTCTTAGAAACACAACCAATCCACTCCTTCGATTCTTATTCCATTTTTTCTTCAATTCATGACTGCCTCATTGCACACAGTTCTCTTAACCGTTCCATCACTCTTCATTAAAAACAACCCCCACCCCAACTAGCCACGCTTGGAACGCATTTGAAGGTCTTTGATTAAATTCCTAACCCATTCCACCCTTAGCGGGCGATTTAATTTACATTGGCAAAATGTAATCCAATGAATAGAAATTAAAGTAAAGCTGGTCATTAAGGGATGATCATCATGCGATTAAATCGAAATGAAATAGCTCACGACTATTATTTTTGTTCGTTCATTATAGAAATGCTCGAAATGAATTTTCCGGGGCTAAATTTTAATTTATTTTAAAGGTAAAACGTGGATGATACTAGAAGACTGAAATTGTAAACGATATTTGAAAGACAATATATAAAATGATTGGCTGACGGATAGATGGATTCCTTGTCTACCAACTAAGTATATTTTTTTTTTTTTTTTTTTTTTTCGTCGTTGGGAGATGGAAATCTTCAAAAGATACCGAGTTGCTCCTGCTTCTCGGCATGTCGGATTTCTACCGACTAAAACCACCTCCGTTTCCTCCAAAAAATCTTTACTCCATAGTTCATTGCTTGCACTGTCCGTGTGCAATTATTTCCTGAAAGCTTGTTCATTTAAATAGTACTTCCCAGACGATGTATATCGGTATAAGGGATAGTACCAGTATCTCAAAAGTTTTATTTAGAGTTCAATATATCTAATTTTGTTTCACATTTGTAGCAGGAAAAAAAATATTAGCGTTCTTAAAAAAAAAAAAGATATATATATATATATATAAAGGAAAAAGGAAAAAAAAGAAAAAAGAAAAAAAAAATTAAATTAAATTAAAATTTAAAAAAAAAAATTAAAATTAAAATTAAAAAAAAAAAATTGATAATAAAAAAACATTACCGTTCCTAATTATTCAAATTGAATTTTCAGTAAATGTTTACGTAGCATGATTTTAAATGTCATTATGTTACGCGCTTCTTTTATTGTTTGAGGTAGCTTATTGTAAAAATTTGATGCGGTGTTAATCGGATCCATCCTCAGGCGCTCTGTCCTAGCAAATTTTATTAAAATTTCATTTGCGTTTCTCATATTGTAGTCGTTTTTTCTCCCATTTATGTCTAGTTTCGTTGTTTTCATTTGTTCAATGTGTAAATTTTTAAAAATGAATTTTCCTTTTTCCATGTGAATCAGTCCGTCTACATTAAGTTCTTGTGGTGTTTTATATACTTCAGATGTAGCGGTCATCCTTTGCAAGTTATATATGGTTTTGTATGCTTTAGTTAGTAGTCGTGACATGCTCATGAGGTTATTTTTGGTAGTTTGGCTCCAAATTATAATCCCGTATGTAATTCTTGAAATTATGTATGCATTTTTAATTTGTATTTTATTTTTAATTGAGAAATAGCTGAAACGATGGAGCAAACCAACGATAGCTGCTATTTTTTTCCTCATATCATTTATATGCGGTGTCCACGCTAGTTTTTCATCAATTGTAAGTCCAAGGTACTTCATATGTTTAACTCTCTGAAGAGTTTTATTTTCTATTTTTATCAGTGGCTCAATATCAGTTTTATTTTTTTGTTTAAAGATAACGTATTTGGTTTTGTTCGTGTTTAATGTCAATTTGTTCCGTATGAGCCATTGGGAATATTTGTCTAAGTCATTGTTTATCTTTTGTTCTAAGTCAGTTTCATCTTTACCTGAGTAAATCAGTATCGTATCGTCAGCGTACATCACAACTTTTCCTTCGATTCCTGAAGTCACCAAGTTGTTTGTATATAACAGGAAAAGAATCGGTCCTAGTATAGATCCCTGTGGTACGCCAATAGTAATCTGCGCTATTTCACTGTTAACGTTTCCAATTTCAGTCCTTTGAAGTCTTTCTGCCAGGTACGTACGCATAAGTTCTCTTGGCATACCAACAATTCCCAAGTTCTCAAGTTTACTTATCAGTATATCGTGCACTACCGTATCAAACGCCTTTTTTAGATCGATAAAAACTGCAGCAACGTAACTTCCCTGATCCAGTTGTGTATTGATATGTCTCATCACTTCTACAATCGCGTCTGTTGTTCCTTTACCTTCCTGAAACCCAAACTGGTTTCTATCTATAATTCTATTCTGCATTAAGTATTCTTTAATTCGTAAAGCTAATATTTTTTCTATGATTTTACTCAGTGAGTTTAATAATGTTATTGGTCGAAAATTATTTGGGTCAGTTTCCAGCCCTCCTTTAAATATGGGTATTACCTTGGCATTTTTTAGATAGTTCGGAAATTGTCCACTCTTGAAGCTTATATTTATTAGAGTAACCAGTATATCTGCAATATTCTCTTTGATTATTTTGATATCATCAACGCAGATACCATCAGGACCCGGCGCGGTGTGTTTTTTCAGAGAATCAATAACATCAATGACTTCTTTTCTAGATGTTAGCCTTAAGTGAAAAGAGCAGATGGGTGACACGCTTTGGCATGCTGAGTCGTTTTTAGGGAGTTCTGATACAATTTTCTGTCCTATTGATATGAAATGATTGTTTAATATATTTGAGATTTTTACTGGATCTTTGAAATTTTCGCCCATGAAATTTATTTCCTTTATATCCTGGTTTTTAGTAGTGTTTGTGTCTGCCTTTCTAAAAACTTTATCTACTAACTTCCAAAAATTTTGCTGATTGTTAGAACCTTCTTCAAGTTTTCTCGAATAGTAATTTTCCTTTGCATTTTTAATCGTATTGTTGCATTCGTTTTTTATAATTTGATAGTTCTTTTGTTTCAATATATTTGTTGGATCTTTTTTTAGTGCTTTAAAAGCTGTTCGCTTTTTTCTGGAAAAGTGGATTACTTTTCCAGTTATCCATGTGTCATTTCTCGTCCTTATAGGTTTAATTTTTGTGGCTAAAAATTTCGCTTGTAAAATTAGCTCAGCTAACTCCTGGAAGTTAATTGGTTTTCTACTTTCAATTAGCTGTTTTGTTATGCTTATGAATTTATCAGTTTGCATGTATGTAATATTCTTTTTTATTGGTTTAATTTTTTTATTAATTTTTGTTGTTATGGTTACTCGTATCAGTCGATGGTCTAGATACGGCCAGTCTTCAAATATATAAGTAGTATTGTTTTTAATTGACTGACTGTTTGTTGTTACATGGTCCAGTAGCGTTCCTGTAGTCAATCTGGTTGGCGTAGCAAGATTAAGTATTTCTGTACTGTTGGTTGTTAATGTGTCTAAGTAATTTTGATTTTGTGGGCTGTCGTCTAGGAGATTAATATTAGTATCTGCTATTGTAATTAGTGACTTGTGTGTCGAATAAACATAGTCCATATGGTCTATGAACTCAGAGAATTTTTCTGATGATTTATAAAATGTGCCTATTTTGAAATTTTTTATGTCTGTTTCTAGTTCTAATATAATTGTTGAAAAATTTATATTTTTGTATATTGTTTTAAAGTTTATACTCTTCCTAATATATATGGCTGTCCCGCCTCCTCGCTTTTCTGTTCTACAGTTATACACAGCGTTAAAACCTTTTATGTTATAATATTCGACTTCATTCTCGTAAAGCCATATTTCACAGAAAACCAACACGTCGACTTCTTTATGTTGTTCAGTATAAATTTCAATATCTTCAATTTTTCGGCGAATGCTTCTAAGGTTGGCATAGAGTACAATTAATTTGTTTGTCATTTCCATTTATATTTTGTTGTAGTTTATGTTCCTCCTAGATAGTTTAAGTCGTCTTATATATTCTGGGCATTCCAATGAGTCAGCTCTATGGCATACATTTAATGATTTGGTATTATTTAAGCAATTTAGACATTTATGTATGTTTGATTTACAGTCCGCAGTTTTATGATCTCCTGCGCATTTCGCACATGTATCTTTTCCCTCACATTTGTTCGTTTTGTGATTGTATTTTTGGCATTTATAGCATCTTGTGACATTATGATCTTCTGTCACAAAATGTGTTCCGAAATCAATGTTTATATATTTATTATTTATTCTTTTATACATAGGCCCATTGACCTCTAATATAGCTATCCACTTTCCATTTTTTATCTGTCTAGTGTGCACTATATCCAATTTACACTCTTTTTCTACTGAGTGATTTAAGTTGTTTATTTCCTCGTTTAATTCTGCTGTTGTATATTTTTTATGCAAACCTTTTATGATCATCCGTGGAAAGTGTTCCGCTGTTGTTCCAATTTGGTATTTTTGATCCATGTTATTCTTTATTTTGGTAAGCAAGGTTTCTGTGTTTTTTTCCGAGTCTGTTTTTATTAGTATTCCCCCATTTTTCAGTGGTTTTACAAATTTGATGGGTATTTTTATTTCTCCTGGTTTTATATGATCTCTTAACTCCTTTAAAGTATCATCCGTTGTTTGTTCTTCCTTCGGACGAAGAATGATACCTTTTTGTCCTTGTTGCTGTTTTCCTTCGTCATCCTTGTTTATTTTTAGTATTGCCGCATATGATTGGTGCTGTGTTTGAACCATACTATTAGCCTCCTGTATTTTTTCTATTTTTTTGCTTATTTCTTGCAAGGTGTCCTGTTGTTTTTTCATTGCCGATACTATTTCTGTTTCAAAACCTTTCTTGAAATCCTCATCGCATGTTATACAAAACCACTTGCATTTGTTTCCGAGTTTTTTAATAAATTCGTAGTCCTCATCTGTATATTTCAGACATTTGAAATGAAAACACTGTTTGCAGTGCCATTCACATTGGATTGATTTTTCTTCTTTTCCAATATCCTTACGGCAGATGCCGCATTTAATTTTTTTTGGTGGCATTATGAATTATTATAATTTTTCTCGAAAAAGTTTTTTTTTCACACACTGTGCTTACCGGAAGAACCTTAGATCTATAATTTCAGATTCTAGTTCGACACAGATTCAGCGATAGGTGTAAAAATATGAAAGTTTTGTTGCTGGTTTTCTCGAAATTATTCGTCGCAGTAACCGTTGAAATTATTTTCCTGAATCAAAGAAATTTAGAAATAATCAAAAACCTCAAAAATACCTATCCTTGATTGTATTCTTTAATTGTCCAGAAGGAAAGGGTGTTCACTAGTTCACTATTGCGCAAAAATCACTTTAAAACCCGATAGAACTTAAAAAAATTCTAATATTATTGCTCCGCACAAAATTAATTCTTGCTTTGAGAATAAAATAAGATTGTGTTATGAATAATATTCTTTTGAAGAGTTTTGCCGGTATGGGTCAGAAAATTTCTAACCGATTTTCATAAATTTCAATGGATTTCATTTAGTTCTTCTGTTGAATATTTTTACAATATCGTTGAAGAAGAACTAGTGTGGAGGACAGCAAATTCATTCTTGCCATCGTACAATACATATACCTTCAAATATTTGAAAGAATATCTTCGTTTAATTTAATTTTAATACACTTTCCGATATTTAATCGCTAGGAAGAACATATTGGCAGATACCTTATTAAAGCAACATTTTTATGTTACGCTTTTTATGGATTTAATAGCCGACTTCAACGTTATCCAGATTACACACTTTGTGAAGTCCTGAAAGATTGGCGACGAAAGTTTATACCCCTTTATGAAAAACATCTTTCAAAATATGCCTCCTATATCTTTGACTGAAATCTGTCAAAACAATTAAACATGTTTCGAATAGGGCACTATTTCCCCAGTCAAATGGTTATTTAACCGTGCATTTCAAGAAGGTAGACAGATTTTTTTACAATGAGTAGTGGGTCAAATTGTGCTCTTAAGTTCTAGACATCTTCGAAAAAAGAAGAAAGTGGGACGCCACTATAGCTCGGAAACTGTGACTGTCACGGAAAGTTATGTCGAATTGTGGGCTTAAGTATAAATTTTTGGAGGGTCTGAAATATCCCCTTACCTCGTTTAAGTTCAATCTAGGAAAGAAGAAAAAAATGGAACACCCCATTATTTGATTCTCACAAAAAGTTATGTGTGATTTTTGCCACAAGTTTTTGTGTAAAATTTAATTTGCAGGAACTTGCACATACATCACTTCCACGTTGTGCCAATAATAAAATTGCTGTGTGCCAAAAACGACGCCAAAAAGGCAGATCAACTTTTGAGCGCCATAATTTCCTTGTTTTCAGGTTTATTGTGAAATATTTGTAAAGCATATTTTACGGTGCCAAATTCGTCCGGAATTTTTCAAAAATAACGTTTTTTTAAATTGCTTTTTTGTACACTTTTAACAAACTTTTGAAAATCAAATCATTGAAAATTTTTACGTGATAACGAAATTACAGCGATTACACCTGACCGCGGAAAAACTTTTCTCGTCGTGGTCAGCGCGATACCTCTTAAACTTCTCAATATTTTTGTTTGTTTTTTCCTTGATAAATGTTTCGAATTGCTTTCTCTGTGGTCTTTTGAACCACTCGTTTGTAAATTCCAAATTTTATAAACATTGAATGGTAAAACTTTACATGAAAAACGCAAAAACATTAAGAACCCATAATTTTGTTTAAAAAAAAACATAAAACCAAATCTAGCTCCACGAACTGAAACTTTTATCTAATAATGCAATTTTTTTTTTTGATTTTTTTTTACATCCATTCATTTTTGATGGCTTAGTGGCCGACATTTTTATTTTAACGTAGAAAACAACTGCAAATTTTACATTTTTTTGATGATGAAAAACATTATTTGAAAATGTTTCTCAGTTCCTCAAGAATGAATAAACAATAGGTAATCGATACTTTTATATATTTTTTCAAATATACATATGGAATTTCTTTCCCCGAGCCTCGATTTTCAGGTTGGTTGACATATTTGACCACTTCAAAGAATTTTGTCAAAAGTCGTTTGTGGTATCGTTTATTGCAATTCCAAATTGGGAAAAGTCCTATGAATTTCGTTCAAATAATGTGTGATCTACCAATTTGTAATTTGCAATTCATTATTGTTGTTTTTTGACAAGAAGGGCGCGAATGCAGATAGGGCAGCTAATGTTTGGTACACTTTTCCAGTGCAAAAAAAAGTGGTTAATATAGTTTTTGTGATTTTTAAGTCACTTTCAACGCACTTTTAAAAATTTTTTTTTTGCATAATTTGGTTTTTTGAAAAATGTTAGTTTAAATCATTTTCCTCAAAAAACATTTTGCCTACACTTTTTCATATTTTGTTCTGATTAAATGACGTAACGGTAAATTGTTGGAAACTAAATTCTATAACCAAGTTTTTTAAATTAAATCTAAAACATGGCGAACATGTTCTTTTTCCTTTCATGATGGCACCCAAATAAGAAAAGGATGATTTGCGACCCCAGAAAATTGAACTCAATTGAGCTCACAATTGGACCCACTCTACATTGACAATAGATTTGCCTGCCTAAAAAATGGCTCCATGCACTGGGGCGTTTATCCTCAAAAGCCGGTTACTTAGTTTAAAAATGCGTTTTTCACGTGACTTTTCCCCTTTTGGGACTTTATAGCTCCCACTAGTATACAGTGATTAAAACAAACAATATCGCAAACGGCTTGTGACAAAATTGCATTAAAGTAAGCTCTGAATGTGTTTTGCTGTAAAATTGCAAACAATGAAGCCACAACTCAAAAACTCAAAAAAATGTCTCCCTTTTTTGGCGTCGTTTTTGGCTCCCAACTATTTTATTTTTGACACTATTTGAAAATGATGTATGTAAAAGTTGCTGCAAATTAAATTCGGCACGAGTTTGTCATACACAATTATTTTGAGTCACAGTTTACAAGAAATGAGGGTGTTTCATTTTCTTCCTATATTCAAGATTGCATGTAAACGACGGGGAGGGTGTTTGTGTTACCTCAAAAAACTTGAACTTAAAATAACAAGTGGATGCATTCGACATTGAAAAAAAATCTGCCTGCTTTCTCAAAATGAGCTGGTAACGTCATTTTTACGTCCATTTGACTGAATTATATCGGTTTTATTTTATTTCGAAGAATATATCTAATTTCAGCAAAAAGTATGCAAAACCATCAACTCAATGAATTCAAGGATACTTTTTAAATTGAATGTAAAAGAAAAGCACACAATTTTCAACACTAAATTTGGGAGCTGCTTTGATGAAAAAATTGAGATGTTTATTAACATTGATTAGAAGATCAAGATAAGCAAAAAAACAGTAAATAATTTTCACATCTGTAGAAAGCAATTTTGGATATTTGAACGGCGAACAAGTATGAGACAGGAACCGAGAAATTTAGTTCTGTTCTTTGATGACTAAAAGAATTTGATTTAATAAAGTAGCAGAAAGATTTTGAAATTTTCAATAGAATGCAACACGGAGATATGTAGACGCAATTAGTAAGAAAATTTTGACATTGATGAAAAAACATATAGCCCTCGAAATATTTTTCGTCGTCAGATTTTGATTTCATATATTTTCATCGGCAATACTTTCTTTTGGTGTGCAAAAAAATTGAATCAAAATTTAAGACACTTTACCAAATCGAATATTGACCTTGAGCTAAGATTCGAATATAACGATGCTTGATTTCAATGTCGAATCAACATCATTAAAACAAATAGCAACCACGCCCAGATTCTCAAGAAATTCGACTATACAGTGTTTCCTTTCAATCAATAAATCATAAGTAAACCATTTCTTTTCTATCACAAAAAGAAACTGTGAAAAACTTCTAAGAAAAAATGTATCACACCAACATTTTGCCGACATAAAAAACTTTCAAGTGTGATTATGCTATTCTTTCCAAGAACTTCAAAATATAGTCGTTCAAAGGAACTTTTCTCGTCACAAAACAACCAACGAGGCGTACTAAGGCGTACATCTTTTAACCGATTTAAAGTAGCACTGAAACTTGATACCGTGCCTGAAAGGACTCGGAGCCGTTGCTCATAAATTATTCGTGGCTTTCATCAGTACGACCTGTTGTTATTTTTGCGGTCGACGGCGTCCATTCCTGAAAGTCCATTAATTTTACATTTAGCATGGCAGACAGGCGACGGCAGCCAAGGCTTTGTTGGGTCATTGTTTTCAGTGTTAGCTACAATTGCAGCCTAGGCCACAATTCAAAATTATCATATGACCGACTCTTCCTCGAGAGTACCGCCCGATGGTTGTAGTCGCAACGGGGACGACCATTGCGGCGACGAGTCGTGAGGGTAATTGCATGAGGCGCCATCACCATTACCACCACCTTCCTTCCTTCGTACATCATCATATGTGTTTAAAGGCTGTGGAAAACCAACCATTGATTTTTCAGGACTTATGCACAGTAGTTTAGTAGAGAGCCCCACAAAATATTCCCTCAAATCCCTATCCTTTTTCGATGTGAATGGATTCAATGGACACATTCAATGTTTTCTGGTCATCCTGCTGATATACTTGTTGGCGACATAGCCAGCGGTTTGATATGTTTCACATGTCCTTCCGAAACGTTAATGAAAATATGTTGGATTATGGGAAAACCATGTTTTTCGGTTGAATCGTTTTTAATCAGCTGCAATTATGTACAACAATATTTGAGCATGTGCAGTTTGTCACACACGCTTCAGGTTGGATGCTTTCTATAAAAGTTGGTCACAGAGAATACGGTCCTTATTATGAGTCTGATATATACATGGAGACCTACGGCTGACTCACGCATTCATAAATTAGTTTCAGCCGAAGGGATTCTGCATTATATCCCACGGTTAAATAAATTACCAAACATAATTTTGTTGGTTTGATGCACACTTTATGGAGAATTATGGATAATTCCTTCAACAGAAATTCAAATTAATTTAATCTTGTGGACGCAATTAGCTTTTTTGTATCTTATATAATCTGTCGCTTCAATCATGTCAGTTTTAGCTACTGCATTCTAGAAGCAAAGTAGTTCTACATCTACATCATTTTAATTGATTGTACAAATAAGCATCTATTTATAAAACAAACTATCGCGTTCAAAGGCACCTTAAGGGGGAAAGCCACTGTGATGGGTCAAAAAAAATATTTTTTTTTGTTTCAAATCAAAGTTTATATGTTCAAAAATATGTGCACAAAATTACAAGTCAAAATTTCAAAAATTGACTAAGTTGCAATGATTGTAGTGAGAGCAGGTAGGCCGATCAGCTGCTCAGTATCGCATCGAAAAAGTTAATAAAAAAATTAAGAAAGTCAACAAGACCCCTGGAGATGAAAAGGAAGAACCGTCATATGGTCCAGGTCTCGATAGTTTAATATAGGTATGAAAGTTTTCAATTTTTTTTATACATGATTTCATTACGAGAAAAATGGACTAAAATCTTTAAACGCATTTTTCTCGTAACGACTTTTTTTGAAATGGTCGCATCGATAAACGGAACAATTATTAACCGCTGTCTAATTTTTTGTTATTGTTTTGTTCGTCTTAGTAGTGGTTAAGGTTAAGCGTAGCCGATTTGAAAATTTTTGTTTCTTACTATTTTTTAAACTATTTGAAAACCAAAAAAAAACAGTCGAAAAAATTAAAATATTGTCAATCGATCACCATTTTGTGAAAAATCAAAATAAAAAATAACGGCTACGTACATCGATAACTACATTCATACAGATTACAAAATTTTTTTTTTTTGTTTTTTTTAGAGTACCGGCTTTTAAATAATCGATGCGACCATGGAGGGGGAAATTTTTTTTCAGGCGATACGGCATCGTTTATATTGTTAAAACTATTTAAAAAAATTTAATACAAATTTGTGGAAAAATTATTAGTTGTGTACTTAATAAAATAAAAAAAACCCGATCCAAAAATTCCTCTACTTACTCGGTAAAAAAAATAATTTAAAAATCACTAATTTTTCGGCCGTCACAGTGGCTATCCCCCTTAAACGCTTCTCAACCTCCAACATGCGACTTTTCTTCATCATATGAATCAGAGCTCCATCAAATCGATTGAGTCGAAAGAAAATATGAATCGAATATGTGGTTTGTTGATTGGAACGTGTCTTCGGATCTTGCAAACGATCGTCTTACAACAACTGCTTTGTTGGGTATCACGTCAACCACATCCTAGGTATGTTTCAATGCAAATGTATCTTCGGTACAATAATAAGATAATTTGCTGCACACGGTCGCTTAACGAATCCATTAAAAATGTAATGTGAAATAATAATTCCATATTGTGGGGGCCATAACATGCTGGAAACAATAGAGTCACGTATTCGCCAAACGACCTTGATGAAGATATTCCAGACAAGGAATCAAAAAGATTTGGAATGCTTTGCATTTAAAGATCTGTGATTGTGCGAGAGGGGATGCATGCTTCAGGCGAATGATATAGAAGCATGGAGCGATGCTTATTAAATTGTAATAGGATCGTGTAACTATTTGTTTGCAGTTAGATTTTATGTTTAAATGCTAGCACAATTATTGTTTTACTTTGAAACTTTGTATTTATGGATATGTCTTTTCGCAATATACTTCGTTTGTGCCTACAAGCAAGCTATAAGGCGCCCTTTGAAGCGTGGAACTCGTTATTGTTTTATTTTGTTATGAAAAATCAATAAGTTTTGGAAACAGTCTTGATGTCGAATCAAAACCACATGCTATTTTAGATCCTGAGAATATCATTTTAAAAGAAGCACTCTATCGAAAAAATCTGTGCTGAAAATTCTAATCAACGTACACAACCATATTGATCAGCTTTTCGCAAAGTTTTCTGAAATTGTGCTATCCCAAAAAGGGTATGTACCACAAATTCGTAGCACATGCAACTTTCTACCAAAAAAAAATTTTCTCAACGTGGCCCAAGCCAACTTTTAGCTTGTTAGTTTTCCGAGTTTTGGGCCATTTCCATGTATGGGGCCATCCATATATTACGTAACTCAATTTTTTGACTATTTTAACTCCCCCTTTATTCCGTATCAAATTCGTCCTACCCTCTTAGACTTTTAAATATCACAATCACAAAATGTTACAATGAAAATACTTTTAACCAAAAATACTTTTTTTATTTTCTATTTATTATAAATCAAATTATTTTAACTAATCAAATTATTTAAACTTATTTTAAATTTTGTAAAATAACAATTTGCTAGATTCCCCCTCCATGTAACACTTTGAAACATTTCCAACTACCCCCTCTCCCTTGGAATATTACGTAATATATGGATGGCCCCTATTCTGATTGAGCTACATTACTAAAATATTGATTCATCTTGGTACATAATTTGACAGAGTTTCACCAAAAAAAATCTTAAATAAATATTTTAATAGTTTTTTTTTCAATTGCAATCAATTAATTCAAAAAATTTTAATTAAAATTTCATAGATGATATCTGAACAGTGAAAACAGCTTCAGACCTTCAAATTCACGCAATTTTTTTGATAAAATCCTTACGCAAATACTAAAATGCGATATTTTCTTCGCGCAAATAACAGATTTCACTTTACAGAGAAATTACAATAAATATAATTAATCATGCAAATATCTATCTTCCCGAAAGTCTGAAATTTCATACATCATATACATTCAATTAATAAGATAAGAAATTACAATAAATAAAATTATTTAATATTAATTTCTTCTCAACAGTCTGAAATCGGTAATTACTTTTCATTTCATTCACAAAATTTAAGTGATTTTTATAATTTTTTGCCGCTTTATAATTTTATTTATTACTGAATCTTCAGTTGAAATACAGAAAAATGTTGCCTCATTGCACAAATCACACCAAACTATAACTAACTAATAAGCATAACGGCTTCATACTATATATTTTAAGGAGGTAGTACAGGTTAGAATGCTAAAAAACAGTCCAATTTTTAATATTTTATTTTTCAGCTCTGCCGTGCAATAGCCAAATCGTCTAACTGCAGTTTCCTCGATATCGAGATAAATGGCTTCAAACATTTCGCGTGAAAACGCTTCCGCATTTCCCCTGTCTTGCCTATATTACTAATGCGACGGGAATGGTATAATTAGCTTAAGTTCAATTTCCTGGGATCCCCGATGATGGCGTTTGGGCTCCATCTTGAAAACAAAAAATAGTGGGACACCTCTATATCTCCTAAACCTAAACCGCTTCCACAAGAAAGTTGTGTATGGCAAACTTGCGTAGAATATAATTTTTAGCAAGTCGTCTATACATAACTTTTGCGTGGTGTCAATAATAAAAAATATACGATCCAAAAACCGTACCCAAAAAGGGGGGAATAACTTTCGGGCGCCACAACTTTTTTAATTTCATGTTTAACGCGAAACACGTTGGAATACTATTCTAAGGTAGTTTTGTCACAAATCGTTTGCGGTATTGATTGTTCCAATCACTGCACATTAACGGGAGTTATTCCATCCCAAAGGGGAGAAACTCGCGTGAAAAAAACCGTTTTTAGGCCAAATAATCGGCTTTTGGCGACGAACCCCCCGTTGCGAAACTCACGAACATTTTGGAAGGCAGCCGAAATGCGCAATGAGTAGTATGCCTTTATGTGAGCTTAAATTTAAGTTTCTGGGGTGGCAGCTCCAATCCTCTTGGCGCCATCTTGAGAACAAAAAAAAGTGGGACGGCCCTATATCTTGGAAAGCACGCGTTTCACGTGCTGTCAATTTTAAAAGAGTTGCACGCCAAAAACGACGTTGAAAAGGGGGGAATATTTTACGCGCGCCACAACTTCTTTGTTTCCCCTATTACGGCAAAATTCGTCCGAAAATAACTTTTAGGCAGTTTTATCACCAAACGTTTGCGGTATTCCTTGTTTCGATCACTGTACCATGTCGGGAGTTATTGCGTCTCGAAGGGGGACAAGTCATAGGAAAATAGCATTTTAACACCTGTTCATCTGGTCCTAAAAGAGCTACTCCTTTATTGTACATGAATTTTAAAACTTGCATGGGTAAAACACACATTTTGAAGATTACAATTCTTATTTTATTTTTTTATTTTTCTACTAATGTATAGAGGCCCCCAAAGTTGATGTCTCGAAGCATGCCTCGTCCCACTGCGGACAGATGATCTCAGGAATGAAGAATTTCAAATAAAAAAACCAAATCGCAATTTCAAGAGAAAAGTTGCTTACGTGGTAATCTACCACAATATTTTGAAAAAATGATCAAAAAAGCGGTTGTTTTCACTTTGTTTTGCTTGCCAAATATTTTGGGATTGATTTTTGGCCTATATTCTGGTAGATTACCACAAAAGATACTCGAAGAATAAGTGTTTTGAGACGTGATTTCTGAAGGTATAATAAAATGAAAATTAAATGAAAAATTGATTTTTCAAAATTATAACCGGTACTACCCCCTTAGGTAACTTTGCAGATGTTTCACGCGGAAAACAATTTGAGTTTTCGCGAAACAGAGTCATACCGATAAGAAAAAAAAGCATGGGTTCATCCTCGAAAAATCCCATTAACACAAAAATACTACGGAACATTCTCATCTATCAGAGTGAGAAAACCTCAAATGGGTGCGCTAGGCCTCTGATTGGGCCCACCCTTCCACGGCATACCGTGTGCGCTAACGAATAAAAAGCACGATCATGCCCTCTAAGAGTGGACCTAGGTAGGGAAATCAATGTCGACGTTGGTTATCTGAGTTCAATTTTATCAGGAGTTTTTTGCAAACATCGCAAATTGTCTTAATTTATAGTTGAGAGGTTTTTCAAAAGCAAAATCACTTTTTTGTGTTTATGTACGCTACAAATTGCCAAAAACTTCAACCACAAACCTCACAGGGGAGGTGAGGCCAGGTGGCAATATCAATGTCGACTTTGGGTGTCCGTTTAGAGAAAAATTTCGTCAGAAGATTGTTCGCATAGGTCTCAAATTTTCTTCATTTTTAGTTTAGAAATTTTTTGACGCAGAATCAATTATTCGCATTTATGAGCACTACCAATTGACAAAAAATTAATCACAAAATGAAAAGTCTGATTTCCAGATTTTCTAGTTATTCTCGAAGCTCCCATTGAGGTCCTTGAAAATTACAATGGCAAAATAATTGTTAATGGTTGACATCCGCTATAGGTTTTTAATGAGAGTCTAAGATAAATTTTTGATTTCGTTTGCACGCTATAAAACAGAGTGACTTTGAAATTAAGTTACTTTTTCTGTTTCAAAGCAGTTGCAGTGTTTCAAAATAGTGTCATTGCGTTATTTCTAGCATAAAATTCTCTTCTCTTCGGACAGCGAATGCAGGAATACATATAAATTCAAAGTTGTTTACGAGGATAAGACAGGAAAATTTTCTCTAGAAAGATATTATTACCACAGCAATGAAAACCATCTTACCTGAAATTTTTGATGCACAAAAGTTTTTTTTTCACCAAATTACACTCAATAATTTTTCATAAAATTAGGCACTCAATATGCGCAACTCATTATTAACGTTATATGCAACTCACCTGAAAATGAAGAAGAAAAATCCAACATTAATCATTGTTAAATTATATAATTTACAAGACGACAAAGCTTTTATTTATAAAAGAAATCAACATTACTAAAAGATAAATGTCTGCACAATAAATCATTTGTTGAGTTCAACGCAAAAGATTGTTCAAGTTGCGCAATCACTTGTCTCGTCGTTTCAATCTGCATACTTGGTACAAGGCAATGTAAGTTGCTAAACAAAAACAATGCGGTTTGATGTCTAACGTTAAAAGCAAACAATGAAAAATGTTTTGCATGCATGAGATATTTTATACATGTTTTTAGATACAAACAAACACTCACACATGTCGTTTGTGCAATCATAAAAGCTTGACATTGAACGTGCATGAATATGCAATGGCTTAAATTCATTTAAATTGTAGATAAATGCATTTAGTTTTCAATATATTTTCTAAAGCTTATCTACTAAATTTCCGTTGAAATTCACTTGAATTTCAATATCTTGACAGTGATCACAAATCACACCCTCATATCAATAATAAAATAATTTCAATCACTTGTATTCTCACCATCTTCGCTACTAACTAAGCAAAAACTATTAACACAGCAAGAAGTTTATGAAAGAAGCTATTGATTAAACCATTGTTGAATTAAACATTGGAGCTGTAAGGGGAAAATCCAAGAAACAAGAGCCAAAAGTGCATTAGAGGTCACATATTTAATAGCTCTTGTACTATTGTCTACAACAGCCAACATACATGGGACAATTACTTTATCAGCTGCTTATTAATAGCATTAAATTGTAATGAGCTGTTATGGAAATTCTCAGCAATTTGGCCATGTTGAGGGCATAGCTTGCACTCGATCCAAGATTGGCGTTACAAAGACTTTTTGGAATGCAGCAACGCTGATGCAGGGTGATGTGAAAGATTGTTCGTTTTGCTGTTGGAAAATTAATTTTTCAACATTTCAAGGTTTGTTATGATTGAAACAATGAAGCGTGGACTATCTGGAATGTAGCTATCAACATTTTTTAATAGAGGGTAGAATGTTCAGTAGAATTATACTGTTTCATCAATCTTTTCTCGTCCAGTGAACTTTTTTGTTTCAAGTTCAAAATGTGTGTTTACACGAAACTAGTGATTAAATCTACTTATTTTTTGAAGGGATTTCGATTTGTGAGTTATTTCGAAATGTTGTTACGTTCGCCATGGCAGCCAAGCAATTATAAAAAAAGTGCCCCCAATGAACTGAGGTGATAATCATTTAAGGTTCAAATAACTTACCCCGAGAAACAATAGCCACTCACGATTAATGACTATTGTTTTGATATCTTCCACCTCCAAGAATTATTCAAAAAACTGTACCAGTAGCCTGAGATTAAAGATGCACTGAACGAAATGAACGCTCGAGACTTAGGGGCGAAACAGAGAAATGTTTAGGATTATCTTGGTATGCTTATAACTAAATTTTACTGCCACGATCATCTAAGACAAATTCAGAATTTGGTTGAAGCGTAATCTCGTTTCATAGAAATTTACGTCAGAAATGTCAAGAGGACATTTCAATTGGTCATAATTTAGCACATTAAGAGAGCGTTTCGAAGAAGGCGATATCAGCTATATATCAGCTATATAAGTCGTTCAAATTCCAAACGAAAACGTTAAAAACGTCCGTTTAAAAACCCATTTAAGGAAATGGCTGATCCCGCTCGTCTTTCTTTTTCGGGCGGAATTGGCGAACGTCAAATGAGAATCTACGAAGAAGATCAATACACGGAGAACTTTTACGAAGGATTTGTTTTTGATTTTTCTTCTTTCTTTAAAAGGGAATTGGTGAACGAGAGAAATTCAACGGCAACACTTTTGTAGGACGAAACGAAAGCCTTTGTGTTATCTTGGTGCAGAAGACGATTCAGAAGCCGAAGTTCAGTGTGCGACGATAAGAACCGCGCTCCTGCGTCCTTTAAGACCATATATTGTGAAACCGACGTAAATGAGCTTTTCTTGTGAATTGTTACGCTCTTTTTTTAAACTTTTTGTGGTAGTTAGCTGCAACTGAACGCAACGATCCTCGGAAGAAGTTGATTTTTCGAAAATTGAGGGTCGCGGCAGTATCTTCAGTGTTTAAAATTTCGGTTTGATGCAATAATACTCCCTGGCCCACGAATTGGATGACGCCCATACTAATTACCTCTTCTCTCTTCGCGGGCGAACTACGGATAAAATCATCCTCCCGCAAATAGTCAAGACTTTGGGGCTTATTGTAAGCAACAATATTCTAACGATTTTTTTAAATCGGCAAGCTCTAAATTTTGTTGCGAGAGTTATATTTACTTTATATGCAAATTTTCATTTTCTGATGAATAAGTCTTTTTTTGAATTCTCAAACTTCAGTTTCTTATTGTTAAAAAAATTGATTTTCAGCCAAAAATGATGAAGAGAAGATGCAAATTATACGTTGTGAATTTTTTTTTTGGATTTTCACGGCTAACCATTTTACAACCCAAGTATGAAACAGTTTTATGCTTTTTCATACATTAAAAAAATAGCGCGATTTCGACTTCGAAGCGGCGTAGTTCAAAAACTACATGTTTTACAAAGAATAATATTATATCCAAATAGATAGAAAATTTAGTTTTAAACAAAATTTCTTAATTTGACTGGACTGTATCTCCTTCTCGCTGCAAACCCGTAAATTTTTATAGAGAAAAAACATAGCTTGCAATGAAGAATTTTGTTTCATAATGCCAATTTGACAAACATACATACATACATATGTGTTGCCAAATGATCAAATTTCATAAGTTTCAGGGCCTTTGATATCCTATGATGCAAAAAATAATAACAGAATAAACAGATTAGACGACGAAATTCCGTGAAATTTTCTTAATAAAATTATTTTGTTTGCGATAGGTTACCAAAAAAACTTCATGCAGACACGAAACAATAATCACAACTATATTAAATAATTTCTAGCTTAGCTGAAATTTGATTTTTGAACGAATTTTACATGTTGATTTTCGAATATTTTTCACTCTATATGTTAAAATATGTCGAAATATCAGCCATCAAAAAGCTGGTATGACCTAAAGATAGTATATTATATGCAGATGTCTGTAATTGACAGGATATATTTGAATCAAAACCTATCAAATCAGAGCAACATTTTTGAATCTTTGCTATTGGATGCTACGTGTTTCCTATGGCGAATCTTAAATTTTCATTTGAATCAAGGCTGTTAACTTGTGCGTTCATAATCAACTTTTTTTGAACAAATAATTTGGGGTTTAATATTTTGAATTATGGATAGGAGCGAGCATTTACAGATGATCTATTTTATATTCAATTCGACAAATGAGCTAATGTGGACGTAGATACGAACTACATTTGAATCATTTCTTTATAGTCAAATGGAGGAGAAATCATTGCATCTAAATTTGCCTTTCCTTTTGTTGAATTATTCTCAAAGAATGGATTAAAATTTTCAAAAATTTGATCGTTCATTGTTTTTTTTTTTTTGTTAAATATAGACGTGATCTATTTTTTTTGATACTCTTCCGTGCTAATTTTCATTGGAGCACAAGCAGGTGGTCCCTTTTTCATTCAAGATTGAAAACTTTCAAACCAGATTAAGAAGGAACCCAACAAAACGTGTGAATCAAGTACAAAATATGAAGAACAACCACTCTTCAATAAAATTCTGTAGACGTTTTTTCGTTAAAATAAATACTTTTGTTTATTTTTTTGGCTAAAAATCTTTTGGTGGAAACATTTTTCTTGCGTCACCTTTACAGAATACATAAATTTTCCATAAAACATATACTGTTTTATTTAGTAGTACAACTACTTACACTTGTAAATCTATCAATCCGGTACAAATACACTCCGCGACAAAAAGATACGACACCCCTGAAATTTTGCCGATTCTCTGAACTAATGAGCCATGTTGTAAAATTCATTTACCTATTGAAAAGGACCTTTACTATTTTCTACATTAATTGAAAAACTGGTGCGACAAAAAGATACGACAGGGCATGAAATTTAAAATTAAACCAAGGATGTGTGAAAAAGAAATAGAAAGTATTTATTTAATTAATAATGTGTGTTTTTTCCCTTTTTTTTATTACTTCTAACATGCGGCTAGGTAAAGATTTATATAGACTTTTCATATATTTTCGAGGAAGTAACGCCCAAGCAGTTGTAATTGCTTTTTCCAACTCTTCTACTGTTTCATACTGCTTGTTACCTCGATATACTTCCCGTGCTAATTGTCCCCAAACATTTTCAATGATGTTGAGGTCTGGTGATCTTGCCGGCCATTCGAGGACTCTTATTTTTTTGGTGACGAAAAAATCTTTAACTGCACGTGCTGTGTGTACTGCTGCATTATCTTGTTGGAAAATACAATTTCTTCCAGAAATTCTCTCCGCATTGTTCGGTATTTCTTCCTCCAATAATTTAATGTATTCTTTGCTATTCATTTTCCCCTTTATAAACCGTATATTCGTTTTTCCGTTGTAGCCAATAGCAGCCCAAATCATTACTCTACCACCCCCATTTGTCTTCGTTTATTATGAAGTTCCTCTTTCCGTAAATCGTGGAAATAATAACTCCATCCATCTGGCCCATCCAATGTAAATCTCTTTTCATCAGAAAAAAGCACTTGTCTCCACCGCTTTTTCCATCTAAGGTGTCCTTGTGCAAACTTCATTCTGTTTGCTATGTGTTGTTTGGTAAGCGAAGGTTTTCTTTTTAGTTTTTTCTGCTTAAGATGCTGTGCGTTTTGTATGACGCGTTGCACGTTTCGTATATTTGTCTGCACACCCGCCTTTTCTGCTATTTGTCTCGCAGTTCCAGTTGAATTTGACGCGACTCTTAAAATTGCACGTGAATCCCGATCATTAATCGCTCGAGGCCTTCCAGGACTTTTCTTCTTTCCATAATTTTCGGGGTCTTGAAGTAAAGTTGCGATAGCACTCCTACTTCTATTTAATGTTTTTGCTATATTAGCAATACTCATATTTTCACTTCTTAATTTTATAATAGTTTGTATTTCACTGCAAGTAAATTTTTTACCGCGACCCATTTTAATCAAATATTTAGCACAGAAAGAATTATTAATGCTCAAAACGCTGCAAAAAGATGTAATTCACAGAATAAATACTGAAAACACTTGTAAACCTGTTGAATATTTGACCACCAGATATTGAATGCACCAGCTACCTCCCCTGTCGTATCTTTTTGTCGCACTATTTTTTCAATTAATGTAGAAAAATTCTTGGAAAATGAATCGATTAGTAAAATGAGCACTGATATAGATTTCTTAGTAAAGGTCCTTTTCAACAGGTAAACGAATTTTACAACATGGCTCATTAGTTCAGAGAATCGGCAAAATTTCAGGGGTGTCGTATCTTTTTGTCGCGGAGTGTATCTACAAACGTTTATTTTCGCGAGACATTCCAGCAATTTTAAACAATTTTATGTTGCAGGTTTTCAAGTACATACTGACATAAATAAACAAAATTTCAGTTTTCAACATTCCCAGATGTTCTTTAGAATGAATAGTCCAAGTCGTTCAACTGGACACCAAACAAGTTGTTTGGTATCTAAAATTCAAATAAGAAAAATCTGTTTTTGTTCAGCTGGCTACCACCAACTAAGAAACATTAAATGCCTACACACGCAAAATCAGGTCGAATTCTTTAGGAAAATCAATCTTTTGTCCATGCTACAAGATCTATCGATTGGGTTAGTATGCGCTCGATTCCATGTTGTGAATGATACTAGTTCAAGTGGTGTAAATCTGTCTGTACGACACAATTACTAAATCAAACTACAACTGTATCTGTTTATGCTAAAACAATTCATGAAAAAGTTGTTGTGGATGCAACTTAATAAACAAATAAATCATATTGTTAGTCATTTATCAAATTTTAATTTCGCTGACTTAACAAATTTCATCTAATAATTAGAAAATTCCGCGACCATGAACACAACCATTAATTATTCTTGAATTAGTCAAAGACACAAAGTCATTAAACGTGATACAATAAATGGAAATAATTATTTCAGCAAAGTTTAAGTTTACTCACCACAAGAATTAATGACACACAAAAGTTATTAAACTCAAATCTAAATTACAAACCCCAATGGAGACACCATGAAGAGATCTTTGCTGATTAATTTAGTGCTTCTCGAATTCAGCTCGTCATTGCTACTTCGACTTTTTCCCCAGTGACCATGACAAAATAGCGTCACAAAATAATGTTCAAAGACTTTGTCATTTGCATTTTTATCTTTCAATGCGACCACACCACTACCATCCCATCCATCCACCCATCCATTCCATCCGTTCGGCAATTTCATTTTCATTTGTAGATACTATCTATAGATTTACCTCATGAAATTTTCCAATTTAGAATCTATTTTGCAAGTGACATAATTTGAAGATAGTCCAGTACATTTGGTTCTATCTGGATTTCGCGGAATCGCGAGAATCGAGCCATGGCGAAAAGTAATTTCCATCCAAGAAACGTTGAAGTTGGAATGACGAAATCGAGAAAAGATACAAAAAAAAATGCAAGTGTGATATAAAATATGACGCTTAGCTGGATTAGTAATCTTTCACAGCAGTTGCTGGCAGCAATTGTAAAATGCTCCGAAGATGTTATTGGCATTGTTATTGCTGTTGGTGGATGAAATGACGACACTGACGCCTGCTTGCTTGCTTGCCTGCTTGCTGGGACGCAACTTGAGAAAGCGGGCAATGGCCGATAAGTTGTTTTGGTATCATTAACCTTAGAAAGTGCTTGAACTAAACAAATTGATTTTGAATTTGAGTCGCATGAGTTACAATTGATGAAAATAAATCTAGGCAATAATGTTGGGCATTGGAACGATTCGATGTTTTTTTTGGATGGGAACGAATTTCGGAGATTGTCATTCTATCAGTGGCGATCAGGGTTAATTGAAGCTGAACATATCAGAAACATGAACAATACCATATATATTCATTGTGAAATCTAAAATGTACCATTCAACGCAAATGATAAGTAATAAGCAAGCATAGCTTCATGCGAATCGATTCATAGCTGCAAAAGTTTTGTGCATTAAAATCATGTGTTCAATCAAAATTGGAAAGCAAGTTTAACGATAATGATCGGGAAAACACCCTTAAACCAGGATAAGCATTAAATAGTTGTACAAATCAACGTTTTCGTTGTACCAGCAACTAGAGCCAAATGATGACGTGATCCAGATGGTTCAAAGGGTGGTATCTTTTAATGTTGAGCAGAAAATTTCTGGGCGTATCCTTAGAAATTTAGAAAAGCCTTTAATAAAATACAGATCAGATCAGATTGCTACACATGAACGTTCACTTTTCATTAAGTCGTAGACATAGATAAATGTCCATTGAGAAAAGACGTTAGCTTGAATCGAAAAATTCTTTTGTACAAAGTATTAAAAAGTGTACATTTTATGCATTAATCATTACTTTGAGCGTATGTTTTTGCTTTAATTTCTTCAGAAAATGACATTGAAGAGGAATATTAAACTAGATTTACGCTCCCTTTTCTACCGAGTGTTCAATTTAGTCGAGGGAAGTCATGAAATTCAACAGAATTTGAAAGATATGTGCAAGGAAAGATAGTAAGTACTTCAAGGATGGAAATTAAAATTTCCAAAATGAATCTTATGACCGACAGGATGTATCTAGAAAAACAATTTGCAGGCAGAAATTGAGTCTAAAATATTGACAAGGTCAATAGATCTAACATGTAGCTTTCTTGGATCCATTTCCACCGAATTTGATCATGTGTTTTGATAAATTAAATGAATTTTGGCTAGAGCCAGCATGCTTCAAAGTCTACAGTTCCCTTGAATTGCATTCTAGTAAAATATAATCCAAAATGGATGGAGACATACACTAAATTTTTTCAACTAAAACTTGATTTCAAGTGATTTTGAGGTCAGCACTGGGCTAGTAAAGTTGGTTATTATTTTTAATCAGAAGCAGTCATGGCAATGTTTGGTTGCCGAAGATGCTTCGAATCAACAACCGAAAGTACTTCTTTTTCAACAGCCCGGCTTAAATTGACCTAGGGAAGACCCAGAACAAATATGAGCACCCGATCCGGCACCGAGAACAAGTCAGGTCTAAACGACGATAGCCTTATCAGACCTTCTTCCTCATGAAGAGCAGATCTGGACCCGAACAGATAATCTCAACCAGTGCAATATCAAATGAGTATCAGACATTCTTGTTCAAAATCACATCAGGACAAAAGCAGAGTTTTCGGGTCTTGAAAGTGAATCACACGATGATAAATACCTAATCAGGACCACAGCAGTATATCCAGACCGTTGAAACTTCACAGTAGATCAGGCATTCCTTATCAGGACGATGTCAGGGACCTAGCAGAATTTCCAGTTCATTAAAAGATGAAAGTATAGCAAGTTTTCCTGGTTAGGATCAGATCAGAGCCACATCAGGATTTGACATCAGATATTTTTGTCAGGACCAGAGCAAGATATCCAGGCACTTAAGTATTTGGCGCGCTGCAAATTATAAACTATCAATCCTACAGAAAAATTTACAAACAATTAACAGAAAAGGACCGAAATTTTTTAAAAGTGTTTCCGATTTCCGAAATAATAACAAAAAAACCTTAATCCAAGATGGCGTTCAACGCAAAACTCCTAAAGGGCAAATTTTATCTTGTGTTTGTCAACTGTATTCATAGACGACTAGGCGCTATCCGATGCTTTCCATATTTAACATGTGCGGCTGAGTTTGAGGTTCGATCCCCGACATGACAAAAGGATTCCGGTCGGAGTAAAGATGCTTCCCCAAAGTGAAAAAGGAAAGTGTTGTGTGTGGGCATTCCTGATCAGAAAAATCTTGTCAATTCGTGGTCAGGAAAATCGTTTCAGTATTTAAGTAAATTTTTCTAATCGAGAGCTTATGGTGGTTATACGGCAATAAGCGACGCGGGCTGGCGTGCCCTATTCAAAAATTGAAGCATTCGATGGCCGGTGTAAATTGGCACGGTCCGTTGAAAGTCGGCATAACAGCGTTACAATTAGAAACTTCAATGAATTCGCCACTTATTTTGGCCGATGCCGCTGAAAACTTTGCGTTACGAACTTTTCTTGAAACAGGCGGACGGATAGACAAACAAGACGCAATCGATTTACAAATCGGAATAATCTCCGCATACACTATCAGAAGCTGCAGGTCCAATTCTTAGATTGCTTTCTTTTTCTATGTACATATGTATCTTTTGTACGGTTAAAGGCTGAAGATTGTAAGGCTGCATATGGCGGGAATAATGGTGGTCGTCAAAATAGGCAGACTTCAAAACCAGCTAGCAAATGAGATAGGAATGCAAGGAAAGATTGCATGGACTATACCGGCTAACCGACCACGTCGTTCAGAACCTGTGGAAGTGGTTTAGTTAGAAAATTACCACGTGCCACCGAGGATCAATTTGGTAATTTCGATCCCAATCCTGTAAAGCTTTTGGACGAGGCAATACTTGGTGACCGAAGATAGGCGCCGCCGAGATACTGAATAACAGCAGTCGTGCAGGATTAGCAACGGATTCAGCGGAGGTAGCAGTGAAAAATACTCCGGTGTTGGTGAGTAAGTTGTTTGAGTTTCAGTTTATTGATTTTTGAAATTAATTTTTTGAGCCTA
The DNA here is from genome assembly GCA_963942545.1 of Oxycera nigricornis. NCBI lineage: Eukaryota > Metazoa > Arthropoda > Insecta > Diptera > Stratiomyidae > Oxycera > Oxycera nigricornis. Next base: position 13,172,777 of record OZ012662.1, read on the forward strand.
GTAGAACGTATATTTCACTTTTTCTGTTATCCTTTCTTTCGGGTATTGTGACTACAAGCGCCTCATGAAAGTTGATTTCCAACCTAAAATTAAGGGTACGAGTCCTTTCAAGTTTAAAGTCCTTCGCCGAAAAACGCCGGGTGAGTGTGAGACTACCCGATCTGCAATCCAATCAACTACTTACAAATAGGAAAGTGGGCGCAACTGATTTTTCAGTTATGGAGCTAATTTAGTTTTTCAATTCATTAAAATTCATAGTTTTGGCTCTAATTTAGTTTTCAAATTCATTAAAATTCAGTTTTTTGGGTATATTTCTGATTTAAAGAGCGATAAAATTCAACATGCCATGTATTGCACGAACAAAGTCGTTAAACTCTTAAATCAATCGAGTATTTTGTACAAAATATATGAGGTATGTTTTTTCCAATAATCCACCTATACTAACCTCTATTAGGCGATGCATCTATCAAATTTTGACTATAAAATTATAATAATTGACTTAGCTCCATTTACGAAGCTTGAATCTGAATAATCAATAATAGATACCGATTCAATATTCGGTGAAATTATTCAAACTCGGCACATCAACTGTTGGCAATGATTTAAATATTTTAGCATCAGTTTCAACCATGTTTAGCACTATACGGTTAGTAAGATATTTTATGCGATCAATCCACTTACCGAAGTAAAAAATTGTCTGCTAGTGATCGCCATCCTCCGACATGGAGAAGACAACCAAAACAGTTCTTCGTTGCTTCGTTGGCGTTGCTCATGCAATCTAACATACCCTTGGCATGAGTCTTCCTCAAAATTCTGGTTCTGTTTTTCATCATTCGGATCTTAGTGCTTGAACCAGTTTATCTTTCCCAGTAAACATTTTGACGATGAGTCAATCGTCCACGTAATATGTGAAGATGTTTTTGTTGTGTGCATCGACATATGTGACATTTTTGCGTCATCAAACTTCGCATGAAACTTCCTATGCCGAAGATGCTTTCACTGCCTGTTGCATGGATTTCTAAAAGCCTTGGCGCCAAGCCATTAAGATTGCAGCTCGTTTTCTCGAAAACGGAGGAGGAACTCCGCGTAACAGATACTCTTAGCCGGGCTAATCGCAAAAGAATTCACTAGCTGGCCGTAAAACGTCCTCGTCCAGATTCGTTAGTGCCGGGCTTGCTTGGTTGCTTGTAAAACAATGCGAGGTTGGCTCTCGGGCATGGGTCATTAAGTGGTACAGTAAAACGAGCGAATAAATTACATACTTGTTGCTAATTGTTGTCTAAATGCAGTTACGGTTGTCCGATTGTTAGTGGCTAATTGCAGAGGAGTTTATCATCATAAAATTGAGGTGAAGGAACAATTCTATTGCTAATTATGAGAGTGGTCAGGTGAAATAAATTGCGTTTGCTATGAAACTAGATGGGTTCATTCTGTTAGGTTTGTGACTGATCCATGTATTTTGGATTGTAGATTCTGACTCTAAAAGTGGGACTTTTGAACGTTGGGAATAGATTTTATGAACCCCACTTGATTCGAACATTTTTGACATTAGATACTTCACCGACATTTAGGTATAAAACATACATTTTTGGAGTATTTAGGTACAATGCACTAGAGGCATGAGAAGATAAAAAAATTTAAAGAAAAAACTAGGGAGGTACATATTTTCTAATTTTCAAACAGGCAATAGTTTTGAATCGATCAAATTCCAAATTTTGACACCAAAAGCTGCCATAAACCACAACCACCAGAAAGTCAGTACTTGTCTGTTGAAAGTAAAAACAAAAAAAAACGAGTATTCACAGAATGACAATAGAAGGATTCAGTACACGCAGATAGAAGATCGCTACTGCGTTTCCTTAACTGGACGACGTGGACATGAAACAGAAACAGTTGGAAACAATATCTTCGGGAGGTCAAGGCTCGATTTGGGCCATTAGTGATGATAATGATCTTACATCTTGGAAACTTCTGTAACACTGCTGAGTTTTTTCGTCTGAATTTTTTTAGTCCAGTCAAACTAATGAAAATGATAGGTTCATCCAAAAAATTTGACATTGTGGAAGGTTCGAGTTCATCGTAATCTTGGATAAAAGATTTCAACTATTAACACGATTTTAATCCTACTAAACACTATAGAGGACCGCTTATTTAAATTAGATTTTCCATTCTTATTACAAAATATTTTTCTTTTTATTATCTACCGTTTTTGAACCACTGCTACTAGAGAATGTTTTTTAGAGGTATAAAACTTGCGATAGAGATATTTATCCTTGTAGTTGCCAAATTTCGCTGCCATTTGGACATTATGTTCAATTGACGCTGCCATTTGGACATTATGTTGAATTGACTTTGAAAAATTACTTACACCCGAACAAAATCTCGAAATAGTGGAAATTTATTTCTGAAATTCGCGTTCAGTACGCCAAACTTATTAAGCACTTCGTCCAATTGATGTTGCTTATAATAGTCCATCGGAATAGATCGTACGCAATGCGATGAAAAGATTTATGTCCACTTAAACTCTATTGGACAATGTTCGTCCAACACGAGCTCGTACAGTGCGTACCAAGGCAGCTATCGCTGATTTAGAGAGTAGTGTGGCAGTTGGAGTGAGCATCCAAATTTATCGATTAGACGCTGTTATCCAACAAATCGGTGTATGTCTGTCCACTTCATGGAAATTTTTAAGGAAAGATCTTGGACTCAAGCCCTATAAGATTCAACTTGTGCAGCAATTAAAGCCATTGCACCATCGTTTGCGTCGTACGTTCGGTGAATAAGCATGAATTGAAAGTTGAACCAAAATTTTACCATCATCATCAAGTTCATTTTTGTCTAACTGATTGTGGGGTTCGTAAATAAGTGATATTGCCGCTTTTGGTATGTGGACAATCCTCAAGAGACTTTGAAAGCCCCATTACAACCCAAAAAAGTCGCTATACGGTGTGGTTTGCATGCCAGTCCATTCTTTTTCAAATCTGACGACGGAACCAACGTTACCGTTAAAGGCGATCGCTACCGACAAAAGAACAACATACAACATATTTGTTTAAAAAGTTCTATGCTCCTGAAAAAAAACACTCTATATTGCACAGTCAGATTCGATGCTAATTAATCATGCAACATCTTTGGATTATGTTTGCCTAATAGAAAGGACTTTATACTTTAAGCCATCCACAAGATAAACTTTTTTCGACATCCTACCGTCTTTTAGTGTCACTTCGACTTCTTCGTGAAAAAGGGTCCAAACTTTCTACAAAAACAAAACAAGAATATTTTTCACAAGCATCTCCTACAGACCGTTTAAATGTTTCATGAACTTCAAGTTCGGATGCTACTTTCCCAGAATATTTAACATTTAAATCCTAAAAATTCTCAAACCTTTCCATATTGCGAAAAACGAAAGCTACACTATTGTCTCTTGACACGCGCAAATATTCATGAAATTGTTTTCTGCACAATCTTTTCGCATAAGATATTTGGCACGTGTTTCCATCATATTTAGTACAGTAATATTTATGAAATTATGTTTTCTTAGGACCACCGTCGTTGGTATTACATCCGAAAAATATGGTAGAAAAAATGACACTCGACGATCAAAAAGATACACAGGCACATGACCGAACACCGAAAACAATTTCACGGGGAAAAATTTGCCATAGGTCATGTAATCAAATTTAACCAAATAACCGTCAAGTAAACAGGCATTCAACCAAACAATTTCCTTGCAAGGAAAACAGAGAAGATGAATAAAATAAGAAACGAAGAGATCTTTGTGTCGGCCCGGAAAATTTATAACTCGTAGCTGAAACAGCACGAAGATAGGTGGCGGTAGCAATGAATACGTTTCCCACACGCAAAATGAAAAATAAAGTGCCAACACGCGGTTGGGGAAAATTTTTATTGCTATTTTCACTTGACAGCCCCAAAATATTAAGGGTGCAATAAATGCGAGGCGGCAGCTAAGAAAGAATGATGGCCGTGTTTGTAGGCGCAAAACTGGTTTGCGGGAATGCTGCAGGTCCTTGATCTGGGTAATTATTCCATATTAGGAAAATCGGTTCAGATAAATTATTATTAAAAAGAATCGCACGGGGAGCCAAACACTTTTTTTTTCAGGGTTTGAAATTATTATTAGGGACCGACCGTGCATTGTGGAAGTGTGTTTCAACAGAGAGAAGGCTTAAGAACAGAACAACCATTGCGAATAAATAGCAGGTATACTTGCTTTGATATATGCTTTGATTTGCGCTATAAAATGTTGCGGATGACGATAAATAATGGAAGGGAAGAGATTTCAAGTTTGACAAAGTTGTAGCTCTTAATATTTGAGTAGGAAAGCTTGCGAGCATGTCGACAATATTAAAAAAGTTCGTGGAGTTATTGCCTCAGAATTAAATAACCTGCTTCACTCACCACAAGTTTTAATCGAGTTTTGTGACTCTGAAGAATTAAATAATGAAAATAAATTTCTTCCTCTGAGTTTGGACTTATTTTAACAAAACATGCCATTCAAATGTAACATCAGTCTCATTCGTGAATTTCAACATATCTAACAAAAAGGCTCCATAAAAAATGAATAGCATATACTCGACCCGATTCGGAACAATCGTTTACTAATTCAGGATGATTTTCTTTTCACCCAAAAAATGTATATAAAACACGAAATTATCTTTAAACGTTATCCAAATTGAATCCAAACATGCGAGCAAAATTGCGTGTGGACTCATTGTAAGGATTCACTGAAATAGGTTGTTGATGTTTGTATTCCGGAGTAATAAAAAATTAAGCAGGAATTATTAAAGCACACACATTATCTTGTTGCATGTACATCACGACAGGTTATTCATTGGCTAATTCAGGTACAACAAGGAAGTGTTGTTGCGCGAAACAGGAACGTCTTTATTTGTCTTCTGGGACAGTTTGCCACACGCTAAATTATAATTAGCCCGAAAAATGAATCGGTCAAATTGGATTTCATGTTGATTATTTTTTGAGTCTGAGCTTTTCTATTAATGGAAAAGGATAATCCGACAATATTTAATTCATAGACGTAAAAGCAAGGCGACTGATATGTTTTTGGCCTTCAGTTGTCCTACATATCGGCGACATTTATCGCGTTCTAAATTTAAAACTATCCGGCGGACAACGAAACACTCCGGAAATATTTGGTGGATCATTGGACCGACAATAGATAGCATTACTAGCATAGCGTGTTTTTTAAGAGGCAAACAAACGAATAAAACACAGATAAGTTATTGAAATGGCTTTTTTTGACTTTACTAGCTTTAGTGTTTAAAATTTCTGGCATATGACCACCTCGACTGCGTTCTGTCGATCCAATTTTGCACCACTATTTTCAGCATACTCTGCCTTATTTCGCCAATAACACGTCGAATGTTGGCTTCCAAGTCATCAATAGCTGCTGGGTTACCAGCAAAGACAAATGCGTTGACCTAACCTCCACTAAAAGTAGCCCAATGAAGTCAAATCATATGGTCTGGGCGGCAAGTACACAGGTCTTTTTCTTTAAGGGACTAGTATCGTGAAAAGTAGTAAAAATTACACAAAATTCAAACGTTTTTTCTCAGCTATTTCATTACATATGACAATGAACCTTTTTACATAACATTATCTTGGCCTTCAAGTTAAAAATAGTAATAGAAAAAAATATTTTTTTGTTTTTGTCACTTTTAAAGATTATAGAGGGCGCTGAAAGTTGGGCACTTCAAAAATGCATCGTACCATGGCGAATAGTTAATCTCAGAAATGGCACGTCTAAAACAGGAAAACCAGAAAGCATGTTAAAAAGAAAGATTTCTTACATGACAATTTACCACCTTTTGTGAAAAATTGGCCAAATATAAAAAAATGGTGGATGCTTAAAAAAATGTCGAAAAAATTAACATTTTTTTACATTTCTTTTTCCTTGCTAATTTTTTTTAAACTTTTTAGTAAAATTCTGGTAATTTGTCACGTGGGACACCATAATAAATAAAATTCATCAAGATTTATTAAAATCGGTGGAGTCAATCTAGAGAATAACTGTCCGCAGCTTGAAAAAGTATAATTTCCCGGTACTAATTCCTTAAATGATTCCTTCATCAAAGATTCGGCTCAACAAAGTAAAGATTCGACGCGTTGTATAGCATATTGTGCATCCTGTTGGAGCCATTTGCCCTTCAAACGATTGGTATTGATGTTGGAAATCCAAAAACTATGAATCAAGTTGGTTTCGTCTTCAGATTTGAAAAAAGGAGCCGTTCTGCCGCAAGCATGCAAACCGGAAATTTTGCTTTTTTGCGAATCCATTAAGCCAAAACTGAGCCACATTGCTAAAAATGATTTCACGGTCAAAGTGTGGACCAACTTTCTTAGCTAATTCACCGAACATGCAATACAAACGATGTTCCAAAAAATTCCATTGCCGCACTAGTTGGATTTCATAGGACTTTAGTTTCAGACCTTTCTGCAAAATTTTCCATATAATGGACGAACAGAGTTGTCCTCGGTTGTTGAGAATAACATTGAATCGATAAATTTGGATCTTCGGTCACGCTATCCTCTACAGCAGCAATAGCTGCTTCGGTACGCACTGTACAAGCTCGTGTTGGATGACCATTGTTCAATAGAGTATACGTGGGCATACACCTTTGCATCGAATTGCATATGAGCTGATCAGATGGACGATTTATGAGCATCATAAATTGGACGAAGTGCTTTATAAATTTGGCACACAGACTGCGAATTTCGGAAATAAATTTCCATTATTGCGAGACGTTATTCGAGCGCAAGTCTCTGTTAAAATAAATTAAACAAAATATCAAAATAACAGCGAAATTTGACAGCAAAAATGACAGATATCCCTATTGAAATTTCTGTACATCTAAAACACACCCTGAAAAGTGTTGTCTCTCTAACACAACATATTTTTTTCTTCAAAAATTTCAATTTTGATGTTTGAGTCAAACTGACTCATTCAAATCAAAATCGGCCCACTGAACCTCCGACAATCTAGTGTTAATCTTAGATATGATAGCAACAGGAAAAATTCACACTAGCCGATGAGTAAGTACTCACTAACTATCTAAGGTGAGAGGTTAGCAATCGACTAATTTGTTGATGGATAGCAACAATAAAAAAAACACCATCTTCAACATTAAAAAGCATTTACCCGAACGATTCGCAATACTTTTGTTGCTATTGTGCCACAGCGATCGTTGCTTATTGTTAGCGATTATTGTTTGAGCTATAGCAGTGGATATTGTTGTTGTTGTTGCCGTTCAACAATAGATCTGAATTTATTGGCCAATATTCTGTCGGCGCAATTCACATAAATTTGGGTCGGAAATTATGCTGAAAAATGTTGGCTGTGAGGTTTGTTTTTTTTATTTCAATTTTTTGGTGGGTTTCGTGGTAAGCAATTCTTGCGATCCAAAAATCGAATGAACTTTCAACGAACAATTGTTGTTGTTATTTGATTGTTTTGTACTTTTCCCACTTGAATCTCAATTATGTGGTTTTGATTTTTTTATTATGTTGGGTCGCGCGATAGAACCACATTGTTCGCGAGAGGAATGTAACAATAATTCGCGATGTAGTTTGAGAAGGTGAGACGTGAAAAGAAATATTTGTGAATGCAAGGTGAAACTTTTCCGTTGGCTAAATGGAGCAACAGGTACTTCTTGGAGCTGATTTTGGAACGAGATAAATTCGTAATGCACAATTTGTAAAATTAGTAATGTTTGGAAAGTGTAGAGTGTCGATTAAGAGCATTCGCATAGAGTCGAACTTTCACTAGTATCAGATGAGGTTTTGATATATGTATTGCGACAGTTGTCTGGAAATTATGTTGACATTGTTTGGCATAGCATAGAAAAACATTACTTTAGTAAGAAAGATATTTCTCCTAGAATATAGTTGAGCGTTCAAGCTGATGTTAGAGAAATTATGAAGCATAGTAGTTATGTATTTTCAAGACTCAACCCTAGAAAATCAGCAACACTTTAAACCGAGAAATTGTAGAGTTTATGATAAAATGTTAATCGCTTTTGATGTACAAATCAAATCAACCATTTCATTGTCAATCAATGGAATGCAATTAAAGCGATATAGTCTAATGAAAAGTATTTCCTACCACAAACCAAACCTTTTTCGCTAAGCTAAATGAGCTAGGAATTATTAAAATGGATCATCCCTTATATTTTTCAAGAAATCGGGGGTCATTCACAGAATGATTTAGCAGATTTGCTCGTCTACAGGGTACGATGGATCAAATCGGTCTAATTGAAGCGGATGCCGTTTAGCGCCCTCTTAACTTGACCTACCACAAACCAGACAATCGTAAATGATTGCCTAGATAATGTTGCTCTAAGCCAATATTTATGTTTTCGAAGAAAATGTTTAAAAAGTCTTGAGCACTTTTCAATGCTCATAATATTGAGTGTCGCCATCCTAAATTTAAAATATACGAATGTGCTGCAGCTGAACTAAATTCACCACCTAACAATTTGTTTGATGAACCTAAACCAGCAAAAGCTGCTTCGGCACGCACTGTACGAGCTCGTGCTGAACAATCATTGTCCAATAGAGTACACATGGGCATAAATTTGTCTACCGTATTGCATATGAGCTGCTCAGATGGACGACTATGAGTACCATATATTGGAAGAAATGCTAGGAATTGGATTGATTGTTTGCAGAGAGCGCTTCAAAATGAAATCGACTGGTGACAGAGTCGGGATTCGCGATATATGAAGTATTCTTGATTGGAAAATAAAAATTTAAAAAATTTAGGCTTGCAATCAATTTTAGAAGGATAAACCATTTTAGAGGCATTCTTCCACATGTATTTAAATTGAAGCTTAGGTAGTCTTTCAACATATTATTAAAAGCGATTACTGAAGGCCAAAAATACTATCGTACGAAATGCAAAAGGACTTTTTTTCACTTATCGAATAAACTGAATTTCACGAATAAATTTAGTCCATTCTTTTGAGTACAAGGATATTCTTTGTTAATAATCAACCTAATAATTGGACACAGCTCAACAACATTTCGTAGCTTGTTTATTTTCTATGGCTAAAATAATTGCACCATTTTATTTACCAAACTATTACATGCCGTGCAATAAACGAAACAAAGATATAACAAATTTTATTATCTATAAAAACTTGATTGCGAAGACATTTAATCTATTTTGAAGTTTTGCAAGCTCGGCCTTAAAAAAAGCAAATTTACAGTTGAGGCATTTAAGAGGTAACACGTCCTTCGTTTGGAAATATTTTATCTTTGCCGATGGCACAATTTTTTTCTGGGTCAGACATCTGAGAAATAAAGAAAATTCTTATGTGGAAAGATATTAGTAGAATATATTTTTTTAGCTGGAATTTTTTTTTTAAAAGTCAACATTTCTACAAACGTTGCAGTGCTTGTTGCGAACGGGATGTTGTTTTTTTCTTTAAACATTTAAAAATTAAATATATCGATGCCAGACCCATCATGATGTTTGAGCTTCTTAAGCACAAGGTACCAAGTTCGATGCCAGCTTCTGTCATTACAAGAATGTTCCACTGTTATTTTGACCGCAAAGCTAGGCTATGCTAGGAATGCAAGCACAAATTCGGTCGATGACCAAATAATACAGTTGCCGGTATCGAAACTTGCTGTTGCAACGTCCACGTCCACCAACGAGACTGATTTTGGAAAGGAATCGAGTAAATTGCGGTCTCATTCGTACGTATGTATGTCATTCGTTTGTTCATTGTTTGCTATAAAGTGCAAGAAATTTTCCGAGTGACTTTAGATATGTAAATGAAGATTGAAATTGGGTTTTCAAACAACATTTCTAGTAAAAAAAAAATTCGAAAAAATAAGAAATTAGGTGATTTCGCAATAATTCAATTTTCATGAATTAATAGACGTCAGTGTTGTTCTATAGAGAAAAACCTGAAGAATAGTATAATACTCTTTGTATACCTACTAGCATACAAATGTGTACAGCAAAATAAGAGAATCGTTAATTAATTACGTAAAGATATTTTGGACATTTTTCAAGTTCCCTTTCTTTCTTGCTAGAAGTTGTAAGATTTTAGCAGACACCCTTCTTTTCTAGAGTAAGATTTAATATTGTCATAAGATCTCCACCCTTGCAAAAGGGTTAATAATACTATTACAGTACGATTTACAAACTTTTCGAAATTTCCAAAAAGTTTAAAAACATTGACCTTTAAAGTACTCAATTCTCTGGGTAGCGAAATTTTTCTAGAGGGCTCTGCTACCAAACGAGATACAACGCCCCTAGAGATTTCCCGAACAAACAAAAAGATTCCGCACTGGATGGCGACATTAAATATGAGAAAGAAGTTTTGAAGGGAGGCGTCAGTCAGTTTTTTTGACATCACAGTGTTCATTAGTTGCAAGAAAGTTCTTCGTGGCAGGGTTTGCTTGAAGTGAATGATCATGTGCGATTAATTTAGTGACAGTGGGATATACAGTAGAAATAAAATGTAATAACAGTAGAAATAAAATGTGGAATCAGCTTTTCGTCAAGATCTCGTGTTCAATTTCTCAAAATGGCCGATGCACTTCCCATAAAACTCGTGAATTAATAACAACATTTTTACTTAAGGGGTATACCTACTTTACAAAAAAAATCGATTTTTTTTACGGATTGCGAAAGAAAAATACATAATTGAGTAGTGCTCAGTTAAAATTTCATAATGATCTGAGAATTACATCAATACTTATTTCGATATTTTCGAGAAAGTCTCGGAGCGCGTCAGATACACCTGGCGCGATTTAAACGCGTTTTTCTCGAGACTACTTTTTTTGATACGATGCCAGTGATTTGTCCAAATCTACTCAACCGATCCTTTTGAAACGTTTACTGTTTATTTCTAATATGTATATGTATCATGTGAATATCAAACATCTTAATAATATTTATTTTTTATATTTTTTTATAACACAAATTTACAAAAAAATACCGATTTTAAGACAACTTTTTTTAAACCGATGCCATTTTGTTTTTTTGCTCAAAAATTTTTTTTATTGGTTCACACGATAGCCAGTAACATAAAAAACCATAATATTTATGATTTTTGTGTTTCAGGCAAGTCTTCCAGTTGGAATCAATGGCACCGTTTTGTAATAATTTTTTTGTGTTTTGATGACGTCACTATTGTGTTAATATGTATATTTATACCGGTGTATATCACAAGGGCTTCACAATAAATTCGTAAACTTGACCTTTTTGGCCTTGTAAAGTAGGTATACCCCTTAAAATGAGACATTGATAAATAAGATAATGTTTAAGAATCGACTGCAAAAGAAGTAATTTTTAGTTTCTCTTTCTTAGACAAAATATGAAGTATTTGGACTTTCTACAATAAATTTTAACTGATGTTTGCTGTAAAAATAATATTTCAAAAGCAAAAATTGAAATTTCTAAATCTAACTTACGTAAGAATATTTTTGGAACATGTGCTCCTTGTTTCGCGTATATATTTTATTGGATTTCCTTTTTTACGATCAAGAAGGGTGAAGCCACGTTAACGTAGAGGGTCTAAACACAAAAATCATGCGTTGTCGTACATTTGAAGCCGTGGTAGGGTGGGCTCCGACAATATCATCCATGCCTGGTGAGCCCAAATGATGTTCTTGCTCCCACGTGAACTTGCGATCACACAGGGAGTTATTTTTGCTAATCTATACATTTCACTAGCAAAGTATTACATAATTAATTATTAAAAATAAACGATCTCTGACTTCTGAATAAGTAATAGTGGCCCAGGCACTTTAAAAACAAATAATTTAGAATGAAGATATTAATCAACGAGAATCAAATTTTGAAAGTAATTTCTTCGAAAAAAGTATATTACCCATATAACAATTTTAAATTGGTATTATTCTGTTGATTGGTCTATTCTTTCGAGGTAATCATGAAATGGATGATTAAGACTTTGGTAAAAAAGCTTGATTTTTTTATCTAAGCCCTTATGTAAATCGAAGCATGTTTACCATCGAAAGAACTAAATTATGCGCAGATTGTAGCTTCGTTTTAATTTTTTATTATGAATGAATAGAACATTTTCATTCAATTTTCAATGATACAGTAGGGTTTCAAAACAGACAACGAAAACTATCTACACACTTTTTTTGGATATTATTTTGATCATTTCTTTGCATTGTTGTAGAAACCAAACACCAAGTGAGATATAGTTAATTTGATTCCTATTACCATACAATGACTCCCCATCCCGCAGTCCATCAATAACTTCAATATGGAAAAAACCCACACGATTAATGACAACAATTGAGCCATAAAATTCCGAAAATCCAAATCATGTTTTACATGCTTTCAATCCAAACAAAACACATTCTACTAAATTTTTTTGAACTTGACAATAGCCGTTGTGGTGGTATACTATCTTAATTTAATCATTTCCATTTCAGCTGAACGCAATCTTGAATTCCAGCCACGATTCTTGTCGGTGGTGAGATCCTATCTCGGAAAGTTTTGACGTTCTCGTCAGAAATCACCATTCCGACGATAAGAAATGAAAATAAGCAAAGAACTGATTCGGCGTTGAAAAGCCAAGAAAACTAACATACATTGTACACGGACCGCACTACGAAGTATCTTGCAGATAATAATTCAGCTATTGTATGCTAATTTCACGCATACTCATATGTGTAGAGATACGACGGTAACCTGATGCCAATTGTTATAGACAATCGCTTGGCTGCAAGGCATGCTCACCCCCCTTATAAGATGAATGATGTGGCGTTTTCGTACGCTGCAAGGACTTTAGCATGTCCGCACTAATGTTAAGAATAGATTTTAGTTATTTTGTCATTCATTTTGTTTACGGTTCTGTCGTCGGGACGATGAGATCAGTGATGACAAACGGCATTTACGAGGGAGTCATAAATAATTTCCAAGGAAATTCATAAGCAAACATGATTGTAATACTTAATTAGTACAAACATATGGCTTCTGCGAGTACGGGGTTTTGAGACGAGGAACAATGGGATGGAGAGCGTAAAGTGCAGGTGAACAAACTTCCTTGAAAATGGTCAGAAGGGTTGAAGCAAGCTCGTGAGTATCCAAAGCGGAAAAAATTATCAACCACACAATGGGCAGAAGTATCTCTACCACTTTTCTACTTGACGAGTTTCGTTTCATATGAGTGGAAATTAATTCAGGACAACTTTGCAGTTATCCCGATTAGTAGTTACTGAATTTTACATATTTTTTTTTGATGAAGCCAAAATATACACAGATGCAGTCGTTTTTAAATCCAGAAATTGTGGGACATAAAAATTTTATTTTAAGTTGAGAATTCCAGGACATACATTACAATCCTTTCTACTATTTGCAGCTTGAACTCTTCTTCTGCTAAGTATATCATATGTAACAGGTTGTATAGATTTATGAGGGTATAACCAACTCACATCACATGAACGATAGAGGATTAAAAATAAAGCCATAGTATTTACTTTTCCATGCATCTTTAGTCACTTTTATCATGGGGCGCTAAATCCTTGTGTGTTTGATACTATCTGTGAGAGGTCGTCCATGCCAGAAAGACATATGATTAAGATTAAATGCTCCTTCTTTTGCAGAATTCACCCCTTGGTGATTATAGATTATAACTGCCAATTAGAGAACCATTTGGATACATTGATAATCCCATCCTGTTGAAATTTTCCTTTGAAATGCCTTGATCAGGTATAAATGAAGCTGGTAAGCCGAACTACATATTTCATAGTTTCTGCAAAGATTTAGGGTTTATTTTCATGATTTTGAAAGCAATTATAATTTTTTTAGGTGTCTAATTGGCATACTATTTATTCAGGAACTTCACTGTTGAGTTATCAAATTCAGGTAAAGTATGTGAAACTTCGAAGTATTTTCGAAAATGGGAAAACCGAACTTGTTTACTAATATACACATTAGTAAGGATTATCATGCAAAAAAATCGACAGAGCGGGAAAAATGCTGAATACACTCTGCACGCCGAAAACTATATAGGGATGAACATTTATGAGACCTGTGGTCTTACAAGCGGAAGGCACGATCACGTCGCCTTAAATCGGGATGAAATTTGGCATGCAAGGACAAGGCGTTAAGAATAGTCAACCCTTTAAATACTAGATCGCAACATCCCATGATTTTGAGAAAAAAGCCTTCGAAGTTTTAAGCGTCTTTTATGAATTAGTAAATATTTACTACATGCAGGAGCAGTGTGCTTCATCCGCGATAGTGTGTTCATTTTTGGTTCCGCGCAATTGTTTTTTTGCGAAAGAAACTATTAGTTTTTAGTTTAAGTATAATTAAACAATTTTGAAATATAAATAAATTTTTCCCGTCAATCAGCAAGCTGTTCATTTATATGAATATTCTAAATTGTGCTAAAAATTCATTTTTGAATGATTGAATAATTAAAAACTGTTGTAATCAAAGCAAAGTCGTAGCTGATAGTAGTATAATCTCGTTGTAATATTTTAGGGAGTAATTATCCTTGACGCAATCAATGTACATGCCAAATTTCATCCCTACCTGAGGTTACGAGGTTGTGCCTTCCCCTTGTTCAACAATATTGCTAATATCTCAAGTATTCACTTTTCAAATCAATTGCAAACCCTGAAAATTTACACAAGGTACAGAGACAAAGTTTAAAATGAGTTCTTAGAATACCGAATTCCATTGAAATCATATACTATTATATATATAGTAACTTAAAATTTTAAGGTTTGATGACTCGTTGTAGTATGATTATCCCCCAAGATTTTTTCAAGTTTGATTTATTATTTTGCAAAGTTCTGCAAGACGGCACACCACAACCAAACTGATCTTTTTCTGCTTTGGCTTGACAAAATTTTTGGCGAAATTCCCATTAGTCATAGTGTTAGCTAATAATTTCGTTTATTTTCGAACGCCCGCAAACTACCCCCAAAAACTAATTGCACCTAGACCCTACAAGTTTCATGCTAAAAGAGTTTATTGTAAAACATATCAAAATTTACTGCAAACATAAAAGGAGGAACGGTGTTTTTCCCTATAAATCAAAACTTTTGACTAATGGGGTTTTCGCCGTCCACCCTCCCACTTTTTTCGGTTACTTATTACTCATTTTGAGAACAACTTACTGCGCTTGGAATGGAATACGAAAAAGGAATTGTAAAAGGGTAGAACTATTCATATGAGAGTTTGAACTAAATATATCGTTTTAATCCGAGCATTACCACTTTTTATTTTTCAGACCTTGTTTGTATAATTTTGACACCTATTTAAAATGTAGTTTCAAAAAATTATTTTCATATAAATGTGCAAGGAAAACATTTGAAAACATAATTAGTTCTGAAGATAGGATATAAATCGAAGCATAAGTATTCGTGTATATTTTTATGGTTTTAGAATCATTCACTAGATTTCCCGAAATTTTTGGATAATGTTTAAATAAAATGTTATGAATATAAAAAAATATCTTAATTTAAAAAAAAATCGCAATTGCCGAGTCTAATTAATTTAATGAAAATAATTTTAGAAACTTATTTTCGAAGAACTAATTTTTAAATAGTTATTTCCGGTGTGAGTGTCTAAAAAGCTGTTTTTAACGAATTAAACACGCGAAACGCCCGAATGACGAATTCTATTTTTTCTGTCCAGGGAAAAGGGTGCAGGGGTCAACTGTATTGTGTTTCACGCGCTTGAAGAGGTGTTTCACGCACTAGGGACATTTGGAAAATATTTTACGCACTGGTGTGCGATAAATCGAGCGAAAAATCATCAATTCGATTCGGAAAAACACTAACTTGATTCGGAAAACTCTGAATTTAGTTTTCCTTTCAAATTAAGCAATTTTCAAATTAAATTGGTGCTTTTTCGTATCAGACTGGGGTGCGTTTTCGAAGAAATTTAGCTCTTTTAGTGCCAAATTAGATATCTTCCAAGTCAAATTAGCAACTTTTCGAATCAAATGAGCACCGGCCTCATAATGAAGTTGTTTGATCAGAGGACACACATCAGAGGTTGTTATTTAATTCTTTGATCATGAAAGCTGTTATGAATGATACATATAAATATCTCAAAACTTATTTCTTTTGGAATCCATCCAAATTTGGCTTATTTGTTAGCGCTGATTGGGAACAAGCACATTGAAAACCAGGACCTTACTCATTGTTACTACAATATTTTTTACCTTTTTAATCTAAGGTGAAAAAAGTTTGGAACGTCCTAGAAATCAAAACGAGCATAGACTTTTCTATACTTTAAAATTTTAATCTCGTTTCAAAATCAATATATTAAACACCTGGAAGGGGTCGAAACAAAAAGAGGATAATAACATTGCGTACAGAAAATATTGTAACAAAATTCGATTCAAGTTTATGCTCCTTATGGAGCCACTTAGTTTGGACAATATTTCATAAAAAGTGTCTTTCAGGAAACGGAAAACTCGTACCCATCTTTCACGGAAATGGTTGGTATCAATACAATCAACAGAAAAGAAATATTTTTACCTGAAAGTTTCCATTCTTGTTAAGTTATTTGTGAAACTTAAATTTCAGTGATTCGCTTACCTGAAAACAACAAAAAGACAAAATTATTATCGATTATTAATTATTTTATGGCAAAGCTATTTCGTTTGAGTAATATTAAAAATTTATCTATTAAATGAAAACAAAGATTTTTGGAAAAATAGGAAATAGTGGTTAGATATTTAAGCGGCTAAACAAATGCAAATATTTTTTGGAAAAAAAATTGCTATAAAAGAATAATCGGAAAAGCAGTCAGTTGTAATTTTCCATAAAACTGTAGATACAGTTAACAAGAAAAGATATGAAGAGCAGGACATATAAAAAGTACTATCAAAGTATGATCGAGGCCTAATAAAAATTGATAAGGGTCAGACATTCTTGCGATTCGATGGAAACAGGCAATTTCAAGGAGAATGTCCTTGCTGATATTGACCACGACTTGTTGGGCGGCATGTGTTAACATTCACTACCACGACTCGATTCCTTATCGTTCATTTCCCTCCGTTCACATGTTATCCTTGTTTATTGAGTAGTAACCGACACGTTCCGCCCGACATCCAATTAATTCCATCGAGCAACAGCAGAAATATGAGATTCACATGTGCCATTTGTTATTTGTCTCGGATGGTCGGTCGAAAGGCATAATACTGATACCATGATGATTTTCTACATGGTTCATTAGATAACAAATTACCTGATTCGGTTAACAGGAAACAGGAGCTGTTTGTCTGGATGAATTCCAGGAAACTTGATTTCCTCTACTAATTTTATTTTGTATTCCTGTTTTCAGTTGGGAAATGCATAATTATTGCTAGAGGAACAAACTGTTCTGCATTTTTAAAGCTAGAATTATCATGGATAAAGGTATTCTATATACGTTAATGGAATTAAGGATGCAAATATGTGCTCTTTCCTATATGAGCTAGGTTTTATGTATAGATATATGTATAGCATTTGCCGATTGATTTAGAACTTTTCCCAAAACATTTGGACGTTTCTCAAATCGTTTCTACATTTCCCAAAACATTTAAACTTTTTCTCAATCAGTTGGCACTTTTTCTCCAATACACTAGGTTTATTTGTAGATGAAAATAAATCTTAATCATCAAATTTTGAAAGGTATTGCAGATAAACTGTAAGACGAAATATTGTTTCTAGAAAAATATTTGTAAGTTTGGGAAAAATTTGTCTACTAAATAAGGGGAAAATGGTAGGAAAAACATAGCATGGCTTTTGCATTTTGCTTACTAGTGGCTTGATATTGAGGCTGTAAAACAAATGTAACTGTTTTTTGGCGAAAAAAAGCTTTAAAAGAATAATGGGAATAGTAGCCAGTTGACAAATTATATGAAAAAACTATAATTATGAAATCAAACTAAACTTAAAATACGACATCTTTCCACAAGAAATATACGAAAAATTTAATAGGAACTTCTTTTTATCATGAACGAATTTGAAGAGTACACAAATTATCTTGAAAGCATGTGTCATTATATATTTAATATTTTTGGATGGAGTTCTTGAAATAAAAGTCCAAAATATGATTTCGTCAATAACAGAAAATCGGCATCTGCTTAAAATGTTTCCTGTAGGATGAGTTTTACATATTGAATGGACAACAGGACACGACTTTATACAATGGGATAAGATGACATTAAAAATATCGTTTTCTTGTTGTTTATTCTTAAAACGAAAATGAAATAGGCCAATTTGAATGACAATGTCTATTTCGGGTTTATTTTGTAGTCGATTGCCAGTCACAATCCAAGATGTTTTGTTTACATATGAAACAATTTTCGGAAACTTAATTTGAAGATATTATGAGCACTTGCGAGAGGATAAAAGGATATTTATATTTGGTCAATTGGGATAATAACAGCGGATACTAGGGTCCTGTAAACAATTGTTTGAGGGTGCATTTGTTGAAAACATTGTTTCTGGGTATTTTTTTCAAATTCACAAAAGGAATTTTCAACTGAAATTTTAGAATAACCTTTGTAAAGTAACAATTGAAATTTCTTTAAGGAGTTTGTTTCCAATTCCCTAGTATACATATTGCATTAGATTTAGTTTCATCAAAACGAATCTTAAATAGTAGAAATCAAAAAATTATAAAGATTTTTTTTAATATAATGTAATAAGGAAATTCAACAATGAAAGGGAAAATGCGAACGAAGAAATTCATACAGAAATTGCAACAAATTTAGATTTAATAGTTGAAACCAAAAAATAGTAATAAATCTTTTTTTGAGAACAATCAGGAAATTTATGAAAGAAAGGGAAAATAAAGACGAATAAATTCATACAAAAATTGAAACAGAAGCATGGCTCAACTTTATGGGTCTGAAGGTATCAAAAGCATTTTATTTTTAGAGTTTCTGCCTTCGCCTTCCACTGAAATGCCGGAAGAAAGAATTGCCAGGAACTACCAGGGCCGGCAACGGAGCAATGGGTGTCGCTTGCTAAAAGAAATGCCGTTCAACATCAAGGAGTGCCATATGAGTTCCGTTGAGGAAAGTTGTAAGCTGTAAGCTGTTAAATTTTGTAAAATATGCGACTGACTTGGCAAGAAGGCCTTGACCACGCACAGCATGCGAATTCGCACGCGGTACGCTATAATAGGGGCCCGAACAGCAACATCTATGGCGAGCCCCACTAAGCTACGCGGTTCAGAGCGGATGTATGGTCAATTGAAAGATTAATTTGTTCGCACGCGCCAGTCACACTTTTGTCGTTCGTTAGATTCGAATAAGGTAAAGTAAATTTGCTTTCGATATGACGCTGTATTACGAAAAATAAAGCCGATTTACACACAAAAAAGGGTCGAATAAAATATAACTTATAGTCTTAAGTGTAGTGATTTTTTGTATTCCAGGATTCTTGCGCATTAGGATATTCAATGGTGATTGAAATTCATAAAATGAGTAAGGACGAAAATTAGTGAAAACGAATCGTGATTGCATTTTCACCAAATTATGCAAGGCTGCGAATAATCACAAATTCTTTATTTTTCAAGAAATTTAACAAATTTTTCGATACTCAATGATCGTTACTTAGTCTTTAAATTAAAGGTTCCAAAAGTTTTCGAGGGTAAAAGTACCGTTATTTTAGAACAAAAATAGTTCAATAAATTACAATAGGAATAACATCAATGGCTATAATACAAGTTATAGGTGGATTGCGATAAATATTTGACCTTCGGTTGGAGTTGGATGCAATCGCATTGTCTTCTGAATCGGTTCCATACACTTGAAGCAAATATGGTTGAGTGCATGTGAAACTTGGAGAGTTTATTGCATATTTGAACCATTGAGACATACTTTCGGAAGCCTGACCGCAAATTCATTTAGGATGATTATTTTCAACATTTTAGTGATTTTCGTAAACATTTTTCACACTAGTAATTATTTAATGTTTTTTATACATTTATTCTAAATCTATCATCGTAAGGATTTATTTTTGAAGAAATTCGGAGCTAAAACATTGATAACAATTTGTGATTGGCCAACAAATCTTTTATGTAAAATAAAGTGACTCTTTCAACGGTACATGGTAACTTTTATAATTGAATTCTGCAGAATAAGAAGATTGGAAGATAAGAATGTGGTAAAGTATGGAAGATAATGTTCATTCGGGAAAGGATATATTCGGAAAATATTGAATCTATGAAAATAGAAAATATTATTGAATATAATTGAGATAAGATGCAGAATTCCTTCTTTAAATAAAATGGTTTACTTGAAAGATTTCATGAAATTAATACGAAAAAAAATTGGCACCTAACAAAATTTTTATGTGTTTCTCATGTTCAGGGCAAGCGTTCACGTTTATTGTTTGTTATAATGCTAAAAAAATAATGTATGCCGTTTTGACAAAATTGATAATTGATAAAACGAGAAAATGATCGATCTTTAGGTACAGACGACGAGCTCCAAATATAAAATAGATAATGTAAAAAATGCTATAAGAAAATAATAGATTAATCTTCCAAATAAAACGACATAACAAAGGAGAAAATAGTACATAAGGTCGTGAATAAGAAGGCAAAAATGTTTCAGTGAATCTTTCAAAAGAAACTTTTTGAACTTTTTGCCTATATAAAATTCGGGGTATTGAAAAGCAATAGGATTTACTTGTGCGTCAATTTACTGCTTTTAGTATTTTGAATGTTAAAACACAATTGCGAAATTAATAGTTGCATATCAAAAAATGTTTAAGAACTGAAAATTTAGCATTAGAATGCAACAGACACCAAACATATTTGTTGGAAGGTAAAAATTTTACATTTAAGAAGTGATTTCGCAAAGTAAGTGTACTACACTTTTCATGTCAATTAAATACACATGTTATTTAAACAATCCTGTCTAACTTCCAATTTCAATCATAAAATTATCGGTGGTTTGTTTCACAACATTTTTCATCAAAAACTTCATTCCATTCACACCATCAATAGCTGCTGCTTCCTTCGTGTCCATGTTCGGGCTAATCAACTACAACATACAGTAACTTGGTGCCACCTAACTTAATCCTGGCTAAGATCCCACATAATAATCTAGCTTAAAACCTGGAGTATCCTCTTTGTGGCTGCCTCTTCCAGGAAATTTTATTACAACAATCTGAGCTATGTGTCCCGAGTGGTAAGGATGTCGACCAACTGCGTGTCAACTACACACTTTATTGTGTTTTCTTTATTAGTCATTCCAGGAAAGTGATGACCCTCGTCCTGTTCCACGTGGATTTCATGTCACATGAACGGAATAAGATGTAGCAATGAAATCCACTTTGTAGCCGATTCATATTACTTTGTGTCCTTTCTCGATTGTTGCAAAAATATTCTAAGTATTAGGTCCAGCGGTGAATTTTATTTTGTCATGTAATCCTTGGTGATATTACAAATTTCATTTTGTCCGAACGTAAAGTAGAGATTAGCAAAATGGTATTGGGATATTGATGCCACAAGGGATGCCGTCTAGCTTTTTTTATAATAAAAAGCATTCACGAATACAATTTATTGTAAACGGACGATGATTGCTTTAAAAGAATATTGTTAGGGAAGGTAATGCGTATACAACCCTTCATATTGCACTGCAATCTTTTCTTCTAGAGCATTCTTACGATAGTGCTTTGCTTCCATTCTTTGGCCATTTCTCTCTTCATTACTTGCTTAAGCGCCATTGCAATTCTAAGAAAACAAATAGTGAAAATGAATAACGCATAGTAAGTTTTCTTTTGTGTTCATTGAAAACGCACAGTTCAACGACCGAATTGTTTTGTATATTTCAAATGCCAACTTAAACCCTTCTTTTTTTCAAGTATAAAACCCCTTCATCTTTCAACATATATACTTCATGGATATTCAAGAACAACATCAACAAAGTCAATATCCTTTCTCGTTATTGGTAAGTACTCTGCACTCTGATTTTATGCAACCCTCATTTCGCATTCACATTCTCGCGATACGGACAAGGAATCAATGTCATTTGCATTGCAGCATGATTGAACCACCTCACATCCAAGCAGTTCAAGCGCAATCTTCATCTCATCAATCTCCTTCACATCGAATCCTCTTTAAGTTTCAACCCTCTCTGCATATTATTCAAATCGGCTTTGCACGTATTCCGTCCCTTATCCAGCATTTTTTAAATGCTATCCGTCTGATTTCCGATGCCGTTACCAAGGACTAAATGCAATCTTGCCACTGTAATTTCAAGGGTTTCCAGTTCCAACACAAAGTTGCAAGGAATTTTTGTCGAAGTAATGCAAAGTAAATTAAGAAGAAGACGGGACTTTATTGATTTCAACGTAAATGATTCGAATAAAAGGACATTTTGTCGCTCGCGCTGTGATAGCACGATTTTAATGACAACGTATCGGTAACGGATAAGGGATAATGAATGAAAAGTTGTCCAATCATTTTTTTGTGTTGTCCTTGCGATATTCTCATTGATATGCAGAATGTCTTTCGGTAATTATTAAACTCTTCAGATCCGGGCGATTAAATCCTTGGAATGGATCCGCTTTGAAGTGGGATTTTTGAATTTATTTTGATGATGATAATGGAGTATGATTTTTCATGAAAGTTGGTGGGAGAAGATGATAAATATGGAAATTTAATAGTAAAGAAAGGTAAGTTTACAAGAAATTCGAAAGGTGAGTTTGGAAGTAAAATTATGATGTCATTATCAAAAATACTGAATATAAAATCAAAATTATTTATCCAGCTTCATGGAAAAAGCAGTTATCTACTATGAGAACATTTCGAGGAACTACTCTATAGATTTAATCGAAGATAGTACCGATGAATTTTCTCTGTAATTGTATAATTTTATATAGTTATTTAGAAAGAAAGAAAAAAAAACGATATTTCAATGCGGGAATTCCTAATGACGTTTGATCTTGACCAATTTAAGCTGTGCAATTTTCACTCATTTTTCACAAGATGCCTAAACTAAAACAAATACACATTAAATAGACCAGCGCGGATCTTGTTTCAGTTGGCCGTTTGAGGGGGGACACTCTGATTTTTGCGGGAAAAGTTGTGGAAAATCTCGTATAACAATAATTGACTTATGCTCCCTCTCAAAAAAGTCAGGAACATTGAAAAACGTTTGCAAAATTTAAAAAAAAATCATTTTTTTTTAAATTGTCGCACTCCTAACTATAAAACGGTTCATTTCAGGTCAAATTTGTGTGGCAATAAAAAATGCGTAATACAATGATAGGATTGGTTAAAAATCTGAAAACATTCAACCCTTTCCGCAAAATTGCAATAAATATAAAAAAAACAGGAAGAAAAAACTATTTTTTTATCTTTTTTGTACCACTTCAAATGCACTTAAGACTTTCATATTTCGCTTAATTTTTTTTTACAATATTATAAAAAAGAAAACTATATCTCAACAAAATCGATTCAGTAGATTGCCCAAATTATTTGTGCAATCTAAATTTATTTTTAAAAAATCAAAAATTTTGAAAGCTTGAAAGTCAGAAATTTAAGTTTGAAATTTTTTCTCATATAAAAGAGCACTTCATCTATCAAATGCACTTTACAAAATTGAAAACGGATTATTAGGGCGGCCTCAGCAATTTTTGCTAAACATGGTAATAAACTCTAAAACAGTGCTGGGCGGCCGCGGATTTTGTTGATGGAAGCATGGCTCCAACGACTGAATTCGCAGCCGCCCAGCACTGTTTTGGAGTTTATTACCAAGTTTAGCAAAAAAAAAAATTGCCAATTTTCAGAAGAAAAAAAATTAGGTTAAAAGCAATCGGTCGTTTAAAATTTTATTATTTTTAAACAAATTGGCTTGATTTAGTTAAAAACGCTATTTTCATCTGGTACAATCGAAATACTTTTGTTTCGTTTTTGCAAAGCAACCGAACTTTTATGCACATGTTACAGCCTAATTTTTCAAATTTTTCCAAATTGTTTTTGAAGAATTTTCACATAATTGGCGATGTTTCTATTTCTGAGAATATTTTGAATGAAATTCGGGGAACGTTTTCACGTTTTGTTCGCTTTGGTTCATTTTTTCCACGAAAAGTTTATCTTCCATAAGTTTTCGTATATCTGGACGAATAAATACACCTTTGAGTTTTACCTTAGACAATCTTGCGAACTTTATTTAAAACGTTGTTCTTCTTTGAATAAAGCTTTAAAAAATTGTTTTATGAGGTCAGGTTTGATGTGCAACGTTGGACTCATCACTTTCTTGGGTCGGTAAGACACTTTTAAATGACTTTTTCCCTGCCAGGTTGTGATGTTTTTTTTTGGGATTTTCACTTTTTTCCGCTTATGTAGATTGCATTTTTTAGAAGTGTAGAACTTACCATAGGGATCTCTGTCGTTGTAGCTGTCGAATTTTGCTGCCATTATGACGTAATGTTTAATTTACTCTGCAAAAATACCATGCAAAGACGTATATTTGAACAACGTCTTGAAATTGTGGACATTTATTTCCGAAATTTGCGTTCTTGGCGCCACACTTATAGAGCACTTCGTCGAATTTATGTTGCTCATAATCGTCCATCTCAGCAGCTCATACGAAATACGATTGAAAAATTTATGTCCACGTATTTTCTATTGGACGATGTTCATCCAACACGAGCCCGTATAGTGCGTACCGAAGCAGTTGTCGCTAGAAGGTAGTGTGGCTGAGGATCCAAATTTATCGATTCGACGCCGTTCTCAACAACTTGGCCTCTTTCCGTTCGATGCATGGAAAATTTTGAGGAAATATCTAGTACTAAAGCGCTTTAAAATTCAACTAGTGCAGCAATTGAAGCATTGAACCATCGTTTGCGTCGTACGTTCGTTGAATGGGCTGAGAATGAGTTGGAAGTTGAACCGCATTTTTACCGTCAAAATATTTTCAGCGGTGACGCTTTCTGGATTAATTGGTTCGTAAATAAACAAAATTGCCGATTTTTGAATGAGAATTTTCCCTTGAGGAACATTGGCCGCGTTATTGGCGAAACAAGGCCAGCTGTGCTGGAAAAAGTGGTTCTAAATCAGACCGACAGAATAGTCTTTCTAAGACGCCGTCGCGGCGATTTTTTGCAATTATTTCTAAACACTAAATGCTGTAAAATTTGAAAGCAAATAAATCCAAAAATTGGTCATTTCAATAATTTATTTGTATTTTATTTGCATCAAAAGTTATATGCCTCTAAAAAATATTCTATACCAGAATACACGAAAATAATCTAGGGTTCTAGGAAATCGTTACCTGATGAAATCGTTCGAATGATGTAACGGTAATTAGTTTCAGAAAACCTATCTAAAAAGACGGTCAGGTTTAACGGCTTTTATTCTTCGCAGACCTGTGTGTGCTATAATTATTGCCAGCGAATAAATAATCTTGCAATTTTCGCACTGATTTGGAGAAGGAAATTTAGTCGTCGAGTTAAACATAAATGAATTTTAAGCAGAGAGAAAAAAGCACGTAATTTTAACACATTTCCAAAAAAGATTCTTTCCAAAATGTTATGAAACATACTTTAACTTCGTGAAAACTTGTAGATTAATCATCACACTAACTTACCTTTAACAAAAAGTCCTGCAATACTGAAAACAGCAAAAATTAATGAAAAATCACTCAATTCTTGTCTCTTGTCCTTTGGTCTTAATTATATGTCGGATTCACCACTAATACTCCGATTACAACCACAAGCTTGCGTTACAATCAAGCTTAGGACCAAGCTTCCCATTTCCAAACGTTCTTTACGTGCACGACACGCTTCACTACAACCCCTAATTAAATGAAAGTAAAGCATCATTAGAGGAAGGTATTGCACTACGACTATCCTGTTACCGGGGTAACTTGAGAACGTTCCGATGTAATCCTAGTCGTAGTCCTTCACGGTTGCATGAAATGATGCCATTATAATGAAACAGCTAAATTGCATAATTAAATGCACGAGTCCTTACCATTCCACGCCTGAATGGTGTGCTTTTATTTAGAGTTTTCTCTGTCGTCGTCAATTTGAAATTCTATACGTCCTTCGGTGATACCTTGAGTGCTTCAGGCACAGCCGTTGGAATGACGCAACATTCAATAATGGCAGTTTGCTTAGGCAAGGATTCTAAATGATAACGTGTAGGAAATCACGCTTTTGTGTCGGTAGAGTTTGTTCAGGGATAGCAGGTGATGAAGATTTTTGTAATAAAGATTAGGTAGCACGTTTTCACTTTTGACCTGAGACGGTTTCCAATTCAAATGTGCTTTGTAATCGTACACAAAGCATTTGGATTTAATTTTTTAAATCAAGGAGATTCAATCAACTGAAGTCTTGACATTTAATTTAAGGAATCAATGAAATCGATTGTCATTTAAATTCAGACGCCATTTAAAAAAATTTGCATTGAGAGTTAGTTGCATTCTTGTTTCCAAATTTAACTCTTCAAGGACTGCAAAAAACCGGCGATAAAACGCCAGATTTATTGCGTAAATATTTATTTTAAATTTCTTCATCACACGACTTTCACTCAAGTACCATTAATCGAAACTGTCTCACAACCTTACCTTTATCAAAAGTAAAGTAGGGATTCATTCAAAAGCCCTTTTTTCATTTGGATCCTTGACACATTGACCTTTCTCCATCAATTAAAAGTATCACGCAATTGTTGATTTTTTTCTAAATCGATTATGGGTCGAGTAGGAAAAATCATCCTTTTTAATTTCAACAACCTTTCGACCAAAGCACATGTTCATGATGGGTTTCGACATGACCCAAAAACATCCTACATCGATCCTACACTTTACTTCCTAAATAGAAATGAATTAGCCTGAAAACCCTTTGGAAAAACTAACCACTTATGTGAGTGGGACGTGGCCAAATGTCAATGAAAAAACGTGAATATTTATATTCGTTCGTTTTAAAAGATATCCTTAACCTATTTTTAACCAGCTTCAAAGGAAATGTGTTGGATGATTTCGGATTGTAGGTGGATCGGTGACACATGTCTTGCCTGTTAAAAAGGATGCTGATTTATGTTTTCGTGCGTGATGGGTCTAATCAATAGTGGACATCTGAGGAAAGGTTGAGTTTGATTGAAAGAATCAAGACGTTAGGTTGGATAATGTTTCACACGCTTTGCTGACGCATCCTTCGTTACATAACCAATATAGACTAGTAAATGAAGCCATTTGACGCCGCAAAAAATACAAAATTAAAGAAAGAAAAATTTAAATGTAGGTGGTTGCAAGGGTTAGCTTTAAGAGAGCAGTCTGGGTTTATTTTTTTTAATAAAAATCGATTTTTCGAAACAATTAGTATACAAACTTTCAATTTGATGGGAGAATCCCAGAAATATATATATACAGCGATACAATAAAGCGTGTGTCTGCGCGCTTTGCAGCTGTTTCAGCTTTAGATGCGTTTTTCTTACAACAAGGTTTTTTGATCTGGCTGACACGATTTTGAAAAAACTCTTTCAGCAGATGGGCTGAAATTGTGAGGGATTATTTAATACACATACAGTTTCAGTCCTAACTACAATCAGAATTTTTTATAAATTTTTAACCCTTTTTTGTACCCTATTTTAGTTGCAAAATAGGGTCAAACAATTGAAAAGTTTGCCATTTTGTTTTTTCTTCACCCAAAATGTTAAGTGTTAGTTCCGACTATAGCCACCTATTTATATTTCAAAATGCCGTTGCAATTTTTTTTGTTTCAGCTTTACCTGGCTCGAGATATCAAGTCAGCCAGGTTTTAATAGAGCTCCATTTTTGCCGCCATTTTGTCACCATGCAACAAAATTTTATTTTCGTAAAGTTCAAGGTTCACATTTTATCATACAAAAGTTTCAAAGCATTCAAATAAATATTTGGGTAAACAAAAATTGATAAAATTTCATCCAATAAACCCCGACTGCCCCCTTAAGGAGGATGGTATGGTATTTTATTTTTTTACATTTTTTTATTATTTTATTCGATAGTAGAGTTCTTCAAGAGTATTCAGTTAAGTTCGATTGGAGCGAAACCGACGGAGCTACAGGATCTTGAAACTCTGCTCTTCGACACGCTTCAAACTGTAAATCGGCTATTTCTCTTTTTTAAACGCGTTTTTCCAACACTTTTTCAAAGTCGGTGAACGCTCAACTCAAAATCTATTCATCCGATCCTTTTCAAGAGAAATTTTATTTTTAATGATTTTTTTTATAATAACAAACTTATCGATTATTTAAAAAAAATTAAACATTCGTTTTTTTACTAAGAGTTGAAATTAAAAATTGAAAAGCCGTTTAAAAAAATTATATCTCGACGTGGTTGCCTCGGGAAACTCAAAAAGTAACGAAATCTTTTTGTTTTTTTTCGTCATCAGATGATTTAATGATGAGTTATGATGTGCACAGCAAAATTGCTTTTTTTGAGGTGTCTACGAAAATTTGCTGTCAGTGGCTCAATAATCAATATTTTTGGAACAAATTTTTAGAGAATATTTTAGAATAATTATATTATTTTGTACTTTGTTAAGAAATAAATTTATATTTACAGTATTTTCCAAAAAAAATCTTCAAAATATGCTTAAAATACGACGAGTTAACCCCCCCCCCTTAAGATAAATTTTTTTTTTACACTTTTAGGCACGCAATTTTCCGGAAAATCGCTTGGTGAAGATGTTTTTTTATTAGTTTTTTTTACTATAATTGCTGAAATGATGCAAATACACAAATAAACAATCCAGTTAAAATTTCTAGCTGATGAATTTGTCGATAAATTTTGTCTGAAAAGTTTTGCTGTAAATAGATGATCTCACGAGATACAATTCATTACATTAGACGTCAATTTACGGGTGCGCGTGCTCGTCCAGTAAATCAAGTTTTTCGTTGTTTTTTTATAAATGTTAATAGCACAATTATTTTTAATTCATACAAAAATTTGTCATTTTTTATAAAATATAATGTAACTTTCTTCAATATGAATATTATTACCTAAAACTTTGTAAATTTGCAAATGATTGTAGAGTATCAAAAAATTATTGTTTCACGGCAAACAATTATAAAAAAAATACTTTTTGCTGGATGTTTACGTGGAAAACCGTTAATATTTCCACGGATAATTTAGGTAGTGGTAAAAATTTAACACAAGACTCTAGGTACAACAATTAAATACAATATTCATAAAAAAAATTTGCTTGTATTTATACGGCCCAATCTAAAGAATGGCGCATTAAAAGTATGGGAATTTCGTCGTGAACGTTTGGAAAATTGTGTGTGTCTCTGAGGAAAATAAAGATACGATAAAAACTTCAATTTAATATTTAAGATTAAACCACAACCTTTAAGATGTAGTTTGTTAAATAATTTAGTTTAATTTTTTTTGATTTTTTTATAGCAAACAATTATTTAAAAATTTTACAGGAGATTTACGTGGAAAATCGCTAGTTTTTTAGAAATGTAAAACAACATTCTAGATGCAAAAATTAACTACAACATTCATAAAAAATTTACAAACATTTATAAGGCATAATCTAACGAATGGGACTCTAAAAATATGAGGATTTTGTCGCGAGCGTTTGGAAAATTGTGTGTATCTTTGAGGAACATACAGATTTAAGAAAAAAATTCAAATAAATATTCTAGATTAAACAACAACCTTTCAAATGTAGTATATTAAATAATTAAATTTTTATTTTTTTGATTGTATTATAGCAAAAGATGGTAAAAAAATAACTTTTTACTGGAGGGGAAATGGTTCATATTTTCGTGGGAAATGGATAATATTTTCTGGAAAAATTGAGATATTGGTAAAAACTCAAAATAACGTTGTGGATACATCGCTGTACTGCAACTTTTATCTGAATTCCTTTTCTAAATGTGATTGTTCGAAAACTACCGCAAAAATTGGAACTTCAGAAATGGTTATGTTCAAAAATAGTACTTTGAAAATTGGTTATATCGCAAGAGCAAATACGGATTACGAAAAATTCTTCAAATAAATTTTGTGGATAAATTCAACAGCTACAAATTTCATTTGTATTTTTTTTTGTATTTTCATTATTGAAACAATTATGGTAAAATAAACTAAAAAAAAACCCAGAAAATTGCATAATTTTTTTTTATCTTAAAGTTTACCCTTTTCATCGTTTTTGTATTTTTTCGAAATTTTAAGAAAATTATATGTTTTTATTATACGTTGACTGTTTTAAAAAGTCTTTGTTTGGAAAAACAAACCAATAAGGGAAAAAACGAAATCGATCAAAAAATTTGCCAATTTTCCCACTAAGTTTGCATTTCACTAACTTTTTCAAGGAAATGAAAGCATGTGTAATTCGTAGATACCAACAACTCTAAATATATCTGAACCGAATACAAAAATAGAAATAATCGCGTCTTTTTCAAGTACATACAGTGTTTGGTATCCACTTGGAAGTGCATCAGTTGTTTGATAACATCCACGCGTTGAGTATCTGTTTGTGAAATAAAAGATGAAGAGTAAAATAACTGCAGACGAGGGAATGGGGACCAAAGTCTTCCATCCACCACCGCCCCTAGGGCATAGTTACTGTAGCTCTCAAGGGGGCAACGTCTGGATAGCGAACAAAAGTGCTCTGAAAACAATTTCGCTTAAAGCAATGTGTGTGTGCACATATTAATACATTTTCGTAGCACTATAAAACCATAAACTTACGAGAGGCTTTTCACCCTCTTTCATTATATACAACACACAATATGGCAAGGCGTGAAAGTCACATGTGGGCAATATTTAGTAAATTTTCATAGAGTTTTTCGCACCCCCACACCTGACTAAGCAAAGATGTGAAAAGGACCAGTTGTAAATACTCTGAAGGCTTTCACACTACTCACTCTAACTCACACCGAGCGATTTTCTTTGCTGATGTTTGTCGTGGATGAAAGGCTGCCTTTTCTTTTGCTTTTGAATGCTTTTACACTTTTCTGGATGTTGCTGATAGCTTGCCTAAGGAAACAAACAATATATGCATAGCAACTTACCAAGCAGGATCAAGTATGTTCAATATATTCGATGGAGTTCTTTTGTTCGCTTCCAATACCTTCGCAGGATAAACGAAAATCGCCTCGAGAATTCTTTCAAATGGATTGGCTTATTCGGAAATGTATTATGTTGCTGGTCGTCCATTCGAGATTTATTACTTTGTTGGACACTTCGACATCTTTTGAATTTCGTTTCTCAGGAGCCATTGATGCTTCATGGAATATGACTTGCAAATAGTTTTTTTTATCATTTGTGTTTAGTGAAATGTACAATTTACATAATTGTAAACATTCACTCAGTATCCGATTCACCATTATCAATCACTGCATGTCATTTTAGAGGCACACTCGCTTTTAGATATCAAAACAAGTTGTGTGATATGAAGACGCCGGCACGTCTGCTAAGGCAACCAACATATCTTCGATTTCTGCATCAAACATATTATTTTGAATAGTTGTCTCGGTCTAAACTTGACCCTTGTCGTAGTTTAAGGGTTAGAAAATCTGTAGAGTCCTGTACATAGATTATTAATTGTTGACTCGCTTGAATTGTGTAGAGTCTCGTAAAGTTTTATGTAAGACATTTGACTCTTAAAATTAACGAGGAATAAAAACTGTTCAAGGATAATATGTGTAAAAGACTGAGGGAAAGAAAAGCTACACTTAATCTCATACACGACGCTTCCTGGGAAGAGGTAGTCGATCATTCTTCTTAGATGAAATCGTCAAATGAAATGTTCAAACTTGCTTGTTTTCTACAAACCGTCTTTAAGCCATCATTGCCGGGATTCGCTCGCTTCCAGACGTACTGCTTTTTCACTACGGTAGACCATGCCTTGATTTATCCAATCGAAAACTAGATCGCTTTGTGTATCGAGAAACGTGGGTCACACAAAAATTTCTGTAGAATTTTCAGTACTTTGTACATATATTGTTCTCTTGTGGTAAAAATATTTAACAAGCCGTGAGGTGCGACCCATGAGGTCCACACGGTCAACTTCCCAGTAATATCTACATAGATATTAAAAATATTAAACACAATAATAATTATGGAAATAATACTACTTCAAATAATAAAAATGTACCTCTCATAAAAGTTATTGGAATGATTTAATATTAATCGTAACATCTACGCGAGCGTCAATTGATTACGTAAGGGTTTTGGTGGATTGGTTTGATTGATTATTCACGCGGATCAATCGGAGGGGGGACAGGTTACAAAGCAGTTTTTTCATTGAAGTTAAAACATGGTGCTGTGAAGACTATTGAAAATCTGCTCAAATTTTGCAAATATTAATAAACTTTGATTGACTATACAACAATGTCTTTAGAATAAGAGATTTAAGGTATATTGATTCGAATGAACCCTTTTTACATGGTGACTTTGAATGATTTTATATTTTTAATTTAATTTTTTTTGTAATCATGAGAAAAGTTTTTGCTGCTTTCTCTACAAAAATCGATAAAAGTTTATAAATTCTATAAACATTTATTATTACGATGTGCACATCAGGTTAAAAATGATTTTTTTTATGAAAAAAAAACACTACTCTTCCAATTTTTTTTTAATAAATCAAAAAAAACGCTTTAACGATTTTTTTAAAATATAAAAACATCATAAAAATGTTAATACCCGTCGATTGACATCTTAATGATCGGAAGATTATATTTGGTTCTCGAGATATAATGAATGACGTAAATGACCTTGAACGTTTAATGATATTTTATTTATTATATAATTTTTTTCTTGATCATGAAAAAAAAATTGCTGGTTTTTTCATAAAAACTATTTGGAGTATATAAATTATATAAACATTGATTACTTAGGTTTGAAAATCAGGTTAAAAATTTTGTGTTTTTGAAAAAAAACCTAATTTTTGCACTTTTTTTAAAAAAATTAAAAAACGGCTTCAACGATTTTTTTAAAAATTTGATAGATTCAAAAAATGTTAATACGCATCGATTGACACCTCAATGATGAAAATCGCATGTTTGGTTCGTGAGATATAGCGCATAACATGGTTGACCTTCAAGGGGTGAAAACAGCAAACCCCCCCGACCGAAGTTTCCCAAAAACTAATCAGCTCTTAAAATTACAAAGACGCTTCGATTGACACCTTAACGAAGTCGATACGACTTTATTTACGTGAGTTATGCTCGTAGAAAAACTGCCCGCGAACGCACGTACGTACGTACGTACATACACACACACACATACATACTTCTTTCTAAAAACACTTTATATATACTCTATAGACCTCAAAACGTAAAGAAAAGTTGAAAATTTCAATTTCGATTTTCGAGGCGATTACAAGAACTTCCCATATACTGGGAAGTTAACAAGGAGAAAACAGCCTTTTTTTATTTAATTTTTTTTTTACCACTTGAAATGCACTCAGGACCTTCATATTTCCCCCAAAAAAGTCTTTAAAACATCATAAAATAGGGAAAATTTTTTTCATCAAAATCGATTCAGTAGATTGCCAATAATAATTGTTTCAAGATTTTTAACCAATCCTATCTTATAGAAAATTTTATTACGCAACTTTTATTGCCACATAATTTTGACCTAAAATGAACCGTTTTAAAGTTGGGAGTGAGAAAAGTAGGAAAAAATTTTTTTTTTATTTTTCCTTAAACATTTCGATTTTTTGGAGATGGAGCATACGTCAATTATTGTTATACGAATTATTCCACAACTTTTCCTGCAAAAATCAGTGTGCCTCCTCTCAACGGCCAAATGTAGTCGTTTTTTTTACAGATACGCCCTGGTCTATACGCCATATAAATAGAGTTGTCAAGAAAAAATAGGCCCATTCAAATAGTTCTGAAAATGACGTCAACCCTACATTCTAAGCGGGCAGGCAAAATTTTATTGCATTGTGTGGCTAGTTCAATAATTAGGTTACATTCAAGTTTCTTGCGTCGCAGCTTTAAGTCTCTAGCCGCCATCTTTAAAGGAAAAAATAGTAGGATACCCTTATACCTCAAAAATCATGGCACCTACAAAAAGGTACTTTAGGACAAACTTGTGCTAAATTAAATTTACAGCAACTTGTACATACATGTGTCGATACTAAAAAAGATACAAGCCAAAAACAACCTCCGAAAAGGGAGGATTATTTTTCAAGTGCCACAACTTCTTTGTTTTCACTTTTAGCCCTAAATACGTTTGGAATCTATTTAAGGGCAATTTTGTTGCATGCCGTTTGCGGTATTGATTGTTTCAATCACTGCACATAAGAGGGAGTTATTGACTCTTCAAAGGAAAGAAGTCACGTGAAAAATGGATTTTTAAACCAAATAATCAGCATCCGATGGCAAATTCCTCAGGTGCAAAGCTCACAGAGGATTTTGGAAAGCAAGTAAGTTTTTGTTGCAATGTGTGACCAATTCAATAGATAGCTTAAGGGGAGGGTAAGGTTTGTTTCGTCTAAAAAATACCTATTTTCATGAATTTTTTTTAGAAAAAATTATTACTGTATGTTTATTTTACTTATTATTATATGAAAGTACAACATGTGAAAAATATTTAGAAAAATTTTTGTTCAAAAATAGAGCGAAATAACGGATTTATTGTAGATCTCCGCAGGTGCCTAAAAAAAGTTTTTGTGCGGTGACCAGCCTACAGCATCACTGGATCATTTGAAACCAAAAAGTTAAAATGTTTTCTTCAGATTATTACTGTATCTCTCCAGTGACGTCGAGTTTTTTTAATTATCCAATTTTTCAATTTTTGGCACCATTTTGAAGCCAAAATAACGATTTTTGACGAAAAAATCGAACTATTTGTTATTGTAAAATTGTTAGGAATTATTTAAAAAAAACTCAGCGTAGCTAGAGAGCTATATATATGTAGAATATGTGTACAAAATTTCAAAACGATCGGTTCAGTAGTTTTTTTCTGTAGGCTGGTCACCGACTTGAAAAATTACATGTTTGGGAAAATCGATTTAGAGTTTTGTACACTGAAAACATCTTGAGAAAAACTGGATTTTCTTATAAAATACGTACATGTCATCATCGATGCCGGATTCATACAGTACATCACTATCATCCACGTTATCTAAGGCATATTTTTGCTCCTGTCGATAAAAGTAATACAATAGAGACCGAAACAGTTGCCGCTCGCCCCTGTCCACGCAGGTAGCTAAAAGGCGCGCAAACCTAAGAGGTACGGTTATTCAACCTACTGTAACTTCGTTGGTTTTACTCCGAATGACCTACAAATTTAATACAATATTCTTCAGATGTTGTACTTTCAGGAAAAAAATAAACAAAAATGGAAGAAAAAAACAGTTGTCAAACCTTACCCCCCTTAAGTTTCTTGGGTCGCAGCTCTAGTCCTCTGGGAGAGAGGGATGTTCCTCTACTGCTAAGGCATAAAATGTTCGTAGCCGTAAAATTGGTCTGGGAAGTAATTTTAAACATGTTTAGAAGTCGAAAAAATTAAAAAAATTAAAAAAAATTTGGCAAAAAATTCTCACCCTTACCCTCGTGCCCGGGAGAATGATGGGGTCGGGAGCGGATTGGAGGGGGTGCAAAACGTGTCTCCAAAGTATTACCCTCATTTGTATTACATTTACGGTAAAAATGACATTCATCAATTTTTTTATTATTTTATATTTATTAATTTTTTTTATTTTTTGCCAAAAAAATCTTTTTTTTTAATTTTTCAACTTTCAAAAATATCTAAAAATTATTTCTCAGATTAATTTTACGGTTTTATATGATCACTAAAAATAGGCATATTTGTTTTTGATTATTATAATAGTAAATATTCTGTATTCATGATCAAGGAATCAGGAGGTACAAACCAATTACTAAAATATTTATAGTATAGTATAGTATTTTTTATCCTTTTGTTTTCATGGGCTATAGTATTGTCGCGGAATGTACATATACATCGGTTTCGATTATGTCATCACAAAATTGGTAATCACTATGAAATTTAATCAAACTTTTCATATTACCTCCCGCGGTTAGCGCGTGGCGTAAAATATGGATGATCCCTTAGTCATTCAAATCTCAAAACCGCACAATTTTCCCATTTTAATCCCAAGTTTCATACTGAAGAACACATCCTACACAAAAAATCCATTATGACTGAGATTCCACGTGCAGACTAATAATAACCACATCCTTCCCAATTAATGATCAATTAGCATTAGCCGAATCTTCAAAGATGATTCATCACCTAATCCGTTCCTGGAAGGAATCCCACCCGATTACTTAAACATCATACATCACTTACTCCACATGTGTCGATGTCGCAGTGCCACTTGAACCTCGTCACAGTATCACTCTACAATTATTCAATTAACGAAGTAACTGCACAGAACTGTTTGCTCCACATGTGAGTTTCACAATCCTGGTCCAATCAAGTGTGGAGCCACGCAGGGAGGATTTCATCGAGTGGTTCTTTCAGCTTTATCTTTCCCGTCTCCCAGGTCACTTGATGGACATCCGGTGACGGCGCATTTTAATCATCCGCTTGCATCCGCCCTCATCGCATTGGCACTCTTCTACCAGCCTTCAACCCCATTCTAGTAACCAGCATTTTGTGTCTTACTACACTAAGCAATGCATACTGCAAATTCTAATTTTAATGCATACTAAAATCTCACTATGAGACTGCCATCGTTGCTCTTAACCTTAATTCACATTCAATCAGAAGAACATAAAAGTGAAGTGGAATGACTCAATGTCGAACGGCCCAGCTTGCCGGGAAGCAAAAAAGAAGAGTTGCATCAATTATCCAGGGGCGGAGAGGAGGTGGATTCGATGATGGCACAGATGACATTGCCGCCACTGCATTTCCCTTTTCCTCATTTACTTTCAATTTCCAGCATGAATACAAACGAGCTGTTGTGTGGACGTCCGGAATTCAGAGTTCCAACTAGAGGTTCTACCTACAGATAGCATGGACACAGTAGTTGGATGATGGTTTTAGGTCCCGTGCGAAAAAGATATTCCTAAAACAATTTGGTGTATAAATATCGAAAAATATCTAGTCAAAAACAACCCCTAATGAAGGAGTGTTGCAATTACCTTCAAGATGCTTACAAAATAAAAATCTCTTTCGAACATCATCTTGCTTACAAACTGCATCAGCTTGCAGACATCTTTTATGAAGATCAACATTCTTGTCGAAAGGATTCGACCATCGTCAAGTTGCTTAGCCCCTGCTTCGGCAACAATCCTATAACATTGGCCGCAACTTACAATTACAGCACCATCAACTGCACAAGTGAGTTTGTCCAGAAGATTGCAAGATTGGACTGCAGTTCAAAACTTGGCAGCGTAATGAATAAAAGTTGTACAAATTAAAGCCTTGCCTCCAACTCACATTGTGTCCCCCGATTGCAATTGCTGGGAGAGCAGCCCCATTAAACGTCTGCTGGGTTCCAAATGGTCAAGGCAAGACGACCCTCATCTTCCGGCGCTTTTGGCACCACCGATGCCATAACATGTAAATGTATCTGACAACTTTCCATGAATGCGGTGTATCTACATATCTATCTTTTTAGTAGTAACATAGTTCCTGACTGCAGCCGCAGATAGCATGGCTGGACGTTCTACTGTACTACAAGTGCATTTTATCCACATTTCCAGAATGATGGACACATTCTTGTAGTTTGGATGCCGTCTGTTACGTATGCTGGTCGTTTTCGTCTAAGATGCTGATGTAAGCTAATGTGGGCATTGTGGCCTCTTGACCTTGCCTCGTCGTCGCAAGAAGAGTGGCAATAGACGATGTTCAGACATCATCCAAATGGGCATGTTTGGATATTTATATTGGACTAAAGGATTTGAAGCTTGCGCTTGAGTGCGGAATGATTGCGACATCGTTGTATATTTCATGACCTCTTTGATCCAATGAAAGATAAGGAAGTTGAAGAGTTTAATTTAATATTGATTGCTTTGTAACTTCTGGGATATAAAATTTTATCATAAGGAGACGATGCATAAAAAGATAATAGGGGGCTAATTACACTGCCTGACCAAAAATTTAAATCGAATGTTTCCTTTACTTCATGAGTCAATTCTTACCAATTTTGGGTTAAGGAGGGAAATCACATTAGGAGGACTATTTTCTCGCTTTTTTGTGATTTTTTTTGAAGGGGCAGAAATAATTAGAACTTATTGAAATTAATAGGTTATTTTACTCATATTTTGAACTACATCTCATAATTTTTTCAAGTGATTATCATCAAAATTCGCAAAGTTTAGAAGGTGTTCTTCATGGAGGTCCGTCGTCCAAGTCTCACATTGACGTGCCGGGTAGAGTCCACAATTTTCATGTGAAAGTAATCCAAGCAAATTTTCCATATTTCCTATAATCGATGAACCGGATTTTTAGTGAAAAAAAGGAAAATTGAAAATGTGGGACGCGTGTCAAAAAAAAATATTGAAAAGTCGTGTTGTTACTTTTCACCAAAAATATTATGTATTTCTTCAAATACGTATGTCGGTTGCTTTTTGTAACCTTCTTCAGTGTTTTGTACATGACTGTCATGTGTGGCGTTTAAATTGAGTTTTTTAGCGATTGCAATACAATATATTGATTTAATTTGTTTTGGGTAAC
Organism: Oxycera nigricornis; assembly: GCA_963942545.1. Lineage (NCBI taxonomy): Eukaryota > Metazoa > Arthropoda > Insecta > Diptera > Stratiomyidae > Oxycera > Oxycera nigricornis. The sequence continues at coordinate 13,211,371 of OZ012662.1, forward strand.
ATAAATACACTCTTGAGGTATAACAAAAGAAAATCTTATTGTTTTTTCAAAGTTTTTTTACACAAAATATGGAAGAATGTCTTGAAAATACACGTCTTTGTGATGTTGACGATTTTGGAGAAATGGCTTATCTGAAACAAAAAAATCAAACGCCTTCATGATTTTCACGGCAGTGGGTATCGTTCGATTCATAATTGTAAATTTTCATGCGAAAATATCAAAATGGGGAATGTTTAACCAAAATTTGAAAAAAATGTCGTTTTTTACCGCAATTTGATACCGATATTTCGAAAAATTCTAATTTGGACAATGAATAGTTCCTCCGAAGTCCTGTACACCGTATAAAAAATGTTTCGACAAAACGCGTTTAAAACTTTTATTCATGAAAAAAGTAATCATACCTTAAAGTACTAGTCCACTTTATAAATTTCAAAAAATGGAAATTATTTTTGGCATTTTTCGACTCCTTAGAACTTCAAAAATGACCGCCAGTAATATATTTTCAAAATTCGAAAGTTTAATATATAAATAGCGACTTTAAATGTGTGCGCGTTTTCGGCCCTTTGCAGTCGGCTGCGTAGCGTTTCTTTCATTCCCCTTCTCTAAAATACTGGTTTCTCCTTTATACATTATATTTGCGGATTTTTATCAGTGCTTAGTACTTATTTAAACTTCAATATATCAATAGCGTGATTTTGAAAAATGTCTAATTTTTATAAATATTTATCAGCAAAATAGAACAAAAACTTTAAACGCGTTTTTCGCGAAACAACATTTTTTTAACATGGCATAGAGATAATCTCCGGATCGACCGAACCAATTTTCGAAAACTTTGTTGCGTTTTATTTGTTAGAAAATATTACACCGTAATCCACCAGAATATGATCAAAAAATTTGACTTTGAAAAACTACAAAAAGATCGATTTTTGACATTCTTTTTTCAAAAGTCCCCCTTTTTTTCTAAACGGATTTTTTTTGAAAACGGTGGTGGATTACGGTGTAAGCGGCCTAGTTTTTTAAAGTGCCGTTAAAAATTTTTGTTTCAGATCTACCAATCCATATATTATCTCTCTGCCGTGGAGTAACGATTTTTTCAGAGCTTAATTTCAGGGCTCCTTTATAAAAGAAAATAATAAACAAAATTTTTGGTATTATTCAAATATGAAATAATTCTACAAAAAAAGGTTCATGTCAATATATAATGAAGTATCGTAGAAAGAAATTCTTAAAAAAATATCTTTTTCTGCCTTCTAAAGTGGACTGGTAGTTTAAGTTATTAATACCAAGTTTTCTCCTGGTAGTTTAAGTTATTAATACCAAGTTTTCTCCTTCTGGGCAATATGAATGCTGCGGATTTTCATCGGTTGATATCTTATGGTTAAAGGAGGCCTAAATACTTTTTCGCATTCTTTCTACAGGATCAACGTTTATACAAATAGCTAAACCATAATACGTAGATAAATCCTTCCATCAGTTCTATTGTGAATTCTACCGGGTTTTCATAGTATATTTTGGTTAGTATGCCTTTATTTTTTCTTTCTTCTTCTTCTGATTTTTTTCTGTTCTTTTCGCAATAGAGTTTTTTGCAACACAACAACGCTTGAACATACATTTTTAACATGTAAAACACGATGAAATTTCCAGGGAATATTCAGACACTTATACTTTATAAAAATGCAATAAAAAGATATTGAAAAAACTATTTAAAGCAGGTTGCCCCCTTAAGAAAAACGAACATCACAAAGAAAAACTGTATTAGCTCTAATTTTTGTGATATACAATAGATGAAAGTTTTTCGTTGTAAAGGAAATGGTAAATATTATTTATACATGCTAACAACATTGAAAGTGTGTGTTTTAAAGACATTTACACTTTAAATTGTTGCAAAAACACCTACCAGCTACAAAGAATCAATTGGAGCTCAAAAGATCGATACCTTTTGGCTTTCCTCTAGAAGTGACTTTTGGAGCATCCCTACATTTAAACCAGCAGTAATCCGGAGGCATTGCTTCATTACAGCGGCTCTGATATTTCCGTTCCTTCAGAGAAATATCTGGATGGAACCTTTCTATATGCTCGTCACCGACAGCTCGATAACTAGGTGGGAAAAAATTGAGATGCGAGTGAAAAAAAATGGATTTTTAGGGACATGTTGCATCCGAGTTGATGGTATTTTTGTAAAAGTTCTGCGACGAACTGTGTGTAGCTATCATCTCTTTTGCTCCTGAAACATCCATGTCCCTTGAACGCTTTCCAAGCTTCTGTTTCTTTCCCTTCAAAAACTAAGTGGAACGCAGGATCCTTTACTGTTGACGTATTTGTGGCCCAAAAAAATGCTTTCCTCGACTTTTGCATCACTTAGTGTAGGAAATTTCTCCCTCATGTAGTAGAATCATGTCTTCGACAAAATTCTTTATCAAACCCAGCTTGCTATGCAAGGGTGGAAGAAGAACATCCTTTGGATTGACAAGCGACTCAGCAATGACATTTTTCTCACTAGCGTTAGGATTTCTTGTAGGCCAATCTGCTTGAATATAATGAGAATTCCTATGCCTACTACTTACATAAAAAGTAACATTATTTGGTGTGCGCCAATTGCATTCCTAAAAATATAGCAATCACTTTTAGATCGCCACAGATTTAACACTTATGTTCAGCATATCTGATTGAGCCAAGGAGGGCTTTCATTGCATAAGTTTCCTTCATGTGAACTGCATGACCAACAGGAAGATGGTTGCCGTTGTGAAGCAATACAGCTTCCAAACTAAGCTTGGAGGAATCTATGGATAGTCCCGATTCAGTTGGATCATGCTTCAAACATGAATATGTCACAATAAAAAACAAGATTATTTTTCTTCTCAAAAAAAGAAAGCAGATCTCGATGACGTTCTCTGTACTTGGGGATCCTGACATCATTCTGCAAAAGGTTCCTTTGCTGCTGCAACCTTGACCCTAGAAGTTTTTGCGCTTTGTTGTGCGATTGATCATCCTTGTCTTCAAAATCAGGGTCATGTGATGTTGAAGGCTTGTTGAGTTCTTCTTCTTGTTCATCCAGACTATCTTCATTTTTTTACTTTCAACTCATAAATTTACGGTTCAAGTAAGAACTGGTAAGCTGTCTGAATGCGAAATAGATCGAAAAACAGTTGAAAGATTCGATGCACTTTCTGTGTACACAAAACGGAACATTTTTAATAAGTAAGTTTTTCAGCTAGAGAAATCAATAAAATATTTCTCAAGTTCCGTGGCGAGCAATTAAGGCTTTCGAAATATTGAACTGCACGTTCCAAGAATAGAAAAAGTCTATTCACTACAATCCCGAATCGAAAACTTAAAATTGTCAACATCTTTATTTTCTACTTTGAAATTTTAAAACGTTCAAATCGAATGTTCTACATTAGAATTAGAAGCAATTACAATTCAAAAAGCCTTGAAACCATCCAAAAATTATCATCCGTTTGAAAATCTTTCCTAATTATTCTCTTTATTGTAAAAGCCCAAACACCAAGCAATAATAAACAAATGCCAATAGAAAACCACATTCCCTTGAACTAGCACCAACAAAAGTGGAATCGTCTTCGGAACACAATCAAACTATCATGGAAACATGCTGGCAGTTTGTATTCTTCGCGTAGACAAATGAAAACCATTACGGGGATTATTACAAAGCTGACTATGACCACTACAAATGATACAGATACTCCAAGCGCCGGATGCCGCACTTGTATCTTAGATGCACAGATTTGGGGTTTTCTGGAAGAATGCCAACGATTTTGAATTGTTCTGTAGTTGTCAATGACCGGTAGGGATTTTTTGAATATTTTTATTAAAGCACCCTTTTGAGCTTAAGGATTTAGAAGTTTTTGGATTAGCTGCATTTTGAAGATATGAAAAAATATTCACAAAATTGAAAACTTATCAATTCAATGATGACAATAATTGCATAACGAAAAAACTATGTGGTGAGCTATAAATTTGTTTTTTTTTGGTACTATTCCAAATGCCTTCTGGGATGCAGTGCTGCTACTAATCGACATGGCTACCATCAAGTCTAATCTAGTATTTAACAATGTAGCTAGCAATGGTAAGTATCTGAGAATGAGAAAGTGCAGCGAGTGGATACGTACACGTAATATGTACTCATATGTATCTGGCATCCATGTTTGTTGGATCTTTTGGAAGACCTTTGAAACCGAGCCAAATGCTCTCCAGTTGTGAACGAGCCTAATCAGAAAGCGATAGCTGCTGTCGACTGCTGATGCTTCTTGCATGCTGATGTTCGATGCAAAGAACATGGTGATAGTGGATTTAATGCTAAATGAATGTCTTTGCTATCAATTAGACAAGTCAGAAAGCACAATACACAATATATAATATAAATGCATGTATGTGAACGGTCCACGAAAAAGTAGTCATGAAAAATTGAAAAAAATGTTGGGTTGTTGCCTTTTTTTACTCAAATTTCAAACGCACTTTTAATTATTCCCTATTATTTTAACAAACTAAATATGTACTCTTTTGGTCAACAGCTTTTTTTAAGGTAAAACATTATCCCGTCACAGTAAAACTTCGACGACTTTTGGGTGCAAAATTGAACTAGTTGAATTTCACAAGTCTTTTTGAAGTTAATTTCACACTATTAAGGGGGGGGGGTAAGGTTTGTTTCGTCTAAAAAATACCTTTTTTCATGAATTTTTTTTGGAAAAAATTATTACTGTAGGTTTATTTTACATATTATTATCTAAAAGTACAACATGTGAAGAATATTTATAAAAAAAATTTGTCCAAAAATAGAAAGAAATAACGGATTTATTGCAGATCTCCGCAGGCGCCTAGAAAAAACGTTTTTGTGCGGTGACCAGCCTACAGCATCACTGGATCATTTGAAACCAAAAAATCAAAATGCTTTCTTTACTTTATTACTTTATCTCTCCAGTGACGTCGAGTTTTTTTTAATTATTCAATTTTTTAATTTTTGGCACCATTTTGAAAAAAATCGACCTATTTGTTATTGTAAAATTGTTAGGAATTTATTTTTAAAAAAAAACTCAACGTCACTGGAGAGCTATATATATGTAGAATATGTGTACAAACTTTCAAAACGATCAGTTCAGTAGTTTTTCCTGTAGGCTGGTCACCGACTTTAAAAATTACATGTTTGGGAAAATCGATTTAGAGTTTTGTACAATGAAAAATGAAAACATCCTGAGAAAAGTTGGATTTTCTTATAAAATACGTACATGTCTTCATTGATGCCGGGTCCATACAGTACATCACTATCATCCACGTTATCTAAGCCATCTTTTTGCTCCTGTCGATAAAAGTAATACAATAGAGACCGAAAAAGTTGCCGCTTGCCGCCGCTCAGCGCAGGTAGCTAAAAGGCGCGCAAACCTAAGAGGTACGGTTATTCAACCTACTGTAACTTCGTTGGTTTTTCTCCGAATGACCTACAAATTTAATACAATATTCTTCAGATGTTGTACTTTCAGAAAAAAAATAAACAAAAATGGAAGAAAAAAAAAGTTGTCAAACCTTACCCCCCCCCCTTAAGAAAGCTATACAGTGAATAAAACACATAATAGTCTAAGGGTGCCAGATCAAGACTATACAGTGGATACCATGAAACTTCCCGATGAAATTCTCTTAATTTTTTTCGAGTCACCAAAGAAGTGTGTGGTCGACCGTTGTCATGATGTCCTTCCTGTTAATCAATTCAGGCCGCTTTTTTTCAATTGCCTGCTGCAATCTGGTCAATTGTTGACAATAGAGAACAGAATCAATCGTTTGGGTTGGTTGTAGCATTTCATGATACACGATTTTCATCCAATCCCACCAAGCATGATCTTTCTTTGTGTCAAGTGTGGCCTTGCCAATAATTGTGCGGTCTTACCACGCTTTGACTAAGATCGTTTTGGTGTACGTAATCCTTTTTTTGTCACCCTTAATGAGGCGTTTCAAAAATGATTCTATTTCGTTTCTTTTCAGCAAAGATTTGCAGATGGACACTCGGTTTATTAAATTTTCACTATTAAGTTGTGTGATAACCAAATATCCAGCTTCTTTTTAAATTCAGCTTTCTTTAAAAGATTTTAAAACTGTTTAATTAGGAATGCAGAGTTCCTTAGCGATGTGATGGCTGTTCATATGCCTGTCTAGCTCCATATTTGGCAAAATTTTATCGACATTTCAAATAATTGGTCACCCAGGACGAAGTGCATCCTCTATACTTAAATATCCGGAACAAACCACTTCTAATTTTTTTTCTCGTAATCTATAAAACAGCACACTTCAAATGATATGTCAATTTTTTTAAAAAATATATATAACTTTACAGTTAAAAATGGCAGAAATTTTTAGACTATCCAATATAAGTTCTGGTTCAATGATGTAATAATTTCAGCTAAAACAAGTTTCGAGAAAAAGAATTTGAATTGTTTACTTACTGAAATCAGTATTAGTGTAAGCTTGTATTCAACTTCACTCACCTAGAAAGAAAGAAAATTGAGCGTTAGTAAAATTGTGACTGGAAGTGAAGGAGTTTTCAAATCAATGATAAAAAAAATGTGTATGCACTCAATTCGTATGTGAAATTATGGCTCACATAACTACACAACTGCTCAATACCTGCACATTTTTGCTTATCGCTCAAAAAACTTATTATACTTTATCACTTATATACTCGTATATATATATAATCTACCTGTTCAAAACAAATTTAAAATATAGAGTCTAGCATAAAATTTGTGCGCAGTAAAAAACACTGCAGAAACCAAAAAAATATCATTTTTGACACAACATGACACTTGCCAATTTAAGCATTTTTCAGAAGCAATTTACCCCCCCCCCCCCTCCATTTTGAGAGAGAAAAATATGAAAGTTTTTAGCGTCACCTATGAAATAATCAGTTTTTACTGCAAGCAGAGGGGACACAATGTAGGGAGCAGTGCGCCTATCCCCCAATCGTATGGTCGTGTGTTCGAGTCAGGTGGCGTAAATTTTTTAAAAAAATGTTTAACGTTAATACTTTTGGAAAAAATCAACAATGTCCAAACACAAATACAGTTTTTTCATAAATCAGCTAGCTGATCATTTATATTTGTGAAGTGTACTAAAAACTCACTATTAAACTGTTATACGATTAAATTTTATTATATATACATACATTGTTTAGGTGTTTGTTGAGAATAGTCTCCGAAACGACTGAATGAAATTTGGTGGAATTTTCAGTTATCTTAGCAGACATTTACCTTCCTGAGCAGCCACCGTTTAAAATTTGTAAAAATCGATCGACAAATATTCTGTACGAAATTTTTACCATTTAACACGCATTTGCGTCTTGTTTCGAAAAAAATCACATACGGCGTCTGCTTCTCAATCCTGGTATACAAGGTTGGAGTCTAAGCATGGATTCATTTTGTTCGGTTTTTTTCTTCATATTTGGCAGTTTTGTATTTACGTTACTTTTGAAGGAGAGTTACAAACGAGAAACATTGCAACGATCGATCGCTGTGGAATGTTTGAGTTTTCATTCGCATAAGCTATATTTTGAGCAGAGGTTGATTTTTACAGTATTTTTTATTTTTGTGGCAGGATAGGCGGAACAATGAGAAAAAACTGTAAACTAGCGTAGATAATTGTGATGTTGAGCAGTTCAATTAACTCGAAACCAAAAATACTTCGCCCAAATAAATTTTTTATGTGGAAAAGACGCGTTTTGCAAGGTGCCTAGATTTCTTCAATTATTCACCCAAAAACTGTCCAGTCACCGAAAATAAGTCACTTCCTTTCTGTTTGTTAGCTTATTTTCTTCTTCTTCTTCTTCTTCTCCTTTTGGAGGACTCTTAAATTATCTATAATATTACCACTAAACTGTTGAACAATCAGTCTCAGTCTACAGCTATCAATCCTTTTATCGCTCTTTCCAAGTGTTTTGTTAATAAACGTTTGGGTAACTTGGCAATGGTTTAGTCCTTTCACTAAAATGCCCATATCCACGGAATGAGGTATAGAAGCTAAGCCGCACAATCCTGGAGAAGATCTAAGAGACTAAAGTCGTGATTGCATTGGAAACTTATAAGCAATATTCAAAAATTATTATAAGAGCAAGTCTGTTCAGAGACCAATATAAACAATTTAATGATATTTCTAATAAATTAAGTTACTCACGGGTACTGCGAAAACTGTGGATGTTGATATCATTTTCATTTCAAAATTATATATTTTTGCCTTTGAGCGAGTAATCAACTCATGAACTAACGGTTAAATCTCGTAGTTTTAGAATTTTGAAACAAAACTTTATTTTTTACACAATTTACATGCATTTCAATCGTGGAGTTTTTTTCCCCAAGAAATCATTATATCAGAATACATTGTTTATTGCTGACAAACGTTAAGCATTTATAGTTCATTTTCTTTAAAATTGAATATCATTAAAAATAGTTCATTTTTGTATGGGTTTGAGCGTATTGTTTAAATCCAGCATAGAATCGGGCACCCTACTCTCTTAATAAAATCATGGACTACAAATCGTGAAGCTTATTTTCTAGCCTCTTATCCTTTGCTTGGCAACCATTATGCACATCCCGTCTGATTCAAATACAGCACTTAGTTAATATGTTCCAACCAAATTATTTAATTTGCTACAAGATTCCTTGCTCCACAAGCATCCCAACTAGCATCAAAAGTGCTTGACATACACTACCCACTCACGTATACATTTTCAGGATGAGCAAATCCACTTAACCACTACAATCCTTCAGGGTAGGTTTATTGCTCTCGACCCGGAAAAAAACCCCGAGTGAGGATCACTACCGAAATTAGATTACAGTGAATCAGTGAAACAGTTCTAGGACCTTGTTAGAATGCATACTATTTCAATATGTATGCCAGAAGCTACCACACTCGACGTGCTCGACAGACAGACACACATGATAGATACGTGAACGTAACGTACTATGCATTTTCTTATTAAAGGATTGGAAATATCACTGCAGAAGGTATTCTTCGCTTCCTCATCCATTTTAGATTGCAGGATGTCATAGTAATGAATCCCAAGCTAAGTATATTGCACATCCTATTGCATTCGGAGATGGCAGAGATACATTGCATCGTCGGTTCATGAATCGAGTAGAAAGTTGCCAATGCAATCCATATATTTGAAATAGGGACAAGGGCTCCTTTGTCAAGTGCTCTTATACGATTGAGTACCACGAGGAAAGCGTAGCAAGGATCAGAGAAAGAAATACGAAGAGCTCTATTACTTTGAGCAGACTTCAGAAAATATAAAACGGTTTAATAACAGAATATGAGAGTTCTTTGTAAAAATTTCGCAGATTTTTATGAAGAGTGCAATGAAACCTTCAAAAAAGGTGTTTCCATTTCTAAGGATACTACCACTTTGTACGAACCAATGTGAGAATCAATTTTCGCAGATAAGGTGTATCCTTTGTTTCAACTTACGATGAAAACCACTTTAAGGATAAAACGATTTATCCATCTCGGCTCTAACTAAAAGATCCGACGAAGAATTCAAGATAGATGGATGATGTAAATGGATGGGTAATGGATAATCGACCAAGATTTATGCCAAAGGACTGCTTGACCTCAACTGATGTCTTTACCGATTGAGAACCCGAGCCGAGCAAGTGATGAATTGAGTCAACTTGGAAAATGAAGTTTAACCACAAAGGAGAGATGACACAAGTGTCGTAGACACAATTAATTTTCTCTTGACGTGCACCCCCCTCCCTTGAATTTTAGCTAAGATAAAAGGATCGTTGCTCGGGATGGGGGGGGGGTGTTACAAGTAAAATAGTTGTTGGTTTGTCTGAGCGCTTCAATGAAGCTTTCACTAGGATTTCTGGAAAATTAAATTGGTCAAAGTTGATGAGAAACATGTCTAGACTAATAAATGAATGCTGTTTGTTATGCAGACTAAGATTGTTTGTATACATTTTGAGCTACACAAATAGTTGTGGCGTAAGTTTTCACAAAAAAAGTTCACACCGAGTAATAAGAGATTGTGGACTGTTTACCACTTTGGTGTGCTCGTCAAAGTCTTGTTTAATTAAAAACTGGGTATTCTTCAGCACGAACAAGGACTTAAAAACTAATTAAGAATTCCATTATATGAGCTGTTAGGAGATATAAGCAATTAGGGCATTCTTTTTCATGGAGCTGAGTGAGCTAAGAACTATCAGAATGAACCAACTCCTGTAATTCTTTAAGTAATCGGAGAGGTTCACAGAATGAATAAGAAGGTTTTCACGTCTACTGGACGCAATGAACCAAAAACGATCTAAGTCACGCCAGTTGGTATAGCACCCTCATAATCTAGCCGAACCTAGGAGTGCATTTGCAAGTAGTAAAATGCTTCGATATATCTACGACCTTCATAATGGCCTTCATTTGAATTCAAAGTTTTTTTTGAAGTCGATTCTTTGATTCGTTCTCTAATTGAAGTAATTATGAAAAATTGAAAGTTGCTCTACTATAAGCCTTATAGATGTTAGAAAAAAAAATGTAAGTACTTATTTAAAGTCTAAAATATAATTAAAAATATTTTTTAAAGAATACAAAAGTCACAATCCTAATAAGATTTATTAATTAATTTTGAGACCTCAAACAATTGGAGATCATTTATTGCTAAACGCCCGTAAATAGTCTAGATTTGCTAATTGTCGTGCGAATGGCGTGAAATTTACGACACTTTTAACTGATTTTCAAAACCGGCTGAAAATTTTGGCTACATCTTTTTGGCCTTCATTAAATGAAATGAAAATTAAATGGCTGGCCCAATTCAAGCAATCGTTTGAACATTCGTTGAATCTCAAACATTCGTCGGTCGTGTAAAGTCTTGTGTAATTTGTCTACTTCTGGATAAGCCAATTAGGCTTCCAAAAAAAACACCTTGACGATAAATTTTTCACACCTTGAACGTTTTTTTGTATGATATTTCTAGGTTTTTAAAAAAAAACATATTTAAAGAACAATTAGTTGAAGGGGGATAGCACTGTGATGGCCGAAAAATTAGTGATTTTAAAATTCTTTTTTTTTGACCGAGTAAGTAGAGGAATTTTTGGATCGGGCTTTTTTTATTTTATTAAGCCCACATCTAATAATTTTTCCACAAATTTGTATTAAAAAATATCAAATAGTTTTAACAATATAAACGATGCCGTAGCGCCTGAAAAAAATTCCCCCTCCATGGTCGCATAGATTTTTTAAAAGCCGGTACCCTAAAAAAAACAAAAAAAAAATTTTGTAATCTGTATGAATGTAGTTATCGGAGTATGTAGCCGTTATTTTTTATTTTGATTTTTCACAAAATGGTGACCGATTGACAATATTTTAATTTTTCTGACTGTTTTTTTTTTTTGGTTTTGAAATAGTTTAAAAAATAGTAAAACACAATTTTTTTTAAATCGGCTACGCTTAACCTTAACAACTACTAAGACGAACAATACAAAAACAAAAAAATTAGACATCGGTTTATAATTGTTCGATTTATTGATGCGACCAGTTCAAAAAAAGTCGTTACGAGAAAAATGCCTTTAAAGATTTTAGTCCATTTCTCTCGTAATGAAATCATTTATAAATTTTTTTTTTTAAATTTTCGTACCTATATTAAACTATCGAGACGTGGACCATATGACGGTTCTTCCTCTTCATGTCCAGGGGTCTTGTTGACTTTCTTAATTTTTGTATTAACTTTTTCGATGCGATACTGAGCAGCTGATCGGCCTACCTGCTCTCACTACAATCATTGTAACTTAGTCAATTTTTGAAATTTTGACTTGCAATTTTGTACACATATTTTTGAACATATAAACTTTGATTTAAAACAAAAAAAATCATTTTTTTTGACCCATCACAGTGGCTATCCCCCTTAATGGAAACCGTACGTACTGTCTAATGAAACTTTATGATGGATCATTTTTCGTTGAGACTGGATTTCCACTAAAAGTAGAACCTATTTTGAAACATGAATATTTAGCAGCTGCAGCTTTTGAGTGCATTTCAGTTGCTTTTGAAATAAATTTCATGGGGAATATATTCCCATAAAGAATGCTAAAAGGAACATTTGTAAGCATTAACACAGCTGAAATTATAATAAATATGTTGCCAGGATCTCCGCATTTATTATATTAGAAGATTTTTGAGTTGAAGCTGACCTTATTCCCGTGTCTTGCATACAGATACCATTCTGAAATAGTGACCGACATAAATAGTCTAAGTAAAACGTTCACTAGCAATAACTAGACTATCTGAAAAAGTTTAAAAATAAAGAATTGGAGGTATTACTGGATGAAAGCCTGCGACAAATTGAAAAAGAACTTGCAAAGTCATAAGGAACTGATCGCATAGCCATTTTCTAGCGCATGCATGCGTTAGGAATGATTCAAAAGCAAGAAAATTGGGTGCCGTACGACATGAATCCGGAAGATATTGACAAGTCGATTCTTGGATATCCTCAAAAAATTTGTCATCCAGTAATCTTCATATTCACATGCTGCCAGTTGAATGGGAGAAATTAGTGGTTAGCAGTCTGTCGCAATTTCTCACAATAAAGCAATAGTTTTACTACAAAATTCATCCCAGGATTCAACCTGGCGTGAACTGTGCGTCCAACCGAGCCTTCTCCTTGTTCGAGGGATATTAATTTCTTTTGTCCTGATCATTCCATCACGAGAACGTTCCAAATTGGGGACATAATGAGTATTAAAAAAATTCCAAAGAATATCATATGGACCAGGCATTACCGATTGATGTTGAGCAGGCAGTGAATGGGAAAATGTTGTACTCTAAACTTTAAATGCGGTTTTTCAAACGCTGCTTCTCAAAACGATAGAAAATTTCAAACGAAGCTTTTTTTGTCTCGAATTATGTCCCATCTTTTTTCACGCCATTTCCTAAAGTGGTATTTTTTTTGAATTGAAAGCTGAAATTTTGAAATGACCGCCATTTTAATTTTCATCGGAAAAAAGGATTCCTTTCGTCGCTATAACCATATTTTCAATTTTTTGTTTCAGACGATTTTTAAAGAAGTAACACGTTTATTTGGCATTTACAATGTTTTGACATCATTTTAATATATCCACAAAAAAGTAAAATATTTTTCAAGATTATTTTTTTAACGTAAATTATTAATATACAATATTTTTAATGTATAGCAAATTTATTTCTTGAAAACTAAGGAACAAAATTTTTGTAGTGAAATTGCTTGAAAGAAACTCTCAACGATATTCACTATTTTTAAAATGGCACAAATGCCTTTTTTACTCCATTGGAAGTGAAGTACTTGAATGATTGCAGGGACGGGTAACATTCAGAAGATTCAAAAATAAAAGAAGAGGGAAAAAACGGAAGCTAACAAGTTACAAATTGCGTCAGGTGAAGAAGCTGTTATGTTGTCAGCAACTAAGGAAGAGAAGGAATTACTAGATTCGAAGGAACGGACATGAGATCTAAACGGTTTCGTTAATGAGTACAGTACAAGAAACAGGAAAAACTACGTAAAAGACATGCTTAGGAGCATTGGCTGCGATTTTTAATGAATAGAACAAAAAAGGAAACAAAATATGTACGAAATGTAGAAAATGGAGAAAACGTAGAATATGTATAAAATGTCAAAAATGTAGAAAATCTCAAATGTGCAAACAATGTTAAAAATGTAGAAAATGTAAAAAATATAAAATATGTGAAAAATGTAAAAAATGTAGAAAATGTAAAATATGTGAAAAATGTAGAACATGAAAAAATGTAGAAAACGTAGAATATGTAGAAAACGTAAAAAATGTAGGAAATCTAAAATATGCAAGCAATGTAAAAAATGTAGAAAATGTAAAATAAAATAGAAAATGTGAAAAATCTAAAAAAAAGGCTGAAAATGCAGAATATGTAGAAAATGTATAAACTAGAAAAATATGTAAAGAATGTAGAAAATTTAAAGAAATGTAGAAAATGTAAATATGTAAAAAAGAACGTAGGAAAAAAGTAGCAGATAATATATAAAAACTGTAGAAAATGTAAAAAATATAGAAAATGTAAACATTGCCAAAAATGTACAAAATGCAGAAAATGTAGAATACTTAGAAAATGTGAAAACTTAGTATATGTAAAATACATAATGTTAATTGAATTGCACAAGAAATCAGAACTTGCAAAATACTGTTATTTTTGAAGATTTTCAACATGTCGTTTTCTTTATATCCTATGTTGCATCACTTCCAATTGAACTGCTGTCCATGACTGAATTTCATCGAATTTCGTCCAATAAGTGATTGCAACAAGAAGATAAACTCATTAATTTATAAACTATTAATAACATCCCATCATTGAAAATGAAGTTTCCTGTAAACAAGTTAAACACACACACAAATACACACGAGCCCAGCGTGCATTACGTTCCCGACATCCATACAAATTACGTTCAGAGTTGGACGTTTTTTTTCTCGCCCCACGAGGACCTTCAAAGCTTCCGTATCAATATTGTGGAAACTATAGTTGGATACGTGATCAAGATACGTGCTTCGATCGAAAAGACCTACTGTATCTTCTGTTTTTCGTAAGACATTCAATGCAGACATAGTTAAATGAAACGAATGTCTTAATACTATCCACTCCCAGTACACACACACGTGATACATACTGTTGCTGTCGAACAAAGTTTCGCCTCAAGATGTTTTCCTTTCAAGGATATTCGCCTTGGACTGTAATAAATTTAATGAAATAGTTCTTAATTGTATTTTACCTGTACGAAACGGTAAGGAACAGTTCATCTTTTATCGAATTTTCCAATAAGGTTTTGTGTAATTCATTTTAGATAAGAAAATTGATTGGGTGGTCGGAATCTGTGACATTGGGATGAAATATTTATATGGGATAGTGGTGGAGTTGTGTTGTGGAATTATTAATTCAAAGTAGTTTTTATAGGAATTTGAAATTTAAAATTAAAAAAAAACGATTGAGCATCTACGGAAGGTTTTCAAAGTAAATAGATCCAACTTAATGTAGTAATAACAGCTTAGAAAAATTGATGTCATAGTTGTTTTCGTGTTTTCATTTAGTGTAGTTATGTTTGCTCTCATTCGAATATTATAAATATTAACGGACTAAAAAAACAATTCTCCAAAATTCTTAACGATCTACGAAATTAAAGCTACCATGAATGATTTCGAAATAATTTAATAAGCTAGAAATAATCTCAAACAAGCACAACAGTCAGAAGGTCTGAAAATACGCTGAAATTTTCTTTTTTTCTATCCAAACGTTACTACACCATCCATCCGACCATGGTCACTTATGTGGTTAGAAGATATCGATATGACCTATTTAGATTCACGATCTTTCAAACCTTCCATGACCTCATTTGCTTTTCAAAAAATGAAATCAAAACAACTGACGGAATCGACTTATGGATATGTAAAACAAATTCACCTGTGCGTCTTTAAAAACCGATTAACCCATTTGCCTAATTTTCATTTTCAGATTTCTTTTTAGTAATGAAAAATGGTTTTCATTTCGATACACATTTATTACTGCAGTCAAAATGAATCGTGCATGATTAATGATATGTGTTTGGTTGTATTTTTTCAAGCAAAAAAAAATAAAATGACTGATTCATTCAATAAAGTTTAAACTATAATCATTTTCAGGTTTTTGAATTCTTTGACCTCAAAAAAACTCTATTTTACTGTAAACTGTACATAATGATGGACACACAAATTGTAGCATTTTTTGCCAACTTATTCAGTTAATGAGGTGTTAATATAATTTATAAGAGTTTTTCTTCTGCATTTTTTTGGCAGTCTTCATTTTAATTCAACATACTTATTAAGGCATCGAACATGTAGATTGGGTTCTACCTATACAAGGAAAATATATACTGGACACGATTGTGTTTCTTAAATACTTATAAAAATTCAAACTTGGGTACATATTGTGATCGTAATTTATATACAATATACAATATCGAAGGATTTAGTTTACATGAATGTTGCAGAACATCGTCTGATAAGTCTATTTGATATTAAAACATTTTTTTTCGCGAAACCTACAAAAAACTGTATGTATGTTTATTTTTTTGCAATTGCCATATAGTGGCGCGTTTTTCACGCTGAAAAAAATAGGACAAAAGACAGCGGGAGTAACAGCAACAAATGACCCCGCGGTTGTAGCCTTGACATTCTGAGTGGATGCTGCACAGTTACCAGCTGAACCTGGCCAGAAGAACAGACGCGAATTTTAACAGAGAAAAAGAGCTGCGCATTGGTCGTCATCGCGACGATTATCATGGGATGAACTTGATGACAAACGCATTTTGGTGGTTGTTGATTTTTTTACAATTGATAAGACAAGAGTGCTCGTGTTAAAGATGCTAGCAATGACTCATTGGAATTGTCTATAAATGTTAGTAAGGGGAAAGTTTTCACCCAGAAAAGAGACAAAATAAAGAAATCTTTCGCCATTGTAAAAAATTCTGCAAAGTCGATCCTTAAAATTTCAAACCGATAATGTTGATTGTACTTGAGCAACTGTTACAATATACCCTTTTGTCATTCGCTATCGATTTATATTGGGTTTGTGTGAACGAAATTTGAAGTGTTTGTAATCACATCGTAGAAGTAAATCTTGTCAAATCCAATGCGACTATGTGCAACATGTGCTACCAATTTATCTTGTAAAGACTCGATTAGGAAGGCATACTTCAAGGCATTCATGTACGGAGGTTTCAATCCAGGAAAAGTGCAACGAAAAGGATGGTAGAAAATAACAAGAAAGGTACACAATTGCTACTTTTTTTAGATCAACTAATGTGATAAGCGATGAATAAGATACAAGTACAAGTACATGGATGGCTATTTGGTTATGAAGGATTTCGGTATCTGAAACAGAAAAATAAATGTTGTCCAAGCTTCAATTTCATTTATTATATAAAAATAACATAAGGATTTTTTACAATAATTATGACTTGAAAGTATGAAATATTCCGTTTAGTATCTCATCTGCCGAAAAAAAATTAAAGTGAAATCAGATATAGAAAAATATAAAAAAGGAAAAAACATTATATTTATTTGTAGCATTCATTGAGTTAAATTTTTATTTTCTCTTAAATTTTATATAAATAAAAAAACAATAGAGTATAATATGTAAAAGTTTAAGTGAAAGAATTAATTTATTCAAGATTTATTTGGGTGTTTCGAGCGTCGTAGCAATCGAAATACGTATTTGAATAAATACAAAATAATTTGGTAAAAAGCAACAACACGACTTTTTAATAATTTTTTTTATACCAGATGTTATTTTTTCACTTTTGATCGGTCACTTTTGAAGAATATAAGATTATTGCACAGAAAAAAATGTGTAGTAAAGATAATTTATTTTGTGTAAAGTTATAATTCTAACGCATGTTGGTAAAATTGAGAAAAACCGATAAACAGTCAATCCAGAATGGTATACTTTTCAGTTTTATGATTGCAACTTTCTTCATAGACAATAGTGCAGTTTTCATTGTCTACTCAGGATGTATGAGAAACGCATTAAAACAATTTCAATAATAAAACTCACAGTAATGGATTAAACCTAAAATTTTGGAAATTTCCTTCCGGATTCCCTAATTCTTTTCAACAGGTAGAACGAGTACTGACTGTCGTAAGTAATAGTGGGTTTCGTCACGCGTAACATGCGATACCGCACGCTAAAGTTCATGGTAGGGTGGGCCCAGACAGAAGAGCCATGCCTGGTGAGCTCCGCTGACGTGCGTCTTTGCTCGGGAAAGGTACGGTCGCTTGCGGGATAGTGTGATTGCACGCTGATTTTTTTGACTTATTGATCGTTTGTCCGGGGTAGGATTCCACTTGAATTGGTTTAATTTTGGTGCCCATGAATCGGGTTTCATCGCAACTTTCTCTGGGTATGTGAACGTAGTTATAGTTTAGAGTAATGTAGTAGGTATATTCTGGACTTTTTAGACATTTTTTGGCCCTTAAGTTGTTATTCTAGTTGGTAAGACATTTAGCAGAGAACATTATGTTAACTGAATCACAGGAGGTGTGGTTTATGGTCAAGACTAGGGAAACGACCAAGAACATTGGACATCAAAACAATCGATATTGTGTATTTTAGCTTTCTCTAATATAAGCATGATTTTGATTTTTTGGGTTCTATTTCTAAACACCAGACGAACACCGATTGAAATGTTGGACAACGTACCCTAGTCTCCACTACTCTCTGCATATGAATGGGTTTTTCATTGTTTTAAATGCTTTTTTTGCGTTTGGATCTTTCCTCTGCATATTCACCAATTGATTAAAGACAAGAGTCCTTCAAAACATCCTGCGTTAAATTATCGCCAGTAGATCAATCAAGTGAAGGCCGTCGTCAATCCAAAGCTCCTCATTGAGGCACCGTCCAATCTCTCATTCTTACAATACTCCTTGAGTTGCTGGCTTAGATACTTTGCATTTCCAATTACTACTCGATTACCAGATACTTCCATCTGAAGCCTCCCCCTTAAATCAAACAGTTTCAAGTGCTTGTAAATCACCCTAAACGCTGGGTTAGTTAGTTGTACGGCATTTATAGTGTGTATTTGAAAGGCTACAACGGTGAGTAAACAAAGCACTAAGATAGATAAATTCGCAGTTAAAAATAAGTAACAAAACTATATAAGAAAATATCTCGTTTGCCGCAATAATATCGCTCGCGAGTCGCACCACGTAATTGCGACTATGTAGCTGGAAGCATGTTGTTCATACGGTGGCGGTACATGATGGCAGCAAGTCAAGCTGTTTTTCTCTTCTTATCTTTTTGCTGTATTGCAATTTTTTCCGCAATACACGACCAAGTGCAGGTGTGGTTGACTCAGAAAGTAGGCTGGAACGATGGAGCCGCCCCCCGCGGCTGAATGTTATGTAAATTAGTTGCCGCGGGGAATTTGATGAATTTAGTTTGAATTCTGTTTATTTTGGATGTGAACAAGTTGTATCCTTATCTGGTAGCGTTTTATGTAACGTACTTGGTTGTGATGTGATGATGAAAACGAAAGTTGGTAGCACTCTCTTTGCATTCGCATCTGTGATTTTTGTTTTTTCAAATTATCTTCACGATAAAAATTAACAACAAAAATATTACGGCCATGGTAATGAAGGCTCAAATTTAACAAAAAGTTTCATTCATTAACAATATATAATTAATTCACGACCGATCTAACTAAATTAGGCGACCTCAAGAGGATCGTGAAAGGGTTTTTTCTTCTCTTTGCAGAGATAAGCTGATTTGCATATTGAAAAGCTGTAGTATCTGACACTTTATTCAATTTACTTGCAAATATAATATATGTATATTATCTAACATCTAATTAGAATAATTGAGCCGATAGGATGTTTGCTCGATAGTTGTTGATTGTTGCTTTTTAGATCAGGTGAAGAAAATATGTTCAAGGGTTTTGATCCATATTTCTTTGAGCATAGTTCATATGATATAATTGAAGTAACATGATCCAAAATTTATCCAGGTTCACTTCTTATATTTACGGTTGGACGTTCGGTCATTCAAAACATAAATGAAAATATTTAACGAAATATTATACAGATGCTTCTTAGCATCATTCAATGATCTTAAAGATGCTTTATGATAGCGAGCTTTGTTTGTTTATTTTTACTTACGACAAACAAAAAACCTTCAGAAATTATCGTTCAGATTTACTTATGCACTATTGAATGTCATTAAAGTGCTTGAAACCACGAGGATATGTCCGATTAGTAAGCAAGATGGAGATTTTTTGGAAGAAAACTGTGAGTTTTCCACAAGTTCTTCTACAATTTTTTTCCAGGGCTTCAAAGCAGTGTCGAATTGGCAGCCATCTGGTCCCTTGGCAAAATTTAGCTTATACTTTTTCCTTAGACACTTAAACATTTCCCAAAACTACTTCAAATCTTCCCAAGCCACTTAAAATTTCCCCAAATCGTTTAAACTTGTTCCCAAATCGTTTAAACTTTTTCCCAGACCATTTAAACTTTACTGCAAATCGTTTGGTCCTTTTTCTTATCGCAATAGATTAGAGTACAATGCGTTCTACATTTTTTTAAAAGCACGAATGACACAAAATCCACGTAAGAAATTGTGATGCGTCATGTGAACGATACAGTTTTTAGTTCTATGCCATGACTCAATTGAATAAAGCTCTATCTCAAACGAAAAATCGTTTTCCAATATTGAAAAAAAATCGTTTTGCAAGTGAATTTTTTAATCAAAGTTTTTTTTCTCGAATAAGGTACAGGGTGATGTTACTCATGCTTGCAAATGGAAATTTTGTTATAGCTGAGTTCATTTTGAGTAAAAAATTGAACCAAACAAAATCTCGCGTCAACTTCGCTAATAACTTTCAATGATTCTCAGGACGAAGGATTTTTCGTCAACTTTTCGGAACAGAAAAAGCCTTAAAATTCCTACAACTGTTAAATGGATTCGAAACAAGATATAATATTTTGCAGAGGTGAATTCAGCCAGAGTAAATAACAATTCTTGCGCATCAGCTCTGTTAAGTAGTTATAATGATTTTGAGGACGAAGCATGTTTTTTTCATAATAAGAAATGATGAAAAGCTGGGAGAAATCCAGTTTCCTGAAAATCTTTATAACTGCTTTACGGATATGATACGAGACTTTTTGTCGAACGATTTTTTTTACTCAGGATGAATTCGGCGGTAACATACTTCCGTTGACAAGCGTTGCTAGATTCAATTTTTACCTGGAAAAAGGGCAAAGCATTTTGTCTGATTGGAATGAGGTTTAATTCATTAGGGAAAACTGGAGGTATACTTCAAGGAAATTTTTTTGGCATTTTTCGACTCCTTAGAACTTCAAAGAATGATCTCCAGAAAAATCATTTCGACATTCGAAAGTTTAATATTTAAATGGCAACTTTGAATGTGTGTGCGTTTTCGGCTCTTTTTAGGTGTTCGATCAGCTGTCGGCCGCGTAGCGTCTCTTTCATTCCTCTTCTCTAAAATAACGGTTTCTCCTTTAAACATTATATTTACGGCTTTATTACCTGTGCTCAGTGATAATTCAGACTTCTACATATCAATTGCGTGTGTTTCAAAAATTGTCTAATTTTTCATTTCTCACAAAATGTTTGTCAGCGCAATGGAACAAAAACGTGAAACACGTTTTACGCAAAACAACGTTTTTTAATATGGCAGACAGATAATCACCGGATCTACCGAAGAGATTTTCAAAAACTTTGATGTGTTTTATTTGTTAGAGATAATTACCCCGTAACCCACCAGAATATTAGCAAAAACTCGGGGAAAAAATTTTGGCGTTAAAAAAACTACGAAAAAACGGTCGATTTTTGACATTTTTTTCACAAGTCCGCCATTTTTTCAATTGATCTTTTTGAAAACGGTGGTGAATTACGATGTAAGAGACTTTGCTTTTTGAAGTGCCGTTTAAATTTTTTGTTTCAGATTTACCAATCTATAGATTATCTGTCTGCAGTGGAGTAACGATTTTTTCAGAGCTTAATTTCAGCGCCCTCTATAAAAGAGAATAATAAATAAAAAATAAATGTTATATTTTTTTTATATTAGTCAAATATGAAATAATACTATAAAATAAGATTCATGTCAATATATCATAAAGTTTCTGAGAAACAAATGCTTGAAAAATGGTTTTTTCGTCTTCTAAAGTGGACTGGTACCTTCAAGCTGTATTATAACAATGTTGTACGTGAGCTTGCAAAATTGGCGCTTTTTAGGAAAAATCGAATACAATATACTCTAGTCTGTAGTGATGGAAAATGAACAAGGAAAAGTTTAAACGGTTTGGTAAAATGTTTAATCAAATTGGGAAAAAATTTAAGTGCATCTAAAACTGACTGAAATAAGTCCACCTTCAGTTTGGACACATTCAAAATCATCTGAAAATGATTCATTGTCCATTATCAAAGTCAGCGCTTTGAACTTGCAAAACCTTTTAGTAACGGCTATTTTTTTTAATATTTGAAAAAGGATTTAAAGTAAGATGAGAAGTGATATCTCAGATAAAAGGTCGTAAGAAGAAATAGGTTTACACTGCATACCTCAGTATCATTTGCATATTCCAGCTTTGTTTATCAAACTTTTAAATTTTTTTACCAAAATCATATCCAAGGAAATTCTCGTTGAAAGCTAAAATGTTTTTTTTAGAAACAAGTTTTCTCATAAATATGCACGGGCCAAATTACATCACCATAACTTTTCAAGAAGTAACACAAACAAAAGATTCGTTACAAGAATGCTTTGATCCGGTCCTCAACATTCAAGGTTCCTCATGGAGAAACCTGTTTCTCCATCACAATTGTAAACGCAACAAAAAACCAGATGAATATTAATAAACCTTAAAGAGTGGAATTACAATGAAATCCAATCAAGTCTGATTTACGAGGCTTTTCATTCGAAAATTAGAAGCTCATTTCAGAACATTCACTCCTCAGATGAATCTTTGTTTTCAACAGCTAGAAAGTGGTTGTATTGAATAATATTGACTATATTATTCAGATAGATGTCAATGAAAAGATTTGGAGTAGATCATTTACAGTGTCAAGATACTTGAGAAGTAGTGAAAAAAATTGACAAATCATTCAAATCCATGAAATCAGATCAATAAATACGTTACAGATTAGCTTATGATAAGCGTGAATGTCTTTCACGTTGGGCTCATTCTTGTTTTTCATGCGTCAACAGTCGCCTTCAAAGTTTGAACACACAAGAAGCAAGAAGAACCAACCTGTCTTCAACAGCTTTTGACCAACTCGTTGATTTCTGAACATTATCACGTAGATCTTTTCCATCGCAACAAGTATCTGCTATTGATTGATATCTGCGGCAATAGTTAAGTTTGTCTTCGACCACCAGATGAGTCATTCTTTTTTACCTGTTCCTCATCTTAATGGGTATCTTAAACCTGAAGGTATTCTTTTGGTTGGCATCTGATGCTTCAAATTTTCTGGGTAAAATTTAACAATTTACCTGGAAGCATTATGTGGTATTTAGTGGTTATGGAAGCTGGTGAAGATACAATAATAAGGTAAGCTGGTGACGATCGTCGTATTCTTTTATTATATGGAAATGGCGCGCACGTTTTTAGTACGCTAAACAACATTTTCGTTGACCGAGTCCCAAACAAGACTCTTACCGTTTCGATTGTGTATTCCATCCTCTCTTGAATACCCGTGGTAGCATGGGTAGCCAAAAGTATTTAAGTTTCCAAGAAAAGTTGCCGAATGACGAATGGTAGTAGATTGAACAGGTTGTATTGAGCTTAGATGGTGAATTTGGAAGATACAGTGGCTCAATTAAGTAATCGGACAGAGCTACGAGACGAAGACTTATGTCAGTAACTCTTTGTCAATCCCATTTAGGAGAGAACGCCGTCCGTTCTGAGAACTCATCAGTCGTTGCTTTGGTCTTTATGCCTACTCACCTGTGGCCGTCGTTTTACACAAGAAAATGAAACGAGAGCGGGATCAGACACTTCTTTGTATGCGCTTTTGAAATAAACGCTTTGTAAATAAAGTTCTTCAGAAGTAGGCTGGACTTGACTTTAGCTGCAGTTAACGTGTGAGCTCACAGCTAATACGACCAAACATCAGACATGATCATCTTGATATTCGACGAAACTTTAGGATTCGATTCGATTTGTTTCCATTTTACTTTACGGAATGAACCAAAGTAATTACAGGTTCTTAGTGAAAGAAAGGCTCAACATGAGCGAATGTATCGAAGTCGTGTTAACTAGTTTATTATCTAAGAAAAAAATTGCTTTTTATTATATAAACAAAAAGGTTATTAGCCAAAATTCAAAATATATTATGTGTTAAATTACAATTAAATTTCCGGACACCTGGCAACAATGGTTTTCTTTTGATATTTGAGATGGGAATTCTCCGAATTATAACAGATTAAGTATGAATAACAGTAGTCAAAGTGTAAACGAAAAGAATAAATAACTTGTTGCGAAATTTTTGTAGTGAATTCTCATACAAAACTAGCATGGGTCGTCGAGATAAAGAAACTACTAACGAAGTTCGAAAATTGGTCATCAAACATCACAGAAACGGGACGTGTGTGCGAGAAATTGGAGAAATCATCGGTAGAATCCATTCGACAGTTCATGACATCATTAAACGGTTTGAAATTAATAAAAGGATTGAAAATCAGATGTGTGGAGACGACCAAATGAGGAGTTCAAACCTGTTAACCTTCAACCGACCGTAAAACATTGAGCTGGATCATTGATGGTTTCGGGCTGTATGGCTGCCTCTGGACCAGGAAAGCTAGTTTTTCTTGATGGCCTGATGGACCAACACAAGTACATATCCATTTTAAAAGAAAATCTTAAAGAAAGTGTAGATAAATTGGACATTTCTGAGACATTTTCGTTCTATCAAGACAATGACCCAAAACACAAAGCTTCTAGTTATCGTATAATTGTCCTCACGTGATGGAAACGCACCCAAAATCTCTGGATATAAATGTAATCGAACATTTGTGGGCCTATTTAGAAAACACGGGTAATTTCTTCGAAGGCCGAGCTTAAAGTGGCTCTGGAAGACAAATGAAAAAAAACGATCCATCTTATTGCAGGTCGTTGGCGCAATCTATTCCAAGAGGACTGGAACTATTCGCAAAACCAAAGGTTTTCCAACAAAATACTAAAATAAAAAAAAAGTTTTATGGAAAGTGTGGTTTCGGCGTGACGGATGGCATCCTCTTCAGGTGCTGTCATTTGCCATCCGCCACGAGACAGCACGACCACGGTTAGGCTTGTTGATAGGTTAAGCTCGTTATATTTCAACTATTTTTAGTATTTGTATCTGCGAATCATAACGACTGTCAATTGGTTGGCATATATGCTTACGTTAGCTATTCTCTAGCTATTCTCTATAAGTTAGTTTATTATGGGTTAGAACCTCCTAGAGCTTAACCCATCAACAAGCCTAACCGTGGTCGTGCTGTCTCGTGGCGGATGGCAAATGACAGCACCTGAAAAGGATGCCAATCGTCACGCCGAAACCACACTTTCCATAAAATTAATGATGAACCAGCATAAAATCTGGAAGCTAAGAACCCCCCTTAATTGTGCAATAATAGCGTTAGTGAGTTGCTAACCAAAAAATCACAACTAGAAAAACGTAGTTGTTGACTAGACTAGGAGGTTCCAACCCATAATAAACTAACTTATAAACAAAAAAAGCTTTTTTATACTTAATTTACTATCATTATTTGAAGCGTCCGAATATTTAATTGGGATTGAACAATCATAAATTTTGAATTTTGACTTATATTTTTTGCAAATAAAATAGAAATTTGTTTTTTCTTATTTTATAAATTATTGTTACCTAGTAAATATATATGCATTTCATTTTTTCCTCTAATTGATTTTTCATAAAGCTACCGACAAAAATCTTAACACCGCGGTACTGTCCGATTACTTAATTGAGCCGCTGCATGTGAAAATTCGTAAAAACTAAGACTGAGAAGCCCTTGATTCAAAAAACTCACAATTGATGACTTATCTACTATGCTTCTATTTCTTTGCTACGTCTGTTACGCAGTTCTGTTTCTTCCTGCTTGATCAATAGAAATGTATCCAATTATATTAAAATCTAAACTTCAATCTTTTCATTTCAATTATTCTGCAAGATACTGCGAACCAAAAACTTCTCCCGAACGGACAGTAAGTTAGTAATTATATCGACAACGCAACAAGTCACGTGTTACCATCAGAAAACATGTCCACCGACCACGGTTGCAAAAAAAAGATAGTTATCTTTCCAAGTAGTAGTTTATATCCCATAATAGCTGTAATTTTGATATTCTAAGAAGCAGCTCTTGGCAGATACTTAGGCTGTACCGCAAAAGAAACCAGAGACCGAAAAAAATTATCATCAAATCAATTTTATATGCGATAAGTATGTAGTTTGAGGAGGAGTCATCCGTTTCGACGTAGTGCTTCTTTATACCGTACGATGGTGACCAACCCGTACAGCAAGGTACTGAAGAAAAGTGCGTCATCCACCTTCGCCACCTTACATACTCATATGTGATAATAGGGTACTTATGACTGGGGCCGCGGTGTTAATAAAAAGATACACAACGGCACTAGCTAGTGAATTTGAGTTGGAATTTTCGCGACTATTGCAAACTTGATTGGCGGCAGGTTTTGGATTGCCATCAGATTTGGCGAACGCAAGGTTAACTAACATACATACTATCGAGAGGAGGCAAGACCTGATACAATGTGTGACCCAATTGCGATTTTGCTAGAAACTCTTTAGTGAAAGATTGTCGAAACTATGGTTAAGATAGCTGACTTTTCATAGACGAGACGATATAATTGATGAGAATAACGGGGAACAGGGCAATATGATTTTTTAATAGAGGATGATAATGATCGGAAACAGAAATATACTTGCAGATAAGAATCTTATTAGGAGAAGACAGTAGGGTTAGGTGAGGAGATCTGAACAAAATGAGCGATGAAAAAATTACTATATGTATGTTTCGTATTTGCTGACAAACTCAGGAATTAAGGTCAACTTAAACTATTTTGGTATGTTGGTTTATTTGAATAGAACCCATTTTTTATGATTAAAGGATACAAATTAACGATAGGCATAAAAGATTTAGCAAATTGAATAAAAAATATAAAATATTTGAAAGATACTATGTGAATGTAGCTCAGATCTAATTCAAGTCGATTTTTTAAAAATATGGAAATCTTATTTATGAAAAATTATTTTTAAATGAAACCCAGAAATACTATAAACCCTTATTTTGAAAGAAACTTTAATTGCCGAGCCATCTTTTTGGAGATTATTCTCTTTACGACTTTTATAGCACTTCCCCGTCAATTCAGGTGATTTCCAATACAAATTGATGATTTACAATATAAAGTGGTGCTTTTCCAAATCAAATTGACACCTTTTCAATACCAACTGAACTGAAAAAGTACTAATTTGATATGAAATAGATCCAACTTCATTTGGAGCATCCCCAATTTGATTTGGCGCAAAGCAAATTTGATTTAGGACAACCCCTTTTTGATTTGGAACATCACCAATTTGATTTGTAACATCGTCAATTTGATTCAGGCAATAGCAAATTTGATTCGGAAAACACATAAATTGAAAAGGAAATGCTATACATCAAATTCATGTTAGAAACGTTGATAAAGGACATTTACGCAACATAATTTTAAGTTTGTCGCCTTTCTGTGTTTAAAAGCTAGTTTTCACGCCAAACAGCTACAGTGTATAAACATCTAAATTTCGGCTTATGACTGCACAACTGTGAGCAAAAAAGTAGCACCAGGAATTTATCAAAAATTATTACTGTTTGATTAGAAAAAGAGTAACAAATTTTGAATTTATTTTATTTTTAATATTTGAAATGAAGTTCAAATAGTGTAAAAATAGAATAAGTTTAAAATTCTAATCCAATATAACAATATAACATTCACTTTAGAAAAAATATCATTTGAAGGATGTGCAAAATAATAGCAACTATATATAAAATTTTAAAAACTCAAAATCAATTCAGTACATTTTATGGGTTTTTTCATTTTATTTATGTCAGTTGTTTAGTATGTATTTGATTTTATTGGAATCATTTTTAAAGCACAGCTGGGCAAGGTCTTGACACAGAGTCAACTAATGTTTGGCACCGTTGAAGTGCAATATCCCTCCATGCAACTTGCACAGCAACCCAAAACTGTGACAGGGGTTTACTTTGAATACGGCGTTTTTGACATTAGTCAAAAAATTTCAATAGGGTTTAAATTTGGAGACTGTGCCGGCCACTCCATAACTTGAAACTTTTTTCGGGAGAAAAATTCGTTAATTTGTTCGTACGCATTGGGTCGTTATCCTGTTTCAAGACTCATATGAGAAACATATTCCATTCGGCATAAGGAAGCAAAGGATACCTTGCTGCATTATATCAACATAATTTTTGGCGGTCCAAAATATGAAACCGGTACCATAATAGAAGAAGCATTTCCTTACATTTACATTTGTGCCGCCGTGCTTAATGGTCTTCAATGAATATTCCGGCTTAAACTTCTGGTTCTTTGGTATTTTTCCAGGAGTACCAAATAAAACAATCTTTTACTCATACGTCCATAATATCTTACGCCATTTAGGTGACGTCCAATTCAAATGATCTTGCGCAAATTTCTTCCGTTTTTACAAGTGAACTTTTTTCAACAGTGGTACTTTTCTAAGACTGCCTTTTAAATGGTTCTAGGTGAGCTTCCTTCTAATGTTGACGTATCTACGATAAGTTAATTTTTTTTTATTTTGGAAGAAGTTATAAAAGGGTTTCCCCTGGCCAATCATATAAATCATCGTTCATCGTTTCGGGTCAATTTTGTCGTTTAACCTCTTTTTTCAGCATATTTTTTGGCATTTCCAATCATTTTATTTAATTATCAAATCAAGTTTTGCCTTCAGAAATAATTGGTTTTATAACTAAACGTTGATTTTTGGTAAAATGTTTCATTTCAGCTGAACGATACGGTACATTTAGATGTTGTACATTTTAAGATATCTCAAATTCTTGCCTTCAAATATTTAGGTACACAATATATTCCCAAGAAAAACACAACGCAACATCAGATAAAAATGGCTGTAGAATGAGGCGGTGTTATGTTTTACACAGTCCAAATTTGCTATCATTAAATATAAAGAATTTTCAAAAATAGGTTATAGACTTCTTCAATCAAGAAATTTTTAATTGTATTAGAAATTTTCCTCCTAAAAAACCAAAGTGTCTGTTTCTTACTTTTGAAATGAAATCAAAAATAAAATTCTTTTGCTTAATAAAAATAACTTTTCAGCGTTCTGGTAGCTTATTCAACTACCTGTTGAAGCAATACTCGCCTTTTCAGGTAAGTTAGTATTTCACTGTCATGTATGTAAAATGGACAGATCCAACCACACATCGTTTCAACATAATGATTACATGTGGGATCCAGATTTAATTATTTAAGACAAATATATAGGCTTCTTTGTGGCTTATTCCAGAGCCGAAAGGATTGCAGGATAGTTAAGACGCTATTAAATGGTTATGAGCCAAAAATTAAGATACAAGAGCCTCCAATTCTGCAGTTAAGTATGCTTGCGACTCTTAATACTAACTAGTTTCTTTGAAAAACTAAGTTTGCAACGCCTAGAAGTATCATCAAACGGAAATCACAAAAAATATAGTTCAAGTTTAATATTGAAAAATATTTAATCAACTTTTTTCAGATTTCGAGGCACTGTGGTCATGAGTTTTAATGCTGTCATCTTCCTGATGCTTCCAGAACATATTGTGCTTCAACGCAGACAGATTTTGAAAACATTCGACTCACAATTCTTTGCAAAGACAGACAAAGTGTAAAAGATTTGACTCCGTTTAAGAAGAATGAAAGCCTTGAAGTAAATGTTTTTTTGATAAAGATAAATCGTAAATAAAAAATAGAATCAAATATTTTACATCAAAGTTGATCACGGATATAATTTCTCCAGCTGTTTCTTTCTTAAGTTTTCATTTCTTGCTTTCAAGATGAACCTGAATTGTTTGAGGTACAAATCAACAAAAAATCGATATGACAAAATACTTTGATCATTCTAGAAACATTTGCACAAATTTGTGGGACGTCTTCAAATATAAATTCATTGTGAAAATGCAAGTTCCTTCTGGTTGAAGTAAATCATATTCATTGTAGAAAATTAATAAACGTACACAGAAGAACTCTTCAACTTCTCTATAACACCATGAATAATCTTAGCCCATTAACTCATTTAATAATAATTCGAACAGTGTGCATTGTTACTATATAATTAACGAGTAACAACTTTGTGAGGTTGCTGGAATCCAAATTTCTCGGACCTTAACCACCAACCACTTCAATCATCAACTACAGGACCATAACAGCATGCTTCTCTGATATTGAAATTAAGCACTCTCCCAGGACGAAATCGTATTGCTAGCTCCACACAGAAAAAGTAGCATTAATCCTGCCGTAAAGGCGAAACACAAGAAGGTTCGAAACGTTACGAGAGAATTAAGCTGTTCTGGATATCCTTGCACAATTATTCATTTCGAAATTTCGGTTCAGCGTCAATTTTCGTTACGCTCCAAGCGATTTTGAACTGAGTCAGTTCAGCAGAATATTTTACACTTTTATGGATGGTTGGTTAGTTACTCATTACACCTGGAGTTTGGTTAGGGGTGTGTACCTATTTTGTAATTTAAAATCAGGATGAGGGATGGAGTCGTTCAAACAGCGATTATATGCAAATTTGTTTCAATTGATGCGAGACAAATTGAAGGAATCGGATGGAACATGTTACACTGAGCTTAGTTGGGATTGAATGAATAATTCGATTGAATCCATTGAATAAGTCAACCGAGGACTCATTAGTTGAAAATTACGATAAAAAGGTGTTTGATGTTCTCTGTTTTAGAATCATCGATGGAAGATTTGTGACTAGGTGACATTGTTCTTAGAATGAATGGTAAGCATGTCGCTAAATAAAATCGAAAACCTTTTTCGACTGAACACCCAAAAAAATCAAAAACTAGACGAGGCGAAAAGTTACCCTGCTCTCTACCGATGCCACATTCACAACGTATATCATCTTTGAAGACTCTCACTAGGACCAAAAATGTTGCACGGAAGTTGAAATCTGTTCGTTTGATTTACGTGAAATTTAATTAGCCATTTCTTTTACAAGGGAAGACTATGCATCCAACTGATGGTTACTCACACCATCGTGTGTAAAAGTTGATCCTATGTGCCGAGCAAGGAGCTCTTCGAGCTTCCCGTACATACAATGGCTCCCTGCTTACTTTTAATACATCATATCATTTTTTCACAGTAATCAGTTGGCTCGACAAGAATTTTCAATTTTCCTGCTACTTTCCATACTTCTTCATTGTGAATCAAGCTTGAAATCGTATGATTATTTTGCAGTACTGACAACAAAATGGACGCTTCTATCGTTTATGATGGTCCAGACTACACATCACATCATTGGAAAAAATGTTTCCTTTTCATGTTACCGTCCGTGTTATGATTATTTTTCTCTGTTCGAACTTTTTTGCAATTCAACTGGGATGCAACTAGCATGAATTTGTTTTCCATATGAGAAGAAAGTCTACGCAGGAAAATTGTTGTGGCTGATATATACAATATACGTCCTGGTATGAAAATAAAATGGCACCCTAAAGTTCTAGGCCAGAAAATTGGTTACGCCTTTCAGCAGCCAAAATTCTTAAAAATAGTCAAAATACGGGTTTTTCAAATGAGTGTTAGGATGAAACTTCGAACAAAAACTCGCTTTCACTCCTGCATAAATCTTTCATTAACAATCATTTGCTCTTAGCCTACGGGGGAAAAATTGGAGCAAAGAAGCAATTTATCAAATCCTCCTGCACTGATCGCTCTATAACTACCACCTCTGCGATTTCACGTTGTAACCAACGTTTTTCCGCTATGAACGTTAAAATCAATTTATCATTGCAATTCAAATCTGACAGGATGACACATTTTTGGTATAATCTGTAAGCACACATTTCCACGCCTGCATAGTATTTTCCGTGCTTCCTACCACCACCCACCATCAATTTCACTCGCTACCCTCGTTGTACCCATACAATTTTCCACCATCAGACACAGGCAAATTCTTGCAGCGTTTTTCACATTGCCAGCCCAGCGAGAGAGAAAAAAGGATGTTCGTGGAAAGAGTGTTCAGTAATGCCATTTCCCATTTGTTCAGCTTATTTGTCGTTAGTACTTTGCTAATTACAACCGATGACGAGTTTAAAAAAAATTGTGGAAAACTTTAAATGAAACGGTAATTAGTGTCATCTTTTAGATTTTACACAGGAAAATACACTGGAGGCATCGTAATTTTCTGCATAACTTGCAAGGAGATACGTTGTGTATATAAGAAGAAGAAAATCTAGAGGACCAAATCTGATTCAATTATAAAAATAAAAGATGCAAGGCAAACAGCGCGATAAATGCATTTCATGCTGATTCTTCTTGCATTAATTAGTGCAAGATACTTTTGGCGGGGACGAACGTAAACGGCATCTTAAGTTTGCTGTCGTCATTCATTTTAAAAGAAACAGAAGGAGGAGTCTAGCTGTCGTCGCGCTGGTGTTTTCACATTCTATAGAATCCCATTACTTTTGTCAAGAACTTTTAATTTGTTTGCTCAACAAAATAATCCTTGAGCTTTGGCGGTGTAGTCAAATCGTTGGTACTTTCCATTGTATTCAGCGAATTTCAAAACTATGCTGAGAAAAGAAAATGAATCTATACAGGAATGCTTGAAAGGATCCACTAAAAGTCGTTTCGTTGCAACGATCGCAGAGTTTGCAGGTTTTTGATTTTTCCGACTGCTTGCCTTTGTTTTGTTGAAGATGAGAGGACAACGCTAAGGATTTTAATTTTTGTTCGGAACTTTGAGCGAGTTTTGAGCGTGAAGTGGAATGAAGTTTCATCGCTGAATAGTTGAGATTTAACTAACAATTTCTCATGGTTAAAAGTTACAGGTGAATCAACGTGGCAACAGATTTTGGCACAGGATCTAATTGAATCAGAAAAGTTTTATTTTATGCCAAAATTTGAGTGAGATGTTTTTGATGAATTTTGCGGTCTCAATTTTGTTCCCGGACAAATGTTATGGCAATATTAACTTCTATCGTTGGAAGAATTTTTGAGTGAAATCACATTTTTCAAACAAGACTTTTGACTACTTTATATACAACATTTTGAGATTTTTTATCCCAAACCGCGGAAATTTAGTCCTCTTTTTAGATATATTTTCGCTTAATTTTTCTCTGTTACAGGTTAAACGACTTAGAGAATCTGAAAATGTCCCGCAGAGCTAAGTTTCTTAATTTATATACGACTACTTAGCTTCTACTTTGAAGGTTCAGTGGTCTATCGAATTTTGCATCGTATTCACATAGAATATGCTATGAAGTTTTCACTTTATTTCGACCGAGATGAAAGAGCTTACTGCTAGCGCCTTTATCTTTTTACGATGAAAATTGAATGGGTCCTAACCCGTTAAAAGTCTTTTATGAATCTGATTTTCTCTGTGAGGTTTAAAATTCCTTTGACTTTGAGTTTTCGGGGAGAATTAACAACTTATGGTATCTTAAAGCTGGCAGAAATGTTCAGTGACCTTACACCTTTTATTTGGCGAATTCACAATTGTTAAGGAGGATTGACCCTTGGCTTCCTGGCATAATTGATTGAGACCTTTGAAGACACTCTACGCTGCAATCTGTGCAAGGCTCTTCAAATCATTCAATGTGCCCTGGTGTCAACATCAAGGGTACATCGATCCTTCTTGCCAAACTCATGAAATTTTGAAGGTGTTCCCAGATAGTTTGGAACTGATGAGTAAATTTTGGAGCTTTTCTCGTTGGCTGGTTATCGGGAAGTCTGTAGATTTCTTTTTCGGTACACTTTTTTGATCCATTTTCGGATACATAGATGCATTCTTCGCAATAAAAAGATTGTTGCGACTGCCTCTGTGATTGGGCGAAAGTGAGATTTAGCCGTTTGGCTCCTGCTCCAGTACCTACTTTTGTCTGAATTCTTCTTCCACAGTTGCAGATGGATCGTGTACATTCACAATATTCCCTAAATTCAACTTTGAAAGGCTTTATAAAGTTGAAAGATTTTGGAATTTCGTCCGAAATCGCTTTTATTTGATTTAACATGAAATTTTCAGGGGACTCTTGAAGTCCGCAGGATTGAATTTTGCAGCATTTTGAAGTTAAACAGCACCTCTGTTTGCTTTCTTTTCCCATTACCGATGCAGAGTTAGCAAATTCTGTAAACGTTCCATTAAAACTTGTTGGGTTCGCCATTTATCGTCACGAAAAAAAAAGCTTTGAATAATTTTCACCCGAGGCGATAAGTTTTGACAATTACGATACACTCTTGCCCACAATACGATTTTCATAGACGCAATCAATAGCGCCGCTAGCAAGAGTGCCCTGTTTAGCTCAGCCCAACACGAATGCTACGTTCAACAAACAAAAACTTGTCAGTTTTTATCAAATGCGATCGCCGAATTCAGCACATGAAAAAGGATGCGTACACAGAAACATATCTTGACAAAATCACCTGTGGTCAAGTTGAAACTTCAAATACCTACTAAAACGTAGGTAGTAATCAACTTATTTTGAATGAAATAAATAGATTTGATTAAAACCATTCGGCCTTTTTTGAACAATGAGAACGACCACAGGTAAGTGGTGATTAAAGAAAATAGTCTCGACACTACGATTGTTTTTAGTCTTTTTCCTTTTCATGCGAAAAATATCAATACATTTAATGAACACATTCTTACTAAGCGACCAACTCGTTTCTGCGACGGATCCTGTATAAGCGGCTAGATAGCTCATTGTACGGCGAACGACGTGCACAGTGCTGTTTGATGTGTAAAAAACAACGGCGGTCATCGAAAAATTTAAAGGGACGGAGTGGTAGTGGAAGCAGTGGTCCCAGCGGAAACGAGTGTTCCGGTATTCGTCGGACAATTGTACAGATCTAATGGATGCTGAGGTAAAGAAGTGACGAAAAATAGGGTAACATACTGTTAAACTGGTGATAAATCCTAAAAGGGCGATCAATTCCGAACTTTGCAATGGGGTTCAATTGAATAGGTTGTGTTGAGCTGCTTTGAAACCTTACCAGGGGTATACTGGTACCAAGGGATCCGGGGCCCCAGGGACCTAGCCCCTGCCGGTGTCGGTGAGGGGCCTGTGGAGGCTGAAACTTGGGGGCTGTGGTTGTACACCCATTAGCGGATACTTTCATAATTAATATAACTTGGAACCGATTAGCACGGTAATCGGATCCATCTGTATTGTGGTGCATTGGCGTGCTGTTGCCCTTACGATAGGGGTGCCGTTACCCAAAAAGCGGCATGGATAATTGATGGGTCCAAATCCTAACCAAAAATTATGAAGAAGAACCATGCAAGCTTTGGATAAAATCTGGAACTTGCATTCGGAAAAGCAGTACCCATACTAGTTATGGCCTATTGACTAGTACGCTAATGGGGGCGTTGGTGCATGCAGAGTTGTATCCCGGACTTGAGCCGTCAGTGTCTTTATAGTTAATTCTGGGGAAGGCACTCAAAACTTTCACTTAAATCTGTACAGATCTTATCAGTAAAAAGTTTAAGTTTTTAGTAGAGCTTCAGATGAGGATGTTCGTCTTATTGCTTTCTTTTCGATTTTGGATATTGTCAAGGTGGTAGTTGCTGCAGGTCCCTCTGAACAGTTATATATTTTAGGTGGTCGATTCACGGTACCGAACCCATTCCTGCTTCACGTTTAGTGTCCGGGTAGTTTTAGCGCACAAAGTGGATGGCGTCAAAATAATAAAATTACTCGACCCTTCTTGGCGGGTGATTGTCAGGTCGAAACCATCCACCACGTGCTCAGTTGCATCTACGGGCCAAAAAGTAGTAATAGCATTTGTGAATATTAGTTTCAACATTGAAAAAAACAGTGCGAATCTTTAATTTAGCTGTGATTAAAGCGAAGAAAATCAAATAAAACTTCGTTGAAAATGGAAAACAATCTGAGAATTGCGAAACACTGTGTTCAATTGAGGCGAAAAAAGAATATTGCTGAAGAATGACTTGCGAACGGAAGGCTGTTGCTAATCGCACCACTAACTGATACACCAGACTAGGAGCGTACAAAATCCTGTAAAACTATACAGTACAGTTGGGGGTTCGATGTTATTGTTTTTCCACGAAAAGTACATATTATCGATTGTCCATGGCTTAATTTATACAAACGTATATACTTGAAATGAGTGTCCTTTTCCTCACTTTTCTTAGCCATCATCAAGAATATAATTACAACTTGTGTCATAAAACATCAAATTGCTTATGCCGTAAAAATTTCAGGCTCAAACTAATATAACTATAAGACCCACAAACTTTTCCTTCATTTCTATCATCATAACCGTCTCTGTCCCTTTAAACCTAATAATCTTTACTCCAGTCATCATGAGCCCATGACAAGTGAAATCCCTAGAAACGCACTCATAAACCGGGAAATTATTAAACATTTTTTTCTTATATTTCGTGACATCATATTAAAAACACCACATATTGTGTCACGTCACATCAAAAACAACCTCATCTGCTCCCCCCCCCCCGCCCCATCACAACCGTAAACGTTTTGACTGCACGCCAGCAAAACAGCCCCAGTGTAAGTCCATACGTGAAGCATAGCATAGCATAGTAGAAAAAATAATAATAATATCCATGGAAAAACATAAAAACACAGTCCCCTTGTGAAAATATACACAATGTTCGGGGGGCTAGTTTTCTTGCAGATGACCATACAACTTCATCCCCAGTTGCCGTTTTTGATATATATACGACATGTGACATAATATTGCATAAACCAGGATGACATGGTGTGCCGAGGGTTGTGTCACATTCACCACGCAACACCCGCAAGGAATAAATTGTCGAACGGCAAGAAAAAAAATGAGAGTGGTGAAATTGTCCACCCCATTCTGGTTTGGGAGGCGAACAAGCATCTGAAGAGGAATAATAAATATGTGTTGCAAAGATATATAAGTGTATGTTTTTACGATGGAAATATCATACATGTTTTCAACTCCTTTGTATGTGTTTTGTGCAATTTTCCTGAAAGACTTCAAAAATCATTACTGGAAATACAGGTCAGGAGTTAAATTTTCATAAAAAAAAGTATGAAAATACACAAAATTATTAACGAAATCTTTGAAAAATGTTAGGGTATTTAAATTTATAATACTACTGATAAATATTATCCAAAAGAGTTGATTAACTATATCATCAACTTCGACGGATTACCCTATAAGCAATTTCGATGAAAAAATTACATTATTTGCCCTCTACCCTAAAAGGCGCGTGCGAGAAATACAAGTCTTTTTGTTGCTTTCACTAGCTTTTATCAATGCCTCGGAAAAAACTGAATTCCCTCAACAATATCCTTTTTATTTCTTTCACTAAAGAAATAGCACCACTCGTTCATATTTTTTCCACCAAATTCCAATCTCATTTATTATCCTTTGCTGTGGTTTCAAGTTTCCACCACAAGCGTAAATCGAATCTTTTCCAAAAAGGATTACTGTTGCGTGGAAATTTGTTCTTTTCGTTGAAATTCTAGCGGATTGCTTCGACATAAAACTAGAATGGTTGGAGCTCTATTTGGGTACACATCATTCACCAGCTTGTCGAGAATACACTTATGAAGTACCTCCCTTTAAATATCCTCTTATCCAGTGTGGTTTTTGGTGTACGGTATAAAATACGCCACAAACCACACACATGCCTCAAAATTTGTAAATATGAACATTTCTCAGCAAGTGGGTAAGCCTGCAAATTCGTAATCGCACTTTAGTCACTTCCTTTTAGTACCATTCGCATCTCAGAACTTTTGAGAGGATTACGTTTGAGTTTCATTTCTCATATATTTCTAGCGTACGCAAGAATTCCAATTCGATTCAATCCTCAAACCCTCTATTTCCTATTTCTTGCGGTTTCACAGTCGTCCTTGCATGCGTCAAGATGAAAGGAAAAACAAAAAAAGAATTCTAGCAATCCGAAGATTTGCTTACGCTTCATTTTTTTTCTCGAGTACAATTTTCGAGAAATTTGAATATTTGGATATTTGTTTTGGGATCTCTTTCATCTCGTCATGAAATATAAATTGTAGACAAGCTCATGTTTGCATAATGATTATTACTGAAGAGAATGGTTGAAGGTTTTGGTTGCTGTCGCTATTGAAAGTGTATGCTTCATAAGAAAGGATCTAAATTGGATGGGTCAAGCGCAATGTTATAAATTTGAGGGGAGGCAATGAAAATGTTTATAAAGGAAATTGTGGGGTATTGTGTTTGCGATAAAAATACGAGTAATAAATTTTAAAGACAGCTGAATAGTTTTTTCGAGTAATAAATTCTTGAATGACAGCATTGTCTAGAAAACCTAATTTTTTAATATGATATTCAAGTAATATCAATATTTGCGAAATTTCATCAAATTTCGAAAATGACATTGTCATATATTTAGTTGCAGATCCCTACTCAACAAATGAGAACAGGGATGGACTGGCTTCTTTAGCTGTTGTGAATATTTCATACACATTCAATGCTCAAAATTTACGTTCAAGCATTCCATTCAATGTCACAAAAAGCTCCCCCAACCAATCCTAGTTGCTAAACATAAAAAAAATCCTTGGAGGAAAATATTTATGATTGGCATTTCAGTTCAAATTAGCGACTCGGCAATTCTTTGTCCTTGGACACTACGAAGTCGTATTATATTGGCATTGGCAAAATATGCCGAAAAACAAATTTTTGTTCCCTGTTCCACTGACGCTGAAAAAATTACACGCCCAATCGAAAAAAGGCGACTTTTTAAATTTCGCGGGCTACATATATTTCACTTGCGATATTTTTTCTGTTATGTTGGTATACATGTCCTCATCATATGTTGACATTACCTGCCATTTTGCATTCTTAGTTTGTTTGAAATATATAAAGGTTGGAGGTGTTTTGCGGTGCTTGGCAATTTTTTGCTATCGAAAAAATAGTTCAAAGAATCAGTATTAAATTTTGTGTGGAATATAAAATTAAGTGCTCAGTCGCACTTAGAGTGCTGACAATTGGCACTTATATTTGACAGAACGTCAAGAACCGATGAAAACATTGAAGCAGCGAGAAAAATTGTTTTGGAGAATATTCGAATCACTATTAAAGAAGTTTTTGACGATGTTGGTATATCGGTTGGCACATGCAATTTCGACGGATGTTCACGACATGAAATGGATGACAGCGAAGTTTGTTCCGAAATTGCTAAATTTTGACCAAAAGAACCGTCGCATGAGCATCGCTCAGAAGATGTTAAATGACGCCAACGGCGATTTGGATTTGCTCAACTGGAGAAGAACTATGGTTATATGTTTGTGACGTCGCAATTGAAGCCTAATCATCCAAACGAAAGCGGCCAGAAGAGCCAAGATTGTGTCATATTCGGTCAAATGTAAAGGTTTTGCTTATTGTTTTCTTCGATTATAATGGCGTGGTGAATCTTCAGTTCTTGCCAAAAGGCTGTACGGAAAATTACGTTGGAGTTATGCACCGTTTGTCCGAAGCAAAAGGAAAATAGTCCCTGGAATTGTGGTACACCCAGTCATGAATATTGCACCACGATAATGCAACAGTTCACACGTCATTGCTTGTCCGTAAATGTTGGGACAAACACCACCGTTTTCACAGGATTCGATCCGCTACGACTTTTCCCTATTCCCAAACCTAAAAAAAGCCATGAAAAGACGACGTCTTGCCACGATTGAGGACCTAAAGACCGCATCGCAGGAAAAGCTCAAGGCCATACCAAAAGCGCATAGCAAATATGCTTCTAGTCCAGTCAAAGCGTCAGAATTTAGACGTAAACCGTGCATTTTGAGTAGGCAGAGAGTATAGTTAGCTTGACGTCCAATTTCCTGGGGTCGCAGCTTCAGTCCTCCGGGCTCCATCTTAAAAACAAAAGAAAGTGGGACACCCCCATATCTCCGAAACCATGGCTCCCACAAGAAAGTTGTGTATGACAAACTTGCGTAGAATATAATTCGAAACACGTTGGGATACTTTTCTAAGGCAATTTTGTCACAAATCGTTTGCGGTATTGATTGTTCCATATACCATTCCAAAGGGGAGAAAGTCGGTTTTTTAGGCCAAATAATCGGCTTCCGATGGCAAATCCCTCCATTGCAAAACTCACGGAGTATTTTAGTGGGCCGCAAAATTTTGCAATGAGTAGTATGCCTCTATGTGAGCTTAAATTGAAGTTTCTGGGCGCCATTGTGAAAATAAAAAAGTGGGACCGCCCCATATCTAGGAAAGCACCACTCCCACAAAAAAGGTTAATTTGACAAACTTGTGTAAAATTCAATTTGCAGTGAGTTGTGGATACATCATTTTCACATGCTGTCAATATTAAAAAAGTTACACACCAAAAACGACGTTGAATAGGGGGGAACATTTTTCGCGCGCCACAACTTCTTTGTTTTCCCTGTTTCCGCCAAAATCGTTCGAAAACAACTTTTAGACAGTTTTATCACCAAACGTTTGCGGTATTGCATGTTTCGATCACTGTACCACGGCGGGAGTTGTTGTGGACCAGATAAAGGAGTCTTTTTTCCTGTGACTTGTCCCCCTTCGAGACGCAATAACTCACGCCATGGTCCAGTAATCGAAACAAACAATACCGCAAACGTTTGGTGATAAAACTGTCTAAAAGTTATTTTCGAACGAATTTCGCGGTAATAGGGAAAACAAAGCGTTGGCACAAGTGCATTACCATATATCTGAGGTGGATTACTTTGAAAGCGACGAAACAGATAGTTGATAAATAAATATTTTTCTAGAATCATAAAAAGTCACCTCCTTTTTTTAACATACCTCGTATACTTTATTATTCAACTGTACATAATTTACCAGAAACTTTCATGCTATTTAAGCGCTATTAGAAAAAAAATACGTAATGCC
Source organism: Oxycera nigricornis (assembly GCA_963942545.1). Classification (NCBI taxonomy): domain Eukaryota; kingdom Metazoa; phylum Arthropoda; class Insecta; order Diptera; family Stratiomyidae; genus Oxycera; species Oxycera nigricornis. The sequence goes on from OZ012662.1 coordinate 13,252,008, forward strand.
CAGCACAATTTTACAATGTTTATTACGGTTTTATGAAAATGTTATCTGAATCCCATTAAAAAAGCTTATATTATAAAATTCATATGTGCTACAGCCAATTGGGGTGTTTCAATTTACTTTTACTTTCATCAACATAATGTGGGATTTCCAAAGATAAACATGAAACTGTGCGGGTAAGAAGCGTACAACACAAATTGCTGCCGCAACTAAATGAATAAAAAAACACACAAATCTTGGATAATTTTCTTCGCTGTTACATAAAAATTCGTACACTGATAATAAGAAAATTTCGTGTAATTTTTTTCGCAGTTTGACATCACAGACTCCAATGTGGTGGAAATTATACGATATCGACGAATTAATAGCACTAAAACGAAGTGGCTTTATGATTATGAATGAATGTAAAGGATAAACATATCAATTTGCTGCATACATACATATGTATGTAGTTTGTGCTTCTCGTTTTTCATCTAGATATAAATAAAAAATCGAAAAAAACTTGTTCGCAGCAGGTGACCGCATAAAATATCTAGATAAAAAATTTGATTGCGAATCAATAAAAAAAATTTTTACTACCACTTCCCATGTTCTGAAATGATTCTAAATTTCCGTCAGGATAGCAAATGTGCACCAGATAAATAATTTCATCTGAGCAAAGGAAATGCTGAAAACACATCACAATAAAAAAATCACATGCTACTGCTGTGTGCCAACAATACATACGAATTTATTCTGAGCTAGATAAAAATTCGCAATTTATCAATTACATATTGATATCAGATTTTGATTTGTTTTTTTTTCTCGCTTTGATTGATATTCGTATTCGTATTCGTATTCCAGTCAATTTTGATGGTTTTTGCGATGAAAACAAATCACGCTTTATTTATTTTGCCCTTCGATTTTCAGGGTGTATTCATGATATCTGTGATTCACATTGCTACGATTATGTAAGCATCAATAAGTTCCGTTACCTGGAAAGATAAGAGAGAGAGAAATGCTTAGTATTTCATTTTGAAGATAAGAAATTTGAGCTTTTTTTCAATATTGATTTATGGATCGTACAAGTTGTAAATACAAAAAATAAACAGTGGAAAATATATAGAAACAGGTATCGTTTTAAAGTTGTGCTCGGATGCCTGAAATTGTCATTTCAATATGTGTTAATTTTTTGACTAATTTTTCCCCCGGTTTTATACTTTTAAAAGTCGACTTTTAAGCAGTCTTTTTATGTTCATACTATCATACAATTACTTTCAGAAATATGGCTTGATTTACGTACATTTCGGTTCTGGTTGGTTATAGTGTCAGCCCACTTTCTTTGAGAGATGACTCACTTTTGGTGAACACATTTTTAAGGGTTATTATTGAAAATATGGTAAACATACATCTATTTATAAGTCAAGGGCATAATAGTGCAACACTTCAAGAGTCTTCTGTAAAATTTTTGTGGAGAAAATAATTTGTGCCCACTAACAACAAATCTTCGTATACACCAAAAAAAAGTTTTTCTCCGATCAATCTCAAATTTTAAGTAAATAATTTTGAAGAGCTGTACTATTAAATTAAATTAAAAATCTAACCACCGTACCGGGTGAGATGTATATCGTATTTGAGTGTACCTCCCACCCTTAAGCTACAAAAGACCCTTTGTGGTACCACAAAATATAAGGACCGTACGAGAACCCAGCTTTGGGATGCTGAGAACCATTTGGATTCGCTTACGAAACTGACTATGAAGCTGATATGTAAAGTAGCGACTTCCGTGAGACTATACAAGAAGAGGAGCCTAGAATTTGTCTATGTCGTCTAGATAGTGCTAGGCATTCACACGGAAAAAGTGGGACCGTTTTCTCCTCTTTCTTCGACCTAAACCACGGTAGAAGTTGTTGAAAGGAACGCCCAGTCGTTCTGCGTGTCTTCTTTAAAAAAGTGCCCCGTTAATATAGGTATGATGAAACTTGTTGTTTCAAGACTCATGTTCAAGAGTTGCTTGGTGCTTCTTAGGGCCCAGTGCAAGCCAAGTTCACCTGGTTGTTCTACGATTTTTTTCATAAAACTGAACTCTAATTGCAGCCTCTATAATCCTAACTTTATACAAGCTGGAGAATTGCCAGCCTGGGGGGTATAAGTGTGTTATCCTGAAGGAGCTCAGTGTTAGCTATCGCTGTGGCATCTACTTCGCAATTCGCAGATATATTATCGGTACCCGAAGTAGGGTCACTTCATGATTTAGAGACATCTCGTTCAGGTGTTCAAGAAATTCCATTACAATTTAGGATGAGGTATAAACTATGGATATTGTTTGGACAGCAGTCTAATTTACGATGCCTATAATCTTCCATCTGAGTGGCTCATACGCAATACTATGGAAAGATTTATGCCTACGCATACTCCATTGGACAATGTTCGTCCAACACGAGCTCGTACAGTGCGGACCGAGACAGTTATCGCTGCTGCAGAAGCTAGTGTGACTAGGGATCCAAATTTATCGGTTTGACGCCGTTCTCAACAACTTGGCCTCTTTCCGTCCACTACATACGTTCGGTGAATGGGGTGAAAACTGGAGCCGCATTTTCAACTTCAAATCAAATTTCAGCGATGAGACTCATTTCTGGTTTAATGGGTTCGTAAGTAAGTAAAATTGCCGTTTTTGCTGTGACGATAATCTTCAAGAGACTTTAGAATCCATAAAAGATACCGAAAAAGTCACTGTATGATGCGGTTTACAACCTGGCGGCATAATTGGTTATTTCTTTTCAAAAAGCTACCGGAATGGCGATCGCTACCGACTAATGATTCGTATTTGTTTGATTTAGAATACCTATGCCCATCTTCTGAGAAAAAAATGGTTCCAACAGGATGGCGCAACATGCCATATAACGCTTGAAACCATAACTTTATTGAGCCGAATCTCTGGAGAACGAATCATCTCAAGAAATGGACCTGTGAACTGACCGCCCAGATCATGTGATTTTTCGATTCAACTTCTTTTTGCGGAGGGTCTATTTCGCCAAGACTGCTGAGCTCCTGAAAACATTGCCTCCATCTGCTGCGGCTCAATAACCGCGTCCTCCAGTTGATGAATCTCAACAGTGATTTGCAATCTACATCAACAGAGCCCTTCCAGCACTTGCGTGGCCTACGAAGTGGGTGGCTTCTAGTTGCTGGGTATTTTTTTTACTATGTTGATAATACCTGACTTTTAAATTATTTGCTATTAATATGCAATTTGGCGCTTGGAAATGTACACGAAACAACGTTCGACAGGTGTAGTAATTAATGGTCTTCGTCTGATTAATCTTTCAACTGAATATATCGCTCGTCATGCTCACATCAATCATATGTTCGTATTGCAAAATCCCAACTCCAATTGACACACATACCCCAATAGATTTAAAACATTAAGTGGACTTCACATCTAACATACAACAATCACTACACATGAAGACATCAGCTATTTTTATCCACTCATGTTCATCATATTCACGCATGTCTTGACGCTCACCGAAAATGCAATCATCATTATTCTCGTCGTTAAGTGAAAATGGTACATTCACACTACTGGACTCCTCCTAAATTGCATACACATTACTAAACAGCACTATTAATAGTAATTACAATCATCGTTATTGGACATTTTATTTAATCATTTACAAAATGAATTTAATTATTATTTTTTAAATGGAAACCATAAAATGTGTGGGTCTAATTTTCATCAATTAGCATTGAACTTTGTAGCCATTTCAAGATATTTTAAGAGGTCATGGGGCAGATACTACTAGAATATATTTTCTTTACTATTTTTGTTATATTTTGAATTCGAGATACTTTTTGAAGACGTTGCCAATCTGCAGGGAAAGTGTTTTAGTACCTAAGAAATCAAATTATTTTTAGAAAATTCTACATGAAAGCGTGATATTTAAAATTTTGAGGAAGTTTCTTCCCTTTTATGCGCCAAAAAATGCAATTTATTCAATGCATTTTTTCACAGAGGTTATAGACTAGGGCGGATCTGTAAAAACGACTATATTTGAAAACTCAATCCAATATAAATTCCGAATTCATTTTGAAACCAGCACTTTTAATTTTGTCTTGTGAAGAATTTGGCTGACTGAAGCAAAGGTCTATAATATGCCAAATTCTTCACAAGACCAAATAAAAAGTGATGGTCTCAAAATAATTTCGGCACTTTATAGTGGTAAAAGAGGCGTTGAAAGAGATTTGAACCAGCTGAGGTGTTTGAGTTTTAAAAAGGAAAGTGGAAATTTTTTTTTAATTTAACCATGACTCCACCGACTGAATCCGCAGCCGCCCAGCACTGTTTTAGGGTTTATTACCAAGCTTAGAAAAATTTCTTGAGGCTGGCCTTATAATCTGACTTTAATTTGTGTATTTGATAGATGAAGTACTCCTTTATATGTTAAAAAAATCAAACTTCTATATACTTTCGTTTCTGCCTTGCAAGATTTTAAAAATTTTAAATTTTTTTTTAAATAAATTTAGATTGCAAAATTAGGTATTATGCGAAATCTGCCGAATCGATTTTGACGAAAATTTGTGAGCTTTTTTATATTAAAAATATTTTTGAAGCGAATTATGAAGGTCCTTAGTGCATTTTAAGTGGTAAAAAAAATTAAATAAAAATGTGGTCTAAGTGCGACCCTTGAGGCACACACGACTATCTTTCCAGTGAGGTGATTAAAAAAGCTATAATTTGCTTTTATTATTAACAACTATTATTAATAATCACTATTATTAATAATTATTATTGTTAATTAATATAATTACTTTTATTATTTTTCTTAATTTTTTATCTAACTATAAAAGGTTTGGTAGAGGAAGACGCCTCCCCTACCTGGTCATCCTCTACCAAAGTCTCGACAACTTCGTCCTCTTCTCCTTCACCTCCTCGTCTGCCTTCTTGTCCACCACCTCGTCCTTCATCTCGGCCCCGGAATCCACAACACATATTACTATGAAGGTATTTGGGATCTGACCGAATTAATAGTGCTTATCAACGGTTCCAAAATCAGCAATTTTTAGTCGTTTTTCATCCACAATGAAAAAAGACTAAACTGAAAATTTACGTAATTTAAGTAATTACGCGTCGAATGAAATCACTCCCACGTCAATACGATCTTTGGTTCTCGAGATAATCGAGACGAAATATAATTCCGAACGCATATACGTACATACACACACTGACATCTCTCTAAAAACGATGGATTTGGATTCTAGAGACCTTAAAACGTGGAGATATGTCAAAATTTGGGATTCGCAAAATCGACCCTATTAAAATAGCTTCCCATAGGGAACTGGAAAGTTAATAAAAACAAGAATTTTTCTCCTTTTTTTATATTAAGGGGTTAATCCACTGTTCAACTGTTCAAAATGATTTTTTTAAAGCAGCTACCAAAAAAAACTATTCAAGATATCGATTTGAAATTTTATATACATCTTTATTAAGGTTGAAAGTTAACATCTTCATTGGAAAAAATTATTAGAAAACAAAATGGCGGCCACCCCAATGGATCGTAGCACCGCCGAAAAAAGCGTCATAAATTCACGAAAAAACTTTTCGGCCGATTTATTTCAAATTTTGTGCAGCTATTTATTATACATACCCTAAACTACTGCACGGGCCTAAATTTAGAACAAAAATTTTTTTTTGACGATTTGGGAAATACTTTTTTGGTTGAAAAAACGCGAAAAACTGGATAACCAATGTTCAAAAGTACACAATTTTTCTTAAATCGGTTTGGGACTCTAAATTTAGGCCCGTGCAGTCCTTTATACTCAAAACTAATGAAATATTTTTGGTAATTTGTTCACAGATGCTTATTTTGTATAGGAAGCTACGAGGCGCAATTTGCTTTTTTGACGGTGCTGCGGCGATCCATTTTGTTTTCCAATATTTTTTCTAATGAAAATGCTAACTTTTAACCTCAATAAAGATGAATATGAAATTTCAAATCGATATCTTGAACAGCTTTTTTTAGTAGCTGTTTAAAAAAATCATTTTGAGCAGTTTAACAGTGGACTAACCCCTTAATTACTATTTTGCGGCAAGAGTAGAAAATTTTAAATTTTTTTAACCCATTACATCTTATAGAAAATTTAATTACTCAACTTTTATTTCCGCACAACTTTGGTCTAAAATGAATCGTTTTGAAGTTAGAAGAGAGAAAAGTAGGAAAAAATCTAGTTTTTTATGTAATTTTTATACATTTCGATTTATTTATTAACGTTCCCGTCTTTTTTGAGACGGAGGATAAGTCAATTATTGTTATAAAAGTTCTTCCACAACTTTTTTCTGCAAAAATCAGTGTGCCCCCTCTCAACAGCCAACTGAAATCAGACCCGTCCTGGTCTATTATTGCTATTCATATAACTAAATGATAGTCCATTCCACCAGACAATGTCTTACCTAAACAATTATTTAGATTTTTTTCAAGCTTTAATAATCTGATAGTACCAACCATTAGCTGGATTGGATTATAGTCCATGGTCAAAGTCCTATTGCCCATTACCATCTTATTACTTAAGAAGTGAAATTTGATTCCAAACATCGTTTTCGGTGGACCAAAAAAAATTTTGGTAGGTGTTTAAGAGCTCTTCGCCCACACGACCTGACACTTGCGGCCCCAACAAAACCAGATACCACTCCAAATTCATCTTCTGCAGACTGTGTCAAGCTCATGCAGACAGATGGTCTCCAGATGAATGAAATCATCAGAGTGTCCATCGCGGACAGGACAAATCAAATGAAACATTACGTAAATGATACTTAGATAGCGACTTGAGAAATGCAATTAACACCCAAGTATGTAGTACTCGTCAAGGTCTTGTTGCCGCGAGGAACCAATTACCATGGAGGTCACCGGATTCTCTACGCTAGCCAATATTTCCCGATCGTTTTGTGAGTGAATCTCCCCACAACTAATTAATGGTAATAAGTGTATCGGATCTTATTCGACGAGCACGAGATTTGAAAACAAACCGATGCCACGGCAAATTAACATATTTTAATTAGGCCTGAAACATAAAATCGATTAAAATATCACAGCAATGCGATGCGTGATTGAATGTTGCATTGAGAATTTCATGTATGGGCGTTTTGTTGCGTGTGTTTTAATTAAACACACATAAGAGGGGTTGGATTGTAGTCACGTATGTGTTTCGTATGGGTATATATGTATATATACAACCTCATAAATTATTCAGCACATACTATTTTCATAAATAAAGATCACGTTCAAGACATCGGAGAAAATACGGTAGAATATTTAGTGCGGATAATGTTCATATTTTTATTGCATTTTACAACAACAACACGCGGATATGCCGCGTTGAGATTTTCAAGCTAAATGCAATTTTAGATGCAAATATTGGTTGTTTTGCGGATACAGACTGTTGACTCGACAATTGACGGTTTTAATTGAGTTATGTGTGTTGCATCTTTACTTCAAGGCTGTCTGATGAATGTGCGGAAAATAATCGTATTGAAATTTTACACAAACTCTGCACATAGTTCGACATATGAGTCGAAGGATTCTATCAGAGCCTTTCTGGTTACACCCGCGGATATCGAAAAACTTGTCACTGAGAAACGGGACCTAGAAAGAAGGAGGCTAGTCACTGGATTGTAGTGAATTCAAGCCAACGAGACTTTCGTCTCATTAACCGCATCAGCGCTCAGTACCAAGAATGAGACAACGAACTCTTTCTGTCGTGCAGACTAACGCAGGTTCAGCCTATACCAAGCTAGACGTACAATGGCTGCTGGCAGACCAGCTCTGTTTACCGTGTGATGTTGTGTGTACGTGACGCTAGTTTTGCCCTGAATTAGACCAGGGCGGATCTGATTCTTGCAGGAAAAGTTTTGGAATACCTCGTATAACAATAATTGATCTATGCTTTCTTTCAAAAAAGTCGGGAACATAAAAAAATCGAAATGTTTAAAAAAAAACTAAAAAAAACGTGTTTATCCTGCTTGTCTAACTAACTTCTAACTTTCAAACGGTTCATTCCAATGCAAAGTTGCATGAAAATGAAAGTTGTGTAATAAAATTCTCCACAGACAGGATTGGTTTAAAATTTTAAAACATTTAACCCTTGCCGCAAAATAGCAATAATTAAAAAAAATGGGAAAAAACCCGTTTCTTATTCAATTTTTTTTAACCATTTTAAATAAACTTAGGAAACTAATAGTTCGCTTAAAAAATCGTTATTATAGAATAAAACAGTACACAAATTTTCATCAAAATCGAATCAGTAGATTTCACATAACAGCTTAGCAATCAAAATTTATTGAAAAAAATTCAAAAAATTTCGAAATCTTGCATGTCAGAAATTAATGCCTATAGAAATTTGAATATTTTTTACATATATAAAAGCACTTCACGTATTGGAAGCATTTTACAAAACTAAAATCGAATTATTACGGCGACCTCAAGAGTTTTTTGAAATTATCAACATTTTTTTTGCTAAAAAACAAATTGAAATTGCAAAAAAATTAATTGAAAAAAGAATTTTTCCTTAATTTGTCTAAACAAATGTTGTTTTAAATGATTATACAGCATAAATATGACCATAATTGCATTGATTACATTGAACAGGATATGTTTGGGAAGTTGTTCTGGAAAAAACTACTTCAACATAGGAAAAAATATGTGGTTCAATTTTGTTATAAATAAATTAATTTATTTATATCATAATTAAAGCGTCTTCGGGATTTGGTAATGCGATATTTAGGCTTCTCTGTTCGAGTTACATCGGCTCATAAAAAAGGTGAAAATCGCTCCACTGTAAGCCGAGAAAATGCTTTTTTTATACCTTTTTTTAAATTCGTTGCAAATGCCCGTCACCTTTGACCGGTTGTATCTCAGGAACTAATGAACGTAAATCAATATTTTTTTAAAGGAAGCGTACTTTAAAGTTCTTCTTAACGTATTTTTTGAAATTTAATTTAAATTCATGGTTACCAAGATATTTACCTAGATAGACCTTAATTATCGTGGTCAAAATTCGGGATCAGGCAACAATTTGGCTACTTTCATGACGAAAAGTCGACATGCAAATGTTTGAAGTTAGGCCAATTGTGAAGTTTTGCCTATGGGTTAGATCGTATCTTGAGGTGAATAGAGCAAAGGTACTCTGTTTTATAAAAAAGTATAACAAAATAATTAGATAGACCCATGTCTTCTGGCAAAACATATATTGCCAACGTTAGTGAATTAAAAGATATATCAATGCTCAATTGGAACGAACATGATAAGCTATAGCCCATTTAAGAGAGGAAATACATGTAACTGCTCAAGAAAATCGATTTTTTCTCTCACATTAAAATGTTCCAAATACTCTAAGAAAACGCCAAAAAAAAGTTTTGAAGCGATATTCGTATTAGTTCTTGAGTTATATCTATTATAGGCAGCGCGGCGTTCCCCAGTAAGTCGAGCACACCTGCCGCGCGTCCGTGCCTACCTTCTCTTCGGCGATGGGCGGTTCTCTAATTGTGTATCCCTACCATATTCTTATAAATCTGAAATTCTAAGGTAATAGGACCTGGAATCGCTGATTAACGAGTAAGTTATAATAAAAACTAATAATCAATGGTTTTCATCTACTGCAAACTTTAAACGCGTTTTTCTCAAAGTAGGACTTTTCCAACTTCCGTACAAAATATCTCAAAAAATATTGAACTAATCCGGCTCAAATTTATACCACATCTACAAAAGAGTATTATCTACTTGCTGAAATTTTTGCAATTTTCCAGAAATAATTTGATTATTAATGTTTAAAACGCGATTTTTTTGGAAAAAAATAATCGATTTTAATCTAAAATTAATGTAAATTTTTTTTTTATAAATTTCATTGGTCATGAACTATACTTCTCATTTACATATTTTTCTTCTTCTGAATGTTGCAGGATCTCCGGAAATGGCGTTAAGTTGTACGAGTCATTTTTTGAGGTGTTTTTTATTAATTCGATTGCATCGCCGCCATTTTGTGTTAAAAAATTATAAAAAAATATTTTGAAGTACGTTGAGACATGTACTTTATGGATTTCATGTTTAAAATCTTCTGAATAAACAACATATATATTTTAAATCAATCTGAAATTAGCATTTTATCAAAATTTTACATGTATTTCCCCCATTTAGGCACAAATAGTATTACCAGGAATCCAAAAAGGATATCAAAATTACGTTCGATTCGGAATAGTTTTTCAGGCATTTCCAATTCTCTGCAACATGTACTTCAGTCATAATTTTCCAAGAACCTGTTACTGAAAACAGGTATCACTTATACGAGTAGTATCTACTGAACAACATTTTCGGCAGACAAATAAACCTCTTCGAAGCACTTACTAACCCAATTACTATTTTCGTATATGTAGTTTGATTCAACTGCTATTCACCGTAAACGAAAGAAAGTAAAGTGAAACAAGTAGCAAACACACCGATGGTAGTTATCCCGCTGAGCAAGACTATAAACCAAAAAATATATAACAAACGATCCAACATTCACTGCTTTTAATGAAAGAAGTGTATGTTCACAAAATTAAAAGCTTAGATCATAAAATTTTTGAGTGAAAATCTCATAAAATAAGGAACCGGGTCACGTTGGAATCCATTCATTCCGTTACGGTTTCGTCTTGAAGACGACTCCCGGACTATTATTACTCGGGGTAGTAAAATCTGCACGTAACAACATCGTAACGTTTGCATTTTTATTATCCTCTTATCACTACAGAAAAACCGACATGGTGGTTTTAACGATAATGTTATTCCTTGACGATGAAACACTATACACAATGTTGCCGAGTGACGAAGCGTGAGGTAAGAGGTGTTTTAAGCTATACAACAGACATGCTTTCATGCCAGGCCAGGACAGGCCAGGTTGGCTTGAAGTGGAAGACGACTTCATTCACAGAAGTGGTTGATGCTCCTTGACAGAACATTGATGTCTAGACGGGGTTCGCTCTTTGGTTTTTGGCTCGTTGTCAGGCACTCAAACGGTAGCAAATTTGATACAATATATTTGCGTGGCAACTAACATTTTTTCGACAAGTTTAAGGCGCTTTTTGGAAACCGAACAACCGGAAAATCGAACTTAACATTTCGTATTCAATATGTCCATTATACAGATGTATTCCTACTATGAAGGTTAACATGCAACTAGCAACAACTTCTATGTACCAATTGGTTCCGCAAGGAAACGCGGGGTCCAAAAAATCGAAGTGCCTTTCACTAAATGGAGCATGAAAACGAAAACAGTCACTTTTACGATTCAATCCAATTTACGTTGCGAGTTAATGTGGAATAACATGAAATCCTGGCGAATTATGGTTGAATTCTGTGAGTTCGAAGGGCATCGTATGGTAGCAGGAGTTGGAGAAGGCCTAACGACGCAAACCTCTAAAATATAATTGGAATTGATCACGTCGGTATCGTCTTTTTTGTTTGAATGGAGAATACGAGGTTGTAGGAGGCCAGGTCATAAATTTGCTATTAATAAAAATCCTTGCTTCCAGTTCGGTTTCTGCTTTCAACAGTTTTGATGGTGACGGAACAATCAATAAGCCACAAGACATAAGTGAGGTGTAATTGGGCGCACGATGAAGTTACGTCAGTTACGTTTTGAGTTAGTGTTTGGTACAGGGAAGCAAGAAGGAGCATGCCCTGGTATGGTTGGATTGGCGATAAAGTATACTGATTTTAATTGTTTTTTGGTTTAATACTTTTCAAGAAAGCAAACGGAGGAAACATGAAAGCCTTAAACCATAATAAATGAAGAAAACATTTTAATTCAACCTCGAAATTCACGCGTTTCGCGAAACCCCTTTCTAATAGAAATTGCCGCTTGGAAAACAGTAGAATCCAAAAAACCGCCTAGTCCAGTCAAATGGTCGAGAAAATTACATCAGCCGTGCATTTTAGGTGGATTGGTTTTTTCAAGATGAAGTATAAATAAAGGAAAGGGTAAACAGCTTTAAAATTAAGTAAAAGTCACTCACCACTAAACTTGTTATAAATTGCCAAAAAATATCTTCCTGTTTGACCCAAAATTCACCCTGAACAATAACTGCGATTTGATGTAAGGTTTCGTTGAGAAAGGAAAGATAATACTACCCTACGCAATTTTCCATATTGTAAGGACAAGGACAGGACACAGAATTTTTAGAGTAGCTATTAGACGGATTAACTATTCGTTCGGAAAGCCTTGATAATATCAATCAAAAAAGATAGAAAAACGTTTCAAATTAAAAGTCTCAGCAAGCGCAACAAAGAATGTGAATAAGAATATTAGTTTTGAATCCATGAATGGAAGGGGTTGAAACGGTTCGTCTTTTTTGTTGCGATGGAAAAAACAGAACACAGGTGAGTGTTTAAAACACTTGACGCGTGGAAAAACGCCAATGGTTTTATTACATTCTTTGATATTTGCTGTGAAGGACGAAACCTAGCTCAGTGCTCATTGATATTGGACATCGAAACCGGCCACATAATACTGGAACAGCTTCGAACTAAGCGGCGAACTTCAGTGATTTGTGGTAACGTGAACGACGGCTGAATTCTAGGAGACGTTGTAAAGTCGAATAGCATTGGGCAAAATGACAAAAAGTCGGAGCTTTGGAGATGGTGACAGCGGCAGCCACAGTGACGATAGTTGTGGCATTGGCAGCAGAAAGTGAAAAAGGAAGCGGCTACGGTGTTGGTGAGTCGCTTGGTGTAAAAAGACTAAACTATAAGTAGACTAAGTTTAGAGTAGGGTGAGTTCAGGGTCGCATAAAAAGATGGTAATTCAAAACGAATTGGTATGTTTCTATGTTGAAAAGTAAACAATGTAAAGCAGACAATTGGAGTGCGTTTTTTTTTTGATTCGGTACCCCTTTTATTCTGCGCAGACGCGAGTGATTATAAGATCTCTAGGAAAAAGTACATTCACAGGCATTAAATTCACAGCTACGAACCTCTTCTGAGTTCAGGTGTGGTGTTCGGGGAGTCTCGGCTTATGAATCGCGATGTGTCTGAAATCTAAATTACGACACCCATTTTCACGAGCAAACACCGAGCGTAACTATCCACCTTTTTGGTGAGTCAAGGCATAAGGGTAAAAAGTGCGCGTAACATGGTCTTTCTTAAAAACTAATATCTTGCCAATAAAATCACGAATAAACAAAATAGTTGAGGGCAGAATTTAGCTCTTAGCGTCTTTCTTCGATAGCTGATTTTAAAACAAAATGAAACAGAGAATTATGTCCAGCAAAACCAAGAATTTTCAAAAAATAATTACGTATTTTAGGAGGAGCAACATCAAATAACCTTACGTAAAATTTACTTGTCATCAAACTTTTTACGCGTTGAAGAGTGCAATTTAATCAAAAAGGCAAGAGTTGATAAAGGCTTCCACCTACCCAATTTTCCCACTTGTAGTGTGAAACAGATCAAGGTTTTGAAATCTGGCCTTAAAACATCACCAAAAGTCTCGTCATTATAATATTAGAATATTCCTCATGCTATGCGAGAAGAAAACATTAACTTTAACTTTGATTTCAAAATCCTGTCTGAAATCCTTGAATATTATGTTTTTAACTTCCCAGTATATGGGAAGTTCTTGTAATCGCCTCGAAAATCGAAATTGAAATTTTCAACATTTCTTTACGTTTTGAGGTCTATAGAGTATATATAAAGTGTTTTTAGAAAGGGAGATGTATGTGTGTGTGTGTATGTACGTACGTACGTACGTATGTACGTTCGTGGACACTTTTTTCTACGACGATAACTCACGTAAACAAAGTCGTATCAACTTCGTTGAGGTGTCAATCGAAGCGTCTTTGCAATCTTAAGAGGTGATTAGTTTTTGGAAATTTTCGGTCGGGGGGGGGTTTGCTGTTTTGCCCGTTTGAAGGTCATTTCTGTCATGCGCTATATCTCGCGAACCAAACGTACGATTTTTTTGAACAAGGTGTCAAATGACGCATATTGACGTTTGCGTGATTCTATTAAATTTTTAAAAAAATTGTTGGAGCGGTTTTCTAATTTTTTAAAAAAAAGTACAAAAAATTAGGTTTTTTTTCAAAAACACAAAATTTTCAACCTGATTTTCAAACCTAAGTAATCAATGTTTATAAAATTTACATACTCCAAATAGTTTTTGTAAAAAAAACAGCCAAAGTTTTTTTCATGATTACAAAAAAAAGTTAAATAAAAAATAAACAATCATTAAACGTTCAAGGTCATTTACGTCATTCATTATATCTCGAGAACTGAATATAATATTTCCATCATTAAAGTGTCAATCGACGCGTATTATCATTTTTATGATGTTTTTTTTATTTTAAAAAATCGTTAAAGCGTTTTTTTAATTTATTTAAAAAAATTCGAAGAGTAGTGTTTTTTTCATAAAAAGATTCATTTTTAACCTGATTTGCACATCGTAATAATAAATGTTTGTAGAATTTATAAAATTTTATCAATTTTTGTAGAGAAGCCAGCAAAAACTTCTCTCATGATTACAAAAAAATTAAATTAAAAATAAAAAATCATTCAAAGTCACCATGTAAAAAGGGTTCATTCGAATCATAATACCTTAATCAGTCAATCAAAGTTTATTAATATTTGCAAAATTTGAGAAGATTTTCAATAATCTTCACAGCACCATGTTTTAACTTTAATGAAAAAACTGCTATGTAACCTGTCCCCCCTCCGATTTATCCGCGTGAATAATCAATCAAACCAATGCACCAAAATCCATACGTAATCAATTTTACGAGAAGTACATTTTTATTATTTGGAGCAGTATTATTTCCATAATTATTATTGTGTTTAATATTTTTAATATATTTTTAGATATTACTGGGAAGTTGACCGTGTGGACCTCATGGGTCGCACCGCACGGCTTGTTTTCATTGACGAAAGATGGACATATCTTAAATATTTACTTTGATATTAAACCCAAGACCCAAGAACACAATAGCAGCCAAGTTCCGCACAAACGACTAAAATAATTTGAACACTTATGAAAAAAGGACACTTGTAGGACACATACTTTATGACAATATTAATTTCTTTTAATATTCTCTGAAAAAAGCTGACTCTGCTTAAATCTTTTGAGGAACACCAACCACAAAATTCAACAAAAATGAAGGGCATACATTTTCGATAGAAAGTTCGTGGAGTGCTTTCAATCCAACACGTTTAAGAAAACGATCAATCACCTTCAATTCGATTTGTCATGTGAATTGACAGCCCTGGAAGTTATTGCGGATACGTTTATCCGCAAATAGATACGTACGCGTACGTATGAAGTATTCTTCTTGAGAACAACCCATCGATACTATAGGAACTTCCCTATTGTGTCCCGCCTGTTCGGATGACGGCTAGTGTCCTAGTGAGTTTGCATGAACAATTTCATCCTGAGGAGATATGCATTGTCATACCAGGAATATCATGGGTATATATGTTTTTCAGTGTGTTAAAAGGAGGTGGTGTTTGGTTGTATTTTTCATTTTAAATATCGTATGCTTGATTAAAGTCAGAATATTTAGAAGCAAACATAATTCACAGTTGAGCTAAAAATCAAACAGGATTTTCATCATCCCTTATTACTTTTTGAAAACTTTTTGAGTCCAGCCATCTTCCCTTCTTAAATAGTTCCTCGCGCCTTGTGCTGATCATTAACAACGAAATTATTCGGAATCAGGGTAATCAGAGAATGAATTCTTCCACGAAATCATAGTTTACGATCCACGCAGGACACTATATAACACCCTGCCCGTCAAATCACTATCACTAACTCGGACGGACGGGCGAGCAATCAAAATATTGAACACATTCCCTATTGTAATCGGGGTTTATCAAGTGACGCACGAACGTGATAGGCATGGGGTCCATAATTCCGAACATGGACTATCTGCGAAGTTGATTGATGAGAACCGGCATTGTTGCTGGAAATATTCTGAAGGATGTAGTGAACAGAATAAATGAGAATAGGGGCGACGGATTTTGGGTGAAACAATGAGAAGGCACTTTGTTCAGGCCATTTTGCAATATTAGTGGTTGATAAGATGAGATGGCTGATGTGGAAAGTAGATAAATTAGTGGGTTCGAGGGTTTTAATTTATGATTTGAAGGACATTAAGGAATACTGTATTCTCTATAATTACATTTTAGGCTAAAGTTTGGAACATTTTTAGTTTATTATTAGTATTTTCTTGTGAACATTTTGAGCTGCTTCATTTGAATGTTTTTGGACAATTACATTTTAATAGGTTTACAAATGTATACTTTTAAAGAATCTAGTAAAAGAAATCACACAATTCGCTGTTATTTTGTGGCATATTTGTAAAATATCCAAAAACCACAATAATCAATGAGAACCCACGTTTCACAAAATCGTTTTTCTTCTTCAGAAAACTTTCAATGTTTTGGACTTAAAGGTGTTATCGATAGCATCTAATTTTAAGTAAACGGTTATAATTGAAGATATTTTTGACATTATTGCCTCTTTTCTTAACTTTGCAGTAGCCAAAACTATCAATTTAGTATTATTTTTTCAATATAGAGATGTAAGCAAGAGGTCGATAATTTGCTAGCTATTAAAATTGACACCCAGTCGTCAAAATCCTTTGGTCACAAAAGCTCATCCGTTCTTACGGCATGCGATATCATATTTAGATAGATCTTTTGTAATTTTTTGAAGCAAACTTCGAAAACACAAGGGAATATCCATTAATTTGCGCGTCAATTAATTTGGTTCACCTCGGGTCGTGAAATCACGCGCCGTGGGAAATATTGTTAGCTTCAATTAATTTGGTTTGAATATGGAATGTGTTTTGCCGTCGTTTTTTCGTAACACAATTGTGAATAATCAATACTTGAAAATTTGACTAAATAAATAAATAAAAAAATTAAAAGCATTCGAAATGTTTGCAAGCCAAATTTCAAGTTTTTGTTTTATATAGAAAAGCGTGTGTACACTACAAATATATTGTAAGTGATCTCGATTGAAAACACTTAAATATTTTGTTAACAGCATCTGCTTCAAAATGTTTAAGATTTTTGAGTTAAACGCACAAACGCCTCATTAGCACATTTTGCAAAACTTTTCTTAGAAAAAAATTGTGTAAATGTTCCCCTCTTTCACGTCTTACAAGTGCAATTAAACTATCTTCAAGATCGTCGTAAAGATCGGCAACACTCTATCATTCTTTCTTTATTCTACGCCGGTTATTTTCGTCTTTCACGTTCATCGTTTTATTGGACCTACAAATGTTCACAGCAGCCGAATTTGTTCCTTGAAATTTCACAGAATACCCTTATCCGAATAATGTCAAGGTTTTTCATGTGAACCTTTTGAAGAGAAGGACATTCAAATACATGTCTTCGAAGAAATAAGCCTTGTATTCATTTTTGCTTCTCCGTCACTAAACATCTATTCCTGTTAAATTTTTCTCCCAAAAATAACATTAACCGTTATAAACAAGCAAGCAATTATGTGCATGATAATCGACTTTCATTCATAAAAAAACAAATGGAACACAAAAATAGAAGAATCTACCATCATGGATACAATACTAGAGTGTAAGAATTCTGCTCTCATATGCCGGGGTTCTTATCTCGTCTTAACTGTAATCACTGAGCAAGCAAGACTGTTCTCTTATTGGAGTAGGTTTGACGGATCCGAAATGATGCAATGTGACCAACTATCTCCGAATATTTGCTATAAAATAAAACACTTGATGTAAGTATTTTCACTCTTAAACGTTTGAAAAGTGACGTATGTTTGGACACTCAAATGACCTAAAATCAAACACGTATAGCAGATGATAATTTGCAGTATGTACTAATATAAATGTGTCTCCCAAAAATTGTTTTAAATGAATTAAATTAGTTTTTAATTTAGGAATGCGCTGTCTAGTTTTGGTATCAATCAGCTGCGCTAGACCATGAAATTCAATTTCGAGAAAATATTGTTCAATCAATACTTCCAACGATCTTAAAAACGTTAACAAAAATGACTCTTTTCCGTGCCGTTTCCTTTCAATAAAATAATTAAATATATGACATTATTTCATGCAGTTTTGGCAGCAGTCTAATGCCGGCTTCCCACGGCTCGCGCCAGCTCGTGGCAAGAATATGGCTCTTAGTGGTGTGTGCCTTGCGACCGGGCCCAATAGCCGTGATTTGAAAACTTCAAATTGAGGAACGTGACTCCTTTGAGTGGATTATCTTAGCAATCAAACGAAAAAATGTATTTCCCTTGAAATTATTCCATGAAATTTCAATAGAAGTCTAATGGCTTCCCAGGGCATCAGCATCAGCTTGTAGCAAGGATATGGCTTTTAATGGCGTGTGCTGGCGTAAGGGCACGCCAATTGTAAGTCGAAGACTTCAATTCTAGGCATGTTTTCCACCATGCAAGTCGGCTCGGGCCGTGAAATCACGCGCCGTGGGAAGTCAGCATAATGATAATGATAACTGAAATTTACAAATTGTAGTCTGTGACGAAAAGATATAATAATAATAATAAATAACAATTTTTACGACTTATTTTAAAATAAAGGTCGGCTTTTGAATCATTTCCTTCAGTAAAAAGTCATTCAAAAACAGCATAAACCGAAACAGTCGAATTCTTTTATTATAAAACCACAAGAACATAGAGTGGATTTCCTATGAAAAATCAATACATATCATGTTTGCAGCTTTTCAGACATTAATATGAATGTTGCCTTTAAATTAAATACCAAGTAAATAAAAACAAATCTTTTGAGCAATCTTATATCAAAAAACGCTTCATAAACTGTTGGTCGTCTCGACAAATCTCTCACTGGTTTTCAACAATTTTTTATCCAATCATTTATAAAGCAGTAAGTATGAGTCATATGGACACAGCATAAACTTTTATATGCTTAAATAGCCCTACATATCGTCCATCGTTAGATAGACTGAAATCGAAGTCCTATTCTTTGCCCTAGAAAGCAACCAGAAAAATTGGTTGTACATGAAATTCAACCTGTATACATTCTATAGAAAATAATATCTACTTTCAAATCCAGTCATACGTTCAAACTGACCTGAATTGACTATATCTTATCGCATGATCCATAAAATCCACCGAGCACACAACGACTCATCATAAAAGTTTTGTAACAATAAACCAATACTGAAAAGCATATTGCTTCTAATATGTAATATTAACCTCAGCTATTTATTACACAACTATCATAAATTGACGATATTCAACATAGTAAAGCTATTCTCAGGTCTTTAAAGAATATTTTTATAGGATTTCGAGTAAATATGCTATGAAAACAAATCACACGATAAAATTCCTTACTTGAAACTGCGTTGCCAACAACAATTTTGACCTTTTTTTGATAAGCTTCTAATCTTCATTTATCTAAATTCTGCACAACCGTCTCGCATTGCTAACCTTTTGCCATTAACATTTCTCAAATTCACTTTCGCCACTTTTCCATCCAACTTTGAACTCTCGAAGGCATATCACACTTCAAAAACACACACACATATACACAAGCTAAACGGAAGGGAAAACTAATGATTATATTTAGCAGCAGATTATCTAAAGAAAAAGAAATGAGCCATAGAGCAACCACCCGTCTTTTGTGCCCTCCCATAAAAAATTCATAACTAGATGAATTTCTGCACCCCAAAATGAATGCCGGGGAGCCAGCCACCACTCGTCAGGCAAGCAAGCAAGCGAGTCTATGTTATATGCCTACAATTGAATGAATCACAGCATCCTTAAATCTGGTCCAGGATTTTTGCTTCTATCTCTTTATTTTGTAAGAACGTGTGCCTATGTGAGCGTCTTAGTATGAAACAATACAGGACGAGTAGCAGAGACCCGGTACAGAATTGGCTCGAGCCGGTTCGTTTAAGTAAAGGACAAAAAAAAGTGGCAAGAACCAGCACAAAATGTATACAGAGGGGAGCGAGTCCAGCATTCAAGTCTTCGGGTCTGGCCTGAATGGAAAGAAAATAAAGATTTTCTTTCACATTTTTACACCCCATTCAGATATAGTCGGGGGGGTAATAGTACTTAGGATGATACTCTATCTTAGTGGAATGTATCTTTAAGATGCATGATGGCGGACATTGAGGGGATAGCGTGATAACTTTTGGCCTTCTGTTCTGTTTCGTTTCGATCTTCTATGACTTGTCGCTACTTACGGCAAGCAATAAAGGCAATTTGAAGGATCCGAGAGCAATGTCTTTTTGGGTATTTTACGTCCAAGTTAAGGATATAAAAAAACGGAAAATGTTTAAATCGATATAGTTTAGTGGAAAGCTTTCTTTCATAGCACTGTCATCTTTTTATGATACAGAGAACTTATTTGAATTCCATAATTTTTTGGACTTGCTGTACCTGAAATGTTTTATTATTGACGTTGTTAAATTTTTGATGGATTTTCCGCATATCACGAGTAATTTTTGAAATTTCAAATTGAATCCAAAGTAAGATGTAGTTTTGAGAATACTAGATATAACAACTATGCTTTGAATAGCAATCAATTAGATTTTATTTAACGAGGTCTAAATTTTTCACAACCGTTTGATCTTTATGAAGTGACGTAGCACGATAAATGACATATTTTCAGGTAAGGACTTCAGGTGCGCCTTATTTCGAGTAATTTAATGCTTTGCATGGTATAGATTAAGGAAACCTGATCCATCTATTTTGTTCGATAGACCGATGATATTTTCAGCTGAAAATTAAAGCAACTAAAAAAATTCACGTTCAATCGCATAAAAGTAGTAGTAAAAGTAGATTCGAAAGTATGTTAGGCTTTTCCAGTCATTTCTTTGATAAATAATGGCGAATCAATCATGCAAAGCATTACAGCAAGTGTTCCAAGTTGGCTATGCTGACATCAAGACAAAAGCTCATTCATTCCAAGCGATGACAATGAATTCTCACATTTACAAAAGCATAATTAGATGATATGATGATACGGAATTTTTTTTTACAGATTTTAAAGTATTTCCATTTGCAATCTTTGCTTCCAAATTGAACAGGCAACTATCATTGCAAAGAAGATGATTTGAAACGATCTTCAAAATAGAACCAAAAATCTACTAAATTTGTAGTGGGAGAACTCAGCTTAATTTTGTCATTAAAATTATATAAGTGTTTGCCATTACCTTCTCTGATATTTTGGCACCATTAAAGAAAGAAATTGTTTATCGAAAATGAAGAAACTTCCAAAAGAGGCGTATCAGGACATTTTTTCAGCAGTCTTTTCTTCAGTTTATTTATTTATTAGTCTCTGCTGTTTTCTTGTCTTAATTCGACTTTTTTTTATTGCTACGCTCAGTTTTCTATTTTCGGTTTCATTTGGAGGTTATTCCGTTGAATATTTAAGTTCACCCTCTTTTGTTGCTTCTTCTATATGTTTTTTGCATTTTTCTTAAGGGCTGACTATTTTTCTGTAACTTAATTTTGACTGAACTATCCCTTAAAAAATTTTTATTTAAAAATAAATAATAATAAAAAGCAGTGAGGCACTTTGCGAGTGTCCGGTGGGGAGTTTAGCTGCGTTTTGCAAATGATTATGCAAAGTTTTAAAAGTTGTATATAGATAAATGCAGGGATGATTCAGGAATTGATATGACAAATTCAAAAATCTAGGATACATATAATATGACAAAATATGAACTTTTTTTATTGCTTTTATCCATACAAAGTAACTGAAAGTAGAAAAACATAGGGAGCGGGGTTTTGAACACTCTACATCGAGAACAAGAGTCGGGCGCTCTGCTCACTGAACTAACCGCTCCACTCACATATTTGCGCATCATTGCTATGTATTGTGCTCACTTTAAATTTTAAGACAAACTTCCGTTCGCTTTTTCGTTCGGTACGCTTTTTTTGGGCTCACTTCTCTCGTTCAATTTTCGTTAGAACCTCCGTAAAAGCTAAACTTCCAAAAAATATTATATATTCTTTTCTATACATATATTTCATTTTTTTGTCTTTCTCCCGAATTCGAATAGGATCTTATAACTTCAAGTGTTACCATCAGTCTGTCTTTGAATCCACTGCGGTGAGCAATTCTTTGAAAATTTAAAAGCAAGTTTAACGATATAGTGCACAAAGGAATACATGGCTCAGGAAAAAAATTGATTCGATGTCTTCTATACTGAAATGTGATTCGTGGTTGCTCGGAATTAGAAACTATGGAGTCTCACGTGAAGACTTTATATGTTTTAAGAACAGCTTAAAGTCTCTGTCTTTCATCCAACCGGAAGAATTTTCACTACCAAATGGTCCAAGAGATGCATATTTATCATCTTCCTCACGGGCGTGCCTCTGCCCGAAGACCAACAGTACCAGGCCTCACAGTTTTGAGCGCCACCTGACTACCAGCCACCAAAATTATGCGCCCCGTGAAACGTCTCGCCGTCTTTGGATATCGAACATCAGGATTGAAAGTCACATGTAACAACCAGCCCTTTATTTTTGGTACGATGCTCCTAAAATTGTTCCATCAGAATCAATTGCGTATCAAATAAAAAAGGAAACGCAACCGATTAAAACTAAAGTAAAGATAATCCGTGAAAGAGAATAAAACATAACTGCAAACGGTATTTTATGTGATTGTTCAAAATGTAAAGCCATAGAAAAAAAAATTTACTGACAAACTAGTTGCTACCACAAGTACCTTGATTTGACTACATATGCTACATCGAGTAACAGAAACTCTCTGGTATGTCGGACAGATCTACACGTTTGCAATTTCTTTCAGCTAAAAATATAAGTTTCGTGGTAACCAACTCGTATGATATTCAGCCCCAGCCTCCCTAACTTAACGATGGATAAGGTTTCACTTTAGACCTCCTGTCTCGAAGGGGAGAGCAAGTCACAGGAAAAAAGCATTTTAAGACACGTCTATTTGGTCCTGCTTTCCTCTGACTTGTCCCCTTCAAGACATAGTAACTCCCGCCATGGTATAGTGATCGAAACAATCAATACCGCAATCGTTTGGTGATAAAACTGTTTAAAGGTTATTTTCGAACGATTTTCGCGGTAATAGGGGAAACAAAGAAGTTGTGGCACGCGAAAAAAATGATCCCTCCTTTTCAAGGTCGTTTTTGGCGTGTAACTCTTTTAATATTGACAGGACGTGAAACTTATGTATCCACAACTTACTGCGAATTGAATTTTACATAACTTTGTCATAATAACCTTTTTTTGTGGGAGCGATGCTTTCCGAGGTATAGGGCCGTCCCTCTTTTTTTTGTTCTAAAGGTGGCACCAAGGAGAATGGAGCTGCGATCCCAGAAATCAATTTAGGCTCACATAGAGACATACTACGCATTGTAATTAAAAAATTTCTGCCCACTAAAATGCTCTGTGAGTTTTGCAATGGGGGATTTGCCATCGGAAGCCGATTATTTGGCCTAAAAATACGTTTTTCACGTGAGTATTCCCTCTTTGGGATGCAATAGCTCCCGCCAGCGTACAGCGATCAAAACAATCTATATCGCAAACGACATGCGCCAAAATTGCCTCAAAGTAATTTTCAATGTGTTTTGGGGGTAAAGTGAAAACAATGAAGCTGTGGCGCTCGAAAGATGTTTCTCCCTTTTTGGATGTCGTTTTAGGCTTGTAACTCTTTTATTGTTGATACCACGTCAAAGTGATGTATACACGACTTGCTGCAAATTAAATTCTACACAAGTTTGTCACTTTAAATTTTTTTGTGGGAGCTATGGTTTCCGACATATGGTGCCATCCCACTTTTCGTTTCCCAGATGGAGCCCAGAGGATTGGGGCTGCGACCCCAGAAACTTTAATTTAAGCTCACATTAAGACATACTTCACCTTGCGCCAAAAATCTGGCTGCCTTCCTAAATGCTTCGCGAGTTTCGCAACGGGGGTTTGCCATCAAAAGCCGATTATGTGGCCTAAAAACGCGTTTTTCACGCGACTTTCTTCCCTTTGGGATGGAATAACTCCCGTTAATGTGCAGTGATTGGAATAATCAATAACGCAAAAGATTTGTGACAAAAGAGAAGTATTCCAACGTGTTTCGCGTTAAACGTGAAATCATAAAAGTTGTGGCGCCCGAAAGTTGTTCCCCCCTTTTTGGGTGTGGTTTTTGACTTGTAACTTTTTTATGATTGGCATCACGTAAAAGTGATGTACGGACGACTTGCTAAAAACTATTTTGCGCAAGTTTGCTACACACAACTTTCTTGTGGGAGCCATGGTTTCGGAAATATGGGGATTCCCACTTTCTTTTGTTTTTAAGATGGAGCCCGGAGGATTGGAGCTGCAACCCCAGGAAATTTCTCTGCCAACCAAAAATGCACGGTCAAACTCCCACTTGACTGGACTATTCGAGGAAAAAGATCAACAAGTATCACAACTGACGTCGACCACATTGATCCATGGATTTGTGTACCGCTTTTTGTTAAAAATTTCACCATAGCTTGATGCTTGAAATATTTGTCAAAACATACCGAAAAATTTGATGTTAATATTCTTTTTTTTTTCTTGTCGTCAATTTCACTTTTTGACTCATTGAAAATCAGTATTTCGATTTTTACACAAACTATCAACATTCGCTTAGCTCAACGTCAATGGCGTCAAAATTCGAAATCAGTCAAAAATGACACTAGAAAACATCATGAAATACCGCCAAGCCACAAGAACGTTCCATACCAAATGTTTGATCCGGCTTCACCCAAAATATTCAACCACACTCATTGAAGTTCGGCAAATTTGTCTGCACGGTTCGCCAAAGATGTAAGTATCTGGTCGTAGCTTCAGCTGCATCTTTTTTCAAATATTTACGGAGTAGATTTGATCTATGACTACAGTTTTCTGCGACAGATGCTTCACACCTAGCAACCAGGATGCAATCCAACTACCAAAACCTCTAGAATATATATTTTACAACCGGCGAGTAAAGATCTTCTTGAAAGGTTTATGGCCTCGATGGGTTTGCCTTAACATTGTCTTACAAGCTCCCCTTTCAGCCAACATGCTATCTATTTGTTATGTGAGCACTTTAACTCTTGCTGTTGTTGCTGCTGTTATTCCTATAAGAAAAATTTCATCCCCCTTATCCAAAAAGACGAGCAGTAGACTGTATCGAAGGAACTCACTTTGCAGATAACACCAACACAGGAAAATGAAAGATGAAAAGCGCCAGGATTTACGTTATAGGGCGTGACTTATTGTGAATAAAAGACTTTTGTGTTTCGATGAAAATAGCAAAAATATTGCAGGGAAAAGTATGGCAAGTGGATGAGTGAGTGATATTGTCATTTTCAATCATCCTCGGCACCGGGGAGCGTTGCAACTCACTCACATCAGGGTGTCTGGTCCAGGCAGCGAAGTAAACGAGGGTGAAAGACGGCCATTATTAAAGAATTAGAATGCTTCAGGCAATAAATGTATTCTCATCGATCCCTTGGAAAATATTCACTATTGTCTGATTTCACTTTATGAGATATTTCGGTCGGATTGAAACGGACAGGTTGAAGGTTTCGAACGAGAGGATTTTCGTTTCATATATAGAAAGCAGGGCAGATGTTTCGACAGCTTCTCTGACGATTCTATGAAGATTATATTGGGATTATTTCGTAGACATTGTCTGCAAGTTGAAGGGATGAAGTCTTATAGTGGCGTTTGCTTTATACCGTTACTTGTATTAAGGGTGAATTTAATTAGAGTAAGTATATACTTTATATTTCGGGAATTATTGACAAAATATCACAATTCTATCAAGTGGAATGATTACAGGCAGTCAAATTAGTCATCTTTAATTTCTTTTAATATTTTTTCACAAATAGTAGTAAGTTCTAGGGAGAATAAAATAAACGAAACGATAATAAATTTCGTGAATTATATTTACAACCTTAATTTTAAAATCACATTTACCACGTCTAGCAGATAAAAAAACATCACCGCAAAATCAATTTGGTTGTGACAAAATTCAAAAAATAAATAAATACAAAAATAAACATTAAATAAATTATTTCAAGTAAAAATTACCACACTTTACGACAATATAAAACTCATTCGACGAAAACAATATATCCAATTGCATTTCATGTCGTTTGTGTGGAAAAATACAGCATTTACGGAATTACTTCACGGGAATTTAATGTAAAATTTATATATTTGCTCAAATTGATTTTTTTTCAAGTGAAATATCGTGTTCAGATACAGGTTAACAGTGTAAATCAATAAGAGACTGCAATGTAATGCAATAATTGTGTACTCTGTGAATGTTTAATGTATGGTCTTATGTAATCCCTGTTGAACAAAATGATGAATTAACAATACAATCGATTTTAATTTGTCGGAAGAGTTGATAAACGTTCAATAAAAATATGAAATTATTGTAGATTGAATCAATGGTGGAATAAATTCGTTTTGAACAAAGAAACAACATTGCAATCGAATTTCGATTTGATTATTTTTAAACTAAAGATCACAATGGAATCGAATTTAAATTTTTGGGTTTTATTAGGAGCATAAAACTTTTGAAACGAATAAAACACATAAGTTATTGTAGTGGTAATTTGATTTATTGGCAAGCAAATTTCATGGTATTGAGTTTTTAAATATAATTTCTGACATATAACATTAGACTCTTGGTTCAATTTCGCACCGCGTTTCCGCGCAAATTTTGCCAATAACGCGTCGAATATTGACTTCCAAGTCATTAATTGTTGCTGGTTTATCAACAGAGACAAGTGACTTTTCGTACCCTTACAAAAGTAGTCCAATGGAGTCAAACCACATATGACATACATGGTGAGTTTTTCGGGATGTAATGAGGCTTGCAGAGCCTCTTGGAGATTATTCTCATATCAAAATCGCAAATTTTGCTTATTTGCGAACCCGTGAGCCCATTAAGCTAAAAATGAGCCTTATTTCAGACAACGATTTCTCGGTAAAAATGTGGTTCAACTTCCAACTTATTCTCAGCCCATTCACCGCACCTACGACACAAACGATGGTCCAATGGCTTCGATTGCTGCTTTCCTCAAAATTTTCCATATAATGGACGAATAGAGGTGACTTAGTTGAAAACATCGTCGAATCGATAAATTTGGATCGTCAGTAACACCAGCCTCTCTCGGTGCGCACTGTACGAGCTCGTGTTGGACGAACATTGTCCAGAGTATATGTACGTGGACATAAATCTTTGCATCAATTTGCGTATGATCTGCTCAGATGGACGATTATGAGCACCATAAATTGAGTGACTATTTTGAGACGTTCTTCGAATGTAAGTCTTTGCAGGGTAATTTTCCACAGTAAATTAAACCTAATGTTAAAATGGCTGCGAAATTCGACAGATATTCCTATCGAAAGTTCTATATCTCTGCAAAAGCACCCTATGTATGTTTGCGCACTTTTATCTGATCATTTTTAGGGTCCTTTATTCTGATTGCTTTTAGGTTTCCGTATCGTAGCCGAACAACTTTGGCAACGTTGTTACTTTATCTTTGAAAATCGAAGTAGCATTTCTGCAAAAATTTAATAATCTCTATTTTTGGCAGTTATTAACAGGGATATTATGCCCTAAATCGAGCTTCCGCTTTGGTAATAAGTACCAGGCAAAGAATAGAATCTCAAGAGTAAAATCAATCGTATGAGTATTATAAATTATTGTAGGAACAGATAAAATAGTGGCTTTATGGGTTTTTTTTAAACAAAGCTCTACGAAATTATCAATGATATAACTTTTCAGTAAAATTATCCAAGAAGTCTTGGAACGAACTGATACAACTGAATTTCTACCACTGATGATAATGTAAGTACGTAATTATACTTAACAAAAACACCTATGAAGATGTAAGTACTATGTAATATCTATTAAAAATAATTTCACCCAAACCTCTTTTTCTGTTATTTAATAATTTTTTTCCTGCTGATACATGCACTGCGCACAAACTTTGCAAAATTTGCTTAGTTTTTTTTTATAATTCAATTTTAATTTATATCTACAACAAACGAAACGACGAACAATTTTCCTAACATAATCAACACATAATCAATTGAAAACTTCAAACGGAAGGCAAATTAAATTTTTCCAATCAAATTGATGAAACTATGAAATTGTATGCACTGATGGGTCTATTATAACTTATTATACATCGCTCAGTAATAACAACACCCCAAAAAAACTTTATCAACTATTTTTGCGCGAAAATTGCTTTCACCGAAACTTACAAAAATAACAGAGTTTTACTCAGGGTTCTGTTTTTTTACTGTCCATTCAATTTACTCCCATAAGCAGCAGTTGCTCGTGTGCCATTTTGAAAATACAACAGTCCCAACGCACATAGGTTTGTATCTAAATATATTGCTATCGATCCGATTGATCTGATTGATCATGATGAAAAGCCGACACATCTCCATCTTACTTTCTATTTTCTTCTGAAGATTATCTAACGGAGTGCAGTAAGCAGTGCCTTAATACGAAGCTTGGCGAAAAAAGTGTTGCGATTCGAATAGGAAGCACCCGTGGTGTTGGTACGTACGTACATACGTACTATCGCAAAGATTGAAAAGATTAAACGGAAAAGTTTGGCAATTGAGCCTAAGTATGAAAAAAATGTATATCTTCTTATAATCTTGCATATATAATTGGCCAAGTGTTGATCCCAAGCTGCTACAGTCTGGGTGTGAGTTTTGCAGAGAAAGCTTCTTTTCAAACAATCTGAAAATCTTTTTTTAACAGTTGTTTACAAACCAACCCATTCATCGTTAAGATACTATTAGCGCGCGGCACGAAATAAATTGGCAAGTGAGCAATGATTTTTGTGTGCCATTGATGGGAAGAAATCGAAAGACATTTTGTCGGCAGCGTGCGCGGTGACTTCCAAGATTTTAGGCTGATAGATGGTTTGTTATTTTTTTGGGTAAATGGTTTTCACTTGCAAGACCTTGCTTAGCTCGCCCAGCCAGTGAATTCAGAACTGTATTTTCTTTCTTTCACTTTCGCTTTCGGCTAGTTTTTCTGGTTAGGGCGACAAACTGGAAAGTTGTTGAAATGCATTGCAGATATTATACTTTCCACTAAACTGAATTGTTCCTTCTTACGGATTGTTTTGTTTGGTCACATTCGTTAATTTGAGTGGTTTGTCTTTGATCTTGGGGTCATGTATGTCTAACACTTTCTATTTGTTTGAAACGACAACTTTTTTAGGGATACGCGCAATGACAAGTCGTTTAGTAGAAGTTAATCTTTAGAAACAAAATGCTAAACAGTTAATGAGCGGAAAAGTTGTGTGCTTGAAATGTGTAGTTAAGTACTTAACCATTTTTTGCTGTTTATATGTTTTCCAGGTGCATTTATCATATACGTACTCGTGGAGTCCTTTTTTGCCAAAAATACAATATTTACTTTTGTTTGAAAATATTACATTCTTCCAAAACTCTATTGGCTCATTTATGTGCTGCTTGGCAAATGCAAGGCGTTTTTGTCGGTTGACCGCTGAAATGTACGATTTCTTCCGAGCAACCCGTCGGTGGTATCCAGCCTTTTTGAGGGTTTTTCTTGCAGTATCCCGACAAATGTTTTTGTTGAATTTTTCCTTGATTTCAGTTGCTATTTGGAATGCAGTCAGCCGTAAAATTTTTTTTACTAGTGACACGATATGTTGTTTTTCCCTGCAGGACAACTTTGATGGACGACCGGAAAGAGGTTTGGATGGGAGTTCTCCTGTCGATTTGAAATTATGACGAATATTGCCACTTCCCACTATTTTTACTGTATCTGTGTAGCTGTTCTCTTCTTTTCATAATTTAATGATGATTTTTCTTTCACTCACACTGATGTCTTTCCTTTTATCTTTCATTGCGAAAAAAATTTATTCACAACACAAACTCTGCAGGAAACTATTCAACCACTTGCCGGAATAGCTACTAATGAATAATAAATGCAATAAAACATTAGAAGAGTGTATTTGAAACGAATTATTCCGGGGAATCCCATAATTCATCAAGTGAACGCAGACTTTTTCTGTCTCGCTTTCGTATGTTTTCTCAGAAAAAAACCGTTATCTAAAAAAAATAAAAGCGAAATAAATAAATTTACATGTGTCGACAAAAGAAGAAATACTTCATAAATATATGAAACCAAATCTGGAAAATATTTGTTTGCTTTTAATTTTTTAAACTTACAAACTGATTGACAGCAGGTGAACGCAGACTTTTTCTAGCAAGTGTATTTGATCATAACCAGTACATATAATTAACTTTCATGGAGTAATCTTTTTGGAAGAATGTTTAAAATTGCAATAAAACTTACTAATTTTTCGACATCTGGATTAGACATTTCAGTTGTTTTATCTCCACTACAATGAAAAATACTTCATAATTTTCAAGTACTACCACCCGAAAAAAATCTGAATATCCATAAAAAAAATCTCTCAAAATGACCATAAGCAATTTATTTAATTAATTTTTATTTTTACCTGATGACTAAAATTCGGAATGAGTTTTGGTTTTATTGGGTTTACACCTCAAATGATTTACATATATTAATTAAAAAGTAATAAGTATAGGCTGGTTCTAGAGGTATGGAACTTTCGATAGAGATATTTGTCATTATAGCTGTCGAATTTTGCTGCCATTTTGACCATTATGTTTAATTTACTTTGGGAAATTACCATGCAAGACAGCACCTCAAAAAAGTGGAAATTTATTTTCGAAATTCGTGTTCCGTGCGCCAAACTTATAGTATATTTCGTTCAATTTATGGAGCTCATAATCGTCGTTCTGAGCAGCTCATACACAATACGAAATTATGTCCACGCATGCTCTATTGAGCAATGTTCATCCAACACGAGCTCGTACGGTGCGTACCGAGGCAGCTATCGCTGTTGCAGAGGGTAGTGTGACTGAAGATTCAAATGTATCGATTCATCGTCACTTGACTATGCTGATAAACTAGCAACTATTGATGACTTGGAAGCCAACATTCTGCGCGTCATTGCCGAAATAAGACCGACTATGCTGCAAAAAAGTGGTGTAAAATTGGACCGTCAGAATGTCCTTCTAAACACGCAGTCGCGATGGTTATATGCCACAAATAATTTTTTAACACCATATGTCATGAAATTTAAGAGAAAATGAATCAAAAAAATGACCATTCCAACAGTTTATCTGTTTGAAAAGTTCTATACCTCTAAAAACACACTATACTTTTTTCAAAATGGAAATTGCGTGATGATACAGTTGAACTAGTATTTTTTTCATAAAGGTCTTCTGAAGAAATAAGCGAACTTAAACTGCAAGGAATTTTTGATTTCATTGTAGCACCAATATTGTGTTAGGAACTAGCTTTCATTCATTTCATGCCACCATTCAGTTTTCATTCATTGCATGCCACCTTTCCCCTGAAATTTTTCATCTTTGCAAGTGCCAATAATGTATGTATGCAAAACGAATGTCTACATGTACATGTAATTATTTCAAAGTTTTTTTCTGAAAAATGGAGTTGTAGATCTCTTACCACGCCCTTAGATTATTTGGCTAATATGAACCATATGAACAGTAGTATTTTAGCACACATTACATATTAGAAGTGAAAAGCAATCTTTACCATTTAATAAGACAAAATCTTATCGTTTAATGAGACAAAATCTTATCAAATGTGTCCACATGCCTCGTCAGTTTCACGAATTGAACATTTTGACAGACTTCCAGTAGAGGCTTGATATTTTAATGGAACATAATTATGATTTATTAATTTTGCGCTCCGTAGGTACTTGTAAATTAACAACAGTAACACTTTTGATTGACAGAAACAAAAGGGGTTGGCAAGCAAATTTAATTTGGGTTGATTTAGATTCGGGACTTGATTGACATAGTCTTGAGCAGAGGTTCTTCAATGATATCTTACAAGCGACATTTGATTGCGCGGCATTTATTTATTTACGGCATGCTTTTCTTAAAGGTTTTAATTAATTTAATACAAATGAGAATTTGTCCGAAAAACAAATTAGACAGTCTGTTAAATTGTTAAAAATATTATTTAATTTTTTGAAAATCAAATGAAGTTAAATTTCTTAGAAAATACATCAACTGTCAAATAGTATACGTTATAAATTCAACCTGCTCAATTTCAATATCCTTAAACGTCAGTTTTAAATCGATCAACTACAGTTAGACTAAAAAAAACTAAAGTTAATCATTTCAATTAATGATAATTAGTCAGTCCACACAGCTTAAATTATCGACAATTGAAAAAATGATGGATATTAATTAATGGCGGGGGTGGGGGTGTAGGATCTATTGGTAACTTCTGGTAAGCATCTTTTTGTAAAGAGTAGAATATAGAAGAATAGAATTTACCGTCCTAAAATGAACGAAATTTGAAGCCGCTACCAAGTTATAGCTTGTGAACGCTACTGACTTGCGTTCAGCACACATTACATTCGTTTTTCTCAAAATTTGTTGACAATAACCTCGTTCAAGATATCTTAAAAAGTATTGAATCGATCATTTTGATATTCAGTATAATTTTGGCTTCATTTATGGCTTTTAAAAATATGATTACAAACAATTTTTTCGCTAATGAATAGCATCAAAATTTCATGAAAAATCAAACATTTACTTTGAAGGGCGTACTATTTTTCGAAGTTTTTTTTTCTTGATATTTTTTACATTTCCATTCACAAAGAACATGTGGGTGTTATAGATTTAAAAAAAATAGTTTTGATGTTTCAAATCAATCTAGCACACGCTAGGTTGTACGTCGTGGACCAACTTAATTAGCAACAGCTTCCGATGGACGTGTCGTATAGCTGCATTTTTTTAATATTAAAAATACCTGATGGGTGTTTTGAAAAGTTAACATCTACAATAAAATTTCCAAAAATTTCAATAATGTCGCATAAATAGTTTCAACACAACGTAGTCATAAAAGTTCGTATATTTTTAACTGCATAAATGGAGCTGCACCTTAAAAACTCGTCTTGAACTACATAATTTTAAATTTTCGAATTAATTTAGTTATAAAATTTGAAGCAAGAATTTTTACTGATAAAATATACTGTCGAAAAGGCCTATAAAATTTTGCCATGATTCAAATTAAAATACGAAACATACACATTTCCAAAAGCAAATTAATTGATTAGTTTGTCTTTCCAAATTTAACTGTACGATGCAAAAATGTATAACCAGCTTTGCCATACTTATAACACAAATACCATTGAGAAATTATTTCGAATTTACCTAGAAGACTGCTTGCAATCATCAAAGTACCATAGTTACCTGTAATAAAATTAAAAAAATGAATTTATTAGTGATGATATAAAAAATACACTCATAATTTAATTTAACATGTAAACAAAAAAAAATTCAAGAGTTTCAGTCGAAATATTTAAAAAAATTAATTGCAGAAATTTGTAGAACAAAATTTAATCGATCTCGGCAGTGCTGTCGAGTGACTGGAACCCTTGGGAAGCATTGTCCATACTTTCTTTATTTTATTTCTTTTCTAATTTTAGTCTAAAGTTAACTGGGGGCAATATTTTTTCACGATCTTAGGATCTGTTTGCTAGCCGACTGCGAGGGCACGGTGCAATTCCCTCCGATCCAATTCGTTTAGTTTCACAACCTTTAATCAAGAGCTGACAATTTGTGTAGCGCGAGACGTTACAACCCGTTCTGCATCCGCTTAGAAAAGAAGTACCAATATAATGTCACTTATTTTTTAGATATTTCAATCGGGATTCGTCAAAGGTAAGCTTTTCTGAAGTAAAGTATAACAGACAAAGGCTGGGATTTGAACCTTGGCCTCTATGATTGAGAGGTAGAGGCTTAACGTGACACAAGAACTAGTTTCACAATTTTCATTTTTCGTGGCCAGTT
The DNA here is from genome assembly GCA_963942545.1 of Oxycera nigricornis. Taxonomy (NCBI): domain Eukaryota; kingdom Metazoa; phylum Arthropoda; class Insecta; order Diptera; family Stratiomyidae; genus Oxycera; species Oxycera nigricornis. The sequence goes on from OZ012662.1 coordinate 13,285,890, forward strand.
TTCTCAATTGATTTGGACTTTTTCCCAAAACATTTGAACCTCTTGCCAAATCGTTTGTACTGTTTCTCATTTTTATAAATTTTTCCACAACAAATTTAAGCTAACGGTTCACCATCATATTAAACGTAAGCCGTAAGCTTAAGGGGTTACACTACAATAGAGAACAAAAATTTAACGTTTTTTGGCGATTTTTTTTTCAAGTGAAAGTAAAAGGTTAATTCTTTTTAAGGATGTTACTAAGCATGTTTTGAAGTTTTTAAAAAAAAATGTTTATTAATAAATATTAAAAAATGGCTGCCCAACAGCCGTTTTTGTGGAACGTTTTTTTTAGAAAAATCATTCTGGAACAAAATATATTTTTTCTTTCTTAAACTACATTAGTATAGCTAAAGACATACGTAGGAGGTTTTGAAAGTATTCATTTTTGTTAAATTGGCGAGTATTTGAAAAAAAAAGTTAATTTTACTACCAAAAAACGGGCACTTATTTGTACCTAAAAAATCGAAATATTAACTTATCGAAAATCGATTACGTATTTCTATGCGGAATGTTGTTTTAAACATGTGATATTAATTTGGATTGATAAAATAGAACATTGTTTGAGTAATGCCGCGTGCCGATTTGAAAAAACGTGTTTCGATAAAAACGCGTTTAAAATTTTGGCTTTACTTTACTTTACGTCTTCTCTTAGCAACAAAGGACGCTGTACTAACGAACTTTGTATTCAACACCCTTGAAAATGTTTCTAAAAACATCTACTAGTGTATTAGAGAAGTTAGAAATCGAATGGTAAAACATAATGCTGTACCCAACGAGCAGGTGTCGTATTTACCGCAGGTAGTCGTTTCGGAGCAGTCGGAAGGGATCGGGAAAAAGCTCGAAACTGCAATGAAAACGATTTCTGGCAAATATAAAACCCTTTTGACTCCTATTCTAGAGAGTTCAAAGAATTTTTCAAGCCAATAAAAAGATCTCGATTTTTTGAAATTTCTACTGTGATGCGACGCCTTAAATCTGTTGGGGGAAAATGTACAAGTGTTGAGAAAGAATACAAACTTTTTAGCAAAAAGTTCAAAATGTTTGAAGAAAAGGTTTAAATCATTTGAAACAAGTCTAAGCCATCTGGGAAATATCTGAAGCAATTGAGAAATGCATACATGATAGGAAGTTTGAACACTACTGTTTGACATGCTTGATTCGCTTCATTGCTGCTGCTTGGTTTTGGTCTTCCAGGGTGAAAGTACCGTTATGTCAAAGTAAAATTTCAATTAAAATTATTGATTTTTCATCTATTCTTTGTACGAAGAGAGCTTCTCCCGCTTTGTATTATGTAAAATATTACTGAAGATAGAGCGGAAGAACTTTTTAGTCGCGTAATATTCCTCTAAAAAAATATTAATCGATTTGAAAATCGAAATCGATGTAGTAAAAACAAAATTAATATGAAACGTGTATGTATACGAGGGTGGGGTGAAAAATTTCCGGCCTGAACAAGAGATGGCGCCACTAGGTCTACTTTTGGAGCGGCGTCCTACAGTACCATTCCTACCGAGCTTGTATGTACAGTTTCAGCCCAATCGCTACGTTAGTTTGCGTTTGAGAGCACATTGCGCGAGACGCTTCCGTTGTTTTCGTGAAAATGAAAAAAATTGGAAAAACGTGCTGTCATCAAATACTTCTATTTGAAAGGTTTTCCACCAAAACAAATAAAAGAAGAGATGGATTCAACACTAGGAGACTCCTCCCCATCATATTCAACTATTAAGCAGTGGGTTTCTGAATTTAAAATGGGTCGTGTGAGCACCTCTGACAAGCCTCGCTCAGGCCTCGTTGAGGTCACAGCTTCAGAATAATTGGGAAAATCCATCAAATAGTGTTGGAAGACCGCAGGTTGAAAGTGCATGAGATAGCTGAGACCTGTAGGATGTCAGCTGAACCTGTGCGAAATATTTTGCACAACCATTTGAGCATAGAAAAGCTGTGTGCAAGGTGGGTGGCGCGTTTTGCTAACGCGCGACCAAAAACTGAATCGAAAAAACATTTCTACCGACAATTTGGCGCTGTATAAGCGTAATCCAAACGAATTTTTGCGTCGATTCATAACTGTTGATGAGACTTAGGTCCACCACTACACTCCTGAAAATAAAGAACAGTCAAAACAGTGGGTTGGAAAAGGTGAACCAACTCGAAAGAAGGCAAAAACAATTTTATCGGCAAACAAGGTTATGACTACTGTTTTTTGGGATGCGAGAGGAATTATATACAATATGGTCAATACTACGCAAAGTTATTGTAACGTTTGAATCACGAGGTGCAAATTAAACGACCTCATTTGGCGAAGAAATTTTTTTTTGTTTCATCACGATAACGCACCAGCGCATTCGTCGATTGTTGCCATGTCCAAAATCCACGAGTTGAAGTTTGAATTGATGCCGCATCTTCCCTACTCTCCAGACTTAGCCCCTAGCGACTATTACCTGTTTCCTAACCTCAAAAAATGGCTTGGCGGTAAAAGGTTTAAAACCAACGAAGAAGTCATCGAAGCTGTAAATCAATATTTTGAGGAGCTTGACGAATATACGTTTAAAACTGGTATAACTAAATTAGAACACCGTTATGAGAAATGTATCAGTGTTGATGGAGATTATGTTGAAAACTAAAGCAAAAAAAAATTAAAACATCGTTTTTCTTGATCAGGCCGGAAACTTTTCACCCCAACCTCGTATATGCACTTTGAAAGAAAATTGTTTTAGGAGCTTTATCGGATCTAGGAAAATGTGTCAAGTGTTTTTCATTATAGAAAAAATATTATAATAGACACAAAACCATTAAAAACTTGGCAGGTGAGGTTTGGAAATTCACTTAGCCTTTCTAACCTCTAACAAGCCTAAAGTGCACTTTGCATACGCTTACAACACAAATGAAAGCCAAATTCAACTGAAACTTCATTAAATCACGACACCTTCAATGAGACTTCATTCAATTTGGCTCCGTGCTCGATCCGGTCGGTAATGAAGAAAAAATGACGGACGGCCAAGCAGAAATGAAAGACCTCAGCCAATTCCATAGAAACTGCAATGAAATATAAAGCACAAAGTGAATTGACACCTATAAAACTTCATGATCTTTCACTAGCCACAAAGTGTTATGGCACTGTTCGAGTAATGGCATTTGCTCCTTTCCCATTCCGCCATTCTAATTCATTGTCATCCGCAATTTATCACTTTTTAAGTGTGCAAACTATCGTAAAACGACCACCAATATATTATCATATTTCATAATAATACGAGGCCCCCTGCACGCACGCAGCCAACTACAATCTTCGAGTGCGCCCCATCTATCTAAGTATCTATCTTTGGATCTATCTTTTGCGCTGGCAGAGTTTCGCCCTGCTGCCTTATGGGGTCCGAGCGGGCATAGTAGGGCATTATCTATGCATGATTGCATACCTGAATTCCACCACCTGGAATGGATTGAACGAATGCCGCCGGAATGGATGAATAGCTCACCAGCGCCAATACCTCGAATAACTCTTGTGGATTTATTAGCCTTCGATATTTAACAGAAATAAATAGAAGTGAACGACAGCCGTTTTATATTTTATGAGAGTCGACATAAAGTCTTCGAAAAACGGTCCTCGACTCGTGTTAAATAGACTCCGACGGTGCAGAAAGATATGCGAGGGCCGAGACTCGACTGGTGGTGGTGATTGCTCAAGATGGACTGTACACGACATTCTTGGATTGGCACTGTGACATTCTACTTTCTTCATACTGCGGGCATTTTATCGCAGGAGGCTGGACTCAAGATTGATACAGGCTGGACGTCGGAAGTAACAAACAAATATGTCGAGTCATGTTCGCCTGGAGAACAACAGAAAATCTTTACGATTGATCTCAAAATTAGGAAAAACAGCTTTCGTTTCAGTGCAGTCCAGCAGCAAACCTACAGATAATGTCATCTAAATCGTCTAACTTAAGCGGCATCTGTAAAAAAATTTATGCTCACATTCTCTACGCTTAAGTACACTTTTATTACTTAAAGCTACTCGCTGTGACCGAATCCGGCGATATTTTCAAAGATATACGAGACCCTTAGGCAAACTTACGATAGAATCCGATGGAGCGAATAAAGATCCGGAACGGCAGGTCATACAGCGCCGCCCAACAAAATGTACCTTCATCGTTTCCTTCAAGGAAGTTATTTATTAGCGTCACCATTGAATTCCTTCAAGTACAGCACATTTTGGCTAAGTGATGGCGACAGCACAACGTTTGACGTGCGTTACTACGAAAACTTACTTGCAACAGCAACTTTGGCTAAGTTTTAACAGTGTAAGGGGGTAGGCAACGGCATGTGGCGTACTTTTACGATCAATTGAAATTTTATCAGCAGAAAATTTCTGGAGACGAACATATTACAGTCAGCGATATTACTATAGGCGCACTTATAATTTGTAGGAAATTTTTTTAACACAATAAATCACAATAAAATGAAATAAGTTTATTTGGTTTCAACAGTAGTTATATATAAAATAATAAAATAACTTTTTTTCATAAAACAACTTCATAATATAAATAAAAAATCCTTTAAAAATAGAAATTCAACGTTAAAATCAATAAGCGCATAAAAATTTTCATTATTTTAAAAATAGAAAAAAGTTTTCCTTTATCACTTTATCGGTCTTCATATTTTGTAAGGCTTCTGTTATTTCGAATAAAGTAAAAAATTCGATTGGGTATGGACTTGACTAGATTGACAATCGTTACAAAATCAATTTCCTTCCAACATTTGCAAATTTCTCGTTTTAATGAAACGTTACAATCTTGACGACCTCAGAGGGATTAAATCTGGGCTGCAAGCAGGCCATTCCATCAAATTTATGTTTGATTTTTCAAACCGTTGTCGAAATTGTCAGTCGTGCAGCATGGACTGCTGAATTATCTTGATGGAAAATAATGTTCCAATCATCGGAAACATTTTCTAAAACAGAAATGACAGCAGCTTCAAGGAATTCACAATACTTTTTTGCATTCATTTTGGTGGAAATGAGTGTTGAGAATGCACCCGAAACCATCACACATCCTACTCGATAATTCCGTCTATATCTAACTGGAGTTTCGTTACGAATATCGTGCCAATTTGAGCTTAGACGGCGTCCATTTAAATTAAACTTTTTTTCATCAGAAAAGAGAACGGACTCTCATTTTCTAGTCCGGTTCATGTGGTCGCTGGCGAACGATAATCATGCTACTTTTTGGTGTACCTTTAGCATTGGTTTCCTCTTTGGGCTTTTTTTTAAATTAAATGTGGGTTGTGATCAGCGTTTTCAGATATTTTTTTGGCAAAGCAGGATTTTGAAACTTTTTGAGTTTTTACTTTTAACTTTACAGCGGGATTTTTTCGTCGAAAGTGGGACATAGTAAAAAAACGTGTATATTCAGTGATTTTTAAATACTTGTCTTGTTATTTGAGTTTTATTTATATTTCCGAGAAGATGTAATTTCTTTGAAAGTGTTTTTCTCTTTAATATAAATGGATAACTCTGCACAGGATAGCTCTAGATTGAACTGGATGAGTAATTCTGCTTTCTTCAAATTTACGGAACATTTATTTCTAACATCCGACCATTTTAAATTCATTTGGGAAAAACGCGTTCGGAAAAGCAGTTAGATTTTGGGATACTTTATAAGAATTACCGTATTTATATAATCATTAATTTCAACGTAAATAAACTGCTCCGAACTTCAATTTGTTTATAAATGCGCTTATCGAATTTCGCACTGACACTCAGCTGTTGTACACTTCTTCTTCTTCTTTATTGAAGAAAATAAAAGCCTAATTTGAGATTCGATGGTGTAGTAGCGATTAGTTTAGCAACTGAAATCATTACATAGATATACCGAGAAAAAAAAAGTTCGCTTGTATTTCCAGAATGCGCTTATAGTAATTTCGCTGACTGTAGATTGTACTGAAGTGTTCATCTTGCTAGTTTCAGTGCCCATAAAAGTAAAGAGTGTTGAGTCGTGATTTAAGGACACCTTGTCGAAGTTGCTCCAGCTCTTCGGTTCATTTTTTAAATCAGTATAAATAGTGTTACACAATTCCATCGAGTTTCAAGTTAGAAAAACTAAACAGAAACACTAAGAAACTTTAAAGAATAAATTGTGATTCAAAGAAGTTTGACTTAAGAACTCCTAATGCTCCAGGTACAGTTTTTTCGAAGTTAACAATTTTCTTGGAAATTTCGCTACTGTTGCGTGATTGCGCGTGACTCTTTTATAAAAGGTAACACATAACATTTTTTCAAAGTAATTGAACTTTACTTTTCAGAGATTCAAAGTGAAGAAGTATTCACGTTTTGTAATTATTTTCTGCTCGCTGCCTTGATTAAAACTAAAGTGCTTCTTTTTCATCTATGTTAATTTGCCCAAAACGAGTAGACAGCATTAATAAGAGACGATGTAACTAAGACAAGTTGTGATAAATTATTACAAAAATCCAAAATGTATGTTTCAAATGTTCTGCTGATCCAATTTAAGCGTAAAATACACTGTTAAAAGTCTTTATGAGACTAGAAAAAACCACAAAGAAGTAATGAATGCATCATGCAGCAGGTATCCTAGTAGGATAATATGTCAATGATTGAATCTTGAGAAGAAATCGCGTAAAGAGGATGTTCACCAAAGAAACAAAATGACTTTAAACTATTCCATCACTCAAAAGTTACGGAAGCATGCTCCATTTAAAGAAGAATTACTGGTATTACCTGTATTTATCTTTAACGCATAGAATCACCTTTAAAAAAGTGCAACACAAAATTAAAGAATTATACTTGCTGCTATATGAAGCAAGAACCAAACAATTTTCACAAAAATTAAATGAGAAGAATCCAACAAATTTCTTCGTAACAATCAAGGGCAGTGCATTTCGAAAAAATCATTTTTCTCAATTATAAAAACCACTTATATAATAAGTCGTTTTAAGGAATTCAAATTAATTATCAATAGAATAATCCTCCTAAAAATTGTTTATCTTCATTTTGATTTCTTATCAAGAACTAGAAGAAAGTCCTATAAATTAACCTGAATTGAACCTTTTTATATTGACTGTCAACTTCGTACCTTCAGAAAATGTTTAATGTTTAATGATTAATAAATCGACCCAAATAGAAAACAACTAAACAGATTTGGTGGGAAATCTTCTATTTACACTGCCAAGATGTTGTTTTTATGTAGGACCTTTTAGAGTGAGCCCTTCAATTTGTAGGAAGACTTACAATCAGAGGAAGCGCGAATTCGCAACCATCATTTCGACGATCGCCGCCAGTCAGCCAGTGCCGGTAAAGGTACGTGCTGGTTAGATATTTGCATGCCGTCAGAAACAATTATTGCTGCTAGCGATGAGAAGGAGTTCGAGAATGGCAATCGAGGATGCTCGAGAGTGTGGATGCAGCACTCACTGAAACCGGGAAAATAAAACATGGAATGAAATAATTAGGCAAGTGCGAGCCAGACAAACCCACTAAGTATCCGTACTATGAAAAATTCTGTATATAGTAAAAAGTTTCAATAACGATTAGAAATTGAATGAATCACAAACGATTTTCTCAACACTTTCAACAACACTGCAAACGTCGCTATCAAAACAGCCCCAAAAATATAAATTATTTTATACTTTCTGCAGTTTCTGAATAGATTTGGACCGAAGTTTTACTAAATCTTATTATATTTCTTAAAGTTTCGTCAAATATCGATAGAACAAACGTGTGCAAAATAAAGAATGAAAGGAAAAGAATAGAAATTTTTCTAAAGATGATTTAACGACTCAAACTTTTTCATGTATGTAGAGTAGAATATAGAAGAATAGAATTTACCGTCCTAAAATGAACGAAATTTGAAGCCGCTACCAAGTTATAGCTTGTGAACGCTACTGACTTGCGTTCAGCACACATTACATTCGTTTTTCTCAAAATTTGTTGACAATAACCTCGTTCAAGATATCTTAAAAAGTATTGAATCGATCATTTTGATATTCAGTATAATTTTGGCTTCATTTATGGCTTTTAAAAATATGATTACAAACAATTTTTTCGCTAATGAATAGCATCAAAATTTCATGAAAAATCAAACATTTACTTTGAAGGGCGTACTATTTTTCGAAGTTTTTTTTTCTTGATATTTTTTACATTTCCATTCACAAAGAACATGTGGGTGTTATAGATTTAAAAAAAATAGTTTTGATGTTTCAAATCAATCTAGCACACGCTAGGTTGTACGTCGTGGACCAACTTAATTAGCAACAGCTTCCGATGGACGTGTCGTATAGCTGCATTTTTTTAATATTAAAAATACCTGATGGGTGTTTTGAAAAGTTAACATCTACAATAAAATTTCCAAAAATTTCAATAATGTCGCATAAATAGTTTCAACACAACGTAGTCATAAAAGTTCGTATATTTTTAACTGCATAAATGGAGCTGCACCTTAAAAACTCGTCTTGAACTACATAATTTTAAATTTTCGAATTAATTTAGTTATAAAATTTGAAGCAAGAATTTTTACTGATAAAATATACTGTCGAAAAGGCCTATAAAATTTTGCCATGATTCAAATTAAAATACGAAACATACACATTTCCAAAAGCAAATTAATTGATTAGTTTGTCTTTCCAAATTTAACTGTACGATGCAAAAATGTATAACCAGCTTTGCCATACTTATAACACAAATACCATTGAGAAATTATTTCGAATTTACCTAGAAGACTGCTTGCAATCATCAAAGTACCATAGTTACCTGTAATAAAATTAAAAAAATGAATTTATTAGTGATGATATAAAAAATACACTCATAATTTAATTTAACATGTAAACAAAAAAAAATTCAAGAGTTTCAGTCGAAATATTTAAAAAAATTAATTGCAGAAATTTGTAGAACAAAATTTAATCGATCTCGGCAGTGCTGTCGAGTGACTGGAACCCTTGGGAAGCATTGTCCATACTTTCTTTATTTTATTTCTTTTCTAATTTTAGTCTAAAGTTAACTGGGGGCAATATTTTTTCACGATCTTAGGATCTGTTTGCTAGCCGACTGCGAGGGCACGGTGCAATTCCCTCCGATCCAATTCGTTTAGTTTCACAACCTTTAATCAAGAGCTGACAATTTGTGTAGCGCGAGACGTTACAACCCGTTCTGCATCCGCTTAGAAAAGAAGTACCAATATAATGTCACTTATTTTTTAGATATTTCAATCGGGATTCGTCAAAGGTAAGCTTTTCTGAAGTAAAGTATAACAGACAAAGGCTGGGATTTGAACCTTGGCCTCTATGATTGAGAGGTAGAGGCTTAACGTGACACAAGAACTAGTTTCACAATTTTCATTTTTCGTGGCCAGTTTTCTCAATTGATTTGGACTTTTTCCCAAAACATTTGAACCTCTTGCCAAATCGTTTGTACTGTTTCTCATTTTTATAAATTTTTCCACAACAAATTTAAGCTAACGGTTCACCATCATATTAAACGTAAGCCGTAAGCTTAAGGGGTTACACTACAATAGAGAACAAAAATTTAACGTTTTTTGGCGATTTTTTTTTCAAGTGAAAGTAAAAGGTTAATTCTTTTTAAGGATGTTACTAAGCATGTTTTGAAGTTTTTAAAAAAAAATGTTTATTAATAAATATTAAAAAATGGCTGCCCAACAGCCGTTTTTGTGGAACGTTTTTTTTAGAAAAATCATTCTGGAACAAAATATATTTTTTCTTTCTTAAACTACATTAGTATAGCTAAAGACATACGTAGGAGGTTTTGAAAGTATTCATTTTTGTTAAATTGGCGAGTATTTGAAAAAAAAAGTTAATTTTACTACCAAAAAACGGGCACTTATTTGTACCTAAAAAATCGAAATATTAACTTATCGAAAATCGATTACGTATTTCTATGCGGAATGTTGTTTTAAACATGTGATATTAATTTGGATTGATAAAATAGAACATTGTTTGAGTAATGCCGCGTGCCGATTTGAAAAAACGTGTTTCGATAAAAACGCGTTTAAAATTTTGGCTTTACTTTACTTTACGTCTTCTCTTAGCAACAAAGGACGCTGTACTAACGAACTTTGTATTCAACACCCTTGAAAATGTTTCTAAAAACATCTACTAGTGTATTAGAGAAGTTAGAAATCGAATGGTAAAACATAATGCTGTACCCAACGAGCAGGTGTCGTATTTACCGCAGGTAGTCGTTTCGGAGCAGTCGGAAGGGATCGGGAAAAAGCTCGAAACTGCAATGAAAACGATTTCTGGCAAATATAAAACCCTTTTGACTCCTATTCTAGAGAGTTCAAAGAATTTTTCAAGCCAATAAAAAGATCTCGATTTTTTGAAATTTCTACTGTGATGCGACGCCTTAAATCTGTTGGGGGAAAATGTACAAGTGTTGAGAAAGAATACAAACTTTTTAGCAAAAAGTTCAAAATGTTTGAAGAAAAGGTTTAAATCATTTGAAACAAGTCTAAGCCATCTGGGAAATATCTGAAGCAATTGAGAAATGCATACATGATAGGAAGTTTGAACACTACTGTTTGACATGCTTGATTCGCTTCATTGCTGCTGCTTGGTTTTGGTCTTCCAGGGTGAAAGTACCGTTATGTCAAAGTAAAATTTCAATTAAAATTATTGATTTTTCATCTATTCTTTGTACGAAGAGAGCTTCTCCCGCTTTGTATTATGTAAAATATTACTGAAGATAGAGCGGAAGAACTTTTTAGTCGCGTAATATTCCTCTAAAAAAATATTAATCGATTTGAAAATCGAAATCGATGTAGTAAAAACAAAATTAATATGAAACGTGTATGTATACGAGGGTGGGGTGAAAAATTTCCGGCCTGAACAAGAGATGGCGCCACTAGGTCTACTTTTGGAGCGGCGTCCTACAGTACCATTCCTACCGAGCTTGTATGTACAGTTTCAGCCCAATCGCTACGTTAGTTTGCGTTTGAGAGCACATTGCGCGAGACGCTTCCGTTGTTTTCGTGAAAATGAAAAAAATTGGAAAAACGTGCTGTCATCAAATACTTCTATTTGAAAGGTTTTCCACCAAAACAAATAAAAGAAGAGATGGATTCAACACTAGGAGACTCCTCCCCATCATATTCAACTATTAAGCAGTGGGTTTCTGAATTTAAAATGGGTCGTGTGAGCACCTCTGACAAGCCTCGCTCAGGCCTCGTTGAGGTCACAGCTTCAGAATAATTGGGAAAATCCATCAAATAGTGTTGGAAGACCGCAGGTTGAAAGTGCATGAGATAGCTGAGACCTGTAGGATGTCAGCTGAACCTGTGCGAAATATTTTGCACAACCATTTGAGCATAGAAAAGCTGTGTGCAAGGTGGGTGGCGCGTTTTGCTAACGCGCGACCAAAAACTGAATCGAAAAAACATTTCTACCGACAATTTGGCGCTGTATAAGCGTAATCCAAACGAATTTTTGCGTCGATTCATAACTGTTGATGAGACTTAGGTCCACCACTACACTCCTGAAAATAAAGAACAGTCAAAACAGTGGGTTGGAAAAGGTGAACCAACTCGAAAGAAGGCAAAAACAATTTTATCGGCAAACAAGGTTATGACTACTGTTTTTTGGGATGCGAGAGGAATTATATACAATATGGTCAATACTACGCAAAGTTATTGTAACGTTTGAATCACGAGGTGCAAATTAAACGACCTCATTTGGCGAAGAAATTTTTTTTTGTTTCATCACGATAACGCACCAGCGCATTCGTCGATTGTTGCCATGTCCAAAATCCACGAGTTGAAGTTTGAATTGATGCCGCATCTTCCCTACTCTCCAGACTTAGCCCCTAGCGACTATTACCTGTTTCCTAACCTCAAAAAATGGCTTGGCGGTAAAAGGTTTAAAACCAACGAAGAAGTCATCGAAGCTGTAAATCAATATTTTGAGGAGCTTGACGAATATACGTTTAAAACTGGTATAACTAAATTAGAACACCGTTATGAGAAATGTATCAGTGTTGATGGAGATTATGTTGAAAACTAAAGCAAAAAAAAATTAAAACATCGTTTTTCTTGATCAGGCCGGAAACTTTTCACCCCAACCTCGTATATGCACTTTGAAAGAAAATTGTTTTAGGAGCTTTATCGGATCTAGGAAAATGTGTCAAGTGTTTTTCATTATAGAAAAAATATTATAATAGACACAAAACCATTAAAAACTTGGCAGGTGAGGTTTGGAAATTCACTTAGCCTTTCTAACCTCTAACAAGCCTAAAGTGCACTTTGCATACGCTTACAACACAAATGAAAGCCAAATTCAACTGAAACTTCATTAAATCACGACACCTTCAATGAGACTTCATTCAATTTGGCTCCGTGCTCGATCCGGTCGGTAATGAAGAAAAAATGACGGACGGCCAAGCAGAAATGAAAGACCTCAGCCAATTCCATAGAAACTGCAATGAAATATAAAGCACAAAGTGAATTGACACCTATAAAACTTCATGATCTTTCACTAGCCACAAAGTGTTATGGCACTGTTCGAGTAATGGCATTTGCTCCTTTCCCATTCCGCCATTCTAATTCATTGTCATCCGCAATTTATCACTTTTTAAGTGTGCAAACTATCGTAAAACGACCACCAATATATTATCATATTTCATAATAATACGAGGCCCCCTGCACGCACGCAGCCAACTACAATCTTCGAGTGCGCCCCATCTATCTAAGTATCTATCTTTGGATCTATCTTTTGCGCTGGCAGAGTTTCGCCCTGCTGCCTTATGGGGTCCGAGCGGGCATAGTAGGGCATTATCTATGCATGATTGCATACCTGAATTCCACCACCTGGAATGGATTGAACGAATGCCGCCGGAATGGATGAATAGCTCACCAGCGCCAATACCTCGAATAACTCTTGTGGATTTATTAGCCTTCGATATTTAACAGAAATAAATAGAAGTGAACGACAGCCGTTTTATATTTTATGAGAGTCGACATAAAGTCTTCGAAAAACGGTCCTCGACTCGTGTTAAATAGACTCCGACGGTGCAGAAAGATATGCGAGGGCCGAGACTCGACTGGTGGTGGTGATTGCTCAAGATGGACTGTACACGACATTCTTGGATTGGCACTGTGACATTCTACTTTCTTCATACTGCGGGCATTTTATCGCAGGAGGCTGGACTCAAGATTGATACAGGCTGGACGTCGGAAGTAACAAACAAATATGTCGAGTCATGTTCGCCTGGAGAACAACAGAAAATCTTTACGATTGATCTCAAAATTAGGAAAAACAGCTTTCGTTTCAGTGCAGTCCAGCAGCAAACCTACAGATAATGTCATCTAAATCGTCTAACTTAAGCGGCATCTGTAAAAAAATTTATGCTCACATTCTCTACGCTTAAGTACACTTTTATTACTTAAAGCTACTCGCTGTGACCGAATCCGGCGATATTTTCAAAGATATACGAGACCCTTAGGCAAACTTACGATAGAATCCGATGGAGCGAATAAAGATCCGGAACGGCAGGTCATACAGCGCCGCCCAACAAAATGTACCTTCATCGTTTCCTTCAAGGAAGTTATTTATTAGCGTCACCATTGAATTCCTTCAAGTACAGCACATTTTGGCTAAGTGATGGCGACAGCACAACGTTTGACGTGCGTTACTACGAAAACTTACTTGCAACAGCAACTTTGGCTAAGTTTTAACAGTGTAAGGGGGTAGGCAACGGCATGTGGCGTACTTTTACGATCAATTGAAATTTTATCAGCAGAAAATTTCTGGAGACGAACATATTACAGTCAGCGATATTACTATAGGCGCACTTATAATTTGTAGGAAATTTTTTTAACACAATAAATCACAATAAAATGAAATAAGTTTATTTGGTTTCAACAGTAGTTATATATAAAATAATAAAATAACTTTTTTTCATAAAACAACTTCATAATATAAATAAAAAATCCTTTAAAAATAGAAATTCAACGTTAAAATCAATAAGCGCATAAAAATTTTCATTATTTTAAAAATAGAAAAAAGTTTTCCTTTATCACTTTATCGGTCTTCATATTTTGTAAGGCTTCTGTTATTTCGAATAAAGTAAAAAATTCGATTGGGTATGGACTTGACTAGATTGACAATCGTTACAAAATCAATTTCCTTCCAACATTTGCAAATTTCTCGTTTTAATGAAACGTTACAATCTTGACGACCTCAGAGGGATTAAATCTGGGCTGCAAGCAGGCCATTCCATCAAATTTATGTTTGATTTTTCAAACCGTTGTCGAAATTGTCAGTCGTGCAGCATGGACTGCTGAATTATCTTGATGGAAAATAATGTTCCAATCATCGGAAACATTTTCTAAAACAGAAATGACAGCAGCTTCAAGGAATTCACAATACTTTTTTGCATTCATTTTGGTGGAAATGAGTGTTGAGAATGCACCCGAAACCATCACACATCCTACTCGATAATTCCGTCTATATCTAACTGGAGTTTCGTTACGAATATCGTGCCAATTTGAGCTTAGACGGCGTCCATTTAAATTAAACTTTTTTTCATCAGAAAAGAGAACGGACTCTCATTTTCTAGTCCGGTTCATGTGGTCGCTGGCGAACGATAATCATGCTACTTTTTGGTGTACCTTTAGCATTGGTTTCCTCTTTGGGCTTTTTTTTAAATTAAATGTGGGTTGTGATCAGCGTTTTCAGATATTTTTTTGGCAAAGCAGGATTTTGAAACTTTTTGAGTTTTTACTTTTAACTTTACAGCGGGATTTTTTCGTCGAAAGTGGGACATAGTAAAAAAACGTGTATATTCAGTGATTTTTAAATACTTGTCTTGTTATTTGAGTTTTATTTATATTTCCGAGAAGATGTAATTTCTTTGAAAGTGTTTTTCTCTTTAATATAAATGGATAACTCTGCACAGGATAGCTCTAGATTGAACTGGATGAGTAATTCTGCTTTCTTCAAATTTACGGAACATTTATTTCTAACATCCGACCATTTTAAATTCATTTGGGAAAAACGCGTTCGGAAAAGCAGTTAGATTTTGGGATACTTTATAAGAATTACCGTATTTATATAATCATTAATTTCAACGTAAATAAACTGCTCCGAACTTCAATTTGTTTATAAATGCGCTTATCGAATTTCGCACTGACACTCAGCTGTTGTACACTTCTTCTTCTTCTTTATTGAAGAAAATAAAAGCCTAATTTGAGATTCGATGGTGTAGTAGCGATTAGTTTAGCAACTGAAATCATTACATAGATATACCGAGAAAAAAAAAGTTCGCTTGTATTTCCAGAATGCGCTTATAGTAATTTCGCTGACTGTAGATTGTACTGAAGTGTTCATCTTGCTAGTTTCAGTGCCCATAAAAGTAAAGAGTGTTGAGTCGTGATTTAAGGACACCTTGTCGAAGTTGCTCCAGCTCTTCGGTTCATTTTTTAAATCAGTATAAATAGTGTTACACAATTCCATCGAGTTTCAAGTTAGAAAAACTAAACAGAAACACTAAGAAACTTTAAAGAATAAATTGTGATTCAAAGAAGTTTGACTTAAGAACTCCTAATGCTCCAGGTACAGTTTTTTCGAAGTTAACAATTTTCTTGGAAATTTCGCTACTGTTGCGTGATTGCGCGTGACTCTTTTATAAAAGGTAACACATAACATTTTTTCAAAGTAATTGAACTTTACTTTTCAGAGATTCAAAGTGAAGAAGTATTCACGTTTTGTAATTATTTTCTGCTCGCTGCCTTGATTAAAACTAAAGTGCTTCTTTTTCATCTATGTTAATTTGCCCAAAACGAGTAGACAGCATTAATAAGAGACGATGTAACTAAGACAAGTTGTGATAAATTATTACAAAAATCCAAAATGTATGTTTCAAATGTTCTGCTGATCCAATTTAAGCGTAAAATACACTGTTAAAAGTCTTTATGAGACTAGAAAAAACCACAAAGAAGTAATGAATGCATCATGCAGCAGGTATCCTAGTAGGATAATATGTCAATGATTGAATCTTGAGAAGAAATCGCGTAAAGAGGATGTTCACCAAAGAAACAAAATGACTTTAAACTATTCCATCACTCAAAAGTTACGGAAGCATGCTCCATTTAAAGAAGAATTACTGGTATTACCTGTATTTATCTTTAACGCATAGAATCACCTTTAAAAAAGTGCAACACAAAATTAAAGAATTATACTTGCTGCTATATGAAGCAAGAACCAAACAATTTTCACAAAAATTAAATGAGAAGAATCCAACAAATTTCTTCGTAACAATCAAGGGCAGTGCATTTCGAAAAAATCATTTTTCTCAATTATAAAAACCACTTATATAATAAGTCGTTTTAAGGAATTCAAATTAATTATCAATAGAATAATCCTCCTAAAAATTGTTTATCTTCATTTTGATTTCTTATCAAGAACTAGAAGAAAGTCCTATAAATTAACCTGAATTGAACCTTTTTATATTGACTGTCAACTTCGTACCTTCAGAAAATGTTTAATGTTTAATGATTAATAAATCGACCCAAATAGAAAACAACTAAACAGATTTGGTGGGAAATCTTCTATTTACACTGCCAAGATGTTGTTTTTATGTAGGACCTTTTAGAGTGAGCCCTTCAATTTGTAGGAAGACTTACAATCAGAGGAAGCGCGAATTCGCAACCATCATTTCGACGATCGCCGCCAGTCAGCCAGTGCCGGTAAAGGTACGTGCTGGTTAGATATTTGCATGCCGTCAGAAACAATTATTGCTGCTAGCGATGAGAAGGAGTTCGAGAATGGCAATCGAGGATGCTCGAGAGTGTGGATGCAGCACTCACTGAAACCGGGAAAATAAAACATGGAATGAAATAATTAGGCAAGTGCGAGCCAGACAAACCCACTAAGTATCCGTACTATGAAAAATTCTGTATATAGTAAAAAGTTTCAATAACGATTAGAAATTGAATGAATCACAAACGATTTTCTCAACACTTTCAACAACACTGCAAACGTCGCTATCAAAACAGCCCCAAAAATATAAATTATTTTATACTTTCTGCAGTTTCTGAATAGATTTGGACCGAAGTTTTACTAAATCTTATTATATTTCTTAAAGTTTCGTCAAATATCGATAGAACAAACGTGTGCAAAATAAAGAATGAAAGGAAAAGAATAGAAATTTTTCTAAAGATGATTTAACGACTCAAACTTTTTCATGTATGTACTTTAAATTTCACTTTACTAACGTGACCTTTTAGAGCTGTTAAATAAAATTGAAATAACCTTTAAAAAATGCAGAAGAAGAAAATGTTAAAAATTGAAATGCATGCCAAAATGAACTTAACAATTTTTTTTTCGGAAAAAATCAGATTCATATTTCATATAAACATTTTATAGTCGCTTCAACGACGACAATGATGAGTCACGCTTTTTTTCCTATTATATTATTTTGCTAACTTATTGTTTTTTTTGTTTTTGCAATTAATGATATTTGTCTCCAATTTTTTAATTTGATTTTAATTTTCGTGGTCTAGTATTTGGTTGCAGAAAACAAACCTTGATATAATGATGCAATACAAAGCGAATGAAATTCTTTGTGCAGGATCGCCCATTTTCCTCCCCTTTCCCTGACGTATAAGACTGTCTGAATAAGGAGGACTTAACAGCACACATCATGCAGTATCGCACGTGGAAAGGTAAGCACAAGCAGTAACATCAGTGCCTGACAAGCTTAGCTGAGATCCGTCATCCAGCGGAAGTGAGTGGCCATCTGGCGGATAATTTTTGTTCAAGCGTTATTATTGTGTTAGCGATTTTCTTTTCGGGATAAATTGTGAGATGAGCCAGTTTGCTCTTGATATGGCCTTGTATTGCAATAATGAAATCATTTGGGCGCGAATGGGATGGTAAGGGGATGTGGAAGATGTAGTCTTGAGATGGTATGAAATTATTACACTGTAAAATTTTGAAAACAGATCACTTTTCTGTATTATATAAGAATGGCGGTTGTTCGACACTTCTATGCAAAATGGTAGCTGCCTGAATTGTTTCACAGCGTATGATCGAGCATCTACTGAACCGATTTGATAACTGAAAACTAAATTTTCAGGTCTGCAAAACCTACAGGCTCTATATGAACTAACTGTTCGCTACCAATTTATGCAAAAACTACAAAAAAAATTCAAAAATACGAATCATAAACGATATTGACTATGAGAAACATGATCGAATAAAAATCTGTTTCTAATTGTGCAATCTACTTTGATATGAAACTTAGTATAAACCATATAATATGAAGTGATGCCCAAAAAAGGTGAATAGGCCAAACGTATAAAAATTTCACCTAGCAATAGAAAATATTAGAAAACCAAAGCTAATTCTAATCTCTACTTTAAAATTGATAGGGCAATTTAGAAATTTTTAAAAACAACTTTATTAGAATAATGGCGAATTGATGAAAATTCATAAATGTTGCCACGAATATTTGAATAAATTAATAATAATAACACTTTCTGCATCTGTAAAATTTCCCATCACGCCTGAAACAATTTCCTTTTCATCCTCCAACTCTAATCAATACGGCGCCATTATTGCTCCGCTTTCAGCAAATTACACAAGCCTATGACTTAACTTTGAACTTAAATTTAATGGAATTTATGCAACTTTTAGACTGTAATGTTCTCCCCCATTCCAATCTACAAATTATATACGACGGTCTATCGAAGTAGCGCAGTAGGTCATTAGTGAATTGCCAACTTGTTTGCTTTCGATTTCGTAACGCCTTCCCTTTTCACGAATTTCATTCCGGCAAGCTCGTGGGGTTGCTTTTCGCACCCTGCACGGCAAAATACTCATTTGATAGCTATTTTATAGCAAAAGCTTCCTTTTTAGGCTTGGCAAATTGACCCTTGTCGTCTTCATGCAACCTATACTGTTGCTAGGCTGGAAATTTCAAGCATTTACTGCAAGACTGTAAAAAATTTCCGAATGGCAAGTACTGCTTCTATTTATTTTGCTATTTCGTCCTGAAAACGAATTATGCTAATTTTTGACATCATCGAAACGGTTGCTTCAAGGGATAGATGATTTTCGTGGTGGATGGTTGATGATGGTTGGTTGGAAAATTACGGAAGATATGATAAATCGTACAATATTTTAGAATGAAAGTAGCTTAGACATAGAGGGGACAAAAAAAGACATAGCAGGAATGAACAATATGGTCGCGAAAAATTGACACGCTTACAAACGCAATTCATGGATTCAACTAATATTCTTTGACAGAAAATAGTCTATTCAATTTTGTTGTACAAATTTTGGCATATAATCTTTTTGCAATATTTGCAATGCGTCAATCTAATGTGTCGTTCAAAAATCAAGATGGGCTGTATAAAGTAGTCTGAATGGATGGAAAACATGGTGAAGGTAAGGCAGCAGAATAATTAAGGGAAATGCATATCAAATGTTAAATATGTATCGCAAGCTTGAAAAGAAGAAACAATAAGGGGCCATCCATATACTACATAACGAAATTTTTACATCAACAAAAACGGTTGAGAGTTTGTAAAGAATTCTAAAAACCAAAAAAAAGAATAATTACAAAATTTCCTTATACAAAACAATTTAAAGGTATCGCATTGAGATGAGGGTGGGTCAATAAGTCCTTAGAAAACCATAGAAACACATTTTTTTGGTAAATTTTGTTTTTATTTCTCAACATAATTACAAGGCGCGCCTCCAATTTTTTGAACCCATCAGAAAAATATGATTTTCAAAGGCCTTCAAAATAGCCATTTTTTGTTTAGGTTACAATTTTTTAAAAAATCGAAGAAAAAAATTGCAGATTTCGTTACGAAACTTCATCAAGAATACGTTTTAAAACGATTTATAATGATATTTTAAATTTTTTAAGTATCTTCAAGCTTTTATAGCGAAATTCCTTGAGACAGCATTTTTGACGCTCCGCTGTGGTTCGATATTCTCGACCCCCCCCCCTGAATTACAAAAGTATAAGCATGGTCCACCTCTTGATCGAAAAGCTTAGGAAATTTTGGAAAGTCAATTCACGAAGATTAAACTTCAAATGATTTATTAGAAAAGTACTTCGTAAAAATATGTGAACGCGATTTTCTCGAATGTTTTTTAAGCCGGCGGGCACGATTTTAGAAAAACAACCCAACCAATCACTCTGATTTTTTAAAATGTTGTTGTTCACATACATGTCTATAGCCGGTAGCGGTATCTTTATGATCGGTATCAAATTTTCCGATTTTCACTCAACTTCCCACCCTCAAAAATAGATTTTTTTTTAAAAAAAAGGCCGCCATTTTGTTATTTTTAATGAAAAATAATCATTGCGGTACCTGACATAGGCACTTAAACAAGGATTAATCTGGAGTATTTTTTTGTTTTCAGATGACCCAGTCACCTGAAATTACGTCTTCCGTTATTATTTGATGTGTTTGAAAAAAGTTGTTATGGGGGAGAAAACGATAAAAAAATCTAAAAAAAAATATTTTTGTACACCCCAAGTACAAATTAACATATGTACAAACTTTCCAAATAATATCTCCTTTCTTTCTATTGAAAAAAATGCTTATTTTTTTTGGGAAAATCGTAATCTAAAAGACCCTTTCAGGTACTAGTCCACTTTGTAAATTCCAAAAAACGGGTTTGCATTTTTCGACTCCTTAGAACTTCAAAAATGACCTTCAGAAAAATCATTTCGAAATTCGAAAGTTTAATATATAAATGACGACTTTGAGTGTGTGTGCGTTTAAGGCTCTTTTTAGGTGTTCGAATCAACTGTCGGCCGCGTAGCGTCTCTTTCATTCCCCTTCTCGAAAATAACGGTTTCTCCTTTAAACATTATATTTGCGGCTTTTTTACCTGTGCTTAGTGCTAATTTACACTTCTACATATCAATTGTGTGTTTTTGAAAACTGTCTAATTTTCCATTTTTCAAAAAATATTTATCAGCAAATTGGTACAAAAGATTTAAACGCGTTTTTCACAAAACAACGTTTTTTTAACATGGCAGACAAATAATCTCCGGATCTATCGAGCCGATTTTCGAAAACTTAGATGCGTTTTATTTGTTCGAGTATATTACACCGTAATCCACCAGAATATGAACAAAAAACTTGAACAAAAAAAATTTTGGCGTTAAAAAGACTACGAAAAAGGTGAATTTTTGACATTTTTTTCACAAGTTCGCCATTTTTTGAACTGATTTTTTTGAAAACGATAGTGGATTACGGTGTAAGAGATCTTTCTTTCTAAAGTACCGTTAAAAAATTTTGTTTCAGATCTATCAATCTATAGATTATATCCCTGCCGTGGAGTAACGATTTTTTCAGAGCTTAATTCAGCGCCCTCTATAAAAAAGAATAATAAATTCAAAATAAAATTTATATTTTTTTCTGGATTGCTCAAATATGAAATAATACTATCAAAATAATTCATGCCAATATATAATAAAGTTTCTGAAAAACAAATGCTTGAAAATGGTTTTTTACGCCTTCTAAAGCGGACTGGTACCTTAGTGATTCCAATCTTTCAAATATAAGTACTGAACTGTTCCATAAACTGCGTAATCCGTCGGTCAGAAAATTATTGTAAGCAGACTGGACTCCTGGTGTGGATTAAAAATTATTGAAGAGAGTTTATTACTAATTGTAGCGTTATAAATATGTAGAAAGGTGTAAATTTTGACGTTGTCAAAGAACATAAATCGCAGTGTATCGCGATAAATAGTTCGATTTTTGCCAGCCATATCTACTGCAAGAGTTGACCTCAATCTCGCTGTCTGACTTACACAGTTTTTTTCGGCTAGCAGAAAACCACTAACAGGACACATTTCTCTACAAAATAGTTTTGCAAATAGTCATCGGAACCGCCCTCACTATATTCGCGCAGGGCCAACAACCTAACAAGGTAAGTTATACCGGAAAAGGTGTTCACGCAATTTTATGGCATCGTAGGAAGTTTGATGAAGTCGTCATTTGCGGATTCGCACAATAGTTTTATGCTAATCACCTCCACACGAGCGGAAGGGCTGCAAGAACGAGAATACGTCCGTCCGGCTAAACGCAAGAGTCCTTCATCGCGCGACCATTCTCATCAAAGTGCCTCCACGGCACAAGGTAACAGAAAAAGAATGCTAAAAGATGCCGAATTGCAGATAGCAAAGGTGTTTTGTTTCTGTATTGCGAATTTTATAGATATTGTGTGGTGCGTACCTCAAGATATATTCTTAACGAGCGAGTGGGTGGGTGGGAAACTCTAAGAACGTTGTCCGGAGGCGGAAATCACTGGAAAAGAAGAAAGGTTAGCGCTATCCATCAAGATACGGAATAGGAGTGGTTAAATGGATTGAGTGCTAAATTAAGTTTTGTAGATATGACAGCGGGCGGCTATTATTTACCGCTCAAAGGTGAAAGGTTAACGAGGAACTGTGTAAATTTTCCGCACTAAAAACAATTGACATAGCAAACACGTGGCATGTATGTATGTTTCGAAGTTAATGACACTTATACGAAAATCCACTTGACATGGGTAGCGTCGTTATTTGGGACTGCACCCTTTTCAATTTTGATTAAGAAACAGAATCATATATTTGGCAGATTACAATGTGTTATTTAGAAAAGAATAAATTGCGATGAGGTCTTGATAGTGTTTTCAGATATTATATTCAATCCAACAGATATGAGAATATAATAGCGCAATTTAAAAAAACAACTGAGAATGAATGTGACAGAAAAAGTTTGTTAAGCAGAAACTTCATTGAATGGAAATAAGCATCCATTTACTTCAAAACGTTATGTACCCAAAGACATAATATTTGCCTATATAGGTACACAAAGTGAAAAATTAACAACATATCTAATTAACAGTGCAAAATTATTATTTTTCAGCCAAAATTCGGTTGCGATGATTTCTAATGTTGTAATGTTTCTAATATTTGCAACAAGTGTATTTATTTATGAATTTGCACAAATTTTCGGGAAAATTTTTCTTGTGCTGAAACCCACGGCGGAGTATAACGAAATCGACCAAGGCTTCTGTTCTGCAAGATTGAAGAGCGTCTATTTTGTCTGTTATTCCGTTGCTTCAATGTTAATTTCAACCTCTCAACAGACGTAGTATGAAAAGGATTGTTGTTTACAAATACAGCAAGCCACTTTTCTGTTTCCCTTGATCTTTTCTTTTTATCAAAATTTAGGTTCCATTTTTCAAAAAATTCACTAATCATCAAGGACTTTTTATTTTCCACAGATTTAAAACCTTTAAAATATATTGGATGCTTATTGCCTTTAACAGAGTGTTTAATTTTTTTCTTTCCGTCATTTTCGCGCAAACGGCGACGAATTTTCCGTTTTTTACAATTGTCAACTCGAACAGATTTGTCAAGTTTAAAAAATATTATTTTATTTGGCAAACGTCTACAAAATATACCTGTTTTGTACGTACATATTGGAATCGTGTTCAGGTCCATATTTTTGCAAATTATTTCTAAAAACTGTAGTTTTTCATCTTTTGCAATGCTCCTCCGATACGCTGATACTTTCTCGTGAATGACCTTTTTCTGTGAAGCGGTAGCATCCAAAGATTACCTGAAATAGCATATTCTGATGGTTTGTCTTTTATGAAAATATTAGAAAAACGTAGGTTTCTATCACACATCATTTTCACCCACTTCAAAGTTGAATGATAGTTTCCGATCACTACCTAACGTATCCGCACTTTTAAAAATAAAATCGCGATTTTTGAAGTTAAATTTCATGGAATCCAGCATTTTTCCGCAATACTTTTCTTTGCAGTAGTGGAAATTTATTTCTGGAATTTGCGTTCTGTGCGCCAAACTTATTGAGTACTCCATCCAATTTATGGTGCTCATAATCGTTCATCTACGCAATACGCTGAAAAGATTTACGTCTACGTATACTCTATTGTAGAGATGGGTTTCTCGTTCACTTTAGACATACTGGCACATTTCGTTCAGCACACTCAAAAGATTCGTTCAGAGCGAATCGTTCAAATGAACGATATTCATTTTTTCATTCAAAAACACTCAGATCGTATCGTGAGCTCACGGCACATGTGCGACGGTGGCGGCACAACTCAAGCACAAGCACACGTGCGTCGACTTGGGCACGTCGCACACTTGACCGCTCAGCACAGTTCCGCGCGCCTGCGTACAAAGTTGTACGCAGAGAGTAAATATTTGAGCTGGTGCCTTTTGCTACCCATACGTATATCTTCCAGCTTCCGCATAAAATCGGTCGCTGTCCGAAAAGTGCTGAAGCGGACCAGAGCTGAACGTACAAGTGTGCGACATGCTTTATATTTGGATTTGCAACCGTAGAAGCACACTGGATGAACGAAACGCTCTTTAAAAAAAGAGTCGTTCGTTACAGCACACATAAGTGTGCCGTTCATAATGAACGACTCGTTCACGAACGACACATCACTACTCTATTGGACAATTTTCATCCAACACGAGCTCGTACCGTGCGCACTGAGGTAGCTATCGCTGCTGTAGAAGGTGTGTGACTGAGCATCCAAATTTATCGATTCGATGCTGTTCTCAACAACTTGGCCTCTGTCCGTCCACTACATGAAGAAATTTGAGGAAAGATCGTGGACTAAAGACCTATAAGATCCCATTGGACCATTGTTTGCGTCGTATTTTCGGTGAATGGGCTGAGAATGAGTTGAAAGTCGAACAGTATTTTTACCGCCAAATTATTTTCGACGATGAGGCTCGTTTCTGGCTTAATGGGGTCATAGGTTCGTAGATAAAGAAAATTTGCATTTTTGCAGGATGATCCTCCAGCGACGTTGGAAACCCGATTACTTCCGTTTTCTCAAATCTAAAGACGGAACCAACCATTACCGCTAGAACCGATCGCTACCGACAAATGATTCGAAATTTTTTGATTCCCAACATCAATGCCGATCGTTTAAGAGGCAAATACTTTCAACTAAATTGCGCAACATACCCTACAGCGCGTGAAACTTTTACTTTATTGGGATGAACCTTTGGGGAACGAATCATCTTAAGAAATATACTTAGGAATTGGCCGTCCAGATCATGTGATTTGACTCCAAAACTTCGCCACATTGAAGATTTTGTGACATATAAGTTCATTGAATAAAAGTTTGATTATTGTACCGAACTTAAATGCATTTTGAATAAAATCGATGAATATCCTTCTTGTCTTTGACGTCGTTTTTATTCCACTTCGAATAAAAAAATAAACCATAATTAAAACAAGAAGACAATAAAAATAAATGGGAAGTGTGGTTTCGGCGTAACGAATGGCTCCTCTTCAGGTGCTGCCATTTAGCCACCCGTTACGAGACAGCACTACCACCGCTGGCTTGTTGATGGATCAAGCTCGCTATATTTCAACTATTTTATAATTTTACATCTGCGAATTATAACGACTGTCAATTGTATGTATGCCTACGTAGCTTTTTTATTATTTAAGTTTTATCATGGGTTAGAACCTCCTGGTCTATTCGACAACTTTCGTCTCTTAATAATGGTACCGGCCAAAAAGCCTGGAAACAAGAACCTCCACTAATGTGCAACAATAGTGTTAGCAAGTCGTTAACCAAAAGCACACTGAGAGACGAAAGTTGTCGAATAGACCAGGAGGTTCTAACCCATGATAAAACTTAAATAATGAAAATAAATTGTAACATGTTGAAAGAAACAACAACAAAACAGCTGTATTTTAAACTTTTAAAAATGCAGGCAAAATATAGAAAAGGAAGAACCTTTTCCATATTTTGTCTGCATACTTCAAAAAATCCATAATAATGCAACTCTTGAACATAGACAACTATGACAGGAATGACGGTCAAATTATTCTTGTTTTCTATTTCGTATACGAATTTTCGAATGACGGAAATATGCACACTAAATTCCTTGCCTTCCTGGCATAGAATAGGAACCATACCACCGTCATCACCATCCCGTAGCAGCGTACTTGTCCTGTTATCGCTTCAAATCGAAATATGTTTGCCACTCATTGCGATGTAGCCATGGATCATGGTACCGGGCGGATTTTTAGAAAAAGGACATTTGAAGTATAACAAGACACGAACATTTTATATGACCGAGTTTTATTTTTATTTTGGTATTTTGCTTTCTAGACTAAATAGAATTGAATATAATAGCGAAAGGATGGGGGCAGGAGGCTATTTTGAGTTTTATACATGAGTTGGCTTTGTTGCTGTGCTATTTCATGGAATGTAGTTTGTTTTCAAGCGGATCAACTTTGCAATGGCTCAGGACGCTATAAACATTTACGACTTAGCAAACGAGCAATCATGCAATTCTGAGATATCGTCTTAAAAATGATATCATGAAACATTTTCCCCAGTGAAACTTTCAAACATATTTTGCATGAAGCGGAAAATGTATTTATTGTGTTTTCCATTTTCGAATAACTGAATAAACATTTTCCATTGAAATTTTAAGTCCTTAAAATTTTTATTGGAGCTTTCAATACAAACGCCCTCTTGAATATTCAAATGTTCTTAACTCTCTCTGCAAAGTAGTCCCGAAAGAACATCAATTTCCTTTCTTCTTTCGCCACATTCTATTTCAATTTGTGGGAGTAGGCATCAGGACAATACAGACGTGAAACATACAAAACAGGAGCGAACAGTAGGACTCCACTTTTGTCCTACATACAACAATAGGAAAAAGCGACAGTGCGTCTGTCGTTCGAAATCGCAACAAATGCTACACAAATGCGATGTGAAACAATCTGCCGACAAGCATTCCATCTTCTCGCATAAATCTTCCTTCGCCTGGCAAAGTTTAGTCAGGCATCCATCTGGAAATGATAGCTGCCAACTTCGATTGTGTACATATACACAGCAGAGTTAGCAAGGAAGGAGTTTTTCAGCCGGGATTATTTGTGTACATGTATCTGCATGCATGCGAGCAATCCACATATGGCAAAATTTTCAAGGATTAGATATTTATTTTGTCGCGATCGTATTCCGAACGTGTGTGCGTCGTAATGAATTGAATGTGTGTTTTTGTCACGCTCCAGTTAACACCAAGCGCAATGACCGAATTAAATTTATGCTTATTTATTCCTGCCTGTATTGTCAGTGGGCTCTTTCATGCTAATCAACACGCATGAAGCTTTTCTTGCCGATGAGTTCATTTTTTTTGAGTTAAATTTTCTCACATCGCAACGAATTAAGCATAGTGAGCTATTCAATATTTGACGGTGAGCCCCTGGAAAATAGTAATAAGACTTCCTTTCTTATTTACAAGCATACAAAAATAAAATATACTCGTCGAAAAAATTACAATTGGCAGCTGCTATATTTATTTATTATTAATAATAAGAACAATATCGATCCAATTTTATAGCACTATAAAAATTGTGTATCTTCCGTAGAAACCTACACGGAGCCCTTGAATTCCATGAAACGTGCAAAAAGGTTCGCAATAAAAAAACATTGAAATTTTTGGGAAAAAATTGAATATCCAAAATCCTGTAGTTGTTAGAAACTACCTAGTATTGCCATTAATTTTTTTGACAAACTTTCATGAGAATACATATTTGGGTTTAAGAACCTCCGTGTCAACAAACTCCTGCCCACTAGTGTGCTTTTTTTATTGGTTCGCAAACTCTGCTAACACTATTATTACACATTAATGGAGGTTCTTGTTTCCAGGCTTCTGGCCGGTACATTTTTAAATTGGGAAGTTTGGTTTCGGGGTGACGGACGGCACGGATGGTAAATGACAGCACCTAAAGAGGATGCCGTCCGTCATTCCGAAACCACACTTCCCAATTTCATAAGAATATTGCTTAAGAGTAAGACAAAACCTGCATCATTTACAATTTACTTTCTTAGTACGATCGGGTTGGATTGAATCGGACCTGGTCGGATCGGATTGGATCGGAACGGGTCGGATTGGAACGGGTTGGGTTGGATCGGAACGGGTCGGATTGGATCGGAACGGGTCATATTGAATCGGAACGGGTCGGATTAGATCGGAATGAGTCGGATTGGATCGGAAAGGGTCGGATTGGATCGGAACGGATCAGATTGAATCGGAACGGGTCAGATTGAATCGGAACGGTTCAGATTGAATCGGAACGGGTCGGATTGGATCGGAACGGGTCGGATTGGATCAGACCGGATTGGATCAGATTGAATCGAGTCAGAAAGCAATCAGAACGCCAGTACATCTGCCTCTATGCGAATTTTCATCAAAAGTATGTTTTTCACTTTATCGTCACAATAAAATAAAAATTTACACAAAATAGCAAAATTTATTTAAGGAGTGAAAAAGCGGCTCGAAACATGGGTTCTCCACCGTGGTGATCACTTCGGATTTTTGTTGCTTAAGAGGAAAGGGGATACCGTCACATTGCGGTCAGACATCTATATTTTTTGCGACATGGTTGTTAAAACTGAGTCCGGGATGTGCCAACAGAAAGTTTTAGAAAAGTTATAAGATGACTCAATGGAATGTTTTTCTTAAATCAACATTGAATGTTTCAACAGGACTCTGCACCCGCTCTTAAGGCTAAAAAAACACAAAAGTGGATACAATTTCACGGCCTATAGCTATTTCTGTGGAAAATTGGCCATCGATTACCAATTGTAGACTAGTTTGAAAGATTTGAAGTCTATCAAACATTTCACAGAAACTCGAATAAGGACGATAAGATGATAGATGATAGATGCCTTCCAAAAAAGGCTGTGATGAAGCTCAATTTTTGGCTCAGCTCCTTTCGATGCCCACAGGGAGTATCAGAGTTATTCTCAGCAAGATCTGTTGAAGTGGATTTTTCCGGCTTAACGAGCAATCGACTGGAAAATCTCGTCATTGTGTTGGGTGTATAACGTTGGAAAAATTTAGATTAGGGGTTCTCGAGTGAAAATTTCGAGATTTTGTGTTGGGTAAAATTTAAATTCTTTTGTTTATTTGTTCTGCATACACCGAAATGCAGAGAGATCTTTTTAATTGAGTAGGTTATGAATTGGAATATAGTCAACCCTCGTTTTTCTGATCGTCTTCCATCCGGGAACTCTATACATCTCAAGAATTCAATATGTTTTTTTTTTCAACCACAATCTAATATCCGATCTAAGTCTTGAAGGTTCGGATCGATTTGCGTTAGAAGAAAGACAAAATTTTCAAAAAAAAACTGCCGATAGTGACTCTACGAAAGAAATGGAATAAAGGAAAACTACCTATGCGAAGTGCTGAAAACCACAAGTTAAATTATTAACTTGATCATAGATCAACGTGTCTGGTGAAGGAATTACGGTAGATTATGTAACTTTTACTCTTTTCAATGAAGAGTTGTTGTTGTTTTTTAAAAGAAAAGGACAGAATTCCGGTAAATGTTTACGTTGCGGTCGAGACTAGTGCATTCTAGCAGCTTTTGCCGGAATCCATACTTACTGGTAATGCCTGCACTAGATTCACGCCGCGAACGGATAAGAACGGCGAAGAACTAGAGTGCGAACACATTTTTAGAGTCCTGGGCGAACTAGTAGCAGGCATACAGACGAACGAGTAGCATTTGTCATAAAACTATCGAAATATTGTTGCAAAATATTTTTTACCGTGAGCACTCTTTTATTTACTGAGTTCACTGCCTCATTTGTTGTCTCATTTTGTATGGTCATTTCAGCTGCAAAGATTTTCATCTTTCTAATGTTGATTGTTATTTTTGAAAAATATTGCTACTGTTTTTCATACATTTTCTTACAAGAATCTTTCAATTGATAGTTTTTAAAGCTACTATTTTTATCCATACAAAAATTTGACCAAAAATGCAAATATAATAAATTTGAGCATCAGAAGAGTACCTACTTGAATCAGAAAATTTAGAACACATGAAACGACAAACAGGATAGAGTGGTCTTTGGAAATCAATGGGAATTTTCTTTCATTTCTTCTTCTTCTTTACTTTTTCAGGATTCTGTTGAGTCAGTCTCCTTTTGACAATCACTCCGTGTTGTTATAAGTTCTGATCAGTGCAAATCCTTTCGTGCTATTATAGTAGTTTATGCTGTTCTGTACTTCATAGTGAGCTTTTTGATTTGATTGGTGTGCTCTCTGATCTGAGTCCAGTAATATTCACCATCTTTGATTTGACAGAATTGCTCAGTTTGTCTGATGTAGCAGGTATTGATATCCGCTAGAGGCAACCCTTTTTGGAAAGTTTCTGTGATCTTCGTAACAGTCAAAAAGAACGTCATTCATTTTGAAAATTTCCTTTAGAGTCACCAAGAAGAAAATCCGCAGAGGCTGCATGAACGTTTCCGTAACTTAGTGAAGTCACTTCATACTTCACTCTGGTGATTCCTTCTGAACTGTCTCGCTAACACGGGTGCTTTTATACTACTTGCAAGTCTTCTGCATGTGACTTGACTTTTTTCAACATTTTTGAAATCATCATCTCACGTAGCAGGATTTCACGTGGTTATCACTGGTCGCGTGCTGGCCAATTTTCAGAGGGTGCTTCTGCTGTCACGATTCAAGTTCTTTTACAAGATTCTGCTCATTTTTCACTTAATTTACAGTGTTCAATTATGCATTATGCATTCTATTAAATAAAAATTAAATGTTGTGTTCCCTGTGCTAACCAAGATCCGGAATTCTAACATTTCCAACAACGTGTATTCTTTAAATATGGTCTTCAAGTACTATTGCTCATTTCCTTTGTTCCTATTCTCTTTGTAAGATCTTTTTCCTAGCAATTCAAGAAAAATTTACTAAATTTCGTAAGTCTATCGATTATGATAAAATCGAGAAATACGATACGAAAAAAAAGTTGTCAGAAATAGATGAAATACATTTTTGACCTGACCTTTTTCGTTAAAATTACTTAAAATACATTTGTTTTCGCCATTCTTGTCATATTTTAATATTTTTTTTCACGAAAAATGGTTCACAATGAACATTAATTAAAGATTATAGTATTTCACAACACCAAAAAACAATTTTCCTTCGGCCCAAAATTATCATCAGAACAAAATATTTGAAATTTATCACCCAACACTATCTTGTCTAATAAAATGCACGCAATATGATCCGTCAAAATTCAATGTTGCTGCTTATCATCATTTAATCTTCTAATCAAAGACTTAAAACAAATAAATTCAATACATTATGACCACGAAAGTAAAATTATCACGAAAAAAAAATTTGTCTGTATATATTTCATGACTGATTCCAATTTGAAAGAGTTGATGACTATCTTCACAATGGGAACGGTTCAAGTGTTGGTCGTTTTGCGTTGGAAAACTCTATTTATTTATATGAAGGCGTTGGTTTTTACGCGGAACAATCAACAAACAGAATATGTATGTATGTACATAAATAGCCTCGAATTAATCTCTCCAAATGATCATGCCACGCAATTTGGAAATTACATACATACATACTCGTCGAATGTCCGTCATGCCAAAAATAAAATCTTAGATAGGATAGAGTGTTGGTAATCACATCTTTAACGACTTACTTGAGAAATTGGCGTTAAAAAGGCGAAACGGTTGTTTAAAAGAGATGGTTTTGCTTAACCCAGATGTGGGTTAAGTGACTAATTGATATGATTGCTGTAATTGCAATGCTCGTTGCTTCGTTCAATCCAAATTTTACGGAAAATTGGATTTGTAACTTCTTAATAGAAAATAATTACAGATTGGATAAAATTTCACTCGTTCGTTCAAGACGAAATGTATCGCTGAAGCTCAGCTCTGTTGCTAAGTCCTAATTTTAAATGATTGTTAAAATCCAGAAAAGTACAATAGAAAACGATAAAACTTTTCTGTTCGCATCTTCCTCTTGGTTTTATTTTTCTGAATGCAATCTTTCAAGCAACCTAGACTGTACCCACTTCGTTTGATGATCCCTATCCGGAAGTAATAAAGACTTCAATTTAGATAAATATCTTTCGATTGAGTTTACCTAGCAAACGGCTTATAAATCTTTCCCCTAACTATGTATTTTGTTTGAATGGATAATTTGTGTGTTTAATAATTACAAACAAAACCATTGACTTGTTGAACATTCAAAACATTTGAACGTAATTGTAATCAAGTCTTGCGAAACTCATCTTGATTGGGTTTATTTAAATTGTTTGAACTTTTAATATCATTGACTACATAATTGATTTGTTTGTAAAGAAATATTAGGATTTCGGTTAATATAGTGATTTTTCATGATGAAAATGAGCTTGAGACATGGAAAATAGCGTTCAATTTGAATATAGTACAGTCAATTACTCAGGTTTAAGAAGAAACCTGAAAAAGTGGGCTTTTATTTCCGGAAAGTTTCACATTCATCTGCTTTGTGTTCAAAAAATTGGATCCATTGAAAATATCGGTTACATTCTCTTCAATTATCACGGTGAAAATGTTTGGTTTTAAAATATAATTTACGAGCTGCTATAAATGTCATCTGATTCCTCTCAATGATTATCAGGTATCACATTTCCACCAGACTCCACCTCTTTAAGATTTGCTTTTCCAAACGCGTCAAAAAATTCTTTTTTACCGTCAAACTCTCGTCACGACGAACCTATTGTAGATTAACTGGAATAAAAGGATCAATAACGACAATTTGTCAAAAAGAATGAACTAATAAGTTATAGTTGCTCGGATGTAGAGGTCAGAAGGTTTGTTAAGCCAAGAAGAAGAAAGCATGTAAACTTGCGGTGAACATATTCTATATTGGTAATCAAGCACTCAAAACAAGGAAACTGGATGGGGATGCATACCCAAATAGTGTTTGTCTACAATGGAAACAACGTCAGCCATTGATAGAAATGAAGGTCCTTCTGAGCCAGCACTGGCAACCAAGTGTGCCAGGCGATGCAAAAATGTGCTGGCAGACGATTTATGGCCAGAACTGGCCCATTACTGGGCGCTCTTCTGGCTGCCTTGTACAGAGCCGTCAGCAGTTTTCCAGGCGTACAACGAATGACGTGTAAACGACT
The DNA here is from genome assembly GCA_963942545.1 of Oxycera nigricornis. Classification (NCBI taxonomy): domain Eukaryota; kingdom Metazoa; phylum Arthropoda; class Insecta; order Diptera; family Stratiomyidae; genus Oxycera; species Oxycera nigricornis. The sequence continues at coordinate 13,318,913 of OZ012662.1, forward strand.
GTCAGTACTGGGCTTGCACTGACACTGGACCAAGTTTTTATGTTCCAATAACGACCCAGTAACAGTTCCTATTACTCTACTCTGCATTGCCTTAGCTCTGGCAGCCACTCTATTGTCAACTGACGGCTGACGCTGTTCAAATTGTGGTCACTACCCGTACCGATTTTCGGTTAACAATTGTATACGTGGCTTCAACGCTCCAACGCTTGCTTTCCAAAATTGGAGTGCCAAGTTCAATCCACGATGACGACGCTAACACATCACACAAAAAATGGATTCCGGCCGAAGTCCAGATGCCTTCTCTAAATGCTGGACGACGGACTTTATATGACAAAGTGGATGAAATTTCAAAGTATCCATGGCTTTTGAACAAAATTACATTTTAGCATTTGATAATTTTTATTCATTGGTCAATTAATATATTTGTTAAATTCCATAGCTGGATCAATACTGTTTTTGATTCTTAGCCTAGTAGCTGTTGTCAATGTCTGCTAGAAATTATCATCTAGAGTTTTTATGTCACTGATCCAGAACTGGTAAACATTACTCGCCCAAAGCAGCAAGACGCTCCACCAGCAATGAGCCAGTGCTTGGCCAGATGTACAACCTTGTACGGGTATATCAGAATACTACGTTCGATACTCAAAAATAATTTGATAGCAGAATAGAGAATGAAGAAAATAATAATATCGATTTATTGGTATTGGAAAAACCCGATAGCTTTGAGGCTCTAGTGAAAATATTGTAAATGGATTTAAGATATATTCTGATTATACATCTGATCAGACATAGGATCAATTATATGAACAGATTTCAGATTAGATATGAAATAGAACACCCTTCAATCTTCATTATCATTTAGTTGGTATTGTGTTACAGACGAGTTCCGCTAATTTTAAACACAACGATAATTTATGTTGATAATCGGACATATCATCGTAGCTTCAAAACCTAAATATGCAGTAGTATTAAAACTAAAATTAAGTTTTAGGGAAAGAAAATAAACATCGATTTTCTAAGTTTAATTTATCGAAAGCTGTGCATTGTAAAGAAAACTTCGTTCAATCCAGACTTTCGATGATCCGGTCATACTATCTAATCTGAATTAACAGAATTCCACTGTATATTCACCACTTATCGTGGCCGCTCAAGCTACAAAATGAAGTTTTGAATATTTTTTACCCCGACACGAAAATCACCCACCATTACTATATTGGTCGATATATAAACCACTGCACCACGTAAAGATTCAAATAATATAGCTGGATTTTGAAGAAGTATTGTAAAGATGAATTGATTATACGAAATTGAATGTAGTATGAAGAAAATTGTACATTTTTCTTAGGAAGTACGATAATTGTAAGAAACATTTGCAAGGTATCGCTCGCGCCAACACCGGGAGTAACCGCAACACCGCAATCATTAAAATGACATTGTCAGCTGGCGACGACGAATGCTTCACACAAAACGATTGCGTCTTAAAATGACGATATCATCTATGGCCCAGAAGTCACGGTCAATCACTTTCCGAAGAGCATTATGAAAGAATTTACTTAAGATGCATAAAGGAAAGTAAAGGATGAACACAGATGGGTAGGAATTGGCAAAAGAGTGAGACTTTGCGAGAATAACTTGATATGTGACGTTCGGCTAGGCGGTAAATCAGGCGAGAATCAGCAACGATGGTAGTGACCGCAACAAGAAATGTTTGCGGTGTTGATCGGGCATCAGCTATTTAAAAAAAATGCTTGCATGGATTTCTTTCCATTCGATAAATTTGTTTAGACACTGATCTGTTCCGAGTGGTGGAAATTAGTTTCCAGAATTTGTTTTTCAGGTAATAACCTTAACGCTCCATACCTTTTCTTATTCAACACAACAAAATAGGCATTTTAGATGCTGTCTTGGGTGTAGGTCTAGAGTGTCAAGCTTTCAACCATGCGACAGGAGTTCAATTCCCCATTTTATCATGAAATGCAAGTGGACTCAGCGGATGGGTTTTGTCTCCATGATTTCTTTCTGAGAACTTTCTTAATTATGACGAGGTAGTCAAGAAGGGAAAACGTAATTTGTTTAAAATGCTTCTAATTCAAACATTTAATGTTTTTCAACTTTACCATACGATAGAACTTTGAAACATGACTACAAAAATTTAAACATTTTGTGCTTCGAAATGCACATTATAATGTTGTGAAATCCGAATCCGTATTATCCATTGTGTCGTCTTGAATTTCCGTCACATTTATTTTTTCGTAGTGTTTTACTGTTTAGGTTTCGCCAAAATACGGAAAGGATCGTTGAACGCTTCCATTCGATTTTTAAAATCAATGCCAAAATGACTGTCGTCGTGAGGATTTTAAGGTTTTCGCCAATTTATCGGTCCTTTGATTTTCAGAGTGCTTCTTTTTTACTATTACCACAGAAAAACACATGTTCATTTTTTATAAGTATATTCATAATTTCCCTTTTAACGAAAAAAGTCTTTACTTAGACTCCAATCTTTTCACTGAACTTCAAGATGTTTATTGATATTTTCTGAAAATTCATTTCTTTCGTGAGCACAAAATATCCCTGGATCAATTTACTTATATAAACTTATCAACCACTTCGAAAAATAAATTCAAATTCGCTTTCATGTTCAAAAATTAATTATTTCAATGCACAAACCAGGAAGTTCAAATCGATTCACTATTCACCAATTGTTGTTAAACCATCAGCAACTATAAATATGGCTTCATCTAAAAGAAATTCACAAAAACAACAACAGCAACACATTGGCCACAAATTTTGGCGAAACTACACATTGCAGACACACTTCTGGCTCTCAAACAAATTTTGGCATTTTCCTGAATATTTGCCAAAAATATTTTGTTAATAACCCTTTTCCTCATCAGCTTTTTTTCGCGTACATGAAAGCGATTAAACATCACAAGCTTAACACAATGTTTATTCGTGTTCATGGATTCTATATTTTGTGGGAAACGTTGCAGATGGTGGTGGGTGGAAGGAGCAGTTCGTAGATTTAAGTGTGTCATTGATGATGATGATGACACACTTAAATAATAGGAACATTCGGAAGTGGTCATTTGGTGGATTCGAATGAAAAGCTGTATTTTATATTTAGGCACAATTTGAGAACGAGGAATCGAATTTTCACGATGATGTAATGATAATATTTTTGACAAATTTTCTATAAATAAATTTCAATGTAGAGGAACTTTCGGAGGTGAATTTTATTTATGAATTTTGATGAGGTAACCATAAAAGTTGAGTTTTAATTGAAGGTAAACGATACTAATCACATCCACCCTTATTATTCCAATTGCAAATAACATTTTTCATACCGTACTTCGGAAAGAATTCATTTTGTTTGTCCTATTATATCGTTTTTCACACATTGATATATTTTAAATGCCACAACAACAGCACCAACTCACATACCACAAATTCAATCATCTGATACATACCCCGGCAATAAAATCATAAGAAAAATCAATAGACATATTAAGTTTTCAATAAGAAAAGAAAAACATGTCTCGATTTTCCACTTGAAGCAATTCTGCGGTGAAGTCAAAAGTCTAATATACAATATATATAAATTTTTATCGGCCAGATATTGTATTGTGTGATAAATACATAACGACACACATTGCCTCCATTCTCAACACTTTTTCCACGTCGTTTTTTTCCCGGCTCGTGTGTTTGTCAGTTGCCTGTTTCAGCCCCCTGTCAAATGATTAGAGGCCGATTTACACGGCATAAGTTCCAATACAGCAATAAAATGTTTATGACTAACAAATTCCTCACATGAAATTTAATACCTTGCATAAAATTGAAACCGCCTTTGCTTGCTTACCACCGTCAAAGGGAAACGATGATTGCTCGGTAAGGGTTGCGAAACGAATGGAGAAATTGTCACATGACAACAGCATCGGCTTTCTATCCTATGAATATAGGGTGATTTTTGTTAGGGAAGAGCTTGTACGGTTGATGGTTGACACGAGAAAAATGAAACAGAATCAACGACAGAGGGAGGCCAAGACAGATTCGGGAAACTCAAGGAATAATAAACACCAGCAGAAACGGTTATTGGGTTTCTCTACTCGAAAGAAAATGAAAATTCGAGATGTTCAATCAAATCGGCATTATTGATTTACTTTCTATTGACAATGAGAAATAGCACACTAGCCCCAATAATTAATCTAGTTTTGTTGGGGTGTTTTTTCAGCAGAGATTCAGAGACTTTGTTTTTTTCTGGAGTGACCTGAATCTTTCTAGCTTCAACAACTATTCTTTTTGAAAAAATGAGGAGATGAATAATTGTGATTGATTTCAACACATTCAATTCAAATTGCCTGTACATATTTACAAGAATCGCCTTGAGAATTGAAAGCGGGACACTCATTATGACAACTTTCGTCCGCAATTTATAATCGAAATTCAAACATTATTCAACCGAAAAACTTAAGGCACATAATAAAAACTTCAAAGATGCTTTAAGTTTCATTTTTATTGCTAAGTATCAACAACAGCTACTTTAAGCAGAGCAACTTATACTGAGATATAAGTCAAGATCCCACACAGTATAGAGTAACTTGTGGTTGACCGCAACGCGAAATTCGCTGCCACATGTCGAATTGACAAGTAAAATTAAATCTACTTCACTTGCTCTGCCAATAGATGACACTTGCAACAGTAAGTTTTTTCTTGATTAAACTTCTAATGATATTGCTTTTGCTTACTTCTCGCGAAATCATTATCAGCCAGATTGAGGTGGTAGTGAGTTGCTCATTATCGGCTGTGGTGTTTTAGTAGTATTATTGCTTTGATACTTTTGTATCCACCCCCAATTCGGACGAAAGCTGCACAGGAAGGAAGCTTGAAAGAAAAATGATCGTCTTCAATTACCGAACATTATACGATAGCACGACGAGTGTTATTTTGGAGATGATTCCCATTGACCTCTTGATGGATTGAATGTGAAAACTATATCATATCTGTGTGATAGAACAATGAAGCATAAATTGATCTTAGGAGAAAGAAATAACCTCATATACTAAGAGCGAATTTCAAAACATACAGTGGATCCCAAAACTAGTTCCAGAAATTTAAACATAAAACTTGAAGCCTCGCAGGGATGTGAACTGTTAGAGAAAAAAAACAAAATAAATGAACAAGATAAATTGAACATAAATGAAACCTATTTGTATTGCATTACATATACAGCATTTCCCAGCATACTTAAACTTTGCCCTTAGTCACTGAAACCCTTCCTCAAGTTGCTTAAACTTTTCACCGACTAGGTTGAACTTTTCCCAAGTAGCTTAAATTTCTTTCAATTTACTCAAATTTTTCGCCAATTAATTTAAACCTTTCCCAAGCCGTTTAAACTTTTTCCCATTTCATTTAACCTTTTCCTAAATTATTCATATAACTACAGATTCGAGTATAATGTAATCGAATTTTCTGAAACTGCAGAAATGCCGCAAGATCACATGAGAAATTATAATGCGTGATGTTAATGATACTGCATTCATTATGTGGCAATACACGATTGAATTAAAATCTAACCCAAGTGAATTTTGTTTCCCAGATGTAAACAATCATTCTTCAAAGCGAATTAAACCTAGTCTCAAATGAAAAAATTCTTTTTCCAATTCAAATACAAGGTGTAAATGGTGATTGTAGCAGCGCCATCCAACGAAAAGTGTTTTATAGCTCAATTCATCTTGAGTAAAAAAATTGCACTACAAAATATCTAATATGACGTAGGGTAATTTTATTCAATTAAACATAAACAAAATGGCGACCGTTTTTCTTTCGAGGGAGTTAATTTGTTGCTTTTTTTCGTTAAGAAAGATTTCAAATAAAAATAAGTTTTTAGGTTAAATAGATAACTACTGTCCTACGTGACACGATAAGCGTATGAATTCTACCATTCTGTGAAAATGGTGATTGGTGAGTAAATTAATAGATTGGACAAAACCGTAACGTCCAGTAAGGAAAACGCGTTTCAAATCTAATATAATCATCATCGCTTCAAAACGTTCGCTCGCTCAAAAGTAGAAAACGGCAGCATGTACATAGAACGAAATTCTTCAGGCTTTATATTCTGAACACTGTAAAAATGAAGAAAAAAAATTCGATTTGTTGAAAATTTCAGACAAAGTAAAACTCGCAATAAAAACATTTTTTTAAATAAAAATTAAAATTTCACCCAACATTCCTATTTTCTGATCAAGACATTTATAAAGCGATTTGAGTAAATCTATATAAATGCATTACAAGAGCTATTAACAAAATCATTTATTAACTAAATAAAGACGAATAGTGACGATTAGAAATATTTTATGAAGCTATAAACAGCCAAATTTTTATGAAATACACTCATTCATACAATGTCCATTAAAAATGATGAAATTCATGGATAATCAGTTTGGAATTTGAATGATTATACTTGAAAAATATATTCACTTCCCACACATATTTGTTTTTTGATTATATTTAGTAACGATTTGTTAATCGAGAACTTAACACCCGAGCTTTGTTGAACATTCATTTTTTTGCGAATGCGTTGACATTCTTTGCATCGATATCAGCAATCAAACAGATTGTATTACCTGAAACGATAAAAAAAGGAAAATATAAAGTCATTTGATTATCAGAAAAGTGTGTAAATATATTTTCAATTTGAGGGATGTGGAAGCAAAACCGTAAATCTCCACTGTTTGATTGAACTTCATTGACGTGTGGATTATTTTCAAGAAGGTTTTATGTAGTGCATTTATGATACCACTTCGATGTAAAGCAATCACATTGAGTGGTATTTTGATTGCTTTACAAAGTAACAATACCAGGAATGGATCACAGCGAGTTTGATTCAAGAGATCGAAGACTGGGGATGTTTTCGCCAGGAAGTGGAGATTGAGAAGCAAACCCTTCTACAACTATTCAATACAAAAATGTGTTTAAAATTTAATTTGGTAAAGTACAGAGATGGAATCACATTTTTTGCGGTTTGCATTTTCGAAAAATGACTCGAACAAAGATTTATTTCAGGATTAGAATTTATTTTATGAAAAAATGAGTCAAAAAACCAGCAAAACTTGAAAACTAATGAAGTTTCGTAATTGAAGAAAAAACATTAGACAAAGAATATGATTATTGGAATAGGGCAAATTACCATCTAAAGAGTAACAATCGAACAACGTCTCGGAATAGAAAGATCATATTTCCGAAATTCGCGTTCTGTACGCTAACTCATAGAGAAATTCGTCCACTTTATGGTGCTTATAATCATCCATCTGCGCAATACACGATGAAAAGATTTATAACCACATACATTATTGGGCAATTTTCATCCAACACGAGCTCGTACAGTGCGTAGCGAGGCAGCTATCGCTGCTGTGGAGGCTAGTGTGACTGAGTATCCAAATTTATCGATTTGACGCCGTTCTCGACAACTTTGCCTATGTCCGTTTACTACATAAAACGTTTTGAGAAAAGGTCTTGGGCTAAAGCTCTATAAAATTCAACTAATGCAGAGATTGAAGCCATTAATCCATCGTTTGAGTCATACGTTCAGCGAAGGTGCTGAGAATGACTTGGAAGTTGAACCGCATTTTTACCGTCAAATCATATTCAGCGATGAGGCCCATTTCTGCGTTAATATGCTCGTAAATAACCAAAATTGCCGTTTTTCGTCGAAAGGTAATCCTCAAGAGACTTTGGAAGCCCCATTCCATCTCGAAAAATTCACTATTTGCCTGCCGGCGCCATATTTGGTCCTTGTTTCAAATCTTAGGGCGGAACTAACGTCTCCGTTAATGGCGCATGCTACCGACAAATAATTCCTCATTTTTGATTCCCAACATCAATGCGAATCGTCTGAGGGAAAACTGGTTTCAAAAGGATGGCGCAATATGTCGTACAGCGCGTAAAACCATTACTTTATTGGTCCAAACGTTTGGTGAACCAATCATCTTAAGAAATAGTTCACCCAGATTGTGAGATTTGACTCGATTAGACTACTTTTTATTAGAGTACGATAAGTCGCTTGTCTTTGCTGATAAACCAGCAGCTATTGATGACTTGGAAGCTAACATTCAACGCGTTATTGGCAAAATAAGGCCGGCCATACCGGACAAAGTGGTGCAACATTGGACGGACATGACCAAAAATTATTTTTTCTTGCTGGTAAAGCCAAAAAATTGGCCATTTCAATAATTTAACAGTGTTTTATTTGTTTGAAAAAGTCTATGCCTCTAAAAATAACACCCTATAATAATGCACATTTTTGAATCGACATTTCAGGACACATTTAACGGTGGGACCAGAAAATGATAAAGAACGATCTTATATGCTGAGAGTAGTATCTTTGTTTGGGACAGACGAATAAAAGAGTCATCGTATTATGTAATTATTTAATAGTTTCGAAGAACAGCTTTCAACGAAAAATTGATCATCAAACTCTCAAACACTCATTTCCTTCATTACGAACAATATTTAGCATTTCGACAACTAAAAAAAATTCTTGCAACAGAGGAAAAAATGATTGTATGTAACAGGAACATATTCCACTTTATGAACATCTTTTTTCACAGATCATGGCGATTTTATCGATTCAGCACTAACACCCAGGGTAGAAATGTGTTTTAGGGCACTTTTACAATGTTCAATACCGTTGAATAAGTCATATATTTATAAACGTGTGAGGGGTAGCACAAACAGTAATAGAAAACCGGAACGATACAATGAAAATTGAATTCAAACTACTATAGGGGATTGCCATTAAGATAAGTCACCGGATATGTGGTAGTCAGAGAGTAAGTTCTCGTTTTAAACATTTAAAACTCTAAGAATGAATGACAATCTATGGTTTTCCACATTTGATTTACATCACGAATAGAGGCTGAAACTCAAAAACATAAAAAAAAACATATAATATTAGATTTTTTCCACTCAGACGATTGACGTTCTTTACGTCTGAATTGATCACGAATTTTATGTATTTATGCTGAGGTTACTTTTTTTATTATTTAAATAATTTCGATTGTTACTTAAAACTGAAGTTTATTTACTCAACAAAGCAAGTCTCCTCTACAAATCCAAAAAATTAGCAAAACATCAAAGCAACGCTACATCGATCAACACACACATATTAGACACAAACTAACTGCTGAAGTAATCAAATCTCTATTGAACTTTCCAGCTCTGATGACGAGGTAGGCCACATCCTAATTCGCATTCCCAATTCATCCGCAGAACCCTTGTTCCATCAACAGCACACTTTAATAGGGCAGATGAACAAACAGAACGGTCGAACTTCAAACGGGTGCACAAACAGAGAAAGTTTACAACGAATCACAGATAATCCTCCGTGGTTCAGGATATTCCATAGTACTAGTAGTTCATTTCTTTTACCATTCACTACAAAGATAATTGGATCTAAACGGAACAATCCTTGACCAGATTCAACAAAAGCACCGAATGCGGCCCAGGACTTGTACATATATACATAGTTCACCCAACACGCGTCATTGATAGTCTTGACGGTATTGTTGTTAACTGAAAATGCTGGCGTTGCGTTTTTGTCGAATTCGCCCATCGATTTCGATTTCTATTCCGAAATATAGTTCAACTCCAATTGTTGGCCAGGATTTTCGATGCTATGCTATTCTATACTGTGGCAGATGAGTCATGCTATCAGGATTAAGTGAAACTCAATAAGAGGGATACAACCGTGACTCAAGTGAAATCCCTACAAATTGATTTTCCCGAGATGCTGTGCAATGTGTAGTTAGCGAGAAAATACAATAGTATGTTTTTTTCATGGCGGCAATAGTTTTCCGGAAGACTTTAGGGACGAGGGAAGGATATCGTTTGAGTAGCGTTCAGGAAAAATTTATATTATTCAACAATGACTTGTAGAATCAATTATGATAGTAATTAATGGTACGAAGGACGGGACACATCTAAGAGCTAGTATTTTCGGCTAATATGTGAGAACTTGGATATAAGATTAGTCAATTTTGTTGCCACGTGGGAACATTCTTTAACTATAGAATTGTCGTCTTTTAGCACAACAATTTCACCAACAGCTTTGAGCGTAGGAGTGCGAATGCGCCTACATCACCTGCACTAGAAATTAAAAGAGCTACTACACCCCGTCAGCCATCAACGGTTATAGCACGAGCAGTGGACTGCCAAGGATAACAGCACCAAGAGATGACCAATGATACAAATACCAACAGCGGAACTTGCTGGTGCATCGTCTACGGCCGCCGACGAGAAGAAACCGATAAAATCGCCGACTGAACCTCAAACATTCATAGATCGTTCGGGGATCTAAGGTTGGAGGGTCTGGGATTTGGAAGATACCGTGATTGGAAAATCCGGGGGATTGGAGGATCCGGGGGATTGGAGGATTGGGGGATCCAAGGATTGCGAGATCCAGGGGATTGATGATCCGGGGATTAGGGATCCGGGGATCCAAGGGTTGGGGGATCCGGGGGACTGGGGGAAGAATTGGGGGATCCGGGGATTGGGGTTTTAATTCAATTGAGGATCCGAGAGATACACTTATGAATTTAAAGTAACATAGTGGTCCATTCGGTTAATTTTTTGGCTTTGTGTGGGGTGTTTTTTCAGGTGCAACTGATCACAAATTTGTTGGGAAGCTCAACGGGTCATATGCCTTCGGAACTTACGTTGCTCGCTTTTGTGTGAAGGATTATCTGAACCAGAAAAACTATAGATCTGTATTTTCAGTAAAACTTTGGCTCTTTTTCGAGCCTAGATTGGAAATATTCATGCAGAAATAACAAAATGGCGGACATTTTTCGAGAGAAAAACCAAAAAATTTGGATCACTGGATCAGTCGAAATTCTGAATATTTAAATTATATATTCTCCTTTGTGTATTCATTTTATTCAATTATATATTGTTTATTCTCTTTATTACTAGTTTTTTTATGGTGCCCAGTTCAAGTCTTATCTGAAATTAAAAAAATTTGCTGAGTAAAATAGGGAAACAACCTAAAAAGTTTGTTTTGTGGACCTTCGTCGTATCATTTTTAGGAGGTATGAAAGGGCCTATCTACACTGACTAGGCGTTTTCGCACGCGGTTGGCAGTGATAGAGTAGGTCCAAACAGGGTTCAAGCCTATAATGTTCGGTGTTCTTCTAATTTTGGCAAGAAAACTTGAATTTCTAGCTAAACAATTGAAGGAAATGAATTTTCAAAAATGTAGTAGTGTCCCAGTTCGACGATCAACCTTAATGCTTTAACATTTAGATCGGAAGTTTTTCCGAACATTTTATGAACCTAGCATGCACCGTTTGTGTGCTTAGTTTTCATAATCAATCATACCTACCGATTCTGAAATTCATGATCGAAATGGGAGTACGGGTTACTGCAGCTTCGAGTCACTAAGACACAGAAACTGCATGGTGCTTTATCGAAAATTTGCTAAAATCAAAGTACAAAAATTGGGATCACAGTTTCTAGAAATCAAAGAGCTGTGCCGCATTTCACTCATAATTGAAGAATATTCAGTTAGCTATAGCGATTTCGAGCAGCATATCAAAGATCATGCTCAAAACTTATCGGCTTTAATTGAAGCTACTAGTCTGACTGATTTAGTTTCATTAACGATACTCAGTGATAAGGAAGAAGGCAGAAATTTTGGTGGGTTTTTTGGCAATCCTAGCTTCCATAGAAGTTGTGCTTTTATTAGGAAGTACGATCATTACTGCAAATTGTAATGTCAGTAAGTGCGGTTTTAACCACAACGTCTGCCTAAGAAGTTCAACTTTTTTGGAATACATGTCCATATTTAATTGCTCAATAACTTTCTAGATCACATTGACTTCTGCAGGCATAACCAAATAGGTCAAACACCCAACCTATATATGAAAATTCTTTTGCCGAAACTCCGTTTGACCACACGATCGAAAATCGATCATTTATCTCCACCATGAAACACATCAAAATTGAAGAATAATTACCATCATCAATATCGATCGTGCCAAATAATTTGATTTTCAGGTCTGTGTCTGCCTAACAACAACTTTACACGCCGTTCTTCCTGATACAATACCATTTTTCGCTTCTCTGGTTTCATTCTACATTTCCAAGTATCATCGACGTTTCCATTAATCACATTTGAAAAGCCGCAAAGCCTCACGACTATCATCAAATGGAACCTGGCATGGAACAGTGCTTCCCCAAACATTGCGTGGTCATCTCCATCATCGCCGTTTTGGCACGCCGAGTGACCATCTGCTTCAGTGTCAGTGCAACATCATATGTATGTCTGCACTATAACAATTGTTGAACGAACCCAGAAAAGCAGACCTGGAAGATGCAACGGAAACCTTGCGCTTCAGCCCCGAAACAATCAAAGTCATCGTGATGAGATTCGAGAAACTCTACTAATTATTTTTTGGATTCTGGATTCGGAAAAAAACAATGGAATCCATCCGGAATATCTTGAAGATCTGCGATATATGCGCGGTCATTGAATGTCGAAGCTAGCCAAACCTTTCTTACACCTGATCGTTATCAGTGTAATAACTCAAAGAGTCTTCACGTCTTCCACGACGCTTGGCATACATCTTGCTACCTTGATGACTCGGGGAAACCTCATCACTGTAATTAGTCTAGCGGAATGGGTAATGTGATGAAGTTGAACAACAGTTCCGAGATTTTATTTCAGAGTATACTGTAAATTAGGTCAAAGTACGTTCCACATATTTGGTTCTTTCTTAATTGCACGCTCGCTTTGTACGAGTATGTGCATGTGGTTAAACACCGATGTCGTGGTGAAACCGTGCATATCTGCGCGATGAATGCGGTTTTTGGGTTTGGCCGCAACAACATTCAAGCTACATACAACGAAAGATCGTATGAATTAATTTCGGTTACATTTTCATGGATCATTAGCAGTCTCAGCGAAATTTAAGCGAAGAAAAACAAGCGTTTAGTTGTTATGGATAAGTAGCTTTTTATTTGGCAAGACGCAGTCCAAAGGCAATTGTCTGGTAGCTGATTTGAGAAAAGCACGCAACGGCCTTTCAAGAAACATTTGCGTTCAAATTGATATTTTGTATTTCGAGATGAGGCTGAAAAGAATTTCATAACCGAGCTAAGCGTGTGAAATACCCAGTGGAAAATTACTACCAATTTTTGATGAAAAAAAAACGCTTCGAAACGTTTTGCTGATAAATGAAAATATGGTGCGATTCAACGAAACAAGCGAACAATTTTCTTTGGTATACTTGTGTTAAGGGGGGAAGTACCTTTAGAGGCCGAAAAAGGTCTTTTTTGCAACTGATTTGTGGGGAAATAAAGACAGTTCACACACAACACAACATATTCTACAAAAGTGAAAGTTGACAATTAACAACTTTTTCAAGGATCTTGTAAGCCATGTCGTCGCTGACGTCGTAAATTGCGTAAGCAATGCTGGCTGCAATTTTCATCTGAAATCAACAAGCCAAACATTTTCTTACGCGAGAGGGTTTTTTTTAGTAGATAGACTAAAATATTTGCGAAATTCGAAAATTAACTCTTCAAAACAGGCTCAAAAAAAAAATTACGATTTTGACGAAAAATTTCGTTGTACTTCCAGTCAAAAATAGTCCCAAAATAATTTTTTTTAATCTTTAGTCTATATAGAACAGTTTTTTATGCTCTTTAAAATGAATGCTAGATGATGAAAATCGATTCACTAGTTTTTTTATTTTCGCTTCACGCAATTTTAAAAAACATGGTTTCGAGAAAAGGCCGTTTAAAGTTTGTGGTCAAGAGCTATGCGGGCTCGGCGCCAGGCACTTCCGGGATGCATATCTTCCAGAATTTTGAGAATTAGCTTTTGAAACTTTGACATGATATTCTTAGGCGATATATCTATCGATTAAAACAATTTTTAAAAAAATCAATTTTTTGAAGTGTCTAAATGTACTTCCCCCCCTTAAATAAATGACTCTAAATATAAATAATAATTATAATACCTCTCTAAATATAAATAAAAATTATAATTGGTAAATGGACTGTACAAATTCTAAGCCGGGAATCAGGAAGGTGGATGAAATAACGGAATCACACGTCAAACACAATTGCTGGTGTATTGAACATCCTACATCATCGAGGATTTTATTGATGCTCTTCGGGTGATTCTGATCATAGTTTGTCGCTGAAAGTATGGTTAACACGTGTTCCGGTGCTTATATACCACATGCGGTGTACTTGTGCTGCGTGACTGTATTGTGATCTGCTTCTTCTTCTTTCACTTCACTTCTTCTGGAACATGCTCAAAAGACGAATAAAAAATCGCAGGTGATGTTGTCTTTGCTGACATATTTTTTTAAATAATGATGACTGTCAAGATGGCCAACTGTCAAGGGCTGACAAACGAGTTTCGTCTCAAAACCGGCGTGTGGCGCTGTGACGCAAGCGGTGGGAAATTTTGAATTTCTCATGACTTTTCAACAACTTGCTCATACAGAATGAGCCCATGTGTTGTTACCTTTTTGAAATTGCTATCAAAGATACTCTAATTTTTATTCTTTTCGATTATTTAAACATCTTAAATAACAGTAAGTATGTCTGTGTAGTGTATTACGCACCTCTACCATCTTCATCTTGAAACAAGTTGCTAACAACCACTTAATGCACTGCTACAAACAGCGATATTGAAATTCCTGTACAGCAAGAACGAAGATAGCTGTGCTATTGTGACACTATGAACTGACTACTAATCATTGGTAGTACATACTTCAAAAACCTGTCTTCCGAGCTTTGCAAATTTGACGGTGCAAACTTCCTGCCGAAAATCAGAACAAGCTAGCAGTAGCGATGCCACAACGCAATATGCATCTAATAGTGCAGTAATCTGTTAGATTTCTTCAAAAATATGGCAAGTTTGAACATGGAGCTACCAAAGAAGGATAAAAACTTGAAACCTTTATCCAGTCGCTTATAAAAAGGCTCTAACTGGGTAAAACAATCTGTAGAGATGATCAAAAAGGACGTCATGGGGAAGACTCTGTAACTCCGTGACTCTGTGGATATCAAAGACCTGCCGGTCCAATCCAGACTATAGAAGCTCAATTCGCAAGATCATTCCGATGGAACAGGACTATTTGGAGAAACTAGATGAATTTCTGACTAAGAAGAAATTGAGACATTCTTCCGCCAACAAGAAAAACAGCATAAGGAAGACTACCAAGAAAAGGACATTTCCAGTTTTCTTACTTGCATCTCAAGAACTCCAGCTCTTCACAGTTCAAGGAGGTGCATTGGTTGTAAAAGTTTTTCAGATCTCTACAAGAAAGGCTAAAGATTTCAATACCGATAATGATATCAATCTTCAGAGCTAGTTTTATGTGGAAGGTTATCCAGAGGAAAGTAACGATTGTTTTATCCACAGAAAGGAAATCGGTCATCCGAAACACCGGGAAAAAGTGTGAGAAATTCGAAACAACATGCATACAAAAAATTAAGGTTAACTGAGACAGCCCTATATAACTAATTGAGGCAAATAGAGGACAGTCTCCTCACCAAAACACAGAGATCGCCGTGTGTGCTTTCCTGGACATTGATGGTGCTTCCGATAACACCTCACGAAATGTCATCAAAGAAGCGACAAAGTGCAAGAGTTTTGAACCCTTGACGATAAAATGGATCAATTCTATGCTCAAGAATCGCATAGTTACAGCAAAACTAGGAAACTGCAACTCCATTGTAGTGACAGAGGAGATGGAGATAGGTGAGTAATAACTTAATTCTCATTGTCTTATTTATTGACGAACTAAAGAGAATTTCTTACAAACCAGGGTTTCTATGTTGTATGATCTTGTCAAAAAAGACCTTAATATAGATCCCATCCAAAACCCAAATTACATTTATTTTGCCAAACCGTAAAACAACGTAGCTGCTGGAACATTCAAAGGGGTATGATCCTTAGGGACCACCCTCGATCAAAAACTAGAGTTAGACAGTCACCAAGAATCATGCCAAAGCAATCAAAGCAGTATCGACCAGTCGGATGCTTTTTGGCAAGGCATGGGGATTGAACCAAAAAAATATACACTCGTCCTACAGAAAAATCGACCAATAATCACTTATGAGGCGCTTGTATGGTGTTCACAGGTGGAATAAGCTAGAACTCCAGCGAACTTCAAAAAATTCAAAGACTAGCTTGTCTGGGCATCACGAGTGCAATGAAATACTGCGCAACAGCTTCTACAGAAGCTTTACTCCATCTGCCCTTTCCACAGCAGTTAAGGGGACCATCTAACTAAAGAAGGAAGCAAAATACAGACCTGAGAACTACAAAAGGCACCTAAAAATTTTGATCGATCGAATAGAAAAAATTTCAAACATTTATTCAGACGCAATACCAAAATCTTCCTATTTCGGAAAACTCTGCTATGTTGAGATCCAGGAACACAATGAATGGCAAACACGACATCCTGAGCTAGACGGATCTGTAGTTTGATTAACTGATGGACCTAAGATGACAGTAAATGCTGTCGTAGGAGAAAAAGGACAAAACTTTACCATCTACAAATTCTTGGATCAGTTGACACTAATCTTTCAAGCAAAGACATACACAATCGACCTTTGTATCAAAGTGTATTTCGGCAAAGAACACCGGAGAAAAGAATGTTTACATGATCATTTCGTCGGGCAGTGATAAAGGCTTTAAACTTCTACACAAATAAGTTCAAACTGATCTGGGAATGCCTTCTAAATCACATCATCCTGGAAAAGAGGAATGATGACCCCCTCTGATGTGGGTACTAGGACACATCGGAAAAGGAGAAAAGGAGGAAATTAAAAAATTGATCCCCTTGCGCAAATTGAAGAGAAGAGTATCTTTATAATCCTACAACTACAGAGTCATTTTGCCAAAACTCTTCAGAATTGAATTAAAAATAAAGATCAATTTTTTGGAGTTCTCCACCGGACATCAGATAATTCAAGTTTCTAATTTTTCCTAGAAAAACAAGGTTACAGGAAATTTATACCAGTAAATCAAGGTTTGAGGAAATAATATATCTAACAAAAGAGGATATAAGATTAACAACCGCTCTGCTAATAAAAAAATAGAATCGCGACAAACGATGAGATTTGCCAAATAAAACTGGAGACGTTCTATGAGAATTTGGTGCGTCATTTCAAAACGAACTGAAACCCTAGGGCAAAGAGTACCTAGCTGCAAAATAAGTGGCACTTTCAACTCTGCGGCCCATTTTGGGATTCTTCAATTGTTTCAATCTGTAATAGCAGCGAAACTGGGCAAAATAGATTTACTTTAATTGCATTGTTCACAAGGATCGTTGTTACATTTAGACCGTACCACACCAACCACCCCAAAACCGTGAAAAAAGGATATCCTTACGATTACGTGTAAATTTTTTGACTGCAAATCCTAAAATTTTATTCATGGAAATAACCTCCAATATGATGATGACATTCTTTCGAAAAGATAATTTTGCGATCAAAAAATCGAAAAGTCAAAATAATTTGCAAATATTTTCGAGAGTTTGTTCAAGCTTAAAACGATTGAATTCAAATAGCGGCGATTTGAAACTACATATCTCTCAATATATCAAGCCCATCACTGTTATCAATGTCGAAATAACATGCACTTTTCAAAGTAACCACCAAATCGCCAACGATCTGCGAAAAAAATGCTCGACATTCCATGTACATGTATGTGGCGAGATACGAGGTTATGTGTTTCGCTTATTGGCGAAACAGTAAGACATCTCCAGCTTACTGAACTATACATACATATATCCCCAACAACACGAACTAAGATTATATTATAACATTTCAATTAGTTCGTGTCATCTTTTGGAGAAACCCTCTATCTACTAAATCAATCCGCTCTGCTATCCAAAAAACTATTCCAGTTTCAGTTTATCGTCATTTTTACGAAATATTCACTCTGAAATTCCCGCAGTCTGACTCATCGCGAAACCATTGCGTCATGAATTTCAGATTTGTTATCGTGACAAATTCATACCAACATTATTTCAGTAAATAATCGATTTTTAGAAGAAGAAAAAATCACCATACGCTTAAATGTTGATTGCTTTACATCACTTCATGATCGCCTAGTCATCCACATAAAATTCGATAAGCCGCTTACAAATGGTGGTAGTGTTTGAAGAATGGTGTTTCGAGTTGCAGAGGGAAACCTGCTTGCATCTTCACAACTGGCATACCTACGCCTCAAGACACCTGCGCCCCAAATGGGCCGCGCATTTTCCAGTTTCAATGCACCTTGAGTAAATACTCTATGAAAACCCTACACTGCGCTCCTTATCTGAAACACTCGCTCGGTCACATGTATTTTTTGTAAACGATTACCGA
Organism: Oxycera nigricornis; assembly: GCA_963942545.1. Lineage (NCBI taxonomy): Eukaryota > Metazoa > Arthropoda > Insecta > Diptera > Stratiomyidae > Oxycera > Oxycera nigricornis. Next base: position 13,337,303 of record OZ012662.1, read on the forward strand.
AGATTGTTATTTTCTGCTTACCTAAAGATACATTATAAAGCGTCTTTTTTTCTCATTTTCTTTGTCGTTTCTCGCTTCGTTACACGATAATGAGTTTAACGAGGTAATTTCATGATGACCGGTAGTTCAAAACGTGCTCCTCGTAATTTGCACCAACCAATGCTTGCATAGAAAACAAACATTATATTGTTAAGTTGGTAAACTTTGTTCGGAATGTACATACATACGTAACTAAGGAAAAACGTGTAGAAAACTTTGGATTTATGGAAGAAATCTATTGAAGTTTGTTGGTTTTTTCTTTGCAAATGGACACACACACACAAACATAAAATACGAGGAAACACGTTTTCATCATGAATGCAAATTTAAGTGTTGCATAATAAATATTTATTTGTTAATGACGTAGAATTGAACGTGAATGATCGGTATGACTAAACGTATTTACTGATTGTGTTTGATTTTCATGAATTTTAATTTTGTTTTCCGCATAAGGTGAATTTCGCGGTGTCGAATTAAATGTAAAAAATTTCTAGATAAAATTCAGTGATATAAAATTCGCAGAAATAACAATGATTGATTATTAATTCACATTAAATTTTGCACAATTTCAATTTCCAAGTAATAATTTTTTTTCCTAATTTTTTGAACAGGACAAATTTTGAGAATGAAACTGTCAAAATTAAAATGAATTTCATGAATTATCTCATCGTTAACTGTCACATATTTTGATCCATACGATTAAAGCTAGTAAATGTATCTTCAAAGTTTTGACTAAATCGAAGCACAGCTAACGCTTATCAAAGGGAATCTGTTCAACAAAATGTGAAGACGATGCAATTATCCTTAATAAACACTGCCTAGCCTAAATTTAAATAAACTTATAAATTTAACGTTTCGTTGAGTTTATTCCATTGTTCAAAGCAAAAGCTCTCGATTTGAATCATAATTGAAGTTTGCATCATAATTTTTACTACAAGAATGTACCACCATATGTTGTTAACTTCATGTGCATGTCATTTCGAAATTAGCAACAGTAACGCGGTTGACACATTAAAAAATCTGTAGTGAGAAGCCTCTGCTGCAAGAAATAGATATTTTCACGCATGAACAATACTGAGGAGTATTCAATGTTGTACTAGACTAATTAGATTACGAAAATGAATCACTGTGATGCCAGCAACGCCAGACATATGAAAGATAAAAAATTCGATGAATATTTAAAAGTTGTACTTTATGGAATTAAGCAATAATCAGTTTAAAAAAAAATTCGGTAAAGCTTTCAAATCATTTTTTTTTAAAAAAATATGACTCACTCTGCATAATGCTCGTTCAATATGAATTGATTCACTTGAACTTAACAAGTATGTTGCAAATGTTTATTGAAGTTATACAAGTTTTGTGTAAGCTAACACTGGGAAAAATATTGATTGTAATTTTGACGAAAAATGCATTCGCCGTATTTTTGATTTCATTGCATCCAGGAAAATTATTTTTGTTCTTGAATTGGCATAATTTTTCATTAAATTCGACGCTCGAAATTCGTAAAATTTCAATGGAATATTTCACTAGCTTTGTTAACTTCCCAGTATATGGGAAGCTCTTGTAATCGCCTCGAAAATCGAAATTGAAATTTTCAACATATCTTTACGTTTTTAGGTCTTACGAGTATATTTTAAGTGTTTTTAGAAAGAAGTATGTGTGTGTGTGTATGTACGTACGTACGTACGTACATATGTGCGTTCGCGGACAGTTTTTCTACGAGCATAACTCACGTAAACAAAGTTGTATCGACTTCGTTAAGGTGTCAATCGAAGCGTCTTTGCAATCTTAAGAGCTGATTAGTTTTTGGGACACTTCGGTCGGGGGGGGGGGGGTTGCTGTTTCCACCCCTTGAAGGTCAAACCTGTCATGCGCTATATCTCGCGAACCAAACATACGATTTGCTTCAACAAGGTGTCAACGGACGCGTATTAACATTTTCGTGACTCAATTTTTTAAAAAATCGTTGGACCCGTTTTTTAATTTTTTTAAAAAAAGTGCAAAAATTGGAGATTTTTTCAAAAACATCAAATTTTTAACTTTTTTTCCAAGTCGCAGTAATCAATATTTATAAAATTTATATACTCCAAACACTTGTTATAAAAAAACCACTGAAATTTTTTTCATGATTACAAAAAAAATTAAATAAAAAATAAAAAATCATTAAAAGTCATCATGTCCTTCATGGTCATTTATGTCAATCATTATATCTCGAGAACCAAATATAACCTTTGCATCATTAAGAAGTCAATCAACGCGTATTAACATTTTAATGATGTTTTTAAATTTAAAAAAAAATCTTTGAAGCCATTTTTTTAATTTAATAAAAAAATATTGAAAATTAGTGTTTTTTCATAAAAAAATTAATTAATAATTAATAAAATTAACATCGTAATAATAAATGTTTATAAAATTTATAAACTTTTATCAATTTCTGTAGAGACTAGCAAATAATTTTCTCATGATTTCAAAACAAATTGAATTAAAAATAACAAAAATCATCCAAAGTCACCATGGAAAAAGAGTTCATACGAATTTTTATACCTTAAATCTCTTATTCTAAAGACATTATTGTAAAGTCAATCAAAGTTTATTATTATTTGCATAATTTGCGGAGATTTTTAATAGTGTTCACAGAACCGTGTTTTAACTTTAATAAAAAAACTGCTTAAATTTTGAAAACCAATACAAATCAAATCAAATTTGCAATTGTGATAATCAACGTTTTAAATGGTAAAATGTTTTGTAGTCAACACTTTTTAAAATCATATGCTTTGAAAAACTTTCATCAAATAAACAATTGTAGTTTTTAGGAGTTTTGTTCTTTGGTATTCGTAAAATTTCAGTTACTTCCTTCATCATTGGTAATACATATATTTTACTTACTTTTACGATTAATATTAAGTCATTCCAATAACTTTTATGAGAAGTATATTTTTATTATAAAAATTAGTACTATTTCCATAATTATTATTGTGTTTAATATATTTAATATTTCTGTAAATATTACTGGGAAGTTGTCCGTGTGGACCTCAAGGGTCGCACCTCGCGGCTTGTTTAGTTAGTTATTCGTCAGTTTGAAATGTTTTTTTCTTAGCAGTTAAAACTTGCCGGAGCTAAATAGCTATGATATTATCGTGGATTAAGGTGTAGAGTGGCCGACTTCCAGTCTCACATCCGCGGTTCAAATCTCCACCACGTCAAACAAACCTTAGAAATAGAATTATTAAGAATCAAGTTCACTTAACAGACATCACTTTGTAAGCCCGAAATTACCAGCATCAAGAGGCATCGCATTTTGAATTAGAAAAAAATTCAACATCCGACTCGGCATCTTGAATGATTGAAATGTTCAGAGTGAATTATGTATGAGAACTTATGATTAAAATTTTACTGCTGACACTTTTGACCTCATTATGAGGTATAGAGGTACGGTCTAATTAGATGGGGACACACTATGTGTAGCTCATTGTGTTTGTCCTGCACACAACCGTGAGTGACAAATAAACTGTCATTAAAACTTGAAAAAAAGTTGAAAAAAGTGGGGATTGATTAAATTATGTGCCGGGAAACCCGGATACACACTTTTACAGTCTTATAAAAGCACCGCTTCGTGTTCAAAATAAGCTGCCACATGTCGAATTGACAAGTCATATTGCACTTAATACCTTAACACCGCTTTAGTTTAACTGCAGTGCCATCCGCACTACCATCCGCACTACCATTCACACTACCATTCACACTACCATTCACACTAGCAGCCACACTTACATCGTTATCAGTCGCTGCTGAACGCAACCTTCATTCGCAGCATCACCACGAGCCCACTATCCCGGCTGCATTCTCGACGGCTATTTTTTATAACTTGAAAAGATCCTATTTACAGGCATGAGTTCAAAGGCTTGAAACGGTATAAACCTATGACAAATCGCATCATTACTAAAAGCGCACGGAAAGCACCCACAGTAGAGTTGAAAATCTTTTGGCCGGTGGTCTTTTTGACGAGTACCGTCAACACACTACCCAAGGTTGGTGATTGGTCCATTGCTGACATTTATATAACATGTCAGAAGTGAGATCGGGAAAGTTGTCTTGCATTCTATTTGGGAAAGAATCTGGTACTATGGATACCGGGAACTGAGAACATAGCTTCCCGCCGACTTTAGTAAGGGCTCTATGGAAGATAAAAGGGTTTGGTTGTGGTTTGAGTTAAGCTTGAAAATCGAACACTGTTTAAAAGTCCTCAGGATAATTGCAATGCGATGTACAGTTTGAGTTCCGTGCACCACAAATCGGTAGAGAGTTAAATGGACCTTGGTTGGTTGTAGTGGCAGCCCTCTTTATCAAAAGTTGGCTCACTTAGGCCAAGATAGTCCCATTGTGATATATATATATATATAAATATGGACCTTGCTTCCACAATTATATGAACTAGCGTGCACTCGGAATTATACTGGTAAAGTTACTGCATTTTAAAATGATAGACTACTGAAATAGGACCCGTGTTCTGAACAGATTGTAAGGTTAAAACCAACCAGTTAAACTTTCCGCTAGGCACTTGAAATTGTTGAAACACTTCTGCACAATATTTAAAAAGCTGAAATTTTCCGACAATTAGAGATAGAACTCTTCAAAAGATAACGTTCAGCGCCTTTTTTCGACATGCTAAAAAAATCGGAAAAATCGTTATATAGTTTGGCATTCTTGAAAACACGATTTTTCAAAGGAAAAATAACCAAAACTTTATTGATTTTTAATTTATTTACTAAATAATCTCCTTGAAACATTCCAGTTCATTATTGAACTTTTTTTTCAAATACTTGTGCATCGAATAATTGGCAGTCATTTGATTACTTACTAAAATATTCTTAATCTCAACATGAAGTTTTGTAAAATTGTAAGAATGAAGAATATTGGCGGAAGCTATATAAAATACTATAGGAAATTTCAAATTGTAGCGTGAGAATTGTTTTTTTTGTTCATCAATCTTCGCAAGCAAAATATAGGTCAACTTGTCAATTTGCCGTACACTGTCGTATTTCCTAACGTTTCCTTTCATGTGAATCGATTTTATGTAGTTTTTACGACAAAATAATTCCGTCATTGTAAACAAGATAATTTTTTTTGCATGTAAAAGTAAACCTAACCCATTTTATCAATGACAGGAATCCTATTGCTTATCTCATAGAAACACTTCTTGAAAAGTTATGTAGGAGATAATCGTGCTGTGAATATTCGGTTCCCACATCAACGAATCAGGACAGGAAGTCGAAGGTAAAATCTACATGATTGTAAGTTATTTACAGTAGATTTTTATCTTATTTTACAAATACACTTGTACATTTTGCTACAAATCGGAATTAATAGCCCATTTACATTGTTCCGAAAGTACGTATTTATAATTGGCGTTTACATTGCCTTGAAGTAGTTTTGTTTGTCAAATGCACATGCTCAACAGTGGCAATTTCAAAGTATGGATGCCTCATTGGTTAAAAAACCTATTATAAATGAAGATAATCTACGGAATTTAAATATTCCCCTTGAAAACTACTGGAAAAGTAGACGAAAATATATTTGAAACAATTTGTTGCATTCACACCTGTTTGGAGTTGGAAGCAATGCATTTCCTTGACACATTGTGTCAAATAAAGTGGTTATGGCGCATTTCACATCAACGTAGCCACCTGGATGCCAAAGCAATAATTAAAAATATTTTACAAGCCACAATGACAAGAAATCTCTTTCGCAATCAGGTCTTCGTAGGAGAAAAAAGTACGCGCAGCGTTTCAAATATTCACAGTAAATTTTGATGTGTTAATACACAGCGAGATTTAAATATAAGTTATTTTCTCGTGTTTAAACGTAATGGTAGATAGAAATATCTAGCGACATCTATTGCGCAATCGATGTTGATTAATAGCTTGTTTTGTTTCGTGATTTTGTCAAAATTACGTTCTTGAGGTAATTTGAAAATGAATGATAAATTGAGTGTTTTCGAACCTGATAAACGTCAAATCACGAATGGTGCCAAAACGATTTAGTTTCATGGCTTTAAGCCTCATCATTCAAAACAGATAACATACAAATACCAACAGCTGACGCGTTAAGTAGTGCTCTGCTCTTCCTCCGTATGGCATCATTCAATTTTTAAAAAAATTAGGCCTTCCACTTCTTATTGCCACAGTCAGATGGTATAAATGCGGCTATTAAATCAATAGAACTTGCATCTTGGTGGCATTGAACAGTTCGGCGAGCATTTAAATGACCTAAAAATATCGTTCGGCATAGTCAAAACTATAGTGTGAAAAGTGGCTAAAGCTGGTAGATTCTGGCTAAACCGTGCTAGCAAACAGTCAAAGACCTTTTCCTTAAAACAGCATTGCTGTACAATAAAGTATTTATTGTTTGGCAATTGACATTGCTATGCAATCAAAATGAATTTCTGGTGCACTGTGTACAGAGTGTATAGTGTGCGAGGGTTGAACGTCAAGCAGGATTTATTGGCGGACTGGAAATTAAAATTGTAGACGTCTCGTCCTCATACATATCACAACAACTCTACCTGTTCCTTGAGACGCCAGTCTCGAGACATAAGTGGAGTAGGCCGATTTGGCATTGTCTTATCTTGGCAATTTCGATTGCTGCAAATCCACTTGAAAACTTGCCATGTCCATGGCCTGATGTCTTCAACTTCCACATGGTGTGATTGCTGTTCAGGTATCGTAATTGAGTTGCCACTTGGAACCAAAAAAAATGTATGTTTTATTGAAGAAGACATTACTGTAGGCGACTGAAGCTCTCCAGCTTCACCTCGCAACAGACGTTCAACAGAAAACCCGGCTTAAAAATGGACCAGTCAATGCAGGAAGCCAATTCTCTGAAAATCATCACGAAAATTGCCTGTTCTTCCGGAGTAATACAACAAATCCGAGCAGCTACAATGACAACACTACGAATCCATCTCATACGACCCACCATATAAAGATTGTTTTACTTTCCATTTGAAAAGATGATGCCCACGCGCTCAGTTATTTTAGTGACAAAGCCCGACATCCCGTACCATGTCTTGTATACCATCGAGCTCACACGTTCCGTATAAAAGCGCCAACGCACGATTTTTGGTGTGGACCCATATTAAATACTGATTGCAAAATTGTTTTTTATCGTGATCTGGATTTCTTTCCTTGTTTCGTCGCGATCCACCATCCATGATGGTTTGGTTGGGCCCCGGCATCGAAACAGCTTTTTCATCACCACACGGCCAGATGATATTCGCTTGCTTCCCTGCTTGCATGCTCGTCGCTATACAAAACAAACATATGTGCACACCTCGTCCGCATATGTAAAATATAAATTTGACATATAAATCTTTCAAGCACCGAGTCACGGGCGGCGTTTATCATGTTCGGGGAGAAAGAGTGAATTAGCACAGTGCGAGAATTGGTGGTGGCAGTGATGGCGGTGTTGGTGTGTGACGTTGATTGGGATATTCATCAAGTTATCTGCGAGGCAATTGAATTTGTTTCAGCAATAACAAAACTGGCTGGAACAATTAGCTGCATAGAAAGTCTGTTATATGCACTTGTATTGTTTAGTTGGGTTCCGACTATTTCTACTTCATTTGACGGTAGGGTAAAAGTTAATGAAGCTAGTTGTCGTCAAGTACGTACGACTAACAATCGGTTGCCTGCTGTAGACAGTATCCCAAAATACACATGATGACGATCGCCACTGGAGGCCCACATGAGCGGCGTGAAAACGTGGAAAATCAAGCAAACTACATCTGCTTGATTTTCACGTGCTGTCACATCTTTTGTGGTTTTTTCTGAAGAGAAAACCAAGCTAACAATAATAGATGAAAGTCATTAGGGATGGAGGCAATCATTTTTCGAGACTGATTTGAAGGTCGGTAATTATCTCAAGATTATTGGACCCGTTTGAGATAGTCTTTCAGGCCGAAATACACATTATAGACCCACGCATCTAAGAATGTACTAGAAAAGAGTATGGAAGAAATGAATCTTTATAATACCCAAAAGGAAGGCAGCGATCAAATCTATGAACTATTGAACTTATTAGTTCAATCATGTCATCGGCCAGACAACGTGAAACAATGTCCTTTTTATGTGGGCGCCATGTAGAAAAGAAGAAAAATTGGAACACCCCCTATCTTAAAAACCATGCCTCCTACAAAAAAACTTGCGTATAGCAAATTTGTTTAGAATTGTATTTGTAGCGTACATCATATTTTCGTGGTGTCAATAATTAAATAATAATAAAATAAAAAGGGAATAACATCTTTCGAGCGTTAAAACTGCTTTATTTGCGCTATTTCTACGAAAGACATCCGGAGACAAATTTTAGACAATTTCATCACAAGCCGTCTGCGGTATTGTTTGTTTTGATCACTGTACACTGGCGGAAATCATCGTGTTTCGAAGGGGGAAAGGTCACGCGAAAAAAGCCAAATGAATGAGAATCGTAAAATGATTTCACAAACACTACTTATAAAGTAGTTACCCTCGGTGTTTAACATGACTGTATGTGCCAATGTGTAGAATTATTTTATATTTTGCAATAAAGTCCTCATATTCATAATCATCCCCTTGAGGAGCTTCCGAGATTTTAATACAACAAGAAATAAAACAACATTTACGAGGTTGCATAGCTTGTACCAGACGATTTTATTTCTACGTCAGATCAAAAAACGGTATACATGCGCTAAAAAATAAACGTGGCCGTCTATCTAATTAGGAGATTTTTTACTGGTAACACAGCTAACTCGTAATTAGTATATGCAATATTTATTCAAGTGTGTTTTAAAAACTTAAAAACATTTCTTCTAGTTTTGGCAAATAAAATCATTTGCATAGCGCGTGAACACATCTTAGTAAACATTATAATTATATTTAATAGTGAATTGAAAACATACGTGCCTCTATAGATATTCATTCAGTACAGCGAGGCTTAGTAAGTGTTCAGGAAAAGCCAGTAAAAATTTAAGCTGTCGGTAATTCAAAGCTTTTATAGCGCTTTCATCACAAATGATTGGAAGGTCATTATTTCTGAATGAATTCCATCTCTTCCTGATGGCTCTTGATTATTCAGCCAAAGATCATGTCCTGATATATCAGCGAGGGGCTTCAACAGTCCCTCTAGCAATACTTTGTTACCAGCAAATAAAAAAATCGGAGGTTCGTCAGGGAAACCGATTTTAATATAAATTCAAAGTGATGTCACAATTTAGTCCTTTTTCCGTATCGAAATTTTTAAGCGATTTCAAAAAAATGAAGAAGTGTTGAGCACAAAATTCAAAAGGAGGTGAGTTTGTTAAGAACAGCACTTTTCGTTTTTCACACAGCTGAAGTACAAATTCTATTCCTGAAGTTGCCTAAAAAGTAATCGAACAAATCACGAGTAGAATTTGAGCCTTTATGGGCCTGGCAACGTTTGAAAGCGGCCCGTATGGGGTTTGCCGCACTTCGATTGGAACAAAAAGTTCTAAAATTATAGTCGAGATATTTATGCATACATATACATAAATATTCATATATACAAATGTATGTATATGTTTGAGACAGAGTTGCGAACGCATGCATCAAAACGCTGGCGCATGGAGTAGACTCCCTCCTACTTATGATTTTGCAGTCACAGTTATACAGTGCTTTTCACTTCAGACTATCTTGCGCGTGAAGATTTTTTGACGCCTAATCTTTAATCATTCTGAATTCAGCTTTTACTACGAAGAGAGATCGTTTTTTTCTCGAACGGAACATGCGCGCATCGGGAATCGAACCGTGGACGCGTTGCTTGAAAGATAATTGAGCTACTACGTCAACCATGGAATCAGTTGATAAAAGAACATTTATTTGGCAATATCGGTGGAACTGATCCTGTCAAAATTTGGTTCCATACTTATACATAAGACACCTTGCCTCGATTCGTCAATCTCTATGCTTCATTTGGTATTTTTGGTAAATGATTTATCCTATAATAAAACTGGAGAGAGGTCGATGTTAGTACATTGAATGGATATAATTAAGAAATCAATAGAAACAAAAATTCATTTCTGGATTTTTTGTCTTTTTGCCTGTATGTTCGTTCACGCATCACACAGAAACTAATATACGGATTTTGATGTGACACTTTTGTAAAAAATGGGGTTCGTAATCGCTTATTGAGAGTTAGAGCCATAATAAGTATGGCAGGATTAATAAGAATTATCACTCTCATGATCATAGTGTTTGTGTGTGTTGCAGAAAACGGTTAAAAAGTCATGTAAATTTTAAGTTTTTCGAAAAATTCGAAGATACACATTTATATCTTGGGTCAAAATTTAAAATAATTTTTGTCCCGGAAACTGAAAAAGTTTATTTAAGAATCAAAAATCTGTACCTTCAGGTCTGAATTTCGTACGGATAGGCTGAAATCAATGCGAGAAAATATATTGCAGGGTTTGAGTAGCCGAGGATATGTAAGCAGACGAACAACAGCGCTAGTTTCGGTGTTTTTTCAAAGCAAATAAATACTCTTAGCAAAGAAAAAGCGATTTAGTGTGTAGATGATTGTTATGTACTTTTTTCTGGATTTACGATTTATTTATATATATTTCACCTCAACTGAATAGTGAACTACTTTTTATATTTAACACCCGACTGAACCTGAAATATTCCATTTAAATTTGCTGTAACTGATAATAGCAAAAAAGTAAAGATTCCTCCATAGAGCCTTGCGGCACCCAATCAGTTTGTTTGTTTGGTTTGGTTTACAATTTAGTAAATGAGAGGTTTTTTTTGTCGTCCGTTTAGAAACAACATAGAATTAAAGAAAACGATGTAATATGACGTTGTGAAGAAAATATGAAAAAGAAACCACATATGTTCCAGAACGAAAACTACTTCAATTATGAAGATTTTAAATCAATTCTTCGCTAGATTTTTACACAGAAAAACTTTAAAACGAAAACAAAAAAATTTGTGAAATACAACCGACAAATCCAACCATTCGAGAACAGCAAATAAGTAATTAGTTTTAATATATTAATTTCTATAACTAATCAGTATTTTTCTAACAAATTTTTATTCCCTGATAGACTTTCTATTAGAAAAAAATGTGGAATGTTTTTCATTAATAAATCTATTGAAAAAAGCATTATCGAGTGCCAGCCGTTTTAAAATCGCCGTTGCTTATCAAACGAAACCGTTCAATCATGATTGATTGAAATTACGACGTTACAGCCACATCACAAAGCAGCTTTATCTAATCTGTAATAGTTTAATCAAATGAAAAATCTATTTTTGTTTTCCATTGAAATTTAAGTAGATATCATGTTTTTCTAGTTTCTTGCATGCTTTGTGTAGTATTTACTAATGTGAATAGAGTTTGTTGAAATATTTCTGATAATTTTAATTGTTCACGAATGGATCAACGTAAATTGAACGTATTTTATGTTTTTATTCATTTTTTTTATTTAATATTATTTCTTTCTTTTAGCTGAAATGTACTTGATATTTCAGGTGAGAGATCAAATTCTTAGGCACCTTTACTGTTCTAGAATGTGGAGGGTTTCGATACTTGAACGTATTTATTTCACTGGTCTCCTTCGTCCAAATATAACTTAAAAGTGATATACTTCATTGATTCTGGCATTTGAAAGCCTATAAAGATTCCATATTTTAAATTGGCTTCACTGATGTGGGGAATTTTTTTCTCAAAGTGTTTATAGCTTTCGTTATCCTTGTTCAAAACTCTTTTTTACATTGGCTCTAGTTTTATAGCATTTCTTCTTCAATTTAGGTAATTTCCGAATCAAATCGATTATTTTCCGAATCAAATTGATGATTTTTAAAATTAAATTGGAAGTTTTTTTAATATCGACTAGTTTTTTCATGGGTATAAAGGGAAATTACAGTAATTCTATGCTTATTATTATTTTATAGCTCCCTATCAGTTTAGGTGTTTTCCGAATCAAATTGATAATTTTTCAAAGAAAATTGGTGCATTTCCGAATCAAATTCGAACTTTTCAATATCAACTGGTATTCTTCTTTGGGTTTAGAGGAGAACAATGAGAATTCTTTGATTATTATTATAGTGTTATAGCATTTCCCTATTCAATTTAGGTATTTTCCGAATCAAACCGATTTTTTTCCGAATCAAATTGATGATTTTTAAAATTAAATGCGAGCTTTTTCAATATCGATTGAATTTTTCCTAAGGGTTTAGAGGAAAATAATGATAATTCTTTGACTATTTTCATTCATAAGCACCATTTCGGATTTTTCGCTTCGATTCTTCAGGTTGTTATTCTGGTTTTAGGGCCCTTTTTCCAAAATGTATCTAATTTTGAATAAAACCCAAATTTTTCATAAAAAATCCCATATTTTGTAAAGCTTTTATAAACAATTACGTAACCATATTTTGAGACCGCAACTGATGAGCGTATGTTGTTGTCAAACAAAACCATTTTCATGCATCATGTTTCTGAAATGTGTGAATCATAAACGCGTGTTTTCGTGGTAATGTAAATGGACTAATAGAATGTTGATTTTAGAAAACTTAAATGAAATCTTATCATCAAAATCTTCACCTATTTTCGAAAATCATTTTCGTGGCCTTAAAGATATGAATCCGAATGTAAAACTCTTAGAAAAGGCGCCACAGTAGAAAAACTGCAGATAGTCAAGGATGAAACTACCCATAGTTTTTTTGATTTTCTCTATCTTCTACAACCCTTGGTCAAAACTTCATCGAATAGACTACACAAAAAATCAACAAACAAACAACCAAATGATCATAATCAATATTAAAATAGTTTGACAAACACAAGATCCATATTTAAGCTGAAAAACCAATATATATCTAATGAAAATCTTTCAAGTAGACATTATGTTTGGTTAGGACACCAGAAAAGTGTTGCTGTCGTGACGAACTTTGATATCAATTCTATCTCCTCTTAATTTCTATCGTACTAATTGAAAGAAACTTTTCCTCTGCAACATGTGATACATGCAAACAATTAACACTAGCTGCCTAATAAATACATATTAATGTTTGAGTTAACATTCAAGAAATCGGCCTTAAGCCACTATCTATTTTGAGGACGGCTGAATCATCGATTTTCGTGTCTTGCCGTTCGAAATTGCTAGGAAAAGATTTTTAAAAAATGTTCGGTGATAGTCAATTCATTGCGCGATTTATGCAAAATTTGTTGATGGCTCATCTTTACTTAAAAAAATAATAATTTGCATTTGATTTATTGCATGTGGTATCAATTAGATAATATTATGGGATTTCAGTTGAAATTTACATTTAAACTCATGATACTCGTAATTTCATTTTTTTGAATAATTATTTACATTTTTTTAATTTATTTCTGATGTGTACACTCATGCTTTTTCAATTTGCGCACCAGCCCAAATCAAGCCTTCTTGTAAATTTTGTGGCAATTAGATAATGCTAGAAAGAGTATTTTCAGGAATACTGTGAGACAGTAAATAAAATTAACAACGACATGAAAATGAGGTCGATTGCTACGCGCCCTTGAACTTGAATCGATCACAGCTGACTTCACCTTTTTCGGAACGCACTCTTTGTGTGCTGAATCGCGATCAGCTGAAAGTGTCATCTGAATATTTTGTCATTTTTACGTTTCGTGTTTGTGTTCATGTCGTTGCGGTCGATAAATATCCGATTTGTGATTTCGCGAAATGAAATGATGATCCGTGACTGCCGGGAACTTTGTTATTCGTCTGCCGATTTGCTTGAAAATTATTCCGATCGAACATTCTTTCGGCGTAGCTGTTATTCCCGATGTTGATAATAATATACAGTTTCCTTCCTAGCTCATTTTAATTCCTATAACCAATTAGATATATATTCAAACTCCCTTAAAAAATCCAATAAACCAATTTCAATCATGATTTTATCCTGCAAGCCTCAATTGAGCGGTTTCATGTTATCAAATATAGTCACTTATGGTGGGTGGTTTTTCCCTCAGAGTGATTTTTGCAATACGACTTAGTACCTCTGGTGACAATTTTTCAAAGCCTTTTTGAACTTTACCAGCCCCGATGAATTACGAACGTAACATCATAACAGTTTGCTTCGCCAAAATAGTTGTGAAAAATTAGGTTCAAATTTTTTAAAGTTGTTTACTTTAAAATTTCAATTGACATACCCCCACAAAAAGTAGTCCAATGGAGAAACCCTATGTTCTGGGCGGACAGCTTACAGTTGCATTTATTGGGAAAATTCTTATTAGTCCCTGAGACGATTGGCATTGATGTTGGGAATTAAATAAAAATACGATTTATTTGTCGGTAGCGATCGCCAATCACTGTAACGTCGGTTCCGTCTTCAGATTTCAAGAAAGAACCAATTATGACGCCAGCATGCAAACCGCACCATAATTTTTAAAACATCGAGAGAAAAAATTAATGAGTTTTTTGGGATGTAACAGATCTTTTAAAGTCTCTTAAGAATTATCCTCAATTTAAAAACGGCAATTTTACTTATTTACGAAACCATAAAACCAGAAATTAGCCTCATCCCTGAAAATAATTTGACGGTAAAAATGCGGATCAACTTCCAACTTGGTCACAGCACATTCACCGAACGTACGACGCGAACGATGTTCCAATGGCTTGAATTGTTGCACTAGTTGAATCTTATAGGACTTTAGTCCAAGATCTTTTCTCAAAATTTTCAATGGAATTGACGGACAAAATTGTAGTTGAATCGATAAATTTTGATCCGCAGTCACACTATTTAATAATTAATAACTCATCTTACAGACCAAAATAGCCCAAAAAAGAAAAACAAAGCATAGTAAAACTAATTAGATAATATACAGTTTACATTCTGGAAAAACAACTATCTACAGCAACGATAGCTGCCTCGGTGCGCATTGTACGAGCTCGTGTTGAACGAACATTTTTCAACGGAATATTCCGTATGAGCTGCTCAGATGGACGATTATGAGCACCACAAATTAGACGAAATGCTCTATAAGTTTAAATGACAGTGAAAGGGTATCCTGGGTTAAGATAGTCGAAATCCCCTTGTTCCCAAAAGTGTTTTTTCACTTGATCACTAGTTTTAGGGGTTCAAAAAAAACCTACGTCATGTTATTACTCCCGTTCTCCCCCTCCTTGCCTGGTAATCCACCAAAAACCAAGTTTTTTATTTTTTATTTTTTTTTAAATTAATCGAAAAATCTTAAAAAATAGAGAGGTGTATCTTTGGATCGCAAATACACATGAATTTTTGCAGAATTTTTAGAGCACTCTATATAACCTAAAAAATCATTAAAAAATTGTTATATTTTTCCGACTATCGAAACTAGCCGGTGCAGGTTCAATTTCAGCAGAGAATGTTGTATTTTATTGCAAAGTATTTTTTTCTGATTTTTTCGCGAGGTGTGCCATCTTCAAAAACTCGAAAAACACTATTTTTAGCGATTTTTCGGTCATTCAAAGAGCGCCAAAGGCAAAAACTAGCCTAACTTTGATTTAAAATAGTGTATCTAGTTGGTAGACACACTTGTATTTGTCTAAATGTTCCACCATTTTATAAAATTTGACGACTACAATGACAGATATCCCAATCTTAAGTTCTACACTACCAAAAAACACCCTATATTTTCAAATCGCCCTCGGAACGTCATTTGGTCAAAATTACAGACCAAAACAAGGTAATCATCGGTGATTGTCGTATGTAATAGATGTTGCTAGTTGATATTTTTGAATTCACAATTCTATTTGAGACAGTCCTCCTAACAACACTTGGTTAGTTGCAAAAAAATCGTAAACAAACAGGCAAACAATACAAAGAACTGCTGCAAACATATTTTGATAGACTTTCCTTCGGTATTTGATATAATATAATATAATATATAATAATAATAATAATAAATATATAATATATAATGGCATTCCTGAAATTATCTTTAATCATAAAAGCTTTTATAAACGTATAGGCTTCCATATTTTTCAGCCGGAAATGTTGAACATGTGTATCTGACAAACAAAATCATTTCGAAGCAATGTAAACGGTTCAAGGCATTTTGAAATACGTCAATCATAAGCAGGTGTTTTTGTGACAATGTAAATTAGGCTATTAACGATAATCCCGCCCTAAAAGGAGCCAGAATGAGGATAGAACTAAACAAAAACTCACCTCAATTTCTTTCCGATAAAAATCCTCAATGGTCGGGTCGTATTTCTCGATAAAGCATCCTGACACGAACTGAACGGTTAGAGCGGACTTGCCAACTCCTCCGGATCCCAAAACGACAACTTTGAATTCACGCATTTTGACGAGAATCGAGTGATCCTTATTTGCTGGCTTTGCACTTGGCACCAAACGAAAAATCTATCGAAATCAATTGATTTAGGCAACAACCAACACTTTTGCTCGCACAAATCGAAAAAATCGGTCGAATTAATACTTTTTTTAACTCGATTAGGTCGTGATTATTAGAATTATTATTTTATATTATTATTATTATTATTATCGATGGTATAGATTTCGACTATCGGCTTAGGACTATACAGAAATTATTTGCTAATTAATTAATTGCTCACAGACATACGAAAACAGATAAGAAACGAATCAACAAATGCACCAAATTTACGCAAATAAAACTGAAACTGGCACGGATCGGAAATGATGGAAGCAAACGAACGAAATCAACACCAAATTTTGTATTAATTGCCTTTGGAACTGAAAATAGCGAAACTTTTTCAAGGATACTAAAAACGACAACAAAATGCACAGAATGGGTATTTTAGCGAAATACAGCACGCGAATTGGACAGCGGGAATTTAACTTTTAATTTAGCACTGATTTATTGATGTATTGCAAACGTGATTGGGCCGTGCATGTAAATGCATGAGCGTGGCAGCACTTGTTCGATCAGACGACATTCAACAAATTGGCGCTGGGCAACTGACGCCTGGCAGCCCGCGACTGATCCTCACCGGACACGGAACGCACACACTGTCGCGTGAAGTGCATTCAGACTGCACTGTCGCGGCGATCCCGTTAATGCGGCCGACGTACACGAAAGCGGAAGTGAATTTGCACAGGACCAAGTCACGACTCGCGGACACAGGAAACGAACCGAGCGACGCGACGACCAGTTGGGGGTTAAGGCCCGGACTGAAACTTCGGACGAATCGCGGCTGACGGTGACGGCTCGCAGCGCACTTTGTTGCTGTTTGTTGTTGTTGTTGCTCTCGTCTCGACAGCGACGAGACACGGCGGACGCACACACCCCTACGCCAATCTACGCACCCTCGTATACGTGCAGGTCGCACGGCGCACACCGTCGCAGCGCGGCACTTGACGCAGCCAAGGCGACTGACTATTCCACTTCGCGGGGTAGTTGTCCGGGCGGTCGGGTTCTGGCGGCGCAGCCAACGGGACAATTGGGCCGAGACCGCGACTAATGCTCCACACTAGTAGACCGACGGGCGAAGGTCGTTCGCTGGCCGCACAAGTGCAAGTTTTCGCACCCGCTCCGTCAGTGAATCAGCACGGGTCGCACCGCTCCCGTGCAGGATGACATTGAAAGCGAAATCTGGCAGCACTACCGCTACTCATCCACGCACACCGACGCACGCTCGCAACACGGAGCCAGCCGGAAACAATTCACTGCGGCCGAGCACGACTCGAAGGATCGCGAGGACACCCGGCTCGACACGACACAGCACTCACACCAGCGCACAACAAGGACTCGGCTCGTTCGGGCAGCACGCAAGTCGCGGCCAACCACAAGTCCGGCTGTCGAGTGGAAATTCTCAAAGGATTCGTTTGTTCGAAGCGGAACTGTTGCACCGCGCTTGGAGCGGCTATGCTGGCAGGCGGCCGGCACAAATCGACTTCCGGCCGAACTAGGATCGCATGCTCCGCAAGGACGAGTCAAAGGACGTTCGCACTCGCGACAAACTTACGCACGGCCGCGCCGCAAACAAATCAACTCGGGGCTCGGCACCGTCGAGACGTCAAACGCCAAGCGTCAAAGTCGTTCGCGCACTCGCTGCTATGTTTGGGCGATTTCGCACCGTTCCGGGCAGGACGCAAGCGATCCGCACGCTCCAGGATCGGGGCAGGACACACCGGAAGCAGGCACACACCTATTGCGGACGGCACGTAGTCAAATTGATTGACGAATCGGGGAAAATTGCAGCCAAAACCGTGAATCCTTTCATGGCAAACCGGAGCAGCCGACGACGGACACTCGAACGACACAAACACCTCTGCTGATCTGTCAGTTGTGTCGTGTTCGGCATGAAGTCAACGACGAGCAGAAGAAGAAGTCACGCATACATCAGCATTGCATGTAGGAAATATAATTCGCTCCATATATATTTGGCTCGTTCGTTCCAATGTGACTTTTCAATCAAGAATTAACCTGGCAAATTAGTGTGAGTAGGGTGTAAAAATTGCGCAGAAAGTGACATCTGTGATGCGGTAGGAAACTTTTGGGAAATTATTTGAAAGTTTTTCATTAATTTAATTTATATTTATTTGTCTTTCAAAGAAATAGCAATTTAATGAACAAATAATGTCCACAATTCTAACTTAACTATACTTTACGAAAAACTCTTGTAAGGACAGATTTGTTGAAGTGAAAAGTTTACAAAACAGCCCAAGAATTGAATTTGCAAGGCATGATTTCTATGGAAAGAGCTAAATTCATACATAAAATTTACACCGTAATAAATACACCACTGAGAAATTAGATAGAATGGAGGCGAAAAACACTTACAGAATGAGAAACATGAATAATATAGCTATAGCATTTGCCAGAACTGATCGGCTAAAAGAAGACCTCTTCAACAAAGCAGCTAACTTTTACAATACACTACCGGACAAAATTAAAAATATAGCGAACCCGACTTCGTTTAAAATGATACTGTAGGACCACAATTCCAAGTAAGTGACAATTACAATCAGCTCCACAAAAATCAAAGCCAAACATCAACATGAAATAAATTATAAGAATATATTCTGAATTATTGATCTAACTAAAACTAAAATAAAGAAAAATGTCCATTTTAGTTCTTACTATTGCATTCGCCAAAACTTAACGACTGAAAGACAACTCCTTCAACAAAGCATTAAGCCTTTTCAATACGCTGCCAAACAAAACAAAACCAAAAAAACACAACCAACTCAAATCCCTTTCCAACAATACTAAAAAAAATGTCCCCTGCAGGTACACCATTCGAATTAATTTACAATCAACTCCACAAAAATCAGAGCTAAACTTTAAATCGATATGAAATAAATTTAAAAACATATACCAGGTGTGCAACCTTAAAACGGCTGTTTTTTGATTTAGCAAAACACAATAATTAACGCAGAAAAGTGAAAAATATTTTATTCGAACTAATTGCCCTCGTTGGCTATACATTTTTCCCATCTTTGAGGAAGATTGTGGATTCCACCCCAAAAGAATTCATCCCCTTTGGATAAGAACCGCCCATCGAGCCATTTTTAACATCTTCATAAGAATTGAAGTGCTGCTCAGCAAGCGCGTGTCCCATCGACGCAAACAATTGGTAGTCGCAAGGGGCCAGATCTGGAGAGTAGGGCGGGTGGGATAGCAACTCCCTGCCAAGTGCATCCAACGTATCCTGGACCAATCTGGCTGTGGGTAATGGTGCGTTGTCGTGCTGGAAAATGACACCCTCATACCGATCCGCGTATTCCGGTCTTTTTTTGTACAATTCACGATCCAATTCGATGATTTGTTGTTGGTAGCGTTGAGTATTGATCGTTTCACCAGGTTTCAACAGCTCGTAGTAAACCATCCCCTTCTGGTCCCACCAAACACACAGCTTTGTCTTTTTCCCGAACCGATTTGGCCTAGCAGACGATGTTGAGGGTTTGCCGGGGCCCACCCACCGATTTTTTGCGCTTAGGGTTTTCAAAGAAGATCCATTTTCCATCGCCAATGACGATTCGATGCAAAAATGATTTTCTGTTGTGCCGATCAAGCAAGATTTTGCACGTGTTCTGGCGTCGTTCCATCTGTCGGTCGTTCAATTGATGTGGCACCCACTTCCCGATCTTTTGGATCTTTCCCATAGCATGAAGGCGTTTCGAAATTGATTGGCGGCTAACATTCAACTGCGCGGCAAGTTGTTTCTGCGATTGGGTGTCGTCTTCATCCAATAAACCTTGCAATTTGGCGTCCTCAAAAACTTTTGGTCGATTTTCGCGTTTCTTGTCGGTGAGGTTAAAAATTCCGTCTTTGAATTACCGAAATCACGCTCTGCACCGAGTTTCACTGATAGCATTGTGCCATAGACCTCCACAAGAATTCTATGCGCTTCGGCGGCAGATTTCTTCCAATTGAAGAGGAATAGCAGTGCTCCCCGCAAATGCTCTTTATCTGGCACAAAATTCGACATGGACACGTTATTGTTCGAAACTGCTAACTTTTACTAATGACAAAGATCAAAGCAATGAGAAAAATGGCGGGCAAGGTTGGCTCACGCCTCACGCGTACTGCCATCTATTAGAAAACGGCCGTTTTAAGGTTGCACACCAGGTATCTTGGTTTGTAAATCACATGAAAGGGATTCTAGAATCCACGAATTAGGTATCGTTCGTGGCATATGTTTTTTTCCGTACGATCAATGTCAAGAAAGCAAAATTAAAATTGATGAAAATGATATGAGAAGTACTATTCCAAAAAAAAGAACTAGAGGAATGTTGTGAAGTAGATTTATTATATAAACACGTGTTTGATGAGATTATCTTAAATGTAAGTAAATAGGTCTTATTTGGTGTCCGCGATTTAACATGACCACTTGCTAAAACTCCCGAAAATACGATTTTTATCCACAGAGAAAGAAGAAAATCTTAAATTTTCCGTCAGAAATAAATACGAGATAAAGTCTACTTTTGTTTTTTATTTATTTGCGTTTTCACTTCTCAAAATATGAGTGATTTAAACACAGTAGCCCTAATTTGTCTCAAATACATTATTTTCGCTTTTTTTATATGTTGTACAACTAATAAAAGTTTCCTCTTAGAGAGGGGCACATCAATATCAGAAGTAGTTAGTTGTAGGTACAACAAATACTGACATACAGTGTAGCATCGCTAATCCAGATCAATTAAAACCGGCCCAATTTTTGGAGAATTTTCGTAGAAAATTCGTAGATGAGGCGTTAGACAGTTTCTCTCCGACCACTTTGAGATGACGAAAACCACGTCTTTTTTAAAATCTATTGACCTATCCTTTACTTGCAGTAAAAGGTTTATTATCAAAACATTTAGAGCGAATTTGAGCAGCCTTTTCTCGTAAAATATTCGTTGTTACGGTTGCATGTCTTTCTCGCTGCACCAGAAACCATTTAAACAATTTTCTCTCCATTTCTGGATATTCTGGTTCCCGCAAAACTTTCCTTCCCTTAGGAGTCACGAAGCAATTCGCGAAATAGCTAAAAAAGTAGCATTCAAATATAACCGATATACATTTAAAAACTAAAACATACCTTTTTATTTTTTTCTTTATTTTTCTTTATATCCGAAATTGTAGATCTACCGACATCATATTTTTCTGCTAACACCTTCCCACTAGCTTCATTGTTCAGTTGAATTAAAATCTTTTCTTTTTCCGTGATAGTTAACGTTTTATGCGACCTTTTTGATGCCATTTCAATGGAAAACTGACTAAAACCTTCCTTTTATTATCTTTCGTTCTTATTTGGAGATTCCCCATTTTTCAAAATAGAAATAAAGCACACGCAGAAAAAACCAATGTAAGGTGTATGAGCGAATCATATAATTCGGAAATTCCCGGTATAAAAGACGAATACATGACGAAAATCTGTTATGTCCATAGTTCAATATTGTGGCAAATATGAAATAAAGCGTACATAAAAGTAGTAGGCATGATTTCACTATATTATTGATATTATTGCACAATTTAACAAACAATCCGGATTAGCGGAACTGCATTCGCTCCGGATTACAAAAGACATAATGGAAATTTTCAATATTTTCAGTCAAATCCGGATTACAGAAGGATCCGGATTAGACCATATCCGGATTAATGAGACTCTACTATATATTACATGTTAAACAGTACCATTTTTGCCACAGGTTTGTCTTACAAATAAATTAATAATTAAAACAATTAAAAATTGATTCGAATGATGACTTCTGGTCCCAAAACACCATGTTCAGTGGTATCCATTGATTAATGTGTCAGACTTAAACAGTTGTTGATGATTTTATATTATAGTGCATTTAATCTATTCAATGTGTTGGTGTTTTATTTAGAATATTGTTTTGTGCGTCTTGAAGCCAATTTAATTCAAATAATTCAATAACGAACTGAACTATCGTTATTGACGTCATCCCAAAATCAGCCACCTTCTCGTCAATTTATGAACTACTCAACGGTCGCAGCACCAAGGCTGCCACTTCAACCATTTCTTGTGTGTGTTGCACGTGCCCGCCGGAACTGTCACATGTCGCTGTCAAAGACGCAAATAACCAAAACGACGTAGAAGCCTCTACGCCGGTCGTAAAACAAAGTCCTTAATTTCCTCGAACCACACATCGTTTTGCAATCCAAAATGGAAGAGGAGCCTGCCGAAGCGGTAATTGACTTTATCCCGTCAATTTGTTTTGTTCGACGCGGCGTTGCCAAGGAGCGACCGGACAAGGTAACCCGCATCTTTGCTTAATTGTTTACAATATGTTTTTCGTTATTCCGATTGAATCGTAGGTCACCCTGACTCCTGCTGAACTTGCCCGAGTCATTTCTGATACCAGGGACGAGTTGGCGTAAGCGGAATCCGAAGGAATTGTGCCCGGGAAGTTGTTTAATGTGTGATTGTGTTGCAGGGAAGCTGACGGCGCGGGCGACGATGAGGACGCCCAGATGGAAGCGATGGACACGTCCGAGCAGGAGAACAACGGCAATACGGAACGAAGAGGAGTGGCCGGCGATGATCTGTTCAATATGGAAAACTACGATGACGATGGTAGGATTTTCGCGATGTGTTATGCAATTCCCAGTGGTGAAATTCAATTTGGGTTTCGTTTGCAGATAGCGTGCAAGTGGCGGGACTCTCCACTATTGCCGTCGTGGACGAAAACGAACGATTGGAAGATGAAGGTATGGCTAAATGTCCTTTGTGCTCAATATTGTTTTAGCGATGGTGGCGCGCATCTTCGTAGAAAAGTTGGAATTTTGCCTGGAACCAATTGTCTTAAAACATTCTTCCTCGCTGTTGTCGGATGGAATTCTAAAATAATGTCAATCAGCTCTTGCTTCTCCACATTTCGGATCAACAGTTAAAGAGCATCGTACCACCCGTTCTCCGAAATCTATGGAATTTTGCCATGAAGACTTCCAGGAACCTACAGTGTTCTAACCTACTGTAAGGTACCAATCCCCAAACTAGTGTTCGTGAAAGATCTCGCGTTTCACATCCAATCGGTCGCCTTATGGTATCCGCAAATAGATGACTTGAATGGATTTGAGGTGCCACCGTACCTCGAAGAGAAAGAACCTAAACTGATTCTTAAGATTGCCAGTCAGTTCGTCGAAAACACAACTCGTCCACCCCAGTGGGTCACTATGAGCCGTCGGAGGAGAATCCGGCTCACCGATACAATTAGGAGTACAAATAAGTTTCCGTCGTTTTTTTTTAGCAAAAAATAGGAATTTATTGTGAAAGTTTATTCGACATTCGGTAATGGACAATACCATTACCAGACACGACTGTTTCCCATCTCTCAGGCAGCATTCGGATACCACGTCTGAAGGCTGGAGCTATCCACGAATCAACCGAATTTTTGGTGTCTTTATATGATGCTCAGACAGACCATGTGCCATCGATCGGAATAAATGATAGTCGGACGGCGCAATTCCTGCTGAATACGGCGGGTGGGGTAAAACTTCCCAATCAAGTGTTTTTAAATAGTTTTTGACCGGAACCAAGACATGCAGACGAGTATAAGCATGCAGGAGAATAGTTTTGTCGTGTCTGGAGTAGTAATTAGCGCGTTTTTCCTTCAGAGCTCGACTCAAGCTCATCAATTGTGTTCGGTAGAGAGCTCCAGTAATGGTTTCGCTCGGATTAAGCATCTTGTAATACACGACGCCCGGCTGATCCCACAAAATACACAGCATAAGTTTTTTCCCGTGACTATTGTTGCGTGCCCCCACTACCACACCTCCCTCCCAACCAATCATCCTCCATGTGCCCCGCCAATTCGGACGCCACATGAAAGATGATTGCCGAGAGGAGGCCTCGTGCGGAGCACCCACCAACTGTGGCCGCATAGTGGCGACCGTAGAGTAACATTTTTGAAAACCGGCTGGCTCACCGGGTCGTGGGCTAATCAAACACAAAACAACTGAAGAACCGGACAAACATAATTGCGCACAAGCTGCGGAGGGGAGAAAACCATCAAAAATCACTTCATATTAGATTTCACTTTATTCGCTTCTTAAGCTCTACTTTAACACTGATCATTACAGTTCAGATGCGACAGCATTTAAAATTTCACAAACTCTTCAAAACCATTAAAACAAGCGGCATTCGATGGGAAATCTCTCAGCATAACCGGCGTGACACCTTTGTATCGCGCTAAAGGTCCTTCATTTTTCATCAGTTCCCTGAAGACGTCACGAATGTTGTTTTTATACGTTCCTTCGGGAGCCGTTTGCAATTGACTTTTTAAGAACGTCTACAAACATTCCAATCGCCCAATTCGCTATTCCTGCCATAGCACCAGCGACTATCGTTGATATCCCCAATTTTGCTCCGTGGCCTGCTCGTTCTTTTGCTTTCTCTTGAATATATTCGTAGGTTAGAAAATACATACCACTAGCTGGAACATTTCTTAAAAGTCCAGCAAATAAACCCCTCGCTCACTGGGCGGACTCGAACTGGACTTTTGCGCGAGGATGCGAACGGTACCACAGACTTGATAATCCGACCTCGTAATTGTGCGCTCGCCGATCGCTGCTGCTTGCGCGCACGAACAAAGAACTCACAACATCCACGAAAACTCCACACGCTACGCCCTGTTGAGCTTTGCCACGCGCTTCCTGCTGCCAAACGCGTACACTTCGTAGAGAGTTGCTACGCCTTCGCTGCCACGTATTCCAATTGCTCGTTTTTTCGATGGACCTTCATTTCGTTTTGTTGAAGTCGTACCGAAATTAAACTCGCCACAAACTTTTGGCTTCTCCGGCTCTTGATCACAATTTACTTTACTTTCCACAATATCTAATTGAACGTCGCTCATTACGTCCGTTCACCACGACACCTCGATCACCACCCTCTCAAACACACATATCACACCCGGGCTCGAGACGGCTCATTTTTATGCCCATATATGGCAATCCGCGAATTTTGTCCAATCAGATGGGCGACCGCATCCAAAAAAAAACCGCTTCTCGCTCGATCATCTCAACTCACCACACTAGTACAAAGAAAACGCGCTCTCTCACCTCTCGAGAGAGACAGTGCGAGTGGTGGATTAGTAATTTAGATTTAAGTACTGCCAATGTCGATTATTTGACAGCACAACGATGCAATTTAAATTGATTAACGTTTTGGTAGAAAATAAAAAAAAGGTGTAATAAAATGATCCGCAACACTATTCTGTTTTGCTATTGATGTTAAAGCGTATCCAGGTAGTCACCATGATTCTCCCCTTTTTATGGATTAACATAGTGTATCCACTTTTCATCGTCGGTAACATGTAAAAAACCCTCCTTGTTGCCTAGCAACCAGCATTTTAATCATGCATACTCGGCGTTCAACAGCTCTCGGCTTCAGTTCGTATGGAAACCTTGTTTTTGAATCATCCCTAACGATGTGAAACTTGCTTGCTGCGTCACTTTTAATGTAAGTGCATGTTCTTTTTGCGTTTGAGACGAATCTTTCGCCAATAATGCTTCCAATTTCGTGTCTTCGTATGTACGTTTTCGGCCATCCACTGCGATCTTTGTCTTTCCACGCCAAAGTTACCTTTTGAAACCACACACGACAAGTTCTCTCACTTGAAGCAGCCTCAACTTTTGCTTCTACAAGCAATCGATGCGCCTTAGTTGCATTTTTTTAAGTTGAAGAACTAAATTAAAAGTTCCCGCTAGCTGTGCTTATTTGGTACAAATTTAGACATTTTCGGGCGAAAAAATGATATGATGCTGATACGAAGTCAATAATACTTTAAGGTTATGTTTTTGTTCAATGACCAAACTTACTTTATGCCGTCTTTCATCTGATAATTTTAACCTAATTCTTGAGCTGCACCAGCTTGGTTGGTTGGTTGGTTGTAGTGGCAGCCCCTTTTATCCAAAGATGGCTCACTTAGGCCACGATAGGCCCATTGTGGTACCACAGAAGATAAGGGCGGCACTAGAACCTCGTCATCCGACGAGAACCATCCAGACTGCCGTATAAAGCCGGCTATGAAGCCAATGTCTAAATCAGCTACTTCCGTGAGGTTGTCCAGGAAGGGCGAGCCCAAGTGTTACAACTTTAATTCTTGTAACGTTCACCACTGCACCGCAGCCGATCCTAGCCACGTTTTGGACAGTCCCACCCGGCTTAAACCCGCGAAGAGGGGTGTGGGAATATATTTTAAAGGGGCGCCGCTCGTTTCTGCGCCGGAATTGCCCTGTCCGCGAATTCGGAAACGGGAACAGGATTCGCGACGACCCAAAACCAAACCGGCCGAATAGAAAATTTGGGACAAACGCAACCAAAAGCTGAAAACGTGATTTCCGCTTCACCCCTTCACACAGTTAACACACTTCCTTTATTTATTCTTAAGGCACTATTTATTTTTTCCAATTTCAAACCTACCTATCTATAAATGCTTAATTCTACTTACAATACTTGTTCGGCCTTAACTTATTCTGAGGCTGCGTTCCGCGACTCCTTACGCTGCGCGTCGTTTCCGCTTCTCCTCCAGCTTCGTCGACGTCTTCCTTCTTAATTCGCTTCACGCAACCAATCCACTTCTTGCCTTCATTGCGATACGCACAAGAACAACTTCCAAGTAAAAAAACAAGCTTCACACGAAACTCAGCACCGCACCGTCCAAGACTCGCGAACCAAAAAGATCCCGTCAGCTGTTTTCCCGGCGATATTTATGGGATACCCCGATCCCGTTTGCTGCATCGACGGTCAACGGCCCACGAGTTTGCTGACCTCATCAAAGCTTTCTTGGCTTTGGGACCGGTTTTGTCAACGCAAGTCAGCTGGCGATTTCAACTTCGTGCGATTGGACAGAGCGTTGCACTTCGGGGCAGAGGGGTGTGTGTGGATGCTGTGCCTGCTGCTTGTGGGATGTGGTTGGAGTGCTGATGAAATTATCGTGGCAGTCGTTAACCATGGTGAATTGCAAGTACCAATGGTTGTTGGTATCACAGGCGCATAGTAGACTCCATTGGCGTATCGTAGACCGGTCGGAGCCTGGTTTTGGATCTGTTGTGGCGATTGTGTGGGCGTTGTTTGTTGCCGTGATTGCTGGCAACTTATCTGCAGGGTCTGTGACGTTGACTGTAATGCCCTTGGCTGTTGAAGATACTTCAATTACGCAGCCTCGCGCGCACGGTCAGGAACACTCTCCATAAAAACCCTACTACCTACTTAGCTATCTAATCCAATATCCTTAACATACATACATCTCTATATTTATATAATTGAAACCTCTAGCCTAAATTTACCTACTCCCTACAATATAATTATTAATAACTTGGTTGGGTGAAGTGGCGAACGTAACATTACCAATTTCCGAAAGACAGTGTTTACCCGCACGGTGGTTTGGGGTCTTTAAGAGCAGGGCAGTCGCATATTTTGCCCGTATGGGTTTGTGGGTCGACCACGTTGCGTGGCGAACGTAACACAAACTTTGCATGCGCTTCCTGGACAGTGCTGGGCATTCGCACAGAAAGTGTCAACACGTAAACGGTTTTATTCCAAATGCAAAAAAAAGATCATCTCAATTCGGTTTCACTCTGGTTGTACAATTATCGTTATTGCGTTTCTCGCTACCACACACTCTTTCAGAAGATTAAATTCGTAAAGAATATTAATCGCTATACTTATCCCAGGATTGTTTACTTATCGACTCTGCCCGCCTCCACGGAAATGCGTTTGTTCGGGTTCTTAGGACTTCCTTGTTTTATGTTGTGTCGCTCGCTCCACGACGATGATTGACCGCATCGTCTGAGGCGCGTTGATTCCGGTTCTTAAGTTTTCTCCAATCTCTTGCGTCGCTTGCTGCATTTTAAAGTTCTGACGCGCTTATTCGTAAACTCTTTACGAGCAAAAAATTTAAATACATTCATACTCTTGTTGATTTTCACAGAGGACTCAGAAGCCGAAGATGATGTCATCAAACCGACAGACAATTTACTATTATTGGGTCACGTTGTGGACGATTCAGCTACAATGGAGGTTTGGGGTAGGTCCATTAATTTTATCACACTAGAATCGAACACTAATCGAATGCTTTCCGTACATCAGTTTTTAACGAGGGTGAAGAAAGTCTCTATCCACATCATGACTTTCTATTGCCCAGCTTTCCGCTCTGTATCGAATGGTTGAGTCACGATCCGGGCAGCGAAAAAGATGGGAATATGTGTGCGATTGGTTGTATGGATCCGGTCGTCACTATTTGGGACTTGGACATTCAGGACTCGTTCGAGCCAACCTTCAAATTGGGCTCGAAAGGCAATCGGAAAAAGAACAAACCGAAATACGGGCACACGGACGCAGTGTTGGATTTATCGTGGAACGTCAACTTTCCGTGAGTTCTATTGAATTTTGGTGCAGCATTTGCAATGGTTTTTTATTTGTATTTAGACACATATTAGCCAGCGCGTCAGTGGATCGGTCAGTGATACTTTGGGACTTGGATGAAGGTCAGCCGCACACGACACTCTCAGCATTTAAGGAAAAAGTACAATCGATTGAATTCCATCCGACTGAAGCGCAACACCTTCTGGCGGGCAGCTGTGATGGATATGTACGGCTGTTTGATTGTCGTGATCCGGAAACAATGGAAAGTTGCGGCAAAAAATGGAAGCTTGAGGCGGAAGTTGAAAAAGTTGCATGGAATCCCATGAGATCAGAGTTTGTTATGGTTAGTAAATGCTTTCACAATTCAAGTAAATTATTTGTTTGGTTAATTCTCCGTTTGAATGTTGTCATCGTGGTATATCGTTACTTTCTTTACTTCATGATTAACTAAAAACACATATATAGATCTAAGGGAACAAATGAGCTTAGTCCACCTTTAGGAAATGGAAATTCCAACGCCATCTGTTTGCTATCAAAGAATGCAACCAGTCTATAGAACTAGGACAGGAAGAAACGAACCTCTCGAGATATTGAAAATATGCAGAAAAAACTAAGTTCAAAATGGTAGAACGATTCTAATACCCTTGTTAAAAAGCTATCTAGACTCGTTTGTTAACGTGAGTTTGTAGTTTTTACTCGAAGTTATCAACTTTATGTGAGTCTTTAAAGCAGTTTTCTTGGAACATACAGGGTGCGCCATCTTTTGTGTCGGTATGTAAACATATTGATTCGATGAGACATGTTTTTGAAACGGCAACTCAGTACAATTTGAACCGTGAATTGCTTCACACCGAAACAACTTGTCGAAATAGTGTCGAGAATAGTCGTTCAGTTGTTTTAACTCAACGTGTGTACCGTCGAAAAGATCGTGGCGAATAGGCACCGTCTGAGAACACTATTCGTCGTTTCGTGTCGAATTTTGTTGAGCACGGGACAGTGGGAGATCGTCGTCGTGCCGTTCATCAACGACCAAGACGTTCCAATGAACTGTTTGAAGTGGTCAAAGTGAGCATTTCCCAGAACCCAAAAGTGTCTTATCGTCGCCGCGCTCAGCTTTTTGGCGTCAGTGGAACCACTATGCGGCGAATTTTGAAGGATGATTTGCATTTGTTTTCTTATAAAGTGCAATTAACACAAAGAATGTTGCCGACAGACCGTCCACGTCGCTTGGAATACGGCCAAACAGTTGCTCGAATGGTGGACACTGAACCGGATTTTTGGATGAAAATTCTGATGACCGACGAGGCCAATTTCACACCATCTGGCGGCGTTAATAAGCAGAATTGTCGTATTTGGTGAAAGGAAAATCCACACGAAATCCATGAAACGTCATTGCATGACCAAAAAGTGACTGTTTGGGCCGGCGTTTGCGCCAAAACCATCATTGGGCCCTATTTCTTCAGAGAAAACGTCACAGTTGATGGAAACAGATATCGGTGGATGTTGGCCCATTATGTCTGCCCGCGAATGCGTGAAAAAAGACTTGACAGTTACTGGTTTCAACAAGACAGTGCGCCATGCCACACTGCAAATCAAACAATTCAGTTTTTGCAACGAAAATTCCCAGGACGCCTGATGTCAAAAGAAGACATTGAGTGGCCACCCAGATCTTCAGATTTGACCCTTTCGGACTTCTTTTTGTGGGGCTATTTGAAAAGCAAAGTGTACGCCAGCAATCCTCAGAGCATAACCGAGCTCAACGCAAACATTCGTGCCGAAATCATCGCTATAACGCCCGAGATGCTCGAAAAGGTAATGGAAAATGTAGCAAAAAGGGCACATTTTGTTTTGGCCAATAAACGCGGCTACTTAATTGATGTTGTATTCAAAAAGTAGTGAAATTGTATAAAAATACCTCATATATAGTAAGTGTTTACATACCGATACGAAAGTTGGCGCACCCTGTATAATGTTTTCTGACGTGGTTACTTGTCATAGTGGTAATGAAACTACAGCGAAAGATGAGAGACACAGCAAGAATCGGGTGGAAACTGATGGAAAAAATCGAACTCTCTTGCCAGGTGACTAGTTCGGATTGAGTGTGCAGCGCTTACAGCTGTTATTACGTCGCTATTGTTGAAGGTAGACTTAGAATTTTAAAGTTATATAACCGCGTTCGCCTGTTCCAAAGAAATATGATATCCAAATTTGCATGAAGGCTTCACGGAATTACAATCTGGCGGCCGAGCACATTACCCACGTCTTTGCCTATGAGTGGTTCACCACTTGTTAAAAATCGTGGTAGGCACTCAAATCGACTTTTTAAACTCTAAGATGTAGCAAAAGAAAAATTAGAGGATTTTATTAGCTCTGTGAAGGATCGCAAGTCACATTAAAGTCTTTAAAAGTCACAAAATATTTATCTCTGCAAAGAGCTAAACGTTTTTAAACTTCTTCGACCATACCCAGGAAAAACGCCTGAATTCTCCATATCTCTGCAAAGGTTTCGCGAAACTTTCTATACAATATTGGTTTGGTTTGGTTACCCACGCAAGGTTCAAATTTTAGTCAGAAGATATAAACTCGATAGTTCTTCCAGTAAAGATATCAAATTAACTTTAGTCAAAAAACGGACACAACTAGTCGAAACTATGAGCTTCATGTGACCCAAACTAATAAATGTTATGCTTTATATTGTCTTTATCGCAACAAATCGAAAACAAATGTTCCTCTGGAGGCTATACCAATAAGCTTTCAGAAGAATTAGCCAACGGTTAATGTCGCCACGAATAAAATCTATTATAAAAGAATTCAGCTTTTATCGTTCCAACATTCACATTTTGTCCAGTCAGAGGTTCATTTAATACATGTCAAATAACGAAATACAATAGTTAAATCGTTCTTTTTTATTGATTACTTGCAGGCAGGTACTAATGATGGTAACGTTCACTATATAGATGTCCGTAAAAAGAAACCGTTGTGGTCTACGAAAGCTCATCTGGACGAAATCTCTGGAATATGTTTTAATACTGAGGTGAAAGATATGCTGATTACATCGTCGGCAGATGGTTTTTGTAAAATATGGAAATACAATGAAAGGTAAAGTTGCATTATTTTTAATTTCATGGGCGGTCGCTGGTCGATGAGAAATAAGTTAAATTTAAAAATAAGAGTAAATACCTTAAATAATTACGAAAAAACTCAACAGAAGAATGGTTTCCTCTTATCTAACCATATACATTCGACGCGTTCGCGTTTTTGAAATGCTGTCAGCATTCTCGGAACCCATCTTGAAATGTTGATGTAGGGGGAAGAAGTGGTCAAAACAAAAAAACAAGGTCATTTTCGGGAAAATTCAGACATTTTTTTTATTTTTCTACAAAGTCGTCATCTCTCTCAATACATTTTTTGTATCTACAAACTAATTTCGTAATTCCGACGTCGACGTCGTATGCCGCCAAACGCTGTTTTCATCGCCGAGAAAAGGTGGAAATCACTTGGGGCCAAGTCAGGGGAATAAGGAGGATACTCAAAAACGTCCCATTTAAATGAGGCCAATTTTTCTTGGGTTAAACGGGCAGAATGCGGACGAGCATTATCGTGAATCAAAAACACTTTGCGACTCAACAAACCTGGCCGTTTGTTTTTGATTGCTTTTCATAAACGATCCAAAACACCACAGTAGTACTCTGGGTTGATAGTCTTGCCTTTGTCCAGGTAATCAATCAAAAGAATACCTCGATAATCCCAAAACACTGTCGCTAACACCTTGCATGCGTAAAAAACGCGTTGCATTTTTTCGACGGTCGGACACCTTTTGGTACCCATTGCATTGACTGTCTTTTCGATTCTGGTGTGTAATCTTGTATCATGGTGTGTAATGATACACCTAAGTTTCGTCACCGGTGACTACTCGATGCAGCAATGATCCCCCTTCCTCCTCTAAGGTCTTGAGAAACGTGCGCGCGGCATTCAATCGCTGTGTTTTGTGCTGCTCCGTCAGTAGGCGAAGTACCCAACGAGCGCTCACTTTACGCAGCTGTAATTCGTCGTGAATGATTTTTTGAATGTCTGCAGTCGATCTTACATCGTACCTTTTCAGCCAACTCATCGAGTGTATACCGAGATTCCTCCTCGATCAGCTGTTTAACAAGCGCAACGTTCCGCTTTTTCACTGCGCTCGTTGGTCTGCCTTGGCGCGCTTCGTCATGGAGTTCTTTTCTTCCATTTAGGTACGCTGTTCACCAACGCGTAACCATTTGAAGGCTCATACACTGCTCACCGTATACAGACGATATTTCTCGATAAATTTCACTAACGGATAATTTTTTTGCGGTCAAAAAATGTATCACTACGCGGTTCACATTTGGACGCTACTTCTATCGGCGTCTCCATTTTAAATCGTTGTAAAAACACACAAAAATAGACTTATCGG
This sequence comes from Oxycera nigricornis, assembly GCA_963942545.1. Lineage (NCBI taxonomy): Eukaryota > Metazoa > Arthropoda > Insecta > Diptera > Stratiomyidae > Oxycera > Oxycera nigricornis. Next base: position 13,370,584 of record OZ012662.1, read on the forward strand.
GCTCAGCGATGCGTCAAATTGGTTGGGATAGATGAGAGAACAACCTCCTAAAATTTCTTTAGTAGCCTTAAACTTACTTTCTGACTGACCCTCGTAACTAACATCTCTTGAAAAATTATCTGAGGTGTCTCCGTATTAAGTGAATATTTTATTACGGCGCAATGCTCCATTTCTTTCATACTGACATTTATTCCGGAATGATTTGTTTGCTCGTTGATCATTCAGAACATAATGACTCGATTAGGTTCAAATTGCGTGTTTATACTGAAATTGAGTCACTTAATTAGTAACTACCTGGATAAGAAACCATATCACCGTCAACCTTTACATTCCGCGAACTTTTTGACCTCCTTTCGTATCTTAGTAATATAAATCATCTTCCCATTATCAACTTGATTGTCAGCATCATTTGTTATTTTCGTTAACTGGTCTCTCAAGTGCAAGCCTAGATTATCACTTGATCTAGTCAAATCTGTTTGATGCTAATTCTAATTTTCTAGAATGTGTTCAGGTTATTTGACATAGGAATTTCGAGGATTTATTGATTCGGTCATGTCCTTTTTATTTAGGAAATTATCGTTATTTAATCAATCCGAAATTTCTCCTAGGAGTTTATGAGCTACAAAATTACGTTATAATCTGAAAAAATACATTATTATTTCTCGAACTCCATTTCGATTTCGGCGAATAAGTAAGATTTAAAAAGTATTAATAACCTTCTTCCAGTGAGCTGAAACAAGTGTACGTCCATGATTTCAAGCTGGGACGAATACAATGCATGAAACAAAGTCCAGAAGATCCTTTCACATTGGCATTTGGCGGCGAGAAGAAGTCGCAACCCTTCAAAGTGTACAATATTAAAAACTTCGAAGCAGGTAAGACTTTTGGAAGCATATATCTTTAAGGCATAACTAATTTACTATTCAAATATTTTTGTAGTACGATTCTCTTTTGGCATGGCAAACGCACAATGACAATAAAATCTCTTCCCTCTCAAAAAGTGTATTTATTTTAATTCAAAACAACAAAAAGATATACATTACAAAAATACATTTTGTATACCTGATTTACAACAACATTGTAGCTGTTGCTTGTATATACATATTTACTGATTAATAAAAATATTTAAAACAAAAACAACCAGCAGAACACATCTTATGATTATAAATCATCCATTAATCAGCACAAACCCCCCAAAAAAAATCAAAACATTTCAAAACAGAAACACATCCACGATACAATTTGTTAAATTCGCCAGACGTCGGGAAGTGATGCGAATGCCACCCCAAGACTTTGGTGATTATAAATTTACATAGTTTTTGCGGAAGATATCTGTCCAAATTTTCTGCACACGATCCATATTGTGTTAAGCTATATAATCTAGAACGTAGTGCTCAACCTTTAGGGTACAAGGGCGAAGCAGATATTCGATTCGTGGCCAATTCAATATATGTAGAATAGAATGAAGAAAATACATAGTTTGTATGCGGATTGAGTGAAATATTGAGGTGAGATCATTTATTTATTTTGTAATATTTAACGATCAAAATAATTTTGCAATAACATTTACAGCTCGCACAGTATTCGTTGATTAGCGCTGCCCCCGTAAAACCGGGACCACGATTCTATTTTCCGAGTTAAAAATATCAAAATTGAGAAAGCCAAGCCAAAATGTGCATTAAGCCATTAGAACATCAGATGAGCAGCTATAAAAATCACGAGTAATGACGAGGGACATGTGCCCCGTGCTCAAGACGTCTTTGGCGAAATTGGTAGGCCTAGCCGTAGCGTGGCGTGAAGTGAAAGACGAGACAACTGACACGCATGCTTCACATACTCGGCGGCATATTTTCTGCCGGTGGAACTTTACTGAATGAATGAATGAAAAGACGCTTCGAAAGTGTTAAGACGAGAGTTTATAAATAATCCTGTTTTGTTATTTTTGTCAAAGAATATATATTTAAGCGAATGAAGGCATAAATTTTAAATGTGACTTGTGGACGATTTGGTATTTTAGGTGATTATTTAAAGCCGTAGCACAGACAACATCTGAATACGATTTATTGTGCAACATAGATGCGACAAAGACATTGTTAGACAAACCGCTAGAACACTTAGTATCTCATTGTTGTGTTAGAATAAACGAAATACCAACAAAGCGGAAAAATCTTTACTGAAAAAATAGTATAATTGATCATCGACTTCACTAATCCAAGCTTCAAATAATCCTTTTTAAAGTTAACCATGACTTCCAAATCATATCCACTGCATACATCCCGCATGGATTTAATTGAAAATTATCTGAGATCATTAAAATCCTTTATGATTGCCTTTCTGAGCGCTTCCAAGTACGAAAATCTTCTGCAACGAAGAAAATTGAATTAAATCAGTTCACTTGGAATAAGATGAAAAGCTTATCTTAAATTAGCCTTTATTTGTGATCTTCTGCCAACTACACTAGCAAGAGCGGCTAGTCTAAATTGAGTGGCCGTGCCATGCGCAAATTATTAAAGAAACATGAAAAACATATTGCACGCGATTATAGCGAGACTTGACTTGTTTGCTTGGGACATTTCGTCGTTGTTTGTTTGTTTGTTTACAATCTGAGCGGATTATTTGGCAAACGATCAATGAAGTCTTCCATTCAGCGTTGCTTGATATCTTCAAGATCGGTTGGATGAGCCAAAGCAGATACATCGACGTAATGCGACCGGAGAGAAGAAATAATTTTTGCAATGTACACATGTTTGGTGAAAGATCTCGTAGTATTTTAGCGACGATTCGGAGAGTTTTATCTGTACTATCTATCTCCGTGCATTATTTTTTCTACAGGGTGGTCGGTCGGTGGGACTTTTATTTTGCATTGATGGCAGAAAATATTGGCTTGAGAATCACGACACTGTGGACTCGAATTTAAACTGAATAGGTATTTATGTATACATTTCAATTAATGGACCATTCTACAATATAGTGATGCGAGCTAAGTTGAACAGTGTGTTTCAGAAGAACGTGTCGCAAATAACTCTTTCCTACCTTTACGAACACTAATGCGTTAAGGAAAATTATGTATGATACACCACTGCCGATTTCGCATTGGGTCATTATAGTCTGATCTTTCGTAAAGACAGCAGGTGAATAAATGATTGCACTGTATAAAAAACGGTTTGAAATTGTTCTTCTGGTTACCGATTTTAAAGGACCAAAAGTGAGTGTGAGGTAGGCAACATAATATACCAAAACTAGTCCTCCATATGTAAAGAAATGGATTATAAGCTAAAGAGATCACGGTGATGAGCCAGGTAGAAGTCTTAAAAGAGGTACAGCAAAAAGAAACGATAAATTTATCGCAGAGCTATTCAGGAAACTCTGACATTAGATTTGCGACAGGCCAAGAAAAAACTAATTAGAAACGGTGTTCGGGTGTCCATAAATACATTTAGACACAGGCTTGAAATGGGCCTATTGTGGCCTAAGTAAGCCATCTCTTGATAAAGAGGGCTACCACTTCAACCAGGCTTGAAGGATCTGGCCTCAAAAACAGAAGTACAAGCCCCAAATCGTTACTTACAGAAAAACAAGTGCAAAAAAGATTGAATTGGGCAATGGTTAATTTGGACCGCAATTGAAGTAACGTAATATGTTCCATTGCCTTTCAGCAATGATTCTAGACGAGTTGCGAGTATTTTACAGCTTGTGTAAGCCCCAATGGGTCGACGAAACAGTATTCAAAAAATGTTCCCAAAACTGAAATGACAAAAGGTAATCATTCTGCCTGAAGGGAGTTATTTATTGTTAGTCGAACTCATATTCGCATAACGTGGCGTTTTGTTGTATTTACATAATATTTTCCACAAAATATGATGTATATCATCATCAATGACGCAAAGAAAACCAATTCGGCATCAGCCTTTGCAGACATTGCATCCATCATATATTGCAATGGTATTATGGTGGTTATCATCAATCCAATGACCTTCAGCAATTTTCTTAACAGCAATTTATTATCAGCATAGACTGAGTCCTTGCAGCGTTTATTTGGTCTATTCAGATTGGATAGTAGCTACGAGTGTCATTCAATAAGTAACGAGACAAATTGTTGTAGTTTAAAAACCGTTTATTCAATCAGCACAAAATTTTGGCTACTTTTCAACATAATCCCCCCTAACACTTATACATCGTTGCTCCAACTTTCTTCTGCCACTGTCATAAAATTATTTTGATAGCTGTTGGAGCCATGTTTCCACGTGAATCTTGACTTCTTTTTTAGAGCCAATTTTTTTGCCTCGTAGCGCCTCCTTAAGAGGACCAAACATATGGAAATCTGATGGAGCAAGATCTGGACTATAAGGAGGGTGTGGAAGAATCTCCCAGCCCAGTTTTTGAATGTATTCTTGAGTTGTCTGTGCCGTATGCGGCCGTGCATTGTCGTGAAGCAAAATCACACCGTTTGTCAAAAGTCCACGACGTTTAGTGCGAATTACTTTGTTTTCCTGCAAGTTACAGTTATAATGGCTGTTGATTGTTCGTTGGACAGATAATCTCAGAAAATAGAGCCTTGTGAGTCCCAAAAAAGTGTAAGCATCACTTTACCTAATGATGGCTGTGTCTTGAAATTTTCCGCCTTGGAGAACTTGTGTGCTTCCACTCGAGACTTTGTCTCTTCGACTCAGACTGGTAATGGTGAGTCCACGTCTCATCGCACGTTGCAATTCTTTCAAAAAAAGCTTCTTTTCCAGTTAAACATCGGGCTTTCAACTGTTGACTGATTTGAAGACTTTTTTGTTTGTGGACGTCTGTAAGTTGTTATGGCGCCCATTTCGCGCAAGTTTTCTTGTATAACAGCTTATTGTGTATGATGTTATGGACAGTTTCAACACTTGCATTTACTTTTTCTGCTATCAGTTCAACAGTGATACGCCTGTTACCTTGGATTATCACGTCAATGCGAGATTCAAAGGAAGATGTTGCAATTTAGACCGGTCGTCCAGTTCGCTGCCCATCTCTAACACTTTCGCGTTCACTTTTAAACTGTTCCATCCACTTGTAAATGTTCGAACGGTTTAAACAATTGTTCCCATACACTTTTAACATCCTTGCATGGATCTCACTACCTTTAACACCATCTGCTGCTAAAAATCTAATCACAGTACGATGTTCTTCCGCGGTGCAATTGTCAATCGGACTTGACATCTTGAACTAACTGAATTATACGTTATGTTAAGAAAATCTTACCAAACAGCTGATCAGAAGTAATAACAAGGATGCCAACTTGAAATCCTAGAAGTTTCGTATTGAATTATAAAACAATTTTTGACCTACATCAATTTGTCTCGTTACTTATTGAATGATCCTCGTAGATGCTTGGGCCTCCATGATGCGCCAATTAGTTTTACCAACATCTATGAGCTTTACCTGACCAGTCCATTTAAGTTTACGCAGATTCGTCAAACGCTGCCAAACATAGTTCATACAATTCATCGTCTTTGGACTTTACTAGTTGCAAATTTTATAGTATATAGTAGTATATAGTAGTTAAAATTTACTTCTGGCTTATAATTTCCGCAACTACACCTTAAGAACTCCATCTTGTCGGTTCAATTTTGCACTACTTTTCTAGCATAGCCTGCCTTATTTCAAACAAAAACGCGTCAAATAATAGCTGCCAGGTCATCAATTGCTCCTAGTTTATCTGCATAAACGTATTTCCGCGAAAAGTATTCCAATGGAGTCAAATACCATGATCTAGGCGGCCAGTTCGCAGATCCATTTCTTGAAGCAATTTATTCACCAAAAATCCAATAAAGTAATGGTTTCACGTGCTGTATGGCATGTTGGGCCATCTTTTTAGAACCGTTTGACTCTCAGACAGTTGGCGTTGCTTTTGAGGATCAAAAGAATACGAAGAATTTGTCTAATAATACAGTGACTTATTTCGGATCAGATGTGGCTAACAAAGTCGTTTAAGGATTATTCTCATACCGAAAACGGCAATTTTGCTTATTTACAAACCCGTTAAGCCAGAAATAGGCCTAATCGCTGAAAATTTATGGACAAGAAAAAGCGCTTCAACTTCCAACTCATTCTCATCCCATTCACTAAACATACGACGCATTATCCAATGGTTTCTTAAAGAACTCTACTCCGCAATCCGTCCTCAAAATTTTTCATTTAGTTAACGGACGATTCGAGAAATTTAAATCCTCAGTCACACTACCCGCAACAGCAGCGAAAGCGATAGCCTCGGTACGCACTGTATGAGCTCGTGTTGGATGAACATTTGTTCAAAAGAGTACTTGCAGACATAAATCTTTCCATCGTTTCGGGAATGAGCTGCTAAACATGCTGCCAGATGGCGTCATCTGCAGTCAACGCTTTAATCGATTTGAAGATGATAGCTTGGCAATTAAGCGCGCAAAATTTAAATCAATATTTCAAAAGCGCAGCAAGAGATCAATAGAACTGTTTCGATTGAATAGTGAAAAAAGGTTATATTTTCAACTCGTGTAATTCAGTATGTCGCTTAATCTAGAGTCCTTTTCGGTTAAATACTATTGTTCCTGATAGTTTTCAGTGTCGAAAACCCAATTGAACAAATAGAACAGTAGACTTTGATTCTTACAACATTTTTTAGTATATGCACCGCAAAAACTTCCCGTCTACCCTGTGATCTCTGCATCTTTAGCGAATTCTAAGCTTTTTCGTACTTTCATTCCTCCTTCAGCCACAGTTCAAGAAGTATCTTAACGTCGACGGGTTCAAGTTCACCGACGCGGACTTCTTCGGTCTCGCATATATCCAAACGACGCACTTGGACATTCATTAGGTACGCATATTCATTTATTTCGGGTCACCAAAAGATACATCTTTCTTGGCGAATTTTAAGATACATTCAAGTGAACGCGAGAAGATCGTTCTATGTTGTCATGAAATCCGTTTATTTTAAGACAGTCTTTATGGTCATCGAGTGTGCAGCACTATTTGACGCCAATGAAGACGTAGTTCCCGGGCGGAAGTGAAGTCTAATGTGTTTGTTTTTCACTGAATCTTCCATCTTAGTTGCAATTCCATCTTATTTCCGGTTGTAATTGAAGGTATGAATTAATTGCGAATATCATATGAAGTGATGAAAGTTATGGTGGAATCTGTGACTAGATTATATTTAATATTTAAAAATTGGATGTGAGATAGTATGATATAATACAAAAAGTTATCGAGCATTTTAAAATGTGTTGAATACAGATTTGTGATAATAACCAAGTGTTTTGTACTTAAACGATATCTAATAAAATTCCGAAAAGTTAAAAAAGTTTATTGGCTAGTAATAGTTTTGAAAAAAATCACAGCAAAACGAGATCAACCTAACTAACAAATCTAACAAGTAAGTACATAAGATTATGTGGTAGAATTTTAATTTGGTAGCCATTTTTACGCCAATATATGTATAGGTGCTTCAGTATTCATTTATTCGTTATATTTTCCAAATTTAGTTTTTTTGGACCTATTTGCAAATAAGTGTTTTTCTCACTCGTGTTACAAAAATGAAAATCACCAGTTCTTGGGTTAACGCGAACTGGTGATTTTCTTTTTTGCTAAATACGAGTAAATAATGGATCTGAAATTATCTTCCACTATGCAACGCAATATGATTAATTGATGATTGACTTATTTATATTTTAATGACAATAGCTAATTCATCTTGAATGGCTTATAGAAGCACTTCTATATATCTAATTCAGTTTGTTATTTGTTATTATTTCTCTACTGTCTTAGATTTGTTTTCGTACAAAACCACTATCGACTTTTTCGATAATGTGTTCAGTGGCGTCGAAAATGGAGGTTTACATGAGTTGCCTAGCCAAGTTTCTGTCTGGTCGAGTTTCAAAACCAACATCGGCTAATGAAACATCCATGGAAAACCACCCCTGAGCAATCATAACGCAAATTAAGATAGTTGAAGCAACTCCCATAATTCCATGGCAATATAACTTCAATATCATCTTTAAAAATACTCTCAATGTTCAACAAAAATCATCAATCTGGTCTTTAATTCGATCGTATATAATTTATTGATGGTGATCCTTGATTTTATAGAAGACAATTTATAATAATCAAATTCTAGATAAGTAGTTTGAAATGTTCCTAAGTTGCAATCTGCAATTTTTCATGATTTAATTCAAGATACTTTCCAGCGAAAAGTTGTGGAAATCTCAATGTTAACTTACATCTGAGATTCTTTTAGATCACGTTTCAAGATAGTTCCAAGCGTTATTATGATAGATACTCTCGAATTTTCACTTGAGATGCTTTCAAACTAAAATATGAATTGCTCTCAAAGCGGTAATCTAACAAGGAGAGACTCCGACTTTGTAGTCTCAGATTTGAATTAAATTTGGCACACAAGTAGAAGACGTCAAGTATATTCGATCCTTAAAATATTAGACAGCAGGGAAATTAAGGAACTTGTATCCCAGGGAAATTAAGGAACTAGTATCTACCAGTGGCGAGGCGTTCATATAAGCCGATTCCCTCGGCTTCCCTTTCCAAATATGTTCCAAAAATGTCTAACACTCCAGTTTTATAAGAGAATGAAGTGTTTATTTACTTGCATGCATCACTGTAAACATGCACAATCATTCCACTTGATCTCAGTGTTTATTCCATCATACTCCATTCTCTTCATTCTACATATCCTCATAGTTCCATAATAGCCAGCAAAGCGATCAACATCTGTAGGAGTTGCAGCAAAGCTTTCCGAGTCTCGAATTCATCGATAATTTAAGGTGCTGTGGGCATTCAACTCCCGTTTGATGGAATGGCAGCTCGGTTTTCCTCAATAGGATATGGAAACAAATCAAAAAGCCGGTAGCGTTCCCGGCTTGCGAATCAGCTGTGAAAATTGATGCTAGAAAACCATCGAAAACTCCCAATTAGAAATACATACTGTTGCAATAGTCTATATGTCTATACCTTGATTGTTGTAGCAGGAAATTCACGTAAGCTCTACTTGTAACTGATCGTAATTTAAAATGTGTGCAATAGAAAGAATGATTACGGTAGTATTTCTCTATATGCTCATAATATACTGCTTTGTCTGTTAAGGGTCCATGTCTCTCAAATAGTGAGCGGCTTACCCACAGTAATTTTTCACCCCTCGCCACTGGTATCTACTTTATGTCACAATTACTCGACACCATAGCATTCATGGCTAGCCACGTTGGGCGCCACTCTGGTTTATTGCTTTTTGCCGAGAATGAGACACGAAGAGGTCGCAGCATTGATTCTAGGAACAAGGAATGATTCTACCGTCAACTATGGTTTTGCTTCGATTACAACAATTTTTAATAATCCAACCGTTCAACAATGTCTTTTTAGTATAATTTTCATATCTAAATCATCGAATAATTTGCTGATTTCTAACATAAATGTATTTGTAGTTGAACATTGCTGATTTATCTTAAACTAATAACATCCACAATTATTCAAAAAAAAGAAAACACTCACCGGTGATCGAACACACGACGACGAGAATTATTCAAAAAGAAAAACAATACCCCGACCGGAATCGAACACACGACCCATAGATCGCGAGCGTTGCTACATACACTGCACCTCTTCTGTCAGATGCAAAAACTTACTAATCCATATTCGACGCTAAAAACTTTAGAGGCATTTTTCTCAAAAAGGGGAGGGTGTTGCGGTTTAATATTTTAAGGATCGAATATCCTTGACGTCTTCTACTTGTGTGCCAAATTTCATCCAAATCTGAGACTACAAAGTCGGAGCCTCTCCTTGTAAGATACTCTCAAACTATGATAACTATGATAATGAAATAGTCTACAAAACTAAACAGTCGAACTTTGAAACTTACATTTGAGATATTTTGAAATATTCTTAATTAAATCTGAAAGATTTTCAAGGAATCTGTTTCGAATATGTTAGGTTGAAATATGTAATAATTCGGTCCTGTGTCGCTAGCAATAGATGCGACAGGGAGCCGTTGGAGCAAATGATCGATATCGAGCGACATCGGCATTGTGCCGAATGCCCAGCAGAGATTCGACACTAGACTGGACAGAATCTCGAAAAACTAGTGAAAGGGATCGCATTTTTGACCGTGGAAAGCCCCTGAGCCCTTTATAAAGATCAAGAGTATTGATTTGATGAAATGAAAAACTCGCCGGTTTGGATAAATTGTAGCGAAGGGCATGATTGTCGTCAAAAAAAGTGCATGTTGGACAATTTCACGTAAAAATATGGGGAATGTGATCCGGTTTCGGTGTGAAGTAAGGCATATCCACCCTTCAAAGAACCGATTCTAGCTCATAGGTGGAATGAGCACATCATAGCCTCAGCTTGAAAACTTAAGGGATCCATTTTTCAATAGAAAGGAAAGAGATATCGTTTTGAAACTTTGTACATATATTGACTGGTACTTTAGGTGTCCAAAATTTTTTTTTTGTTAAATTTTTTATTGTTTTGTTTCACCCATAACAATTTTTTTAAAAAAACATCAAAAAATGACGGCGGACATGATTTCAGGTGACTGAATCATCTGGGCGAAAAACAAAATGCAAAATTAATCCTTGTTTAAGTACTTATGGCAGGTACTGGAATGATTTTTTTCATTAAAAAATAGCAAAATAGCGGCCATTTTTTTAAAACCCTATTTTTGAGGGTGGAAAATTGAGTGAAAATCGGAAAATTCCGCTACCGAATATAGCCATATATGTGTGCAACAACATATTAAAAACACAGCGTGGTCGGTTGAGTTTTTTTAAATCGTGTTCGCCAGCTTAAAAAACACGAATTCAAGAAAATCACGTTAATTTTTTTTTTAATAATTTTTTAAAAAATAAAACGCTATATACCTTTACTCTGCCATGCCTGGGCCATACAAAACTCCTTCCTTCCTTTTTCGTACAGCTCCTGATTAGCTAATTGTGCATCTCTGCGAGCTATTCTGATGGTACTAGCACAAGTTCTGGAAACGAAAAACATCCCTTGCATGCATAAATTGTGTTAGCAGAGTCACGAACCAACCACAAAGCTGTGTACGTGTTGTGTGGTTCAAACCACAAAGAATTGGGTGTCACTTATTTTTTGATAATTGCCGTTTTCTTTAAAATGGACGCTTAGATACCTTCAAATCTCTAACTCATAAATTTTAAAATAAAACCTGTGAATTTCTGGATCATTATTTTTCAAAATTTCTCCCAAATCCCAAATTTGTGAAATGACGTTTTTCATAGAAAATTTATAAACGTATTTTCAAAGAAAATGGCCGACTTTTCGTAGCTCCAATCCGAGGTGTTTTTTAAGCGCTCCGCGGCCGGACAGCTAGCAGCCTCAATTTTGAACCTAGATCAAAACAAAAAAATCCGTTAAACTACATCACAATACCTAGAGAAGTACCTGAGGAAATTTAGAAATCTTGATTTTCCAGAAAATGGAAAGCATTTGAAGTGAAATTTTTTTTTTCGAAAAAAAATCGTTAAAAAACAGTCATCAAATGGAAAGTTTTTGATCTATAAAAAAAATCTCAAGTACTTTTTCGCGAAATGCAATTATAAATATGTGATTAAAATTTTGTGTCGATTGGATGAAAATTGTTCGAGTTATTTGTCCGGCCGATTTGAAAAACACCTCGGATTGGAGCTAAGAAAAGTCGGCCATTTTGTTTGAACAATGCGTTTATAAAATTTTTTCCCGATTCTCCGATATTGTAATTTTGTGTGCTTATAATTATTTTTATAAATAAATAAAGTTTCCATATAAAAAAAATTATTTAAAAAACACACGATTTTGCACCTGCCAAAGTGGCCATACCGCTTAAGTGGTTAGCGAACATAAAAACAGTAGTGAAAATCATTGAAAAAAGATTTATTTCAAAATGAAAATCATTTTAAAAACTGATGAAGTGTAAGTGTTATCATGTAAGTGTAAGTGATATCAGTATATCAGCCACAAGTGCATGGAATTATTTAAAGCCCCGCATGTTTATTCTCTTTTAATTTTTCTGCGGTCCTAAATAGTTTAGACAATCTGAAAACTAAGTATCGTTAGATTATCCTTTAAAAACGGTTAGAATTCGTGGTATTGAATTTTCAATCCATGATTCCAACTTACACACACGAAAAATGCTGGAAAGTATATCTTCTTCAGATTTTTTAGTAATTTTATTTCAACATTACAAAATCCTGCAGCATTCTTTAAAACTATTTCCACCAATTTCCGAGCAGAGAAGTAAAATGATTTCCACTTACACCGGAACTATTATAGAAGCACTCAGTCGGTCGCGTTAATCTCACATCAAAATTGAATTTCCCGCTTGAAATATCCTTTCGTCGTCAAATCGAGGAGTCCTCTCCAGGATCCTTCGACAACCCATCCTGGCGTATCCTTTTCCATGCAACGCACACACATAGCTCCGTCACATAGCTACACTAGATTTCGCACAGCATCCTTGCGGATAGTCGCCCTTTGGATTGTACTACTATTTCCTCCGTTCGTAGTTGCCTAGTTCGGGTAGCGATTAATGATCCACCTGTCACGCCGAGCTGAGAAATCGGGAAATATCGGGAAAGCGCTTGCGTCCTTCTAGCTTGCCCTAGGTCACAACCGACTCACGATTTTCGGTTGTATTGTCGTGGCCGCTTAGGCACATTTTGCCAGGCCGCGGACTCGTACCCAAACAAAAGTTCAACAGCTTTCCCGCTAATTGGAAACGATGTTACTTCACTTTGGATTTCCCCGAGTGAGAAGCGTAAGTGTATGCGTGCCTGTGATGGAATTTTCCTCCTTTCGGTTTTCATCTCGTTCCGTCGTGGATGCTAGCTGGCGCGGGAGCATCTTGGAGAGATTCTAAGAACTATACCGGGAACATTCGCTCGCCATTTGGCTAGGGGAAACTTATCGAGTCTACGGGTTCGTTCTGCAGCTTGCTAGTCTTCGTCGCTCGGGAAAACAGGACATTTTTCCTAGCACGACTAGTCTGCGTCGTATCGTCGGAAAAGTTGTTATCAATCTCTTTTTCTCCCGAATAGTAGATTTCCGGTTTTCTACAATCGCAACCAAATGAAAATCTTAAAAGTCGCGCGAGATCGCGTTAAGCGTGGCTAAGTGAAAAACCATATTTTCCGTACATTATCGTGGCAAACGGAACGGAAACTCATTATTTGAAAAATTGTGATCGAGTATAGTTTTTCCTGTCGTTACCCAAGTTTTTTTTTCGGTGGAGGTGGAGTAGTGTAGCTATATAACATAGGAAAATGTATGGGAAAGGATTTTCTTTCGTCGACGTGTTTGTGTTAGTGCGGGAAACTTTACATTGACGCAGCATCTCAGCACAGGATTACAATGACTGGAAAATTCTCTCATCTTTTCAACGTCGTCCCCCTGCAAGAAAACTTTCCTCTTATTTTATCGCACTGATTATATAGAAACGAAGAAAATCCGCGTTTGTGATTTTACATTTTTTTACATGTTGAAATGTGAAAAGAAAAATCTATTTCTTGTTTTCGTTCGACGGTTGAAAAGTTTTTGTGCACATTTACATTGTGTAAAAACCCCGATGGTGCGGTTCTAGTGCAAGCAAACGGATACGAAGTTTTCATGTCGGAAAATTCGTATGCTTTTTTTCTACACGAAACGGAGAACTCCCTTTGAATACTTCCAGTCCGGAGTGCCTAGTGTTGAGAAATATATGATGGTGAAAAACAATCAGAATATGCCAAAAACTTCGCTGATCAGGAGGAAATCCGTTTAATGGTGATGAATTTTCTATACTTTTACCAAAAATAATTGCTATACGAAAAGTTTGCCGTACTGTGCTATTCCCGAGTCGTTTTGTTGCCCCGGGGAGGTGGACGTTCGACTCGCGAACAAATGCGGGCCAAGAAATTAAATAGGAAAATTATTTTTTCCGCGACATTTTCGGAAGCTTTCATAATAAGTATTTTAACGGACATTGGCAATGGATGTTTGCCTTCTATAAATAAACAGCGCGACAGAATAAATCTCGGGAACATCGCGACAGAGGATTATTATCTGGCTCGCTTCACCATGTCTACAGTCTAGGGAAAATGGGGAAAATAGATGGTGGCGGCTCGCGTCAAAAGGAAAAACGAAAATTAGCTGCGTCACTGACAGCACAACAGCATCTCTGTTTGATATTTAGTGGTGCATCTGCTTCTGGGCCTAGGGTAAAATCGACAAACACAAACTAGACGCGGTGGTCTCTGATTTTTTTCGATGACGATGCAGTAAGTCTAGCGTCAAAGAATAAAAATAAATGACAATTTAATGCAACAAATAGTACTTAAAAATAATAACCCCCCCCCTCCCCCCAAAAAACACTAAATGTTAAGTAACGTTCCCTAGCTCGGCTGCCTACAATTTGTGTAATGCACCCGCACATTTAACCTTTGCCCTTATAATATTGACCCAGCCCAAATCATCCCTGCACGCTAAATAAAATTAAATGGGACCGCTACCTTTTAGCGATGCACCGTATAATCGATTGGTAGTTGACTCGGAAAATTCATAGCAAATAGCAATTTAAGCGGGGATGCAGCTCATCCCATGCAGCAATTAACGGAAGTTTATTAGCAAAAATGTAATAAAGTTAGTTGAGTTGTGAAGGATTACGGAAAATCTTTCATGTGATTTTCTGTTGCAGATATTCATTCCATTGGAGTCCATAAGCTTCTGAGAGGTTGGACGACCTCCTGGCTACAATTTCTATAAAAATGCATTGAGATTGTTATGGTAATAATTTTGATCCTTGAATATGCTGTGGAGAATCTTTGCAGCGTGTTGAGATTAAACAAATTTTTGATGCTTTAATAAATAAATTCATTTTCTGGTGTGTGGCCTCTTTTGTGAAATTAAGATAGGACGAACTCAGGGTTCAAATAAAAAAAATTGATGATCTTCTCTTTAAAGGCATTCATTTCTCTTCCTACTTATAATATTATAAACAAAATGTTAGAAGCTGAAGATAAACTTTGTTTGACCGCAAACAAGGACATGCAAACAGGACGTTGTGCTTTCCAATGTATTAATTTCATAGTTCAGACAGGCGTTATCGTTGACGAAAAAGTGATCGGAACCTTCATAATATAACAACTTGTACCGTGGTATTCACAGAGGATCTTTAACCCCGAAAAGGCTCACTGTTTCATTTTAGACCCGAAGCAAACCAATGATCATTCCTTTAAGAGTATACGAAAATCGTCAATGCGTTAGTAAATTCGTGAAGTTTCTCAATAAGTCATAATCATCAAACCAAAATTTTATTATGAATAGGTCATATAGAGTGCCTTTTTCGGGGTAGTTCGTAGTGTCCTAATGATCGTAATTTCTGGGATTTTTCTTAACTTGTTTATCTGATTGTGATTTGAAAACTTAGCGATAGCCATCGAATGACTACAGCATAAAAAAGGATTGATTCCACTATTGTTATATAGAATCATGACAAAATTTTGGGTGGTTCTCTTGCTGTAATAGATTGTTCACTCTCCGCGCGAGTTTAAAGTCTAAAATTAAGCCAAGATATTTCAGTTGGTCGGTCAAATTTCAACTTACAACATCAAATCTAAACGTTAAAAACTGTAGGATCCTGAACCATCTTGTGAAAAGCGCTAGATCCGTTTTAGAGTGATCCTTAGCCCACAGTCTTCGCTCCATCTGGAGAGAATACCTAGAGTAAAGTTTAACCTCTGATATAGTGGGAAGTGTGGTTTCGGGATGACGGACGGCATCCTCTTCAGTTGCTGTCATTTACCATCCGCCACCAGACAGCACGACAACGGTTAGGCTTATTGATGGATTAAGCTACGTACGTTTTTTATCTTGAAGGATCTACACTCCAACGAAGATCCGAGCACACGACTGATATTTGACCCAATCCATTTCAAGGACACTGCAGTGATGCATAGAAAGTATGGAATGAAACTTGTGTAATTTTCATATCTGCAAACTTTCTGTTTATAAGGAAACTCATAAAACCAATCAGTTTTCAAATACATTTATTGATAGATTTTACTAGATGTTTCTTATGGTTTTTCTCATCTTCAATAATAGCACACCCGACCAAGTCGAGCGTTTGTCTTCATTAAACAGTACCTACAATGGCCTCTGTACAAATATCATGTCCTCCAATGCACAAATAATATCTGCATCCACCAGGTCTTCCCAACATTTCAGTGAATTCACCGATGCAAATCCTTCATAGAATATCTGAAAATTCTGCCATTACCTGTAGAATCCGCATTGCCAACCCAGTGAATTCTGCGCAGTTTCAGCGGGATTGATACTACAGGTATTTCAAAAACTGCATAAAAGCCACGGTCTCAAATGATTCACTAGTCTAGAATAGGCATTTGAGGCGATGTATTTCTTCAAAAGGACAATTCAATCACCCCACCCATACAGTTTTTGAAGTCATATTCCGGAAATGCCTTGAACTCCTTTAATGAATTCGTCTTTATGTCTTCGACAGAGTGGAGCCGGGTTCCTTGAAGCGGTAATTTTTATTTTGGGAATAGAAAAACAACCCACGAAGCTAAATCTGGTAAATACGATGGTTGTTTGATGATATTCGTGGCTGATACCTTTGTTAGACGTTGCACAAATTTTGCTTCCAAAGATCTGGTCTTATTTTACGAATTCTTTTTCTCTCTCTCAAGGGCCTTATAACCCCCAAATAATTGGGAAGTGTGGTTTAGGGGTGACGGACGGCATCCTCTTCAGGTGCTGTCATTTACCATCCGCCACCAGACAGCACGACCACGGTTAAGCTTATTGATGGATTAAGCTCATTATACTTCAACTATTTGTATTATTTGTATCCGCGAAGTAAACCGACTGTGAAGTTAGCGTATTGTGCATACGTAGCAATTCCATACCCAAAAAAACCCAAATATGTACCCAAATAATATTTTTTTATCTTTTTTTGACTCTTCAGAATGAAATCAGAGTGAAAAAATCGTCGAATATTCAAAAAAAAGTAAGAGGAACCTTAATTTTGAAGTTCTTCCAATGGTTGATGGCTGGTTTGCATATCATATTCATAAACCCAACTCTCATGACCCGTAATAACGCCCCCGGTGAATGTGAGATCATAACTCACTCGTTCTAGCTTGCCCTTAGATAATCGATTACGATGCTCCATTTGAAGAAAATTTATTGCCTAGCTGCAACGCGTCTCATACCCAAAACATCAACCTCCGAGCTGATTTCTGAGAGATAAGTTCACGAACTAGTACTTTGAGACCGATACAACGATTATTGAGCACTGGTTTCTTCACTTTATCGACGATTTCCTCCAGTAGCGTATGCAGGATTTTGATAAGGGGGGGGGTTCATATTTTTGAAGTCTTGACTAGGTACGTTTGCTAGTGCTTCGATGTAGATATGAAGATATAATTATGTAATCATACTTAATCATACTTTTCACCGGTCAAAGTTGGAGTCCTCCAAAAATAATTCTGGCAGACTTTAGCCCGATTGCATGTCTGGTTTCATTTACGTGGCTAAACTTGTTTACCCAAGGGGGGTTTGAACCCGTAACCCCCCCCCCTTGGGTACGCTACTGATTTCCTCACTCTTTGAGGTTAAAGACCATCAAGAACGAGACAAATCATCAACGGCTTTACAACATTCTTTGAACGCTTTGTACCACTCAAATGCTATTGTTCTGGATATAACACAATTTTCAATTGCTTTTGTCAACAATTTCAATGCTTCAGAACAAATGATTTCATTCTCAACACAAAATCAAAATTTGTTGATCGATATAGTAAAAATCGCTAGACTCTATTAAACCAACTGATAGTTTCGACTATTGTCAACAAACTAAATGACAGATCGCGTTCAAACTCAGCGTTATAATACATTCCAATGCTATCAACTTGCGGAAAATAAAAACATTGCAAAAATAATTGAAGCGGGTGATTTGGGGACTGAGTCTCGAAACTCATTTGACGGAATGTATGTACCATTTGAATAAAGCCGCAAATTTCAAAAATCTCAAGTTTCAAAAGAAACAGTTTTTATAACAGTTTCAATAAGAATGAAGAATTTTATTCGTTTTAGCGAAGAAAAATAGTATTTATAAATGGTTTTATAGTTGTTTAAAAATGAATTTGAAACGTTTAAAAAGTAATCCAATGATGAAAGAGAGATAGAGAAAGTCGTCTTTAAGATGATGTTTAATTGTTAGATAAAAAATTGATAGTGCAATAACACTTCTTTTATCGGGCACTTCTCCAAAACGGACATCTCTCAATTGCTGCCACGTTTTTATTCCCTCTATGTAGTTACCTTCAATGGTTGTAAAATAAATAAATTGTTTGTTGAAACGCTATTTATTTCTAAAAATGAATAAAAAAAACTGTAAGTTGATTCTGTAGGCAGTATTCAAAAAAAACATTTCCATGTGAATAATTAAAGCGTAACTAAACTATTTCCGGAGCTGAGAAAAACTTACCATTGCAGTTTACATTTCCGCATCGAAACTTTACTTTTACATACTTTTACAGAACGTATTCTGTTCCATCGTTTACTTTCAGTTGAAATTAATTACTTTTGTAAAAATAATGAAAGTATTTTTTTAAAAAAATCATCAGAGAAATTTTTAAACTCAAAAAATCAGAAACGTTTAAATTCATTCAATTTAATTGAGTTCCGCAGAAGATATCTATGTGCACTGAATTTCGGATATGAATTTTGAAATTCGAAAGGAATTTGCATTCAATTTTTGAAACGGTTTGTCATCGATACTGTTCGTTTTTCGAAAAATTAAATTTAGACATCATTATTAGCCTTTATTTGATAATAACAGAACTATTTATCAATATAAGCAGAAAAGTAATACGAATTTTAAACGATTTTTTACCGTTTTTCAGGACGAAATTGTTTTCATCAAACAAAACCTATGATAATGTTCAATACAATGACGATAATGAACAAAACATCGGAAATCGTTATGAATTGGTTACAAGTGGACACTAATATTGAAGCTACGATAAAAAGTTAATACGACAACAGATCACGGATTAATTTAAGCAGCGTCCTAGAGTACAAAGCATCCACGCTCAACATACTACTAAAAGCCACCCTGTTTTTATATAGCACACATAGTATTCAATAACCAATGTAAGAAGCAAGTATAAATCACTCAAAATGCGCGTGTTAACGATAATCGTCACAACGTTTGTATTCGTATCGGTTGTAACGAGTCAACGTCCCCTAATCAATAGCACCAGTCCGGTAGGGTCCTTCCCATCGAGATCAGGATCGCTATCAGCACCACCATCTTCATTCGCGGAATCGTCATCAGCATCCTCGTCAGCTTCACTGGCCACGGGACTGATACCACCACCCCCATCGTCTGTGAATAGTGCACAGAGCCGAGCCATCCTTTCGCCCTTGAACCCGTTTTCAGCGGACACGTCGACCGTTACGCCCATTCGACCAAATTCAATAGTATCTCCGAATAGTGGGTATCCGCCCGGACGGGAAAAGCAACGCGATCGTGGCTTAAGTAAGCTTCGTCAAATGTTCACAACTCAACCCCCATTAGGGGGTTTCCCACCGGACCGACATACCGATGGCCAACCATACGATTCGATCTTCAATCCGCGCCCACGACCTTATAAATATCGGGGCAACAATACAGACGAGCTCCTGCCCGCCATCCAAAATTATTCTTCATCGTCGCCAAATTCGAATCCCATGCAAATTTTGAGGGAGCGAGTTAAAGCTGGATATGGGACGAAAGATCAAAGTGAAGATCGTCCAAGAGCGGCGGCAGGAAATAAACAATGGTTGTATGGCGATTTACCCGTAAGTATACTGAAGTTATTTATATTCAATTGAATCCTTGGACGTAGCTTAAAAATGTTTGCAAATAATTGCAATGAAGCGTAATGTATGCGTGTGTTTCTTTTGCCAGTATAATGAGAATTATTATAAATTTTGATAAGGGCATGAATAATTTAAAGACATTCAATTGAATGTAGATCCTTTTTAGATACCGACCGCAAGCTTTAAATTAATCCAGAAAAACGTAGGTTCGTACTATTTTAAACACTTCCGAATGTTGATGAATCTTTGGTCCCACTTTGAGCCTAATGGTGGAATGGTTTGCGTATTTTCTGTAGTCAGGATCAGTGTAACAAAATATATACACAATATATACTCAAATTCAGTAGCCTATGCAGGATTTTGATAAGGGGGGGTTCATATTTTTGAAGTCTTGACTAGGTACGTTTGCTAGTGCTTCGGTGTAGATATGAATATATATCTATGTAATCATACTTGATCATCCTTTTTCACCGATCAAAGTTGGAGTCCTCCAAAAATAATTCTGGCAGACTTTAGCCCGATTGCATGTCTGGTTTCATTTACGTGGGTAAACTTGTTTACCCAAGGGGGGGGGGGGTTGAACCCGTAACCCCCCCCCCCCCAGGGTACGCCACTGCTCAAATGATTCTGTGAAGAAATCGTATCAGGTACACCTTCCTAGACGTTTGTATCTCGAAAATTAGAGAGAACGAAATGGAAGGCAACCTTTCGTTCTCCTTTTCTTCAATTTGTCTGAATTTTCAGTTATAAACTCAGGAGCCGATATTTTCCTTCTACTTTACGGCATTGGCTTATCTTGATAAAGTAGAATTAAAACAATAATAATTACATGGAAAATTTAATGTTGAAAAATCACCATTTTCCCAAGGAAGGGGACGAAAAGAAATGATATTAAAACTTCCAGCGCAATCCATCACGCAGCCTCATTTTGGATTGATATACTTCATATGTTCGTCAAGTCGACTTTTCTTCAGAAGAGAAGAAAATACTTCGTCGATGTTACCTTTGCTTATGATGAATTCGATCTCAGTAAATTTTCCGGGGAGGAGGGGGGGGGGAGGGTCAGCCAGCTGATCAGCCACCGGAAGGGCTCAAATTCGGTAATTCGATTAGAGATTAATACTACGACTAGCGCCGATAATGATCTTGCAGCTCATTATCACCTCAATCTAGCTGATAATGATCTCGCGGTAAGTAAGCAAAATCCAGATGGTGCCGCACTCGAACGTCAGCCACTTATGCTTTTCTGGCCGCGAGAAAATGTAAGTGGCTGGGCACTCAGTCATTGGAAATTTAATCAAGGAAAAGACTTGTAGCGTGTGCTACTTATGCTAACAGTATATAACGAAATCACGCGTTCGCTGCGCTAACAAAACATCACACGAAGGTTACTATTTCAATTCTGATCTATTCGGTACGAAAATATGACAGATGTACATTTATTCTCCTACTCGCCGTTGCACTCTCGTTGGGCACTGTATTCGCAAGATTCGCTACAGACTTACTGGTGCAAGTGGTATCTACGGGCAGAGGAGGAGAATTACATATGTTCAAATTTACTTGTCAATTCGGCGAATTCCGAAGAATTTCAAGGTTATTACCATAGGGATGCTTTTAATAGACTGTATAAGTATGTACCCGGTGTTTGTGGCACCAAAGTAAATCAATTTACAGTTGGTTTTCACCTTTTAAAAGTTCTAATAACAGTCCAATTGTCAGTCACAATGAGCTACACGTAGTGTGTCATTATCTCGTAAGATCCAAGTTGATAATGAGCTGTGAGCTCATTATCAGCCCTGGTATGTCGTAAATGATGCCGCCTAATTTACGTAAATAATGCAATTCATTCACTCTCCTCATATAAAGTGGTGCCTTCTTCAACACTGCAGTAATGTTCAAAGTCTAATGATGCAGCTAAATTTAAAATAAAAAGTGAATTTGGCCATGGAATAGCTGATATTTTAAAAAAGAAATAAAGATGCAATAAAAATTTAATATTTATTGTACTCGCAATATTAAGTAATACATAATTAAAAAAATAGCGGCAAACGTAAACAATTTTTTGTGCATGTTAGTTTCTTAGTTAAGTTAAAGTTTTCCATGTTTTTCGCTGAACCGGTTCAAGACAGCCTTAGAAGTGATGTTATTTGATGATTTTATTTTCTAGTTTTATTTTATTTTATGATTTTTTCGATATGCAGCAACGACATTATGCGAGAAACAATTTTGGAGCAAAATTGTTCTTAACCAGGTTTTTATTCGTCGCATTTCAAAAAAACTTCTTTCACCACTGGTGGAGGTCACTGTCGTTTGTGTACGTTAAGACAGAAATTCTTTCTGACATTTTTTTCAATTTTCTACATCTATTTCCAATTTTCTTCTTCAATTTTTCAACATGTTTTTCATTACAATAGGCTCGGCAGCAATGGATCTGCAGAGTCAATTTTCAAAATATTATGATAATTATTTTAAAAAAATCATCTGCATTCCTCATATCTAATTTCAGGAAGAACTCTACTACATTTGCCAATGGGAGGTTTTCAAGCTATTGTTTTAAGTTGAAAATTATGTTCTCGATCACCTAGCTATAAATATTTATCTTTCAGTAGTCCAGTAGCATGATGACCGTGTTGTGAAAATAATCGATTCGATTTTACAAGGATTTTACGAACAGTATTTTATTTAATACTATCAATTTTTCTAGGGTGGGCAACGAGTTTTGTAGTGTGGTCAGTGCCCACCATTGCCCTTTCTAAAAACGCTCATGATTATGAGTATGACGATTAATTCAAAATGGGGATTTGAACCGTGCGAAGTGAGAACAGTAGTTTGATATTCTACGCCTTCATCCATGGTGACACAATGCACTTTATGGTACGGCAGGTATTAAAAACTAAAAAAAAACTACAAACGCACGAATCGTTACACATATGCTAATACAAGTATGAATATGAAAGAAATTATAATTGAAGTTGGAGATAATCGTTCAAGAAAATTCAGTATTTTAGAGATTACAAGCTCTAACATATATAATGATTATGGGAGGTGACGGTTAGTGAACAAAACGGTTCGTTACAACAGGACTATAAAAAATCAAAACGGTTAAATTCTTTTTTTTGGTTTAGAATCCATTCAGATTTTGCAATCAAATCCCAACAGAATACGATGTAAGCATGAGTTATACAACACATACGACGAGCCATCCGTTTTCACAGTTGTGAAGCTCTGCAAGCTCCAGTGGAGTGGCCATGTGAAGCGCATGGATGAATACCTACCTCTGAAGTTTAGAGGCCAAAGAAATATATAACTAAGCAAGTCGAGAAAGCAATGGGAGGACAGGATAAGCCACAGTGCGCAATCGAGACCTTCAAATATCAAATTGCCTTCCAAGAAATCGCGCCATGTGCTTGCAAAAATTTACGTTTACCAAGCACTGCCAGATTTTTAGAGGATAGAGCACTTTCGCGGACTTCATCTTTCACTTCAACACAAGGGACATATTTTCAGTCATTCTGGCCCTTTTCTAATTCAATTTGTCAAAACCAAATGAAATTTGTGTCAGCAAAGACGTTCCACCAATGTAATTCAATGAACCGAAATTTATGGGTTTTTTTTTCACGCGTAACATGAAAAGTGCATATACGAGGTCCGGCAGTGCCCTGACCAGTAAATAACTGCCATTTTGTCATAAATGACAACAAACATATGATAAATGACGGAAAACATATGACTTTGTCCCGTAGAACCGCGTGCAACACTTGATAGTGTGCTTTTATACGGCCGATTAGTTACTGTGCTTACATATACTATGGTATAGATCACAGTATAGGTAAAACCCAGTATGCAATCGAAGTCTTCAAACACGAATTTTCCTTCCAAGAAATGGCGCCATGTGCTTGCAAAAATTAACGAATGCCAAGCACTGCCAGGTTTGCAGAGGATAAAGCACTTTCGCGGACTTCATCTTTCACTTCAACACATGAGACATTTCTTCAGTCATATTGCTTTTTCTCTAAATCAATTTGTCAAAAGCACATGAAATTTGTGTCAGCGGGGACGTTTTACCATTGTAATTCAATGAACCGAAGTTTCTAAAGGCGTTTTTCACGCCAAGCATGAAAAGTGCATATACGAGTTCTGGCAGTGCCCCGACCAGTAGATAGCTGCCATTTTGTCATATATGGCAGCAAACATATGATAAATGAAAACAAACATATGATGAATGAAGGAAAACATATGACTTTGTCCCGTAGAACCGCGGACCGTACTTGATAGTGTGCCTTTATACGAAACATTACATACTGGGTATAGATGCGTACAGCAAAGCGCTGCAAGGAATAGGGAACTAAGAGCCGTGGCCGCTGAACTGAGATAATTAGGGGCATCTACTGTAGAAGGTGAAAGTTCAATTTCAGCTGTCGCGCCATTGTTGATTGTTGAATCAAATTCCACCAATAACGAGTGATAATTTAATGCAAGCAAATGCTCTCATCCTTTTTAATAATTTGACTGAACGTTTTACGTCAAAATGAAAGTATGTAGATTTTAAAATAGCCGCAACTAAATTTGAAAGCATATTTTAAAGCGTCAAGTCGTCTGTTCTGAATGCATTGCTCATTGAATTGCTCCAATCAAAAACAAAAAACAAAAACCTTACCGAGAACTTTCTGCCCTAATTAAAAGTATTTCTTGGTCTCTTCTAAGATAATTGTGTATTCTCCATAATATAATATTTATTTGAGATATATTCAATTTATAGGATCAAATGCTCGGTTCGTTTTAGTTCTCTTCAATATTTTTGACCATGTAGTTTTCACCATTTTCCAGTAGACACTATAGTTATCAATTATTAAATCGGGGTTAAATTAGTGTGCCGCTTTCTAAGCAGGATTGGAATAAGAATTACTTTCGAAAAGTAATATTTTCTATATCAATTTAAAATGAGAAAACTATTTGGGTTTGGCTCGAAAAAAATTGTATCTGTATCGAAATATCATCCTCAACGTCCTTAGTATTTACAGTACATTCATTAAATCTTTCCGCAAGCTCAAGTAGGAAGACAGGCCGTATAAAAAGTTAAAAAAGTTATATTACCAAAGTTCAATTTCAATGCCAGCATATTTATGAAAAGTTGAATGATTGATCGCTTGACTTCGTGCCCATATAGTATCAAGTCTATTGACTATCAAACCAACATCGTCGTGCAACCTAAACAACACTGTAGGCGGCATCCTTGCAGACCACTGTTTACAGAATACTGAAGCGTTCACTGCACCTATGTGGTCCTCGAAATGCTCACTTAGGGCTGCCGCACCTTCAAATCCTTAGTACTGCAAGTAAAATCTTAGAAGCGCACGTTGAATATTTGGCCAACATCAAATCGCTAGAAATCAAGCTGTCGTACAAAAGGACGATGCACAACCCTGTCATATTTCCACCCATTTTAAATGCCGAGGTCACAGAACAGAACAGTAAGAAAGCTTTCTTTCCACAATATCGTGGTCCCCTCTACAATTATTGGTACTATAATTGTGAGTGGATTCCGGGGAAGAAGAAAATTGCACAGTAGATTGAAATCAGCCTACAACGACACTTATGTATGTACTTGTACGTACTAAATTTTAGGGTAAAAAAACCGAGCAGATGAGATTCAACACCTACCTTGCCGTCATCTCTCGTATCTTTGCTGGAATACATCATGCATCACCATAACATACAAATATAGGTCTAGAACATGGTTTCCTTAATAATTCATCAGGAAGTACATGCATGTACGATGCACTTGAATCCTTGACTTTTAAGTCGACAAAATATCTCTGCGAGCAGAGCATTTATAAGCAAATGTCCTGGAATATGAGTTAGGTGGAAGTTTTTTTAGCAGAACAGATGAAGCGCAACATAGTGGACCAGATATCAGAGATGGGGATGACAATCTCTGGAATACCTTCGGGATCCAAAAAAAATAGTATTTGTAATGTTTACTAAGCTTTTCATAACTTGCTTCAGCTGTGTTTGAAAGGATATCCTTTTTGGATGCTTTTGTATGTGTAATTATAGAGTCATCCAGCGAAACATTATTTTGTACATGACAAATGAAATTTTATAATTACAAGCGAATGAATCAGAGTATATATAAAATTAAAAATGCATATGGATACAAATCTGTGATTATTGTGAATACCTTGAAGGGCGTGCTGTCTAGAAAAAATAAATTGAAAAGTCTTTAGCATTGTTTTAAGGAAATAAATTTCAAAGCAGTCTTCCGCGAAGAGAACTGGATAGAATGCAAATTAGTAGTCTAGATTGCAATGTACGTTTTAAGAAATATTGAAAAAAAAATCTTGAAGGAAAAAAAAACTTTTTCAAAAAACTGTATTGAAAAAACCAAAAATCTATTTTATTTAAAAATTACACACAAAAAAGTTTAGCATTTCAAAAAGTTGTAAAAAAATTTCAGCTAAAAATATTGAAAATTATCAATTTTCCTGCAGTTTCCTCGTCAAACATTTTTTTGCGGTAGGCAGAATATTTCGGTACAGGTTCATCTCAAATCAAAAATTCCAAAAGTTTCTTATAGTTTATGCCCTTGGCTCGTGATTGAACAAAGGAATTGAAAAAAAAAATGAAATTTAAAGTTTTGAAATGAGTTTGAATGAATTTTCGTCTCATATTTTTTTTTGCATTTTTCCGATTCTCATCGTTTTTAAAATATTTTTTTTTCGTATAAAAAGAGGAACTGTGCAAAGTTTCATCAAAATCGGTCGATTCGTTCTCGAGAAATCATGCCTACCGCACGGAAAAACAAAGTTTCGAGAAAAACGCGTTTAAAGTTTTTTTACCGCGATTTAATGAATTAAAATTATTTCTTAGCGACTTACATCGAGTCGTCGATTCCAGGACCATACAGTAATTTTTTCGCCTCGTTCGCGATGTCCAGAGCATCCTTTTGATGTTGTGATGTTTGATGAAAAAGAAAGGAGCTGATTTTACGCGGTAGAACCGCGCCGCATACGTATAATACGCTTGGTAAGGCAAAGCGCACGTATGTACCAACCGCGCGGTATTCAAATCTCTATAACTCCGGTAATATTGCTCAAATTTACTTCAAATTTGGTGTGAATACTCTTGAAGTACTATATTTGTATATAAAATAAAAAAAAATTCGATCGATTTTTTGAAAATACAAGACCTATGTAACCCCTTAAACTGTGGTAAAAGTCACATCATCTTGCAACTTTCTGAATTTTTCGCTATCCATTCATATACAGAATCCTTCGATTCATGCATCAATTTCCCTTTAAGTTGAATCGTTCTTTCCCATCTCGTGGCAAATCTAGATTCCATTTCCCATTATCTTGACTGTCTGCCTATGAGACGTTGTAATAAATTTATAGTGAATCAATAAGGTAAGACATTCGTCCATTGTTTTCGTTGCACCAGGCGCAGCGCTAGTAGAATCCTTACCTACTTGGAGAAGTGGAAACTGATTTATGGAAATTCTATTTTCAGCCGGCACTACGTCCGCCCCCAGAAGATAGTCCAGAAATCGATATGGAAGAGATGCTCGGTGTGAAATGTTCGTTTGAAAAGGAATGCGCCTGGAAATGGGATGAGGATATCCAGGATGGATTTCAAGTTGTCACCGGCCAATTATTGCGTGAACAAAATTTGACGGGGATGATGCCCGGTCCAGATGCAGATCCTAGAAAAGATGCTTATGGTATGTACATAAAGATTATGGATTTATAGAATTGTTTAGTTAACCGGAGTCGCGTGAAATAAGACAATTGTTGAGGAGATTCATAACAATACGATATATTTCCTCTCTTGGTACATTTTATTTTACTGAACGGTAATTGTTTGATTATTATCTGCTGATCTATTGAGAAATGAATCTATCAGGAATCAAAACTTCCCTTTCATGTTTTTCAAGTATTGACAAATAATTACGTTTTGTTATGATCTTCTCAATGTTAATCCTTACTTATAGTCTCTGCACTATTTAAGAGCCGTGCAAATGCTCTTGTTTTTACTGAAATATGTTTATCATCAAATCAAGCATTGCTTTCAACTGTTATATCTTTTTGTGATGCATCGTTACGTAGACTTATGTATATCAATCCAAACCATTACCATGTCCTGACATTGGAAAATACTATTCTAAATTTAAACTCTCATTTCACAGGCCATTTCCTGCATGTGCGGTTGCGACAGGGAACGCCTCAGCCAATCCTTCGGTCACCTAAATTCAGCATTACGCGTCAGAACTGCTTTCTGGAGGTGTATCTGCACCAGAGTGCCATGGCACACGGAAGCATTAAAGTGGTCATAGAACCATTGGGTTCCAATAAAGGATCCTGGGTACCGAGCGAAATAGCCGGCAATGACTATGGACGATGGGAATTGATTACATTTCGAATTGGACGCATCTCGAAAGTCTTTCAGATCCTTTTCGAAGTGGTACCGGGACGGACCAGTGAAACACAACATGGCCATGTCAGTATTGATAATTTGAGGATGCGAAATTGTTTTCCAGAAGGAGCGAGAAACGGAACATGCGACTTGTCCGAGGTGAAGTGCACTACAAATAAGGTGGCTGTTTGTATCGATGTACCAACGATATGTGATATAAATGTGGATTGCGATGAAAATGAAGATGAATTGTTGAATTGTGGTAAGTAACGTGTATTTGTGGTTACTTTTATGATGGACCATTGTATATCGACCGAAATTAAATTTTATTGCCTATATTGAAACCATATTTGGGGAGCTTGCATTCAAAAATTAACATATCAAAACACATCCAACATACCCATATTTTGTTTTGAATATAAGCTTAAAGCTTATGATCGAATTCCCAAGCAAAACGGAAGTCCTTTAAACGTAATATTTCAATTTTGCTTCCTTTATTAAGTGGTTGAATTTGGAAAATTAGAAAAAGATTCAAACGTAGAGCTTTTATTAAATTTTTAATTATGACGATAGTTTTCAACTAAGAAACTGATAAAACGAAACATGCTCGTATAACCGAACGATTTGTTAGAAGCTTACAAAGAATCTCCAGGTTCAGTAATTTTTTCAGAGAAAATTGAATTAAAGTGGAATCTTTTGTTTAAATATTTCAATTAAGATTTAATGGATAAATCAGTGTCTGTACGTTAATAAGGTAAAAGGTCTTAATTTAAAATTTAAAAACACTGTTCGATAGTTCAACCTTGATCTTCTGGTGATCTTATGCGGATTTCTCTAAAATATACCATCAAAAGACATTTGACCGCTAAAAAACAGGAGGGAGGCACTCTGGCAGTGTCCGGTGGGAAGTTTAGCTTCGTTTTGCAAATGATTACGTAAAGGTTAAAAAATTGTATATTGATAAATGCAGGAAAAATTCAGGAATTAATGTGACAAATTCAAAAATCTAGAATGCATATAATATGACAAAATGTGACATTTTTTATTGCTTTCATTCACACAAAGTAACGTAAAGTAAAAAAACAGGGGGAGCGGGAATTTGAACCATCTACCTCGAAAGCAAGAGTCGGGCGCTCTGCCCACTGAACCAGCCGCTCTACCCTTATATTTGCACATCATTGCTATATATTGTGATCACTTTGAATTTGAGGACAAATTTCCGTTCACTTTTTCGTTCGGTACGCTTTTTCTGGGCTCACTCCTCTCGCTCACTTTTCGTTAGAACTTCCGTAAAAGAAGCTAAACTCCCAAAAATTGATGCATTGTCAAAACAATTTTTTTCCGTCAAATGCCGCCGTTCATTCATGATTTCATCACTCAAACGCTGCAATAAAATCGCATAATTTTGTTAATTGATTGTTATCCCTTTCTGAAAATAATCAATGAAAATTATCTCAAGCGCATCCCAAAAAAACGCCATGGCCCTTGCCTACAGATGGAACTATCTTCGCCTTACTTTGGCGCCGATTCTCTCCTTTCCATCCATTATTTTGACTGTTCTTTGGTCTCGGATGGGACGTGATGGACCCATGATGCAGATTCTACTCTCTCAGAATAGAATCTTGATCTGCTTTGATATTGATTGGACTGCGACATTTTAAATGAAAATATTGTATCATGAATCGATGACCAATTTTTTCTATGTTTACAAATTCACTGAGAACGTTCACTATTGATGGCAGGCGATCTAATACTAGGCAACGCAGCACTGTCAAACTTTAAATTTAAGCTTTAGAAGGTTGGTACTTTCGATCATATTCATTTTTTCAAGCACCAACTGCCATCTATTCATCAGATCTGATACTTCTTGAACTACACTCATACCTAAGTGTAGGTGCACACTGGCGTCAAAAGTAATCGTGACGCTGCGTCATTTCTATCTGCGTCATTTTGACTGGCAATGCACACTTGTGTCCTATCGTCGATTTGACAAATAGTTGACAGTTGATCAAACCGTTGATCACAACTGCCCAGTGTTGCCAAGGTTCTCTCTACGTTTTCCTCGCGAAAAACTTTAAATTCCTCAATTTTTCACAAAATTCCCCACACAATAAAAAATAGCAAATAACAAGCAAAGATTCTTAGAAAAAACTAGAGTATCGTTTATGACCTTAAGGTTTTACTGAAAAAAGAACATCCACAACTGCAAATTTTCAACTAAATCGAGACGAAAGAATATAAGAACCTTGGTCCCGAAATAGTTTTATTAGTTCGAGAAATTTATGTGAATTCCTCACAATTCCTCAAAATTAAAACCCCTCCCCGTACATTCCTCGCATAGGCAAAAATTCCTCGTATTTTGTGGAATTCCCCACACATTGGCAACGCTGCAACTGCCTTCACTCGCATCTGACGCAAGTGACGCTGCGTCATGTGTGCACTGCCCAATATACGCCAATGAAAATGGTGCAACGCGGATAGACGATAGCTATCTGCGTCCCACAGAACCGGCGTCACACTTGACAGCTATCCGAAATGACGCGAACGCTCGATGTCGCGGCATGTGTGCATCGCTTCATTTGTGTCTATGTACTAAAGTGTATTCCAGGATCATATCATAAAGAATATATAGCACAAACACTCCGAGCTGTCAAAAAATACATGAGACAAAAGATGCAAAAATTACCCCTTCTTCAGAGAGAGCACTCTAGTTTTCGTGTCTAAGTTTGCGCACGAAACAACAAGTGAAATCATGCAGCAAAATGTCATCATGTGGAATTGGGCAAATGTATTGTGTATTGTGGCAGCGATTCGTGTACGTATACACGCTGCAACCGAATTATTGTGCGAATAATATGTGTACCGATGCAAATTAGAACACTTATACGCGTACACAGTTCCACACAATGCGTTGTATCTTCTTTATGCTACGTTCAATGTTAGAGTAGTTGAAATTTTCGTAATATAAGTGAACTGATTCTTAGTTTAAAAGAATTTAGTGATTTTTGAAGCTTCTTAAAAGAAATTTTAGATAGTTACGCCACCAACA
This sequence comes from Oxycera nigricornis, assembly GCA_963942545.1. NCBI lineage: Eukaryota > Metazoa > Arthropoda > Insecta > Diptera > Stratiomyidae > Oxycera > Oxycera nigricornis. The sequence continues at coordinate 13,401,914 of OZ012662.1, forward strand.
ATATTCAAAATGCATAAATAAATTCTTGATAAATTTTAACAAATAACACAGTGTCTGAAGAGGCCTTATTGAACTACTCAGTTTTAATTATCATAAAATTTGCTTCTTTGATTTTCATAACATTTAGGTAAAATTTTGCTTACATTTATCAACGAAAAATGAAATGAATTGCTGAACTAGTAGCCGTTTGTTAGTAGATCTATAGTTCATTTTACAGTGTTTTAGCTTGAATACTTCAGGTGTGCAGAAAGCGTTCCTAGGTTTAACGTGGTTTCCTGAGCAGATAAGTCTTAACACCACGAGCTTCTTAGGCTATGGGTGACGATGGGCTCGCACCAAGGCCCCCATAAACATATAGTCAGTAACCCATAGCCTTAGGGCTATGAGCACTGCTTTTCTGAGTATGGATACCAGAATCTTATCGGGAGCTTGCATGGACTCCATCATAATCCTTGGTAAGGATCGGACCTATCAGCATCCTCACCGCTCTGTGGGAAACGGCACCCCTGTTGATAGCGCAACAGCACGCCAATGCACCACGATACAGAAGAGTTGCCGAATAGCTACCGGTCTCAAACTGTATTTAAAATGATTGTACCCGCTTTGGGTGTCAACCACAGCCACCAAGTTTCAGCCTCCATAGGTTCCTCAACCAAGATCGGCAGGGACAAGTCCCAGGCGCCCCGCTTAACCCTTGAAACCAGTATACCCTTGGTAAGGTTTCGGGGAAGTGCAAGAACTACCCCTTCAATTGATCCCCAACGCAAAGCTTTATTGATCGCTGTATTTAGGGTTATCATCCTCTACTCCATAGGAATAATTGATATACCCTGTTAATCTTCATCCTTTTGCCTCATCATCCTGTTGAAAGGATGTTGTTCTGAGGATCGGTCAGTACCCCTCCTCCTTTGTACTGGCTTGGGACAGTTCTCCTAGCTGCTTTGGCCGAGTACTAAACATCTGCTGGTCGACACCACCGGAGTCTCTTTCTGCAAGGTACTAGTTCGGCTATGCAACTTCTCCCAGGCATACTAAAGGCCGGTTGTGCCTCCCCCAGTTTTTAGTAATTGTATAGGTAAGCAACAATTATCGACCATAAAAGGGGTAATCGCTCCTTTTTCGAGACATCTCCTATCAATAGTAGCTCTGGATGGACAGATTTTCAGTTCTACAGTTCTTGAAGGCTTCATTACTGTGTTAGGCCATTTGTTTAAAACGCTGCTCATTTACAGATCTTATAAAATCTTGCTATTGCAAATATTTGTGTATAACCAATTATCCTAGCACGAAAATTGCAACAATTTTAACTTGAATTTCCATTCTACAGACAAAATTCCATTCGGTGGTCGTTGCGATTTCGAGAGTGGTTGGTGCGGTTGGCACAACTCCGAGAAACCAATATTGATGTGGTCAAGACATACGGGACCTACTCCCACCGATAAAACAGGACCAAACACGGATCATACGTACCAGCATACCAACCTTACGGGCTACTACATGTATGTGAATATGAACCAACATGCCAACGACAGTGAAAAACGGAAATATGTTGGATTCGCTAGCAATGCAATTATGAATAGTGTCGTCTTTAATCCTCCGCCCTCGGTGCATTTGAATATGACGTCACCATATAGAAACTCGTGTATGGTAAGTGTTAAGATTTATTTTCAATTTTTGCTTTTTATAGATATTAAGGACAAGTAGTCCCAATTTTGAATAGATTATGAGGAAATACTGAAAAAATCACGGGAAAATTAATTCATCAGTGATAGGAAATATACACAGTCTAACCATAAATACTGTCAGTAGTTTCAGTGTTCATAACTCAAAAACTATAAGGGATAGAAAATCGAATAATTTATTTTAAAATATAGGAAAATAGAATTCGAATGCACTAATAATTATTCGAAATGACCGCCATTGTTATCGATACAGAGTTTAAGTCGTTTTGGAAAGTGATCAATGTATGTACGTATCGTTTCTATCGGAATTTCGGCAGCAGCTTTCACAATACTTTGTTTCAAGGCCTCCAAATTTGTATGGCGCTTCTTACAAGTCTTCGAGGATATTTCACAGCCCATAGTACAGGGGGTTTAGATTCGGACTACCGGACGGCCAATCTTGATGAGCAATAAAGCATGGAACGTTATTCTCAGGCCACGCTTGATTTGTCTTGGCTTTGTGCGCCCGGGCAGAGTCCTGTTGAAACACCCAATCGATTCCGTCGAATAAATCATCGCTCAAAGGCTTGACTATGTTCTCCAGAACACCTTCTTGGTACACTTTGGTCGATGTTTTCACTCCTGTTTCGCAAAAATGAATAGGTGTGACGCCGAGATATGACACTTCCCACCAAACCAACACAGAAGTGGGATGATGACCTCTCTGGACCCTTGGAACCTTATTCTTGGCTTCATACGATGTTCTGGCATACACCCTATCATTCTGCTTGTTGAACTTCTCTTCGATGGTAAAAATTTTCTCGTCTGTGAATAGGATATTTTTGTATCGATTTTTGCCGTACAAGCGCAACAGCTTTTTCGATCTTTCGCGCCTAATTGCTTTTAATTTCTCAGTTAGAAGGTGGCTGGTACATCTTTTGTAAGCTCTCATGTCCAAATCATCACGAAGAATACGAGAAACCGTTCTTGGCGATATTTTCATCTCTCTAGACATGATTTTCTGCTTGCACAAAGCATTTCGATTGATTCTCGAGCGCACCGCTTCGATGTTTTTTAAACACGTACAGAACAGAACGTGGTCTGCCGGTTCTAATACGGTCTACTACATCTCCAGTAGTCTTTTAACATGGTATAAAGACGAACAGGTAGTCTCTTCCGAAGCTGCGGTGACATCATGTGTTCAGACAATTATGACATTTTGCCCAGTAGAAATTTCAGCAACACTTTGCGGCATACAAGATGTGATTTTCCTGGGTGGATTGACACGTATTGGAAGAAAAAGATAAATATTGTGCCATTTGAATATTCTTTAGAGAATATTTGTTTGTTGTTTGTTTCCTAAGCTATAATATTGATTACAGTAAATATTCGTTTTTGTTACTTGACAATTTGCTAAATTTTAATATGTGGCGTTTTTGCAACGCCAGATTCAAATGTGACATTTCGTTATATTTTGGCATGCCATACGCGCCGTCTCAGATTTGTTACTTTGGTAGCCCTAATTTCAGTGAATACGTGACGCAATGTGAGTCAGATGTGCGAGCGGATGACGATTTTTTAATGGGTTTACCTTGGTTAGTCTTTATACCATGGTCTTTTAACGTTGAATAGTGCGAAATAGAAACCGTTCGCCAACTTTAAGCGGCGCAAGTAGGGTGGTAATCTTCTTCGTCGTCTTCCCCGCCTTAAACAAACCGATAACAGTAACGCGTACGGTAAAATCGCTCCACTCCATGGCTATACAATGTAACAACTGAACCAGATGCGTTGTTTTTTCAATAGCACAGACATGTGGGATTACATAAACAGTGTTACCAACTTTCTGGGAGCATAATTTCTCATTTCACAGGCCAATGACAGTATTTATGGCTACACCACAGTATAGGTAAGACCCAGTATGCAATCGAAGCCTTCAAACACGAAATTCCCTTCCACGAAAAGGAACCATGTGCTTGCAAAAATTGACGAATGCCAACCACTGCCAGATTTGCAGAGGATAATACTAAAGACACACATGTGGTATTGATACCAGGGTATTAGAATACTACATGGTATACCACATGTGTGTCACTGAATACCACCTTTATACCATATGAAATTCATGGTATACCACCATCGAACCTAGTATTGAAATTCGATAAAAATTCCTGGTTTCCTTATACAAAAACCCAGTTTGGAAACTTTTTCCCTGATTTAAGCGCCAGTTTGTGATGGCGGGAAAAAGTAAAAATGAAATTATCAAAATATTGTTGACCATTCTTGGCAAGTGTCAATCAAAACAATTGTGTTGATAGTTGAGCTCCGAAGCGCTGACTCGGTTGAAAGTGGTTGCATGAAATTGCGAATAATTAGACAAAATTTAGCAAGTCCAGTTGAAGCTAAAAGAAAGAATTGATAGTTAAGTTCGCATCGGGAAACTTTTCCAAGATAATGAAAAAGAGGACTGTGCTCTCAGGAAATGAGACCCGCAAATTCATAGATGTCTGGAGAAGAAAAATAAATGAATTTCGTGGTCAGCGAAGGAACAGCCACGTCCTGAAGGAAATGGTCAAGAGTTTGGAAGACGAATACGGGCTGATTTTAACCGTTGGAAAAGCCCGTACACGGATCAATAACTTGACGAAAAGATTCAGGTAAATAGTGAAAATATTGGTTCACGTATTAGCATCTGCAATTAACATTGATTTTCAGGAAAGAAAAACAAGCAGTCGGCATATCCAGGGGGACAAACGTCAAACTATACCATGAAAACTATGTGTGTCACGTGTTTTATACCAGCTCGTATAGCCGTGTTCGTAGTTTCTATACCATGGTATCGATACCACAAGTGTGTCCACAGTATAAAGCACTTTCGCGGACTTCATCTTTCACTTCAACACATGAGACATTTTTTCAGTCATTTTGCTTTTTCTCTAAATCAATTTGTCAAAAGCAAGTGAAATTTGCGTCAGCGAAGACGTTTTACCATTGTAATTCAATGAACCGAAGTTTCTAACGGCGTTTTTCACGTCAAGCATGAAAAGTGCATATACGAGTTCTGGCAGTGCCCCGACCAGTAGATAGCTGCCATTTTGTCATAAATGGCAGCAAACATATGATAAATGAAAACAAACATATGACTTTGTTCCGTAGAACCGCGGGCCGTACTTGATAGTGTGCCTTTATATGAAACATTACGTACTGGGTCTACCTATACTGTGGGCTAGACTGTGTAGTTCATAAATTTTCAAGAAAAGAAAATGCTGCAAATAATTTTGGTTTTATCTTGTACTGAGTTTTATTAGAAAAAACGTCATTGATTGTGGTGATTATTATTCAAAATTTTATTATGGCTTCATTATAGTTAAGGAAATATGTTATCGGTTTGATGTTAGTTGGTTTCCCAATTTCTGTTTGGTATTGGTATGCAGACAACTACCACATAATACGTAACTTGTGATGTTTTTTTCCAATATGAAATGAAGAACCCTAAAACTGCATTATCAGTTCATATAAAAATTGAATTAAAATCACATATTACATACATATATGGAATTTCCCGATCTTATGGTGTGTTCGAATCGAAGCTACTATCTTTTATATTATCATTATTGCTTAGTTTTCGAGCGGCCTACATTTTCTATCGAAGATTTTACAGTCGCGTATAAATTTGTTAAAATTCAATTATATTTATTATAAAAATAAACAAATTTCACAATTTCTGAACCGCAACTTCTGACGATACTAAATTATCCTTGTTATTATAATAAAGCGTTTGGAACGATATCAAATTCTACTTTTAATATTGTATCAATACAATTTTGAAAAAATATACACATTTAATTTAATTTAGGTACGATTTCATGTCCATCAATTTGGATTGAATGCCGGAAGCATCAATCTGTCTGTGGTGGAAATGCGTGAAAAAGAAAACTTTACAACAACATTGTGGTGGAGCTCGAAAAATTTAGGTGAAGATTGGGTTCGTGGTGAACAATATTTACCAAATATAACCCATAAGTAAGTATTGCTTAGCGTTGAATTATCTTTCGAAAACTCTAAAGAAACAAAATAACAATCTATCTTCCTCATATTAGATACTTCCTACAATTCGAGGCGCGTATGGGAATGCGAATATTTTCGGATGTGGCTGTTGACGATATATCCTTAAGTCCGGAATGTTTTGGTTTGAACATACCGTTGGAACATTTAAATGGATACAATTACTATGATCCAAGGATTGGGGTTCAAAAAGAACCCCACAAAGATTTTGAAAATAAAACAAGTAAAGAAATTTACGAAGATTGGCATAACAAGTTTAATTGTATAAAATCAATTTTCTTTTTAGTGTTTGAATTAACAACATGCGGTGCTCGTGGTATTTATGGTCCCACCAAAGAGTTGTGCACCGTAGCATACAATAATACGGATGTTTTGAATCATACGAGAGTCTTAAATGATACAATATTTAAAGGAATTCAAGTTTGGAGAGTTCCTAGCGAAGGATATTATACGTAAGTTGCTTTTTCAAAATATATAAAAACGGCAATTGAATTTTTGAAAAGCTTCGAGTTTTTTCTGGGTGGTTTATGAATTGAAAACATTAACATTAAAAACAAGCCGTGAGGTGCAACCCTTGAAGTCCACACGGTCAACATCCCAGTAATATTTACATAGATACTAAAACTACTAAATACAAAAACAATAATGAATATAATGCTACTTTAAACAATAATAATAAGAGGTACTCATAACAGTAACTGGAATGAGTTAATATTGATCATATCAATCTTACGATCACTAAAGAAAAAAACTACTAAAAACTACATTTTTTTTATTTAATGAAAGCCTTTTAAAGCATATGATGTTGCGAAGTATTGACTACCAAAAAATTTACCATTCACAGCGTTGATTACGACAAATACAAATTTGATTTGATTTTTTTTTGTTTTCAAAATTTAAGCAGTTTTTTATTAAAATTAAAACACGGTACCGTGAAAACTATTCAAAATCTGCTGAAATTATGCAAATATGTATAAACTTTGATTGACTTTACAACAATGTCTTCAGAATAAGAGATATAAAGTAACATCATTCGTATAAGCCCTTTTTCCTTAGTGACTGAATGATTTTTAATTGTAATTTAATTTTTTTTTGTAATCATGGAAAAAGTTTGGCTGATTTCTCTTCAAAAACTGATAAGAATTTATGAACTGTATGAACTTTAATTACTGTGTCGTGCAAATCAGGTTAAAAAGTCGAAAAAACTGTCTGTGTGCGTACGTACATTTATACATTTCTAAGCAAATCTCTGGAATTGAATGAATATGTAAGAATTTCCATACATTTGGAAACAAACCTGGGAAAATATATGAAAATGTAAGAATTTCCATACATTTGGGAGCAAACCTAGGAAAATATATGAAAATGTAGGAATTTGCATACATTTGGAAGCAAATCGATGGAAATATATGAAAATGTATGTACATTAGAAAAGGAGCGTAAGTTTTTGTTAAACAAGTGGTGGTTACAGTTTCAGTTCAGCCTTTCTTCTACTAATACTAAATAAGAGCTATCAGCATGTGAAGCTACGTATAAGTACTTTTAAATTCACAACTTCTCTGAAAGAAACAAATTCGTCTAAAAGGAGTCGAACGGAGTTCTAAATATTCTAATAAACGGAGATTTATTTGCCATTTACCATACACAAATGTTACCAACGTTCCCATTTGCTTTGAAAAGATGAAACAAGGAAGGTCCCTAGCATATAATTGCAATGCAACAGAACTCCCAGAAAATTAATAGGGGATAATTTTTTCATATGTTTAGAAACGTGAATGATTTAAAAATTGAATGGATTTTTTGTATTTTCACCTGTAAAATTCATAAAAAAATAATGTTTCCAGTTTATTGTATATTTTTCACGTTTTTCCGTATTCATCAAACTGACTTCTATTCAGTTATTCATGTCAATAGTTTCTCCAATAGAATATGAAATTCGTCGTTAGAAACACTTACCAAAACATGAAATGTCATATACCTATTGCATTGTAACGTACAGGCATTGCCTAGCACTGCGACATCTGCCACAAAGAAGAAGAAGAAGAAGTGAACGAAACAGACGTGTCCAATGAGGAAGGAACTAATGGAGAGGAAAATAAACAAATTTCCTGATATGACTTTTTCGAAGCATCTACTGTCGGAATGCGTAATGACAATTTAAAAGGTGTACTTCATCAAAAGTTGGGGGCATGACTCTTGAAGGCGCTAAATTTGAAAACCAAATATGACTTCGGAGAGGTTTAGTTGAATAGGTCTCAAAAAAGCTGAAAATATGTAATAGTAACGCAACCCTTTATCATATTCATATAGATATTTATTTGCACACACACACACACTTATATATATATATATATATATATATATATATATATTTCACCTCCCTCATCCTTTCTGCAACCGGGCTTGGGACCGGCTTAGGCGGATTTAAGGTGCTGGTGCTGCTTGTCAAAATGTTTTTTTATAATTAAGTCGTTTCTCACAGTTGCAGTTATTTAGAATAAATACATCAAATTTATTAGCACGTTTAATGATCATGTATGAATAGAGAAAATTGTATGAATTGACCCCACTCAAATTTATCTTCTGAACCGCTACTGAGTGGCACAATGTTCAAGAGGTGAAAGATGACATTCATAAACAAAACAATAAACAACATTTTTCTGCGCGATTTTCTGTGAAATTATTACATATATTCGTCACGAGAACTATTAAAAGGGCACCTTTCTCAAGAAATGTTTACTTACCGGTGAAATGAAATTCCGACAGGGCATTCATACGGCTGATTTCGACAATCCCTTCGATGCACTTCATTTTAGTGTTTTTTCGCTTTTGTCACTCATAACTCAAACTCACAACACGTCTATTGATAAAGGATATCAATATACAAGTTTTTCGTCACTTTTCAAACTCGTCACATCTGCAAATCACCATAAATTATCAATCGCGCACGAACTTTCAAACAATTTCGGCCGTTGACGTGAAAGAATTTGACATTCATAAACAAAACATGTGTTTTCACAAAAAAAAGAAGAGTAAAATAGTCAACTCTCTCATATCTTAGGCGACACAGCCTTGTCACCGTTCCTATTAGTTCCCTGTTCAATGGACGTGTCTGAGGGCACGCTGTCGCGTTTGTTTCTGAAAAATCGCGAAAAATATCAGCCATCTTTCATCATTCGAAAACGATAATAAATAAACGATATTATTCCACACCTAGGCATATGTAGCAAGGTTAATAATCGATGACTCAACCTTGTACTCAAGAAATTGACTCAAACAGTCCAATATTCTGGATCTACTTGCATCTTCTTTTAATTTTGATGCAAGACAAGAATTCTCTGGCAAATAAGTTCTAACATAAAATTTCCTCTTCTTGAAAGGCTTCAAATAGATTTTGGATTTGTTTTTGATAAAATGTACTTCACTATAAATTAAAGGATCCAACATAGACATTCGCTTTATGTTTTTGTGTTTTCCATTTTTCGTTCTCTTTGAAAAAGTATTTAAAGTATTTCGGGTGTCCTTTTATTTTTCATACCAGAAGGATGACTTATTTGTAAACAGACAAAAATTTATATAAGTTCAATCTAAGCTCAACTAATAATGCTCAAAACTAACATGCATATATCTTTTCACTTCATAGGCTTATAGCCAAAGGAGCTGGTGGTGGCCTTGGATCCGGGGGTGTTGGCTCTTCAAGAGGTGCACTCTCAGTGGCTGTTCTCGAACTGCACAAAAACGAGGAGCTCTTCGTGCTGGTGGGCCAGGCTGGTGAGCATGCCTGCATCAAATCGATTGGATACCGAGACGAAGGATGCGAGATAACCGAAAAAATGCCCAACGAACTGTATCATTCCAAAACGGATATGGTTCGCAACATTTTCATTGAAGACGGCGCCGGGGGTGGAGGTGGGGGCGGTGGAACCTTTATATTTCTGGTAAATATCTACTTTGTCCTTGATCATGATCAGTTCTTGTATTGATGGTTGGTTTGATTTCAGCTGAATAATCTGAAGATGGCAGTACCACTTCTTGTAGCCGGTGGTGGAGGCGGCCTTGGAATCGGACGTTATCTAGACGATGATTTTCAACACGGTCAGGGAGTGAACGTGAATAAATCGGATACGATCGGACATGTGTTCGGGGAGACGAATAAAACTGCTGGGCCGGGGGGTGGCTGGCGTGGGTTCGGAGTATACTCCAAGCCCCACATTAACTACGGGGCGGCTGTGCTGGAAGGAGCCCGTGGTGGTCTGCCCTGCTACGAGCCGCGAGGGATTCACGGTCAAGGGGGGTTCGGGGGTGGCGGCGGAGGATGCAGGACTGGAGGCGGCGGGGGTGGATATGCTGGAGGATCGACGTTTTTGAATATTTCGAGCGGGGAAGGCGGAACCTCGTACATTGGGCTGAAGAGAAGCGTTCGCGGATTAAATGCGGTGATTGAAGGAGCCAACAGCGCAGCTGGATCCGTGTTGATTATTCCGGCCGTGGTTGGCTGTGGCTGCGACTATCGCTGCGTCGCCATGGATGAATATAGATCCGTGACGCAATGTATTTGTCCGGAAGGATGGCGGCTGAGGAATAGTACAGCATGTGAATGTGAGTATCTTTAGAGGAAAAGCATCTTGAATATATAAATCGTATATCCTTTTAACATTTTTCAGTGCTCTTTGCTGACAAAATACCTCTGCAATATTGGATATCGTTCTTTGCGGTCAGCTCAGTACTTCTGATAGCGGCACTATCCTCATTAATATTTATTTTATGTGAGTATTGAACCTGAATATCGGCTAACGTTTGGATCCTGATTACTAAAATTCATCGCTTTTAGATAATCGATATCAACGAAAAAAACAAGCGGCCCAAAGGCATAAAATGCTATTGGAGCAAGATTTGCAATTAAGTCGTTTGCGGCATAATGCCGACGATTCAGCTTTAACTAATTTTAATCCAAACTACGGTTGTGATGGAATACTAAACGGCAATATCGATGTGAAGACATTGCCGCAAGTAGCTAGAGAAAGTCTCCGACTAGTCAAGTGAGTCGCATTGAAATTATTCAGGAATCACTAATATTGTAAACCCGATTTGCAGAGCTCTCGGTCAAGGAGCATTTGGCGAAGTATATCAAGGGCTTTATCGTCATCGTGATGGTGACGCTGTTGAAATGCCAGTGGCCGTAAAAACTCTACCCGAACTATCTACCGGACAGGCTGAAACTGATTTCCTCATGGAGGCGGCAATCATGGCCAAATTCAATCATCCAAATATCGTCCATTTGATTGGAGTGTGCTTCGATCGTCATCCGCGTTTCATAGTCCTGGAACTGTTGGCTGGAGGTGACTTGAAGAATTTCCTCCGTGAAGGACGTAATAAGCCTGAAAGACCGTCCGCCCTCACCATGAAAGATCTTGTGTTTTGCGCCCTGGACGTGGCAAAAGGATGTCGCTATATGGAGAGTAAGCGATTCATTCACCGCGATATAGCGGCCAGAAATTGCTTGCTGAGTAGCAAAGGACCCGGACGAGTTGTGAAAATTGCAGATTTCGGCATGGCCAGAGATATCTATCGATCAGATTATTATAGGAAAGGTGGTAAGGCGATGTTGCCCATCAAATGGATGCCACCGGAAGCTTTCATGGATGGCATTTTCACATCAAAAACGGATGTGTGGTCATTTGGAGTGTTGTTGTGGGAGGTGATCGAATATCGTCGTGTAATTATGAACTCGTACTCACTAAAACGATATTTTTTAGGTGTTTAGCTTAGGATTAATGCCGTATACAGGTTTACCAAATCGTGAAGTCATGAATCTTGTAACGCACGGTGGACGATTAGATTCACCGCCAGGATGTCCGCAAGCGATCTACAGAATAATGGTGGAGTGCTGGAATCCAAATCCAGAAGAACGACCAACATTCTCAACATTATTGGAGCAGCTGACGGCTTGCACCCAGGTGATTTAAATGCAATAAACATTTATCATATTAAAGGGTTGGAATAATTGAATCGGCGCTCATCCTGAACACATAGCCTTTTTAATTATCTCAGTCTGAATTTTGCATCCTCCGGTTGGTGCATCTTAATATGCGAGGTGTGTTCAAAAAGTAAGGTGACTTTGTATTTTTAGGAAAAAATATTTATTTATTCGCCAATATTTATGTTGTGCCCTTCAAAATAATCCCCCTCAGATACAATAAACTCGTGCCAAAGCTTTTTCCAATCCTCGAAGCACTTCTCATAAGCGCTTTTCGGTATAGCCTTGAGCTCTTCCAGCTTCTTTATCTCCTCAATCGTTGCAAATCTCCGTCGTTTCATAGGTATCTTCAGTTTTGAGAACAAGAAAAAGTCACATGGGGCCAAATCCCCAGTTATGACCCTTTTGAGCAAATTAGGATCATCATTGACGTCTGTCAACAACTCATGAGCTATGCTCATGCGACGTTTCTCTTGGTCAAAATTAAGCAATTTCGGAACCAACTTCGCTGACACACGTCTCATTCCCAAAACGTTTGAAAAAATTTCATGGCACGTGCCAACCGATATGCCAACACCCTCAGCATCTTTTCAGATAGTGATTCGACGGTTTTCCAAAACAATTTTCTTCACTGCTTGAACGTTTTCATCTGTTGTTGACATTGTTGGGCGTCCAGAGCGAGACTTGTCATTGGCATCTTCCCGGCCGTCTTAGAAGATTTTGTACCACTTATAAACATTTTTTTAATCAGAACAGTTTCACCGTATGCCACTGTCAATATTTCAAGTGTTTTGGAGCACTTAATTTGATTTTTTACACAAAATTTGATGCAAATTCTTTGATCCATTTTTTTCGATAGCAAAGAATCTTCGAGCATGCAAAACACTTCTAACCGTTATGCCTCTCACAAACAAACTAAACATATTATAATGATGTAAACATATGTTTGTGACGAGTGTACCAACATAAAAAATAAAAAAAATTGATAATCGAATGTACGAGTACGTTGCCCGCGGAATTCGAAAAGTCACCTTAATTTTTGAACACACCACGTATGTTTGCTTTCTGCGTCCACTAAGTTGTTCCAGCGTTTGTACCGTTTCTTGGGGCTGCCAGCTCGTGTTCTGTCTCCATTGTTCCAAAATATTACCTTTAAAAATTTGGGGGGGGGGGGGGGGTGAACACATTATCTTTTCACGACCCGTCAAGGGATCATCAGAGATTTTTAACATTTTTTAACAAGATAAATATCACGATAGATAAATGACTCAACAGTTTCAGTGCTATATTTATCCATCATCATATTTCGTCTGATTGGCGTTTCTTTTCTTATTTGAATCATGTCTTTTGTCTTATTTTTGTCTACCCACAAACTGACTTGTTTAGCTGCTGACTCAAGGCTTACGAAAACTTCAAACAGTAGCGTTCCCGCGTTGTCTATCGTAATTTTTTTTTGTGAAGAAGTAACTGAAATACAAGAATTATTATAGGATTAATTTTCAGGAACTAAGAAAACGGACATATTTGCCATTAAATTTTGTATCAAAACTATGATAAGAGATGTAAAATGAGATAAAAATTAGAATGGATGCGAACGGATTTCTTTATCATTGCAGGATCCTGAAGTGATGAATGCTCCACTTCCCAGCATAGCCCATCAGCAAGCAAGTGAAACTGACACCACTATCGTTCGACCACCCTGCAATGATGAGTTTTGTCTACAAGTGCCCAATTCTTCGGATTACTTGATACCCTTACCCGACGCCCGAAGCACTGTTGAACGACTTCTGAGCGAAGCCACAGGCGTAACTCTCTCAGAAACAGCTCTCTTGTACGCTCCACCTGTGGTAACCTCACCTCCGGTAACGAAATGTCTCGCAGAAAACGGGGGGTGCTGGGAAACATCATTTACAATGCCCAATTCCCGAAGCGACCAACCGTTGATATCTGTCAAAGAACCGCACGTCAATGGCATGGATGTCGTGGTACCCAACCACTTTCCACATCAGAACCAACTACTGCAGAAGAAACCGCCCCAGCATAATGCCGCCTGCCAAGTCACCAGCAACGATGATGACTACCAACCTACCCTGATAAGCCTGGACACTCCACAGCAAACCCCGACCACTATCAAGCCACCAATTTCGTTTGCTCAAATCACGCTGGACCCTTCCGCGCTCAACAAGGCCCATTTAAAATTGCAGCCAACACATCCGGCGAGTAAGCTGTCCTACGCAAATGTGCAAATGTTGAACTCGCTCAAGACTGCCGAACAGCACTGTAACCACCAAATACCCGTGACACAAACCCAATCATCATCGCCACCGAACGCCGCGTCACAGTCACCGACCGAAAAGATGAACGGCAACAGTAACAGCTTCGACGGTAGTAGTTCCACAATCAGCGCGAGTTCAGCTCCGTTTGCGATTCAGGGGTTCAACGATCGGTACATGGCGAAGGAGAACCATTCCGAGATCAGTTGTTAACTGGCCGCAAACGCACTGCACTAGGACTACCAACGCTTATCCATTCTGTAACACGACTGGTAAGTGATCATAGCCTCACTGTAACTCTACTCGTAACTAAATGTTAAATGTCTGCTAACTGAACAGTTAATCCTATAAACATTTCCAGGGATATTTTCTCTCATCAGCTTCGGGCGGCTGAGTTCAAAGACAATGACTTCAAATTTAAAAAAACATTAACGAAAAATGTGAAAATCTTAGAATTTTCGCGTAAACTGTGAGTGAGAGTGTGCTGACAGACTGCAGAGTATCTTCATTATTACGACTTACAATTAGATTTGTTTGGTTCGAAACAAACACGTCTCTAGGAACAAATACTCGAAAACATTTGTATTCGCACGTCCCATCTGATAAACCTAGTTTGGTATCATCATTATCATTGTACGGTTTTTTAATATTTATTGATAAATTATACATTATTTTTTATAAACGAATTGAAAATAGATATTTTTATTATTGTACATCTAAGTTAGGTCGATTTAAGAGTAAAAAACAACATCTTTAAAACAAAACAAAAATACAAGTTGACAAAATGAATTATAAACAGAAGAAACTAAAAATACATAAAAAACTAAGAGGTATTTTAGATTACTAATGAGAAACTATTCAAAGTAAATTATAAATTGTATAAAATTAATAAAACTAGCAAAAAATGAAAAACCCCATTTATTGATAGTCAATGAAAACAAAATGAAAACTCAATAAAAAATAATACAAAGTATTAAATAATGGCTTAAGTGTTACAATCGAACCTAAAATGAAAAAATCGCTCTGGAAATATTTTGAAAGAACGACAGCGGAATCAGATGAATGGATATTGTTCAAAAGGAGTCAAAACACAAAAAAATATTAGGAATGCGCTGCACAGATGATAAGTCTAAATATTTAAGACAAAAGAAGAAATTTTTATAGTATTAGAAATTAAAACGTAATGTATGTAATTAAAAAGGACAAACATATTTGAACATGATAGTAACATTGTAGTGAAATTAGACGGTCAACTGAATATACATTTATTTTGTCGACCGAAAGGATATCATTGTGTAAATAGTAACTGAAACAGCAATAGAATGGCGCAAAGCATACAAATCGCACTCAATAGTACACTTATGTAAAAGAAACATCATGGTTTCGGTAATGTTTTTATATAGACAGCTAAATGACATACAATGCTTGATAAGTTACATAGAATCTGGTATACTGGCTGAGTTGGCATAGAATTCAGTATCATTAGTTTGCTTCAAAATGATTATTTTTTGTAAAATGACACTACTTCTGCTCTACTTAAAAACATTCGCTGAACAGAAATGACATCCTAAAAAGTCTCAAAAAGATACAAACATGTTAAAAATTATTTAATACTAAAATTTTTATAAAATGAGAATCCTTGAAAAAAGATTCTACTGCACGAAATAGGTAATGAATCCCGTTTTGTTATTTTTATTTCTAAAATACTATCCAAAAAGTATTGAGGCAAGAAAGGTTTACTGTTGCTGTGGGCCTACTAGCCGCGATGATATATATACTTTTAGAATTTAAATAATGGAAATTCATACTTTTAATTAGGTAGTTACCCACTTTGTTCTTAGCTGTTTAAACAATCACTTAATGCTGACACTATTGACACTTAGCTTATCATTATTACTACTTCTAAAAAAATCTATCTGTGCACTATTTAATTTGTCCACTAGTCTGTTTTACGATATGGCTTTCATACATCGCGGGCTTAAACCCTTTCTTTCACTCATACCACAGCCTCAAACCTTCCGATAGTTGATTGGTGATTTTCTCGACTAATCGCGAATAGTGTTGTGAATAGAGAGTTTTCATGCAATCTAGAATGATCTTAACTAACAGAGACTAACACTGTTTGGAATTCTGCATTCTTTACTGATCGAGACTGATGGACGCTAGAATCGTTGAGTTTTACGAAAAACTCTCGCTTGTGCTAGCATGGTGAATCATGACATTTTGATTATTGATCTAATAGATTTTGTATGAGTTGATAGGAGGGTGCTCTGTTGTTTCTGTCGCTTTATTGTGAATGAACTTATGCTGCTGCCGCCGTCTGAAAGATTTCTCTGTTTGCTGAATTTCAGGTGCTTTTCCGGTACTCAGAGAGGTGTATTTTCCTTGTTGTGCTACGTTAGAAGAAAACTTCTAAGGTCCAAAATTCAAATAGAGGAACGTTGATGAAAGCAGTGCAGTTTTTATGAGTCAATTACGTATCGACTGTGACTGTCCGTTGACCGGAGCTAATAAGCCACTTGACACCAGTAATGCTGAAGCAATCTAGTCCTTTAATATGGTAAAAGTACAAGTGCATAGAGGTCGTTCAACAATTTTATTTGCTGCCGCCATTCAGTCTGTGACTTGCAAGTGCTTGGCAAGTTCTATTCATAGCTGAATTTGGTCAAAAATCACATCCTTGTGATAAAATTCAATCTCCATTTTAACAAATCTTTGAATGCAACAACGGCAAGCCATTTTTATAACTTTACTTCCCTAATCAAAAGCCTCCCTTTTTTTAAATAAAGGAACTATCCTTTTCCACTATGACGCTCGGAGACCTTTAGCAAGCAGATTACGAAGCAGGGTCCAGTATACAACTCATTCAATAATACAAATTGGTGAACATTTTGGATGCCAGAAACGGTCCTATGTATGGTCCTATGTAGTAAGACTTTTCAGGGACTCATATCTACCTATTTTTTGACACCAGCTTGCATAAAGTTGCTCAGCTCATGCATTTTTCTGAAAAGCTGTTAAAAAATAGACGATTCATGAACATAGAGTTAAATCCTTGGAACTCTAATAATTATTCGAGAGCTACCTGGTTCCAAAGCTGACCTGAAACTCATCATAGTTGTATCTTTCGAGCTACTAACCCTTTGGTATTGTCTCTTTTTTCGGTGAAGCTTATAAGGATGTGAAGTTAATTGGCGTATTATTAACTCCCCTGACAACATGCTCCTGTAGGTTAGCATTCTTCTGTAGCTACCGTACATACAAATAAACTATTTCTGATAGCCGTTCGAGGTGCTTTCATCGAAGTTTTCAACACTTGACCTTCAGTTCAACGTAGCAGATCACACTTTGGCCTAGTGTTAATTATGATTTTCATATTCGTATATGATGTCCTTTTTCCCAGTCCTATTTATGACCATAAAAACCATTGTTCAAGTATGCCAATTCAACCAGAAGTCCGTAATTTTCACAAAAAAAATGGCAAAAATCAAGTGCTTCCTTCAGTTCCTTCGTGCATTTTAGTTAGAATTTTCTCCAGTTTGTTACATATTGCTTCTATATTATATAATTCAAATTTATATTACCATTATTTATAAATTTATCCACAAGCTTTCATACATTGATTACATACGAATTCTTTTTGTTATATTGCCCATATATTATCAATATATCTAAGTTATCTTTTTAAACATATTCTATTTGACCAGCAAAACGTTTCTGAATTAAAACCATTTGTCATCCTTAATAATTGCAGTTAAAATCAAAAATAAACGATTCATTCTAAAATATGCTACATAAACAGTATCAATGAAAATCAATGGTTTGTACAAATCAATAAAAAAATACTCACGCGAAATTCATTCATATTCATTCTTCTGATAACAAAAAGAAGGTAACACACACACACACACAAATCCATGTATCTATTTCAAAACATCACAATTTTAGATATTATAGCTGTATAAATAGAATTCTTAGTAAATAAGAAATAATAATAAAATTAGGTATAACGTAGATTAAATTAAAACAATTAAATATATAAAAAATATATATTACAAACGGTGGAATGACACTAAAACAAAGTATTTCGTAACGAAAACAAAACAGCATAAAATTCACTTAGGTCTAAGAAATAAATATATGCAAAAATTGAGAACGAAAAAAAATTGTAAGCAAGAAAACAAGCATCTATTTCATCAGTGTTAAATGGCGAAAAATTTACTTAAAAATCAACAAAAAAAATATACGAAATTAACTACGAAAACCATGTATATTTAAGATACAAATATAAAAATACCCGCTTACTATCCATCTTCACTTCACATATAAATAGATATACGCTATAACATCTTTGTCATTTAATTGATGTAATGAATTTCTTTCTATGTATAAAACAAATATAAAGTGAGTGTAATTGAAAATGGTACTTTAAAAATAAAAATATTTATAAAATTAACGAAATGATTTGAAGAAGAAATTTATGGTTGTAATATTTGTAATATTTAAGACTAGTCATTATTCAATGTTTTTGATTAAGTGAAATGAAATGTTATAATGTAAATATAAAATGAACACAAAATATTGGTTGAAGTAGACTCGAAGCAAAATAAAATAAAACGAAAGAAATTGATAACGAAATATTTCAAATTGTTTGTGAAGATTAAAATGTAGAAATAAAACCAAACATAATTTATTTGAAAAGGGAAATTTTTTATCATGTTGATTTTTCACTTTTACATTATTCAGTAGATGCAACTGTAAAGCTTACTTTGTCAAGTTAATTTTGGTGATTAAAAATTTTTAATTTTCATATTTAACGTAAAAGTCTTTTTATGCACTTTATTCAAAATAATTTTTCTAATAAATTTTTATTTTAAATAAAATAAATAAAATTTGGTTTTGCTTGAACAAAAAATCGGGAAGAAAACGGTGAAATGCGTACAAAAATGAAAAGCAATGGGATGATAACTTGAGAACACATTTCAGGATATCCTTGAAAGTTCTGAAATTTTCTTTTCTATGAAATATTAGCTCACAGAAACTCATACGTATGTAATAGCTCAAATAATCACAAGCATAACAGGAGTAGACATTTCTTGCAGTTAGACACACTTATCTAATTGGGAAGAGGGTATGTTCAAAGTAAATAGTTATCTATACTTCGGTTCGATTTGGCATATATTACGTAACGCAATTTTTAGAGTATTTGAACTCCCCCTCCCAATGTAACACTTTGTAACATTCTCAAAGACCCCCCACCCTTTATTACGTAAAAAATTCATATTATCCTCCTCAGACTTTTAAATATTTTAATCACAAATAATTAACAATGTATCTAAATTTTGTTCATCGCATCTAGCGTCTGCTGACACCTTGTGGCGCGACCAATAAATTTAAAACTTGACTTCATGATTTTGTATTATAGACAAAATATCCTTTAACTAATTTTTCCCTCCCTTTCAAATACCTCCTCCCCCTTGAGGTGTTACGTAATATATGAATGACCACCAAGCCAAACGACTGGGTGTTACCTTCAACGGCTTTTGTCGTACCATGGTAGATACATATATGTATGTAGATCAGAAGTAGAAGAAGAATCAAATCGGCGTTGTCTGTGTGAATGCCTAACAATTTCTTGAACACGAACCCAAACGCTAGGCTCTCCCTTCCTGGAAAGCCGTACTAAAGTATCTAACATTAATGTTATTAGTAAAGACATCTTCATAATAGAGTCTAATTGGCTCCCAGTATCCAAAAGCTGGAATATTTAGTGCTGTCTTCTTTATGGTACCACAATAGGTCTATTGAGGCCAAATTAAGCCATTTCTGCAAAAGAGTGCATCCACCACAACGTAACTATCCCCAGAACGACTACTTACGATGAACTGTTGGTCTTTGCTCACTGAAGCAGTAGTACTTCATTTGCATCTTGACTATACTTCTGAACATTTTAAACGTTGTCTTCTTTTAGAAAATCCTTCAATCTTACCAAATAACCGCTATTTTCTGCTGTTGGAATTTCTCTTGAAAACGTTAAAAAATGGTTTTTTGTATATTTTAACAAGTATTTTTTTATTTTTTTAACTAAAATATGCAGATAGTTGATTTATCACAAAATTCTCAATTAAAAAAAAATTAAAAAGCAACACCTCGGGATCAGCACCCTATGTCGCTTTGCTGCATTTGTTGATGCAACCCTTCATATATTAGATAGAATGCTCGAAACATTGGCTACTTTTTTCTCGGAATCGGCTGGCTATTGCACTCTAAATTTTTGGTGGATGAACACCCTTAACGTCCACTACTTACATGCCAAGTTTCATCCCGTATGAGAATGCCAAGTCGTCTCGTCCTCCTGCTTGTTCACCAAAAAGTTTAGGGATTTTTGAAACATCACGCTTCATCCCCGATATAATTTTATTTATCCTAAAAAGAATCCTCAATCCTTACTGAATGCAAAAACAGAACACAAATCAATTTCTGAATAAATAGTCTGGGTAAATGTTACTAGCCTATTTAAAATTTGCCAATATTGTAACGAGAACAATAACAAATTTGTTACTATTTTCACATAGTGAATAATTAATGATAATAATTTTCAGACAACAAATTTTTGGAGATTTATCTGATTTTTTCTTAAAAACAAACTCTTTGAGTAGAAAAATAAATTCACTTTTGACTTTTTTTATGGAACGCTTTTATATAAAAAAACAAATGTGCGTAAGTTTTTACAAATTTTATCATGTTATGTCTATGGAAAGACTTAAAACTAATATAGTATAATTCATACTTTTGGTCTAAATATTTTATAATGTTTATAAATTCCTATTTGAGTGAAATTTCGTTGATGTGTTAGATATACTTATGCAATTGTTATATGTTTTTGCTCAAATGAAAGTAAGACTATTTTATTGCAAACCTGCATACCTTGCTTAGATTCGCCCAGTTAAATTAAATCAAATGAATGTGTTTTGTAGAACCGATCAATACAATCTTAGTTTGATACATTTTGGAAACGTAATATCAAAAATAGATACTAATTAACTTATTTGAAAAAAAAAACTACATTAAAATTCACGAACAGAAAATCATACGTATTATGTACTGATATATTTATAATTACCGAAATAACATTCAACTGAAATACATTTTGTTAGTGCTAAAGATGATGTAATTGATGTTAAAGATTTTCAAGGGCATATAAATTTGCTTTCACACTGTCACACCGAAAGATTTCATTCACCAAACGAAACGAAGTATTGTATCTTAAAATGAAATTTGATAGCAATTTACTACATAAAGAGTCGGAAAATCTTAAATTTTCAGTTTATTTATTATCATTTTAAAATATTCAATCAGAATTTAGTCACACTGTTTAAAGGACACCATATCAAATTAGCATCAATGTTAATTTTTTCAACGATTTAATGAGTGAAGGTGGGAGTTTCAAAAGGCATTTGTATTTTATAAAAATGTATTTTAAAATCAATCATTTATATCGTTTCAGTACCACTCATAAAATCTATTTTAAATCTTTGCTCTATTTCCTTTATTTAAACTGAAAATTTGGATGATATTTTTAGTAAATATTTAATAATTTCATTTAATTTTTTACTCAATCTTAATCGGGTATGTTCAAATTCCTTGCGGATAAATGTGCCCTCTTCCATTTAAAATACTCATCGAAAGCCTCGGATTATAAAATGTCTGCAGGTTATTTTCATTCAATAAATTTCAATTAAACTAAATAAAACATGGAAAATGATGCGATACTAAGCAACCGAGGACATTCAATCTACTTCATTGGGTGATTTTGAAGAAGAGTAACAAATAGAAGGCGTCAAGACGCATCCACTATTTTGTGCTTGGTTCGAAACTCTGCTAACACAATTTTCACACAAAGTGAAGGTTTTTCGTTTCCAGAATTTGGACTTGTATATGGCATTTCGGTGGTGTAGGTGTAGACACTTGTGTTAGCAGAGTTACGAACCATGGACATTTTGTCTTGCAATATGCACAGAGGTTCAAACCAGAAAGAATTATAGAATTGGTTACGTATGCTTTGATTCAAAATAATTGAAAGTCCTTATATTTTGCAGATATACTTTAGTATTGAAGCTGAGACTATCCTCATAGTCTTCCATCTATGGGCTGAGAGCATTCGTGCTGTTCTTTAAAGGGTGGAGTGGCAGCAACTGATGATGCCATCCCTCATACCGAAATCTTTTCAGTTAATGGACCACGCACTTCGGCTCTTCTAGTCGACAAAACTATAAAAAATTCAAAGTTGTATCAACCACACATTGATGCATCTAATCTTCTCCTCCATTGTATATTATGTACAACTTCAAAAAAATTCAAAAAATTTGTCTCGCAAAAATTGACGGCCTTTGATTTTCCCGCGCTTTCACCAGATCTTTAGCATTAATTCAATGTTTGGTAGGTTTTTCGAGTTGCTGATTAATTTCAGGTCAATTTTTACCACCTCAATGACGATGAATAATATCTTTTCACGAAGATTATCCCATCGTTAAATTTCGTTCTTATATAAGATTCAAAATTGAGACTATTTGCTATGAAAAATTGAAGCTCATATGGCAGTTCAGTACGTCCTTGAAGTCTCCAAGGTTTATTCTCCCTTTTTTGGGACATATCTGAACAGCAAGACAAAAAAGACAAAAGTGGTGATTTTTTTCTGAAGAGCACTCCACATTCAGTTATTGTTGAATAATTTTATTTTAACTATGCGAGATTCAAATCGGTTAATTACTAAACAATATAACGTTTCAAAATATAACATTATCAATTTTTGATAACGCTTTTCAAATTTAATGAATGTTTTTGGAAAATAACACTAGTTTTTAGTAAAAAAAAAGACATTACTCTTTCATTTGTTCCGAGACTAATGCCTTATTAATTTATATCTTATAGAATTTCCGAAAAATCCATAATTTTCATCTGAAACATTTGAGGTTGATATTTGTTAAATTCATAAATCAGTGAACGTTTCCGCATAAAATCAACCTATTCGAAGTTGTTGCAGCTCAATCTGTAGATCAATAAAAAATTTAGTACAAAATCATTTATTTATTTTTAGATAAATTGATAACCAATTCAATTATTCCGAAACCCAAAACCCTTTTTGAAATTGTATCGTTTAGAAATGAAGAAGAAATGTGAAACAAAATGCTTTAACTACATATAAATTATATGTTAAGTGAATTAAATAAATTTAAAATGCAACATGTGTGTACAACATTTATCGATGAGATAAAGATACATGAAAGTACAATAATTACGAATTGTATGTATTCATGTGTAACTTTAAACGTAATTGTATTACTTATATTAGGAAATAAATGTATAAAATAAATAATTGAGTAAATATTAAATGTTACACAATATGTAAAAGCGTATAAAATTTAGCTAGTAATTATCAGTATTTTTAAGTTTCCCTTTGAACTATCGAATAGACAAAATAACACCGTAAAGTGTACATTGAGCACAGATTTTCAATATCTATACAAGTAAAATATATTAATTTTACGCACACAAACTAACACTGAACTGTTCAGAAAATTGGATTTGGTTTTATAATGAAGGTTTAAGTTTTACCTTTCACCATTCAATAAAAAATTATAGCTCAAATAATGCTATAGCAGGACAAAATCATTTTTGCTGAAAGTCAAATTTGAATGACCCCAAATAATATCTATTCTCTCTCTAAAAACGCTATGTTAATAGCTAAAGGGAAAGGCTACAAGACCATATTTTTACTATAAATTCATAAATAATTTTTGAATCAGTCACATCCAATCATGCATTCATCCAATAAATTTTCTAGTCCTAGAAATTAAAAAAAAATACAAGAAGCAATTGAACTTCCAGAAAGAAATGAACCACAATAATCTAAAAAAAACAATCTTGCAAAACATAAAAATTAACACAAATTTCAAACTCAACACGAGCCGCACATTCATACCAACAATAAGAACAAATAAGTAGACATTTAAAACTATATCTTTAAAACAAATATCTAATATTGAAATACATCAGAACGCTAAAAGCATCTAATCTTTCTCTCGATACTTACATAAATGTACAGTACTAAAAAAACAAATAAAAATAATCACAAGTGAAGTTGACATTAATATTGAAATGGATTAAATAATAACAATTGCATTAAACTAATTGCTAATGATGAATTTAAGTACATCATGGTCAAATGACTTGACTTAATATATATATGTATGTATGTATTCTTAGGCATAATATAATCTTGATGAAAAGATTATTTAAATGTATTTATTATTTTAAAAAATTAAAAATTAACATAATATTGAACGTGAATGGATAGTACAGGATTATAATAATTATATAAATGTTACATTGAAATATGTACAACTCACACAAAACACACACTGTCAACTTAAATGAAATATATTATTAAGTATAAATGAATGAAATTCATTTAACACTTGATATATAATAACGAGAAATATACATAAATAAATTGATAAAGCTACTGTTTTACTGTACCTGAATTTGGTATCTCCCCCTTTATGCCAACCGATTGTTTGTGCTGTCAATACAACCACATATTTTCTGGTATTATTCCTAGTTGCAAAAACTTTCACGTGATCAAGTTCGGTTCCCAGCCCAGTGCTTTAAATTAATATACGGGGTCTTCAAATAGTGACTTCCGAACTTTGACAGTTGATAGCGACCATAATGTTGAAGCTACATTTGTCAAATTGGCTGTCAATTATTCAGTCTGTTTTGCCAAATCACCATGGACGGATATAGCGTTCAACAACACGTGCAAATGACAAAATTGTTTTATCAAAATGTGTTATCTGCTCGGTCAATGTTCCGCGTGAAAAATCATCTTCATCGATACGGCCCATTTCTGAATGAATGAGTATGTCAGCAAACAAAATTGTCGAATTTAGGGCGATACTAATCCACATGAGACCCAAGAACGTCCAATGCATCCGGAAAAAGTCCCTATTTGGTGTGAATTTTGGGCTGGCGACGTCATCGGTCTATTCTTCTTTGAGATCGACGTTGACCAGGCCATGCATTTCAACAGGACGGCGTTACGTTTAACACAGCTCATGCCACATTGGATATTCTGCACCAGCGATTTGAGGGCATGGTCATCTCACGTGGAGATGATGTGAACTGGCCACCAAAATCGTGCGATTTGACCCCCTTAGGATTTTTCTTGTGTAGTTTTCTGAAGACGCAGGTATATGCAAATAGTGACCTAAGCCACAACGGCCCTCAAAGTCAACATAATCCATGTCATCGGTCAAATTCAGCCTGAATTATGCGCCAGAGTATTGGAAAATTGGACATTTCGAATGCGTGTCACCCAGAGAAGCCGCGACGGACATTTGAACGATGTAATATTCCGTACCTAAAGGCATCGCCTCGGATACGCCTTTCAAGCGAATAAAAAAAATTGATGATTTCTCACACACACTTTGTTTAATTTAAGTTTGAAGATAGGAAGTCCGTATTGGAAGATCCTATATATTTACATTTTAAAAACTTATAGTGTTTCGAATAATAAAAACGCACTTCATAATGAAATATTCTTTGTGTGATGCATAATCCGCTTTAAGAACATATTGTGATACCACTGGTGTTGGGTCTCTACTAGAAACGAATTTGGACGCGTGTTGGAGCCGTCGCAATGAACATATCGTAAAACTTTCCGATCAATTCGGTACGACTCATCTTTACGAATGCTTTTTAGAAGAGCCGTAAGGATCTGCTGTAACTGAGATTCTTCTGCAGAGCTCTAAGTGCTGCAAGAGCTACGATGCTTATCATGTATGTTTTGAAAGGATTCCCTCACTGGATGGCGACACTATATATGAAAAAAAGTTTGAACCGGAATTTGAGTTAATTTTTTAGACATTACACTGTACATTAGTTGCATGCAAAAAACTGTTCGTGGCACGAGTGTTGAAAGTACCAAAGTGAGGTTTGTCTGTAATTGTTAGTGAATAATTCAATACGGTTTGTTCCGTGTAATATCAGTAGAAATAACGTGTGTAATCAGCTCTTCGTTGAAATCTTGTGTCCTGCATTGCTGCTATCATGTTTATCCAGTTATGACGAGGCACACTGTACTTTGCCGTTTTGTTAAAGTGGTCTTACCTAAAATCTTTATAAAATTAAACACTTGGTTTTTTCTAGGCGGGCCACAAAGAGAAAGGAAAACCTGCTAAATGATTTTACCCTTCCCTTCCTATCACCACTCCTTCAACCATTAATTATTTAAGAATAAAACCAAGAAATATTGTACACTGTATATAACCTGAAGATGATCTAAGGATCGAAACGCGTCATGCTAATAATAAAAATTTGTGAGTAAAAAAAACCAAGTGTTTAATTTATAAAGATTTTATTCTATTATGGCTCATCAAGAGAACACACAACTTTCTATAACTGGTCTTGCCTACTTCGTGTTTAAGTCGTGACCTTTGTACAAACAAAAACAAAATAATTGATCGCACAATTACCGTATGAAGTCAATTCGTTATTTTTTGTACTTAATCCTCACGTTTTTCGAACCATATTTCTAGCGAGGAATAAGGCACTGTTGGTCTTATTGACGGAGTACTCAAGGTGTAGTTTTCAAGTATGGTATTTGATTATATTGTCCAAGACTAGCCCCTCCGCCTAGAGTAAAAATCTTTCAATGAGAGCTTTTGCCTGCTCGTAAAAAGGATCAGGGTGATCTTTTTGGGGGGGTTGGCATTTATAGCTTCGGATGAGTACCACCTGGAATCAGTGGCGACGGCCCATTGCATTCGTTGATTCACGGCAGCACCATGCTGATTGTATCATGGGATTACTTAATAAACTCCAAGAAAATTTCACCAAAATTGAACTTTTTAATTGATAATAAAAATAAAATACAATTATGCGCTTCGTGTGTCGATTTAATAAAATAAGTTTTTAGAGACAATATTTATCATACATTTATAAATTATCAACAAAATAAATTATTTGATTTCATATACAAATTCATTTAGATTAATGCAATTTTAGTATTTATCAAAAATATCCAACCAAAAAGGTAACAAAAATAACAAATATTCGACCTTAAACACAAATCTTTAAATATATAATACAAACAATTAGTTATCTTTCTGATAAATGCTATTCAGTCGCCTGTTGCATGGAATGTACATAATTATCAATGTCTATTGTGATGTCTACTAGCAATGAATGGCTATTAAATTCAAACTGATCGATCTATGATTTCTGATAATAATTTTATTTTTTGTTTATATTTTATGTGTTTTGTTAGTTATTATTTCGAACTTTCTACGTATAAACGTGACATAATAATTTAAATAACGTGAATTGGATTGATCGGTGATGATGAGTAAGTATATTACTCAAGCATTGGTTATAGTTAAATATATAATTTATATTCGCATTTAATGGAATCAAACAGATAAATTACAATTAATATTTTTTTTGTTCGAAAAATAATACTAAGTTTATATAGCACTTTTTTCAAATGGTACTTTAGTTTGTCGCGAATTTTGAACAAACTTTTACATATGCTTTATTGTCGTTTGTTTTGAATCAACCACTTTCTTTTCTTGCGTAATATTAGCCTGTGTTCATAGTATTTTCATAACGATCGCGTGATATCTGTTCAATTGGCAATGGATTTTGGTAGCAAAAATGAAAAATTTGATGTGTTATCACTTAAAATTATTATATATGCTACTGTACTCTACCCATGCATATATATTTCATGTACGAATTGCACTTAATATTAACTTGGCGGTATGGAAAATGCATGTTGTCCGTGGCCGTGATCAGGTTTCGTTCCGAACCAGCTCATTTTCCATGTTAACGTATCGTGTAGAAGTTTCTCTTCGTCTGTGTTCAAATGCAAGAGGGTAGCAACGGCTCGTATTAGATGGCGTGCTTCCACCTGAAAGTATTTAAAGAAACATTTTGTTAGATTGCCGCAAGGACTTATTATGTTTTCGGCGGAAATATGGCAATGGAAAATTGGATTATTGTAAATTCGCTTGTTGCTCCAATGCACATATTAATGAAATTGTAAAGGCAATCACAGATTCAAAGCAAATGGAAGAGGTAAATTTCTGCGGATATTTTTTTATCCAACTTAAAAGCAACGAAAACTTTATGCGATTGTTTCAACAGCCCTCATAAATTATAAAGGTCATAGAGTCAATGAATGAATTTCGTAGGTTCAACCAAACAAGGTGAGCAGCAACTTTTAAAGTGTTTGGGGTCAAAAATTGCAGTAGAAATTATTTTAGATTTATTTAATAGGCATCAGTCTTAGATACAGGAGCCCCGTGCACTCAGTTGACGATGCTGCTGGTAGACAAGATTTCGCACAAACCTATTACACAGCAGCCACCTATAAGAAGATATGAAATTTTTTAATTAATAATGAGGACTCCCAAATTTTTGTGGTGTTGATTCAAGGTGTTTTAACAAAAAAATGACCGAAAAGACTAAAATAATCACCCCAGCAGAAAAAACAGGTGATCGAACATATTTTGGAGTGATTTCTTTACTTCGACGATCCACTTAATGTCTTTTGACGCTAACATTACAGTACAGTCTAGATATATGTATACTGCGATGATCATAATTCTCTCGGATCTTCTTGCAATAAAAAGACATGGACCTTATCCTGTGGCCTTTACATCCGTATAAGGCTCTCTCTAATTCATATTCAACGTTCTTTTTGTTTGAATTGCTTTAGCCATTTTGATGCTGTTTTCTTCAATTATTGTTTATCGCTGTCTGCCAATTGAAGCTACACTTTTATTTGATACTATTTTCTCTAGTACTTTCGTTAGGTTCTCTGGTACTTCCATATGTACACTTTCCATTGATTTACACTTCACGTAGGCAATTGCAGCTGATAATGCTGCCGAGAAATCTGATAGACACTATTCTTGCTACAGGCAAGAACGTTTCATAGTAATCTTCTAATCCCATCGTTGTGAGCATTCATTTTCTTATTATGTTCTTTTGTCCGGAATACGAATCTGCTTCTTATTACTTTTCGTTTATCTAGATGCTTCATGATCTTCCACGTTCCACTACATAGTTGCGCGATATATCCATCTTATATGACTCTTTCTCCTGCATTTGAATCATCTGAATTTTGCGCTTCTTGCCAGTTCGCTGGCTCTACTGTGGCTACTAGATTTGCGTATTCAGCCTTTTCGAATGCGTCATTTTCTTCTTCAACTATTATTTTGGACACTTGCTCAATATCCGCATAAAATATATATTTGGTCATGAAAAATAGTAGACGATTTTCGACGCACGAAAAGTGCGAGAAAGATAAAGTTTTTTTTCGGAAAGTATACTCAATCGTGATCGACGAAAAGCAACGCAAAACGGCGAGTTTAAACATAAGGATCAACTCATTAAACGCGGAAGACTGCGACACCTAGAAGTAACAGATGTATGCAATCCTCGTGCAAAATGATCCATAGAGGTATGTGAATGCAGAAATTGCTTGCGAAAAAATTGAAAATAAATCAAAAGGCGTCTGCAGACGTAATGCTAGCGAGCCCATCTAAAATTAGGAGAGAAATATGGAAGAAACTCAAAAACGCCTTTCAATAAAGGGGCTAGGTGCAAGGTTACGCTAATTAAGAAAATAGCACTATCAAAAATGTAGGAAGATGAAAAGGTGAGGGATACAAGAGTTTTTTTTGGAGACGATCTGCAGTCCATCCTGCTCCTATACAGTCTATCAACCCCATAAAAAACACGCAGATGTACGTTGGAAACAAGAGATACGTTACCTAAGCCCGCCATCAGAAGTAACGAAGTTACAAGAATGATTCAAGTATAAACTGAAAATACCATCTCAGCTTCCCTGAAATGATCCGAGCACCTTGTGGAAAGGACCACTTTATCAATCCTCTCAAACGTTTGTGTCGTCAGTATCACCATTTGAGAACAGAAAGCACCAGTGCGAGTGGCGGAACGCATTGTAGCCAAGTTTTTAATGCTAGGCAGCATAAAACCGTCCGAGATTTTAAAAAGGTTATCAAAACAGTTTGGTGAAACTATTCTCTCGAAGATCTAAGTCTATCTTTGGCACAAACAACTTTCCTGTGATCAGAAAACAATAATAAATCTGAGTCAATCTTATCAAACTCGGACTAGCACAAATAAATCTATATCCGATTGTTTAGGTCTGCGAAAAGTGTCCGCAAGGTGGGCTGTTTGCTTACTAATTCCAAACAGCTACAGTAATCCAACTAAAAAATGGGAGAGATGCACTGGAAACTATTAGAACACTTGCCCTACTGCCTGGATTTATCGGCTTTTGATTTGTTTGTTTTTTTTTGGGGGGGGGGGGATAAAGTCTGTAATTTTCAATATTTTCGTTTTAATTTTTCTCTTTTTGAATGAAATTCGATAGCTTCAAGAATATTCTGTGCAAGTTTCAAGCCGATTGGAGCAAAACTGTTGGAGATACAGCATTTTGAATAACCCTACCTCCGATAAGATTTTTAGCGGTAAAGACCATTCAACGTGCGCTAGATGCTTGTATTTGAAACAGTAAGAAGCCTTGGATATTTTGAATGGCATCGCTTCACTTTACGGTCCCGGATTTGATGATTCTGTGTGAGTATTCCAAAATAATTGATTAAAATCTTTAAACGCATTTTTTTCGAATGTAGTATTTTTCAAGTCGGTGGTCACTGTATCTCAAAAACCACTCAACCGATCCTCGTGAAATTTCGTGCAGGCTTTCCTTACATATTTGATGAGGTAACGCTGTCGAGTTGTTTTTTAGTATTATTTGTATTATTATTTTTTACAATAACAAATTTCAACTTTTTTTCTTAAAATTTCATTTTTTTGACATCTAAGTGATGCCAAAAATTGAAGAAAATTTAAAAATAAAAACTCGACAGTGTTACCTAGAAAAACTTATAAACTAACAAAATCTGTTTGATTTTTTTTTATTTTAGATGATCTAGTGTCGAGTTCTGATGTCCATCGGAAAATCCGATTTTTTTTAGAGTCTACGAATATTTGTTATCCGAGGCCCATTTTTCAATATTTTGCTCTGAAAATTTCACAGTATATTCTTAAAACAATATTTGATATGTGTACTATACTTAGAAATAAAGAAATTCAATAGTTTTTCTGAAAAAAATTCATAAAAATATGCTTAAAACACGGTTTACAGACTTTAGCCCCCCCCCCCCCTTAATAAAGCAGCGAAAAAGACAATCATTTCGACAATGTCGAAGACTCGTTCGTGCACAGTTCGCTTTTATGATGGAAAGATGAAAAAAATTTCCTATTTGTTGGGAGAACTGTATATTGAGAAGAGGAGATTCTGATTTCGACTAAAAATTAGTTCGAGCATTATCCATATTCATAATTCTACATAATTGAATTTTATAGGAAAATTTACAGAAGAACTCTCGTATCACACTTACCTCTCGACTAGTCAAAAATTTCACTATCACATGTTTCAAATACTTAAAATTCACTTCATCCATTATAATCGATCCGCCCGACGAATTACCGTTGCTTCTCAATTCGTGATGAATGGCTTTCTCCGATCCTATCACCGATCCTGCCATCAATACGTTTGTCTCACTGAAATTGCTGCTTTTAATTTCATTTTGTAGCGTCTTTTTCACGTCAGTCAAACGTTGATTGAGCATCTTAATCGACTGAAAACGAAGCATTGAAAGATTAATAAGAATCATTCCAAACCGAATAGTATTCGGGAGTACCTTATTTTTTTCGTTAAGTTGTGTATGCAGGTCGTGAACTTGTGCCATTTGATCGCTTTGGCCATCAATCACTACGTGTAGTTCATTTAGTTTTTCGTTTAAACCGGTCATCTCCATCTCCTTTGCGTGTAGCACTTTTTCGCATTCATCCAATTTATCGATCAGCTCAAGCGTTTCGTTACGCTCTATTCTAAGCTCCTTTTTCAGGATCTCTTCACTTTGCGATATTTCTGCGTTACGAAGCAATGCCGTCAGCTTTTCTTGTTTCTCCAGCTCGTAAGCGTTCGTTATCTCCTGCAGCTGCTCTTGAAGGACAACACTTTGTTTTCGTAGAGCCTGAGAAATTTGATCGGATTTCTCCACGAATTCGTTGAAACGTTCATCGGCTGAACTAAGGCGGTTACGGAGTTCCTGAATTTCTTCGTTTTGAGATTCCTGGAAAGATTGATTTGATCCAGAAAAGTTTATATCTGAGCTATAGCTCAATTTAATTAACTGTACTTTTAAGGAGTTAGCGGTTAATGTAAAAGACACAATTTTGAGTGCTATAAACAAGTGTCTGGGCAAAATATACATAGCAAATTTCCGTTAGTATAAATATAAGTGTTGTGAGTATCTTACGACTTTTATATTCAACTAAATCTATCAATACAGATAATCACAAAATGTATATTCTTTTCATCTTTATACCCAGAATGTTGTCTTCTTCAAACAGCATCGCGAGCGTCAATGACGGAATAAATTATATTTGTGCTTTTTAATAAAACCGTTAACAAAATAGCTAAACCGCATATTTACCTATCAAAATAATACTTATATTGTATTTTTCAATACCAAAACCAATCTTAATTCAAAATATAAGAAAAAAACCGAGCATATTTCATCGAAAAGTAATACTTTATTCATAAACAATAACACTAATCTATTAATATAAAATACCAACGTAAATAATACTTCAAATATGTTAGTTACTAAACTAAATTAAATTATAAGTAACACAACCCAATAAGTAAATTTGAACGCAAATGCATTGTAGGTGGTAAAGTAAACTAGCAACTGATTTTGCATTATTAACATTAAGCTGAGAAGTCACCATTTTCCGTGTTACTTACAGCTTTGTTACGCAAAAAAGCAACCTCCTCTTCGTTTTCAAGGCGACATTCTCTTAAAGCTGATGCTAGTTCATCAATTTCTTCTTCAAGTAATTTTACCTGAGGAATAAATGCAAATATGTAGTCTAGACTCTGTGTTTAAAACTTAATAATGGTGTGTATTTTTATGTTTTGATTTATAAATCATATATAACATAATATTGTATAAATAATGAAGGAATCGACCTACCTTGTTATCGCGTTGCTCAATTTCTTCCTTCCCCTTTGCTATGTCGAACTCCAATTGTTTGACCTTTTCGCACATCTCATCTCGTGATTTTAATGCTTTCCGTTTTTCTGTCGTTTCCTCGGCGACTTGTTTCGACAATCGACTTAATTGCGTTTCCAATGCTAAATTTTGTCCACTCCACGAACTTTTAATATCCGACAATTGTAAGTGGGCTTCCTCTAAATGTTGCTCTAATAGTTTCCGTTCTTGAGCCAACGATTGAAATTTTTCATCGGAACTGAGCGATGCAACCAGCTCCAATCGTGATTGATCCACAATTTGCAAACGACTTTTCAAATGACGATTTTCTTCTTCAATAGCCGCCAACGTTGTAGTTAGATTATTTTTTTCGAGTTGTGCACTATGACGAAACCGTTCCAATTCGTCCTGGAAGATTAGAGGTGTATTTAAAAAGATTCTGTTCTACTAAAGTTTTTCGGCAGCTGGTTTGTTTATACGTACCCAAGTGTTTATATGTAAACCCCAATTAACTAAACATGTAACAAAGCACTTGCAATAAAAACATAAGGTGAACTACGACAGCACGAAAACATATGAAGTGAGATTCAAACTAAATAATAAAACATTGTGCGAAAATGCGCCGCAGTGAGATGATAACTTCTTAAAATTTCTGTGAAAAGAAACTTAATTCTATTAAATTGTTTAAATGTTCATAAAAAAATTCAAAATAAAATAAATGTAAAATATTCGAATATTTGTTTCAAATTGAAATCAATCTTTATTATTTCTCATATTGAAATCATACAAATTATCTTTTGCTCTTTTAAATTTTACTCAAAAAATGGTTTTGTTAACTGTAATAAAAACAAATGAGAACATTTTTAGGTTATCATCCTTAATTTATGTAAGAAAATGCATAAAATATAAAGGTGACTGATTTTTTTAAATTTTAGAAGTCATAGACCTGGAAGAGGTTGATTAGCCTGGAATAATAAGGACATATTAATTTACCTAAATGTTTGTAGCACCAAAGAAAACTATGAGACCAACACATGAAAGTCTCCAATGATTCTCCAAATTTTTGGCAGAGGAGGGCGAAAAACAATATGAAAACTTTTTAAAGCGAAGGTATACGAAAAATTTCAAATTTTTTACGATATTGTTGGGAAATTCTTTTTCGCCGGTATTGAATGTATACTTTTGCCTTATGATAACTGAATATTATTCAAAACAAAGATCTGATTTTTACAAAATTAAAACAAAGCAATTTGTAGTAAATCCACTTCAAGTTTCTTATTTGTGATAATAATAGCGGATGCTTGAGATAGATAAATTTCAGCTAAAAGGCCAACTGCTCTTTTAGACCAGGGCGGATCTGTTTTCAGTTGGCCGTTGGCTATCTCTTGATGGAAGCATGGCTCCTACGACTGAATCTGCAGCCCCTCAACACTGTTTTAGAGTTTATTGCCAAGTTTAGCAAAAAATCCTGAGGCTGCCTTAATAATCCGATTTCAATTTTGTAAAATGCATTTGATATGTGAAGTGCTGTAAGCTTCTATAAGCTTAAATTTCTGACTTGCAAGCTTTCAAAATTTTTGATTTTTTTGAATAAATTTAGATTGCACTATTATTATAGGCAATCTACCGAATTGACTTTAATGAAAATTTGTTTGCCATTTTATTGTATTGTGCATTTTAAGAGGTAAAAAAAATTATATAAGAAAAGGCTATTTCTCCCTGTTTTTTATATTTATTGCAATTTTGCGGCAAGGGTTAAATGTTTTAAGATTTTTAATCAATCCTATCTTATAGAAAATTTAATTACGCAACTTTTATTTGCACTTAACTTTGACCTAAAATGAACCGTTTTGAAATTAGGAGTGAGAAAAGTAGAAAGAAACGATTTTTTTAAATTTTTAAACATTTCAATTTTTTTAATGTTTCCGACTTTTTTGAGAGGGAGTATAAGTCAATTATTGTTATACGAGTTATTCCACAACTTTTGCTGCAAAAATCAGTGTGCCCCCTATCAACGGCCAAATGCAGTGGTTTTTTTACAGATCCGCCCTGGTCTATTTGTCTACAGGGTCCGGCACTCGAAGTGTAACCAGCTTCAGACCGTTGTCGCAACTGTCACACTGGCATCAGCTGTTTAGAAATTTGCTAAGTGACAGTGCGAGTATTGTTTACAAGCGTACAAAAGCATTTTGCTAAAAGTATATTCAAAAAAAAGTTATAAGTGATGGGACTCAAACGTAATAGTGTGATTGCTTTACATTTAGCTGGGAAATCACAACCAGCGATTGTTCGTGAGCTCAAACACTTCGATGTAAATAAAGTTTTTGTTTATCGCACCATAACACGTTATAATGATACTGGTAGCATCGCAAAACGCCATGAAGGTGGTTATCAAAAGACTGCAATGTCACCTGAGATGGTTCGAAAAGTGAAGAAGCAACTTGAGCGAAATCCACGACGAAGTGCCAATCAAATGGCTGAAGAACTAAAAATATCCGGTCGCAGCATCCGACGCATATTGGAAAATGAGCTCAAGGTCAAGCCTTACAAGTTCCAGAAGGCGCATGATCCTACACCGAAGCAGCTACAAGTTAGACTTGAGAGAGCGAAGGAGTTGCTTCGTTTGGCCGAAAGCGGCCAATTTCCGAACATAGTGTTTTCTGACGAGAAAATTTTCCCAATTGAACAATTTGTAAACTCCCGAAATGATAGGGTTTACTTGACAAACCGTTCATACGAGAATTTGAGTCATCGGTTGGCCACCAGGAAGCAACAACCGCCACAAATAATGGTTTGGGCCGCTGTAACCACGGATGGGTGCTCTCCAATCGTTTTCATTGAGCCTGGCGTCAAAGTAAATGCGACATATTATCGGAAAAATGTTCTGGAGGCTGCTTTGAAGCCATGGGTAGACGAAAATTTCGTTCACAGACCATGGACGTTTCAACAAGACTCTGCACAGTCTCACAAAGCTCGATGGAACCAAGAATGGTTGAAAAACAACATTCCGAACTTCATTTCGACCATACAATGGCTCTCAAATTCTCTGGGCTATTTTGGAAAGCAAGGTCCGAGCTAAAAATACACCAGCCTCGAATGAAAAAAGCCATTGTCCGTGAGTGGGCTTTTAGCCGGCAAGTTACGTTTGGGCAGCTTGCGATTCATTTTTTGGCCGTCTCAAGGCAATAGTCAAGGTGAAAGGTGGTCATAATGAGCCAAAGTGAATTGATTCTGAATTTTCGATTATTTTCACACATTCTGTACTTTGAAATAAATGAAAATCATTTCCAAACCAAATTTATGGCCTTTTGAATAGGTTACACTTCGAGTGCCAGACCCTGTAATGTGGAGTATTTGACGAATACAAGCTTAAAGTACCTGCAAGAAGTACACGTAACACACGTTTGCTTACAGAATACAAGCATCTTGGTAAGTATGCAGATAATGAACCTGTTAATAGGTGCTGTAAGATTTTTAACACTTTGAGCAAACACTACTCCCCTACCAACTCCAAGTTCAATTTTAAATCCTGAATTTATAAAGCCCTTCATTATCCATTCCTAAATTGTGACGTGCTTGCAACAGTGTAAATTAATGTTGAGTGTAGCATGTATTTTAGGATTGAATATTTGTTGTAATTTATATTTTACCATGTGATTGCCTTGCTTTGGCAGATAGTAGCAGCATTGATATATCAACATATTTTCGCTCAATTGAGGTCGATAAAACGAAATAAACACATCGAACATTTGCGAACTAAGCATTTCAGAAAGCAATGAGTTACAAAACCAGCTTTCTTATCTGCCATTACTTGTAAAAAGCATTTGAAAATATAAATAAATATAACGTGCACCCTCCTGGACCCTTTGAACACATAAAAATTGCAGTAAGTAACGTTAGTTACCTTCAAATCCTCCGCCATAGGTTCAATGGACTTCAACCTTTCCAGCTCCGACTTGAGATTTTCAAGTTGATGTTGATTTGTTTTTATCACAGCCAAACGATCGACAGCCTCCTGCTCGCGAAATGCCAGCAACGTTCTTAACTTTGCGATCTCTTCCTGTTGGATGTTCTGTATGCTCTCCTGCTCCGAACTCATCAGATCCTTTTGATTCTGTGCCACGCGCACCGACTCCAATAGTATTTCGTTTGTTTTTTCCAAACGGCATTTCTCTTCCTGCGTCTTTTCGAGCTGCGCGGAAATTTCACAGAGTTTAGAGGTCAGATCGTTACATTGAGATCGCAAGCTGATTATTTCAGTTTCTTTCTGCAAAGACGATTCCATTTCAGAAGAGATTCTATCAGTTACACTTATATGCAAATACCTGTTCCAAATCGTCCACACTTGTTGACGAGGACAATCGCCCGCGACTGCGACCGCTGCTCGTGCTTGGAAGACGAACGGGAAGCGCCGGCACCTCATTTCCCGTTTCCTCTTTGATTTTGTTCTTTAGCGAGGTGAACATTTGGATAAGTTGCTCCGTGTTGGAGTTGACGGCGACCTCCCAATATTTGGTAGAGATCGTATCCAAAGCAGATTCCCTAGCTTCGAAAACGCTGCGCCCGTCGTGTTTTTTGCTGGCCGTTGTCGTCGTTTGCAAAATTGTAGTGACGAAACCAATTTCTTCGGGCGTTCATTCGGCAGTTAGATTGCACTCGTACGGCGGATATCTCGAACGTGTAGATTTCAGTCAACTTCAGCACTCGTGTTATGCGCTGTAAATTAGCATAAACAATGGGAAGCCCAATTGCTGATAAGAAACTCGTTGCATTGCGCTATCGTCGACCACAACGATTTCGAGACGGTGCTGATGACGAAACAATAATTGATCAACATCAGGAATTGGGGTTTTGCAGAGCTTTTGCGGATGAGCAATTGGGACAGTTTTCTTTATTCGAATAAAACAGTTTTATCTCGAAATATTGAACCGATTCTTGGATATTTAATCGCTAGCGCACCATATTCGAAGAAAAACACATATTGAGTCTGACAGTTTTTTGACGTCTCCTCAACAACAGTAAACACCCTAGAACGGCACTGCCAAGTATCATCAAAATGGATGTGCATCTCCAGCTGAAAAAGGAATCATAATTCGGCTGAAACACTAATGTTAATGTGGATCATCATAATTAATTATTTTGAAATCTTAATCTTAAGCTGTTAAAGAGCTTCGAATTTCTTCCAAAAAGTTCATCAATGGATAGAGGTTTTTTTACAAAACGATTGTAGTGTGTTTTGAGGTAACTCAAGCACGACAAACTGTCTGTAAATCTCCTTTTATTAATCGCATTTTTTTCAACAATGCAGCGCTTACAATAAATGGAACAGAGCGAGATTTACGGACTATCTAAGTTGAAAATTGTGTACTTTAGAAGCTTTTCTTCTTCTTCTTAACACTGAGTGCTAAAAATATTTAAAAGATACCAATTAGCTTCTGCTTCTTGCCATCTTAAATCTTTATCAACTAAACCGTCCTTCACCTCCCTCAACCCTTTTTCTCTATCACTTACTAACATTGGAAATCAGTATTAAATCGACATCCTTGGCAATAGAACGCAATAACTGCAACAACTGAATCAAATTGTGCATCTGAGTAAACTTTTCATTTACCCTGTTGCTTTCAACTGATCCGAGCGTTCATATGGCAGCACCGCCAGTTAACGTCACCGAAATCAAGGCAAGTATGCGTGTGTCATTGTTGTCATCAAAAATCTCTTGTGATTTGTTGTGCGTGAAACATTCGCGGTAGAAAATTACTTATATTGGTAATAGTTTGAAGGTCATTATAAAATTAGTGCTTCAAATTGGTAAGTCTTATAAACAAGTGTTTAAATTATCTATTTCACAGTAAAGCTCAAAACAGCTGATAGTTTCTCAGCGAATCAATAATTTATATTTCACATTGTTTGGATTATCCTGATTAATTGAGTTTGATCGAATATGAGGGGTGATGGAGTGAGGCGTGTATTCAATAGTCTAGGACTAAAGTCGTAAGACCCCACCAAAATAAGCGGCCAACAAGTGTTCTGAAGTGAAGCGTACGTCTTACATCCACAACCCTCACTCAAAATATGTAGGAACTCACTTTATTCTTACCCCCAAAGTGTGTGGGAGGGTAGATTGGCGAGACATAATTATGAGAAAACTCCGGTCGTCCACACATATGCCTCCAGTCCAAGTGCACAATAAAATGTTCTACTTGTCCAAGGAATTACTTTTATAAAGGAGGTTTAGAAGTCTACAATTCATTTAATTATTATTATTAATTATTTGATTGTTTTGTAGAAAATTTATGTCCAACCTAAGGGGTTATACCTATGTGAAGGCTAAAAACAAGCCTTTTTTCAGGATTTTTTTTCAAGAGTTTTAAAAAAAACGTTTAAAAATAATATATCAATATAAAGGGCAAATTTTCGGGAGTGCAAATTTTTTTTATTTTAAATTCAATACAAATTGGTGGCTGTAGTGCACGTCAAAGTCACTAGTATTTACAAAAGACGTTCCGCGGCCGGACAAGTTTCTCAGCCCCATCTGCATCTGGAACAATAATTTTTTTTTTCATAAACTCCATGAGTTTTGCTAGTGAAGTACACACGATAATAGTTTAATATCGATTTTTCGCAAAATGGCGACCATTTAACAAAAAAAATGCATTTTCGACCCAAAAAATGACTTCAATTGTTTATAACTTTTTTTTTAACAAAACCAATCGCTAAAATCGTGTGTACTTCACTAGATAATCATATCAAGAAGCAACAGTTATAACGGCAAATCAATCGGATGAAAACTGAAAGAGTTTCGTTTCCGGCAAATTTCAAAAAACACTTTCGCGATAAACGCGTTTAAAGTTTCAAAACCTTATAAAGTTGTGAATTTTTAAAATTTTACTATATACAATTTTTTTTACCTTTACTCTGTTATCCCAGCACCATACAGTTGGCCTTCCAAGACCGTGGATTTCTCCACCTCGTCCTTTCTTGATGCTAAAGGGCCGCGTCTCGCCTCTTTTACAACGTCGGAAATTGAGCGCTCAGCAGCCTTTATTCGCTCGGCGTCTGTTTCTAAGCAGAAATTGTAAAAATTAGGTCCTGCAGTCAATCCTAATGAGTCGTAGATGGGCAGAAGGCCCGACAGTCTATCATTAAATAAGATAACTGCGATATCCGTGGCGATATTTTATACAACAAGTTTTTATACAAAACAACAGTAAAAATATCAATCAAAACACAGTAATTTAACCTCGAATGCAGCGTGTAGTCGATCGGATAAACAGAAGCTCTCCTAGCGCCGTTTACGGAGGCACGTGCCCTATACAGTGTATATTAATTACTATATACTTGTTGTTGCTTCAGAAAATTGATTCTCAAAAATTTTCTGAAGTATATTAGTATTTGGACCTTTTTGATTTCAATTCTAGGGATGTGTTAGCATACTTTTAGCCAATACAAAAAAATCGGAAAAAAATTCACATAGGTATAACTCCTTAAATAATAATTTTACATTACCTCCATTTTTCTGAATTATATATTTTGTCATTTAATTAATATTTTTAAAAAAACATTAGTAAACGTTAAGATTATGGCCCCCACCCCCGAAGGGAATGGATGTAGGGGGATCGAAAATGGGGGCTCCCCTGCTACTATGACATAAAAAGTTCGCAGTGGTCCCTATAAGAAATTATGAGGTTCCTCCACTAAAAAATGATTATTTTGCCTATTTGCAGAGGTCATATGAATCCGTAAAATTAATCTGTAAAGTGATTTGTAGACTTGTTTGGACGTCAAAAAAATTTAAAAATAAAAGATTTTTTTTGTAAAAAAAATAAACAAAAACAAACAAATTTAAAAATAAAAAATAAAAAAATATAAAATAATTAATGAATGTCATTTTTACCACAAATGTAATAAAATAGGAGTAACACTTTGGACACACTTCTCAGATCAATTTTACTGTTTTTATGATCTCTGGAAATAGGCAAAATAACCATTTTTTTAGTATGGGAACTTCCATAACTTATGGGGCCGTGACCGCCCCAAACTTGTTATGCCATCGTAGTAGGGAAACCCCCCACTTTCGATCTATCCTTTGGGGGTGAGGAACATAATCTTAACATTTACCTCATTATTTTCTGATGGACTTAAACCAAATAAGTCGTAATTAAAAACTATCAGCAAATTGTCAGTTTACAGCATTTCCTGAAATAATCTTACATAAAACGTTCGAGAAGATTCAATTCTTTCTTCAGTTCACGCGCGACAAAAAATTCAAAAGAGTATGGAAAAATATTTCCCGAGTAATGAATCATTAATCATTAAAAAAAATTGAAAAATAGATTATCTATCTACGGTTGAATTCGTAGACAACCCTGGTGGATTTTTTTGCAATTTTTTTATTGTTTTATTCGATGATAGTACTCTTGAAGAGTATTCAGTTAATTAAGTTTTAGGCTGATTGGAGCAAAACAGACGGAGCTACAAGATTTTAAAACTCTGCTCTTCGACGCGCTATATACTGTAAATCGGCTGTTTCTGTATTTTTAAACGCGTTTTTCCAACACTTAGCTTTTTCAAAGTCGGTAAACGCTCTATCTCAAAATCTATTTATCCGATCCTTTTCAAATGTTGCACACTTATTTTGCACATAAATCACGAGGTAATCACGTCATCGCTTTCTCGGCCTGCCTGGTAGTCAATTCCCATAAGCTCTACCCTTCAGAGTGCGTCTAGATATTCATGCATCGTCCTTCGGCTTCACATGGCCAGCCCTCTGGAGCTTCGTAACTGTGGAAACGTGTGGGTCGTCCTATATGTTGCACAAATCATGGTTGTATCGTATTCTCAACTCCATTCCCTCCAATACTGGCCGAAATATTCTTCTAAATATTTTCTTTTTTGACGCTTAAATCAAAATCCAGGCCTCTCGGCCATTTATCACCATAGATCTAATCGTCATTTTGTCGGGCCGCAGTTTATTTTTTCATGCATTTCGACTTGTTTCAGCAAAAAACACGGGAAGACGTCGAAAGTTGCGAAAAAATTTCGAGTCCAGTGCATGAGCTAGGTGAGAGCTGTATTTCTTTTCGTTAACAGTGATTTGAAAAGTTCTGTGAAGATCAGAGAAAAACGATCATTTGAAATTATAATCTAATGAACAACTGGAATCATCAGAGTTCGTATATGACCGATCTCATGGTCACGACTCCT
This sequence comes from Oxycera nigricornis, assembly GCA_963942545.1. NCBI lineage: Eukaryota > Metazoa > Arthropoda > Insecta > Diptera > Stratiomyidae > Oxycera > Oxycera nigricornis. The sequence goes on from OZ012662.1 coordinate 13,444,254, forward strand.
GGCATGAAGCGATCTTCAAAATTTGCCGAACAGGAATGTTGAGCGAAATTGAGAAATAGTAGTTTTCATTACAAGCTTCGTGTGAGTCGCGGGAATGGAGCTGAATAAACTATTGTGTGCAATCAAGACGAGCTGCAACATTAACAGCTTTAGGAATATCTGTTATTCTTTCCTTCAAGCAGTTTTACAAGACTTCTATCCATTTCCAATGAAAAATAATACGACTTGCAACATTTAAAGTAATTTTATGGTAGCAGAGAAAGGCAGTACTTTGGGAAGCTAATCCGCATCATACCGAATTAACACATTCTTTCCCCGAAAAAACGTAACCGTTGATACTTTACCGATTTGCTTACATTTTGAATGATTTAATTGCAATTTTAAATTGTAGAATTATTCTCTGATACCTTAGGAACCTGCCGTTTTTTCAAAACAAACATACTGAAAACTAAAGATTTAATAGCATTTTTTGCATTAAAATTGATATACTGAATAATTCGAAGAAAGGGAGTTAATACATTTTCACCTGACCACTCATATCTTAACCCATTTTCACGAAATTTTCAAATAAAAGTATCAGCTCGATTGTTAACCCCTCTTATAAGAACAGTGCTTCGCGATGGCCGTCATTTATGCGAAGCCTTTTACTTTAAATTGAGCGAAATGGCGGCATCTGAAAGGTCATTTATCGATTTTAATGGAGAAAACGCTGGTTTTTTATTTATAGAAAATAGTTTTTGCTCAAAAACTCATTTTGATATGGAAGTAAGCTCGAGTTTTCAATTTAAATCAAATCAAACGAAGAAAGTATAAACTGTTCCGAATTCACATTTTTTACTGAAAAAAATAACAGACTTGTTCTCAAATTTCATACAATCAACAAATTGTTTCGAAGCGCTGTTTTTTTTAATTTCGCCGTATTCAAAACCATCGATTATTTATCATAACGACCTTTTGTTATAGTTTGAAAAAAAATCAGATTTACAAATTAAGATAAACCTGAATTTTTTTCATTATTTTGGAAACAATAAAAACATATGACAATTATTGAACTAAACTACATTCAGATGTAAATTGAGAATGTTTCATTTATACTTTTAATTGCAGGATATGAATGTCTCGCACTCAATAGGCCAACTATAATGATAAATTGAACAACTGTTCAACTCACAATAGCCCCATATAAGCAACGCATTGTAGCTGGGATTGGTGTACACTGGCTGATAAGTACACAAAAAAAAACAAAATTAATTCAATGAGACATAGTTGGTGCCATCTACCGACGCAGAAAGTTGGCTAACTGATTCGATTGTCGTCGCAATTGCATCTTCGGATAAGTGGATTACGTTTGTTCCTCGAAAAGTAACGCGATAAGAAAAGAGACACCATTCAAGCGGAGTCCAAGATACGAACATAAAAAAATTGCTTCGACATCAAAATATTTCTTACGATTGCACGAAAATTAGCGCTGCCCGAATGATATATAATTTCCAAGAGGAAAGCGATACGTACACCGACAATTGCCTCAGTAGCGCTGACTGCACATACATACATATGTTTCCCTAATTTAATAAATTAGTTATGTTGTTGACGCGACGACGGAAGTTTATGAAAAGGTGATTTGTTATTTCACATTCTAAACGTTAAAACATAGACGAACTAGCCGAGTTCCTGCTAAGAACTTAACAATATCAATTAAGTTGATTTTATATTGAGCGTGCTGCTTGCTATTTAAATGTCTCACGTGTATTTTGAATAGAAACATCAATCAGCTGCAAAACCAAGACCAAATCCAGTGTTCAGTGGTAGCTAGTGCTTTTTGTATTCATCCTACTTAGTGCTGCTGATTTACCATCGCCCTTCCACTAGTTTTTGTTTTTATACATATATAATTTAATATTTTAAACGGGGACAGTGACGTGTAATTAACCATACGAGTAATTCTAAAACTGACAAAAAAAAAAGAAATTTAGATGGCATTTAATTGTACAATGTATGGGATTCATCAAATTGTGAGAGATATTTTTTGGATAACATTAGTTCCAGGAGTTTTCATAGCATTTTGGCTCACTGGGGTGTAAGTACAAGATATTACCAAACCGCATTTTGAATAAACACAAAACTGAACACTTTCTGAAGCGCAAGTATTATGAATTTAAAACATTTCAATTGATGTGTGTGTGTTAATGAATATTTTGCAATACTCGTTGCTTTTTGTGTAAAGGATTGTGATGTAATACTTTGCAGTGATGTCAACTCAGGTGTGGGGAAAAGGTTCAGATAAGTAGATAATAGGTCAACGAAATAGAAATTTAGCAATTGAAAAATGTATTCCGCTTGTTAACTATGGAGTTACTTATGTATTGATAATTATTTTGGGGGTGCATTTGTAGAAATTATGAAATATTGAAATAATAAGTTGGATAGCAACTCGGCAAATGAATTTTGAATTTTCTGTAAGATTTCCATAATTCTTCTGTTTTAAAATTAATATCAAATTTAAACAGCAGGCTCACAGCTTAAAATGCATGATATTTGCTTTCGTACTTCTTGTAGAAAGTGATTGTTTAAGTTGAATTTGATCATTCAATGTAGAATTATCAGAAAACGCTTTTTCCGGCAAAATTTATTACTTGTTTTACTCTATTAATTTATTTATTTACATTTATTTTGTTATCAAATAGTTACACACCAATCCAGTTTCTTCAGCAAGCATTCAGTATTTGTATTCTCAAGAATAAATTGCACGTTCATGCTTATACTATTCAGTAACATTAAAACGCTTTCTGTCTCCTTTACTATTAGCTTCAATTGTACTATACGCACGTAATCGAAATATTCATTACATACTTAATTTTTTTCTATACGTTTTCATTACAGAATCGCTTACGGTTCATTGAAATTAAGTTTAATATGCTGCCTAATCATATTCGTGATACTGCCGTTGCTATTCAAATATTCAGTATCGTTGCAACGCAAGCTTCTGTTCTTAACTTTTGGTAATTATTAATAACTGAATTAATCGACTTCTTGTATGATGCATTGTTTTTAATCATTTACAGTTTCATATCCGCGTAATTTGGACTTTAGTCGACCTGATAAGCTCGGCTTACATGGTACCAGAAATTTCAAGGTGGACGTAGAAGACTCATCGTTGCCTAATTGGACTGATAAAAATCCGGCAAAATTGAAAATAGGCGTTTGGCATATTTTGCCGGCACATATTGTAAAGCGGTTTAGTAATGAGTTTGGTTTGACGGAGGTAAGTCCGAAGTATTAAAATCTACAAGCCTTTTTCCTGATATCTTAATGTTAATTTTGCCTGATCTCCTATTAGAATCATCTTCAGAATATTCGTTCTCGTCACTACAACCAACCAACCATCGCCTTCTGTGTAGTACTTTCCACATACATATCGTGGTTAGAATTGGAGTGGTAGCCCAACTCGACCTATGACCACCGGCATTGACTGCCTTCACGCATCTCGGTTCAACGACTGCGTCCTCCAATTGCCAAATCCTAACAGTTGCTCGCTGTATTCGTCAATGTCCAACGCTTTTCCGGTCTCCCTAGGGGCTTTACAGATACAGTTGGTTTCTGGTAAATGTCATATAGTTCATTTTTGTATCGCTGGCTCTACATTTCTGCCTTTTGCTCGAGGCCAATTCTTTTTTGCAAGATCGTTCGTTTGACTGTATCGATCGCTTTTTCAGAAGAGTCCGTAGTAGTCAAACATTCATTTTAACCTTAATGTTCTGGTTGCTATCATTTGCCTTATGGACTTAACATACTTCCGTAGCATTTTGTCTGGATACATCTTCGCTATTAGTGCCCAAATGCTACCAGGGTTACAAATAGTGTTGCTAGCGTGTAAATTCTCTAAAAGTACATATCGTCGGCATCAATGCAGGACCTTGTAACTGCAAAAAAAAATTTTTTTTACAGGAGGCAGTAAAAACCTTCTCAAAAGCAATGCAAACATTAAAATTGACCAAAAAACATTTTCACCAAAAATTGTAGTTACAAGATCCTGCATTGACGACAACGATATTGTTCTTCTACCCTTGGTGGTCGATATAGCTTCAGGTCATCAACAATGAATAGGTATTCTGAGTTCAGTTGAGAACCAAAGACATTGATGCTAAATAAAAGGGGGCTCAAGTGTAAGACTTGAGGAACTCCTGAGCTGATTACAATTATTGGATATGAGAGACCGTTATCGATTCGAAATAGTTTGTTAGCTAATTTTATGAATATATTTATGCTCTCAACTTGAAAACGGGGGGGGGGGGAGTGTATGATTGATTCTTGATTTTTTAAGCATAGTTTTAAGAATTAAGAATTTTTAGCAATATGGTAAAGGTTAGTTCATTTGCCGAAAAAATTTATTAAATTACATATATTAAACAGTATCCAGTAATTTTTTGATAGAAAAATATTGAAAAATGAGCCAGTGACAAATAGACGTCTCAAAAAAGGTGAATTGCAGTGAGAAAAATAAATAATAGCTGGATCATCTGAAACCGAAAAACCGAAAAGATTCTGTTAGCTAATGAATTTCTTGAAGTAAAATTTCAAAATGATTTTTGAATTCCGTCTCTCACCGACTTTGAAAATAAAAAGTCTCAAAAAACACGTTTGAATTTTTTTTTCATAAAAATAAAGTGAATTTTTTTCTCTACTCACACAGAATCGTCAATATCGGGTCCATAAAGTGTAATGCTGTCAGCAAGGATGTCTAGAGCATCTTTTTGTTGTTGTCTTCGAAAGGCCTCGACCTTCTTTGCACTCTTTTGCTGCTTTTTGATCAGTCTGCTAATACGAATGTTATCCTCTTTGCGTGCCCATTCATAAGAGCTTGTCCCTAAGGTCTTGCCCATTTCTTCCATGGATGTCAATAAAGTAAAATTGATTTCATATACACCAGATTGAATTCTTTTACTGGACTGTACATAACAAGGCTCACAATTTTCACATACAACTTTGACATTCAATCCAAGACCTTCTTTTTTGCATGATTGAAACACAATTTTACCGTCACAATTGACACATTTTACTAATGTTCAAACATACGGAAAAAAACTAATATACAATCCAAAATTCGACAATGATTTTCGAAATCTTCAGGTACGCTTTTTCTTTTCTACTGACTTTTATAGGGATTTTACAAATAATAAGTGAAAAATTATACAACGTAAAAAAGAGTACAAAATTACAGAGCACGAGTATAACTGTAAACTACTGCTTCATGAGATATATACTACTACAAGTCACATATACAAGTATTCATACACATATACAGCACAGACAGGTGTCGGAAGCCACGACAATAGTATCTAACAGCTGCTTGCGGCTATTAAGGCTGTGCTCGAACAGACGCGATATAACATCTCATGATCTACGAAATTGAATCCTTTTTTGAAGTCTGTATGGACATTAAATCCTTTACTAGAATGTAAAAAATTATATTCGCATTGGATAAGAGGTTCGACCGCTAAAAAATCCGTGCAGTTTAGGCACTTTTACATTGTTGACCGATGATGTAAACGTTGGAAGGGTTAATTTTTTCAACAATTTAGTTAAACTGAACTACTTCCAAAATTAGCCTGTAGTTCTTGGCCTGAGTTTTACTTCCAGTTTAATTGATGTGTTAAATAAACGAGACCTTCCATCTCTCAGGAAACATTCTGACATTCTGCGACTGTTGATGGTCTTTACAAATGTTTAAAAATTTGTTGTTGAAATTTTTTAACGATCTTTAGTAAAAATATAAGAAAAGACACTTGTTTCCTTTATTATACGATTTCGATTTTATTATTACCAAATGTACATTTCAGACATTAGTTGTGTCCTTCTTCAGTGTATTATTGCGTCTGAAGGGAAGACATGGCAGAATCTTACTTAAATGTACTTAGCTTACATACTAATTAATTATATCCTCATTGTTTGCTATCTAAATAATAAACAAAATATTGTGTAAAGATAAAAAGTTGACCTTTTTCATAAACCTACTGGCATTACCTTTTTTTTAAAAATTCAAAGAAATGATCTATTAAATATGTAAAAAAATCTTTTATTTTCAGGATGCTCTAACTGATCTTGGAAATATCACAGATATTGATGATTCAAACTTAAATGCTCTAGACCGCGACTTAAAAACCGAATTCCCAGTAATTGACCAGCGAAATGAGCAAGTCTTTTTCGAACGTATGCTGCGGCAGCCGGGGACAACTATTATCCTCTATTTGCATGGCAACACATCATCACGCGGTGCCCCGCATCGTGTAGACATATATAAGCTATTTCGTAGTTTAGGATATCACGTTTTAGCGCTTGACTATAGAGGCTATGGCGATTCGGATAAAGTACAACCAACAGAAGAAGGTGTCATATTGGATTCATTGGCCGTGTATAAGTACATACGCAACATGACAGCTAATCCAGTGTTTCTATGGGGACATTCATTGGGTACAGGCGTATCCACGCATTTACTGGCAATTCTGCAAGAACTGCACGTAAAAGACCAGCCACGTGCTGTAGTTCTGGAAAGTCCATTCACAAACATTCGTGAGGAAGTTGGACATCATCCTTTTTCCGCGGTAAGTTATTAAGAAATAACAATTTGTAAGCGATAATTCAATAGAAGTCAAAATTCTACATTAATTTAATTATTTATACGTGCTTTTAAAACCCCACTTAATTGCCTGAATTTCAACTTAAAAATATTTACCTTACAGCTGTTTCGAAACTTACCGTGGTTTGAACACACAATATCACGTCCTATGTATGCCAATTCATTGCGTTTCGAATCGGACAAACACATTAACGAATTTCGGCAGCCCGTGATGATTCTTCATGCCGAAGACGATATAGTTGTGCCGTTCGAGTTGGGATATCGATTGTATCGAACAGCACTAGACAAACGCCCTAAATCGTGGGGTCCCGTCGAATTCCATCGATTCGAGGCGTCCTCCCACTATGGGCATAAATTTTTAAGCCACGCCCCAAACTTACCAGAAATCATAACGAATTTCATCAGCACCTACCGAGATGAAAACTATTAAGCTAAACGCTGCGATATTATTTAAGCAAGGGATGCATCCCAATCAGTCATAATTGGATGGTTGCTTCATTCAATCTTTCTATATAAAAAAAAATACATCATGAGCGTTGTGTCAGTTGTGTTTTAGCGATAAAAGAATCATATTTATTTTTAAATACAAAATGAGTCTTTTTGAAATTCCATGCAAGCAAGTTGAGTTTTAATAAATACAGTTACATGATATAAATTAAGTTTATTAGAAGTTTCAATTTATAAGAATTCCACAATTAATCGAAATATTGAATAACAATGTGAATTACAAGTTTTTATCAAATTGAATTAATATGATCAAGTAACTTATGACTCCTCCGAATAAATTGAACGCAAATTCCCGATTGAGAAGGTACGTCTTACCAAGGCTTACTGTTGATCCATTCAAAAGTATTTGGAAAGACAAGGTTTCGATCTGAAAAGGAAGACGATATTACATGAAAAAATGATGATTTGACAACAATTTTGATTAATTTTCGTGTTACTATAATCAAATCCGAAAAAAACTGAAAACTAATTTTATTTTGAAAAATATTGAGGGTATAGAATTGATTTGCTATTGAAAATGACTCTTTATAAGCAATTGTATTGCTTTGTTATAAACAAAATAAAATCTAGTAAGATTAAAATGACCATGCCTTGGGTATGTTATGTTATGTTCCTACAGCCGCTGTATATGGAGAATAATAAATAAAAATAAGTTATCTGAGCCCTGGCTACACAGTAATCTGCGCGCACTGAGGAATGAGAGAAACAAAGTCTATAAATTACTCAAGCTTACCAACAATGCTAGCGAGAATTTAAAAAATAGATATTTTAATTTGTCAGAAGATTACAAAATCAAATACCGCGAGGCAGTGGCGTACCCAAAGGTGGGGGGTTTACGGGCTCAATCCCCCCTTGAGTAAACAAGTTTAGCCACGTAAATGAAACCAGACATGCAATCAGGCTAAAGTCTGCCAGAATTATTTTTGGAGGACTCCAACTTTGACCGGTGAAAAAGTATGATTAAGTATGATTACATAATTATATCTTCATATCTACACCGCAGCACTAGCAAACGTACCTAGTCAAGACTTCAAAAATACGAACCCCCCTTGTCAAAATCCTGCAATTTAACTGGCGAAAACATAATCAGAGACTCTAAGAAGTTCTTTGATTTTGTTAATCTCAAGAAGAAATTATCGGGTTATCCAGCGTCAATGATACAAAATAATATCGTTACTTCCTCTCCGAAAGTAATCTGTGATCTTTTTGCTGACTGTTTTCAAGAAGCTTTTTCACCGCCAAATATTTCGGTAGGTACGGAGTCCTCTAAAATTAATCCAATGGTACTGATTATGGACAAGTATCTCTCAAGGGAAGATATTGGCCAAGCTGTTAACTTCTGTTTACTTTCCCCATTTTTTGTGGTCCAGTGTATGGACTAGCTTGAAGTACCTCTTCACTTTTTGACAAATGGGAGTGTCCCAACTTATTGGAAATCTTCCCATATAATTCCTATTTTTAAGAGTGGTGACAAACGGTCTATCCTGATCTATATAGGTATTGCCATACTATCTATAATCCCTAAATTATTCCAACAAACCGTTTGCCAAAAACTCTCAGCTATTATTGAGCCTCTACTAAATGAACAACAACATGGTTTTCGCAAGGGGCGATCAACTTCAACCAATCTCATGGTTTTAGTTTCTGATGTCCTATGTAAAATGGAGTTGGGTTACCAAATTGACGCAATCTACACAGATTTTAGTAAAGCATATGGCCGGGTCGATCACTTCATACTGATTTCCAAATTGTAGAAACTAGGAATCACCGGCTCGATGCTCAATTGCCTCAATTCTTACTTACGAGACCGAAGTTAATTGGTAAAATTTCAGGGATATTTGTCCAAGCCAATTCTCGTATATTCTGGTGTACCTCAAGGCAGTCACCTCGGCCCTCTTCTTTTTAATGTCTTTATATCAAATTTATCTGAAAAACTCTTCATTATGTAGTTAGATTGGAGCTTCTGAATTTGTCGACTCTTAACCCTTTATACCATCGTGTGACATTACTGTAACATACCGAATAATTCCTTACAAATTCCAAACCTTACATTTTATTCCATTTTAAGTCACTGTAACACGGCGGTAACCCACCACTCTATGGATTATTCATGCAGTTCTTGTGAACTGTATGACGTTACGTGTATCAAAATTCGTGCGAAATTTACCTTACGCCACTTTGTGGCATTTGTTCGTGGGTGAAGTTGATAAAATACAAAAACGACACAAAATTTGTGAAAAGCGTGACATTGCATTATACTACAATAAACTTAACAATTGTTTTAAAGCGTTCCCTACATCTTAGAGGAACAGTTTAAGGCAGTGTGACACATCTGTCACATTTCTCATTTCTTAGTAAAAAAAAATTCAAAACTAAAAAATACGTGTATTTTTATTTATTAAAACCTACCACAAAACAAACTATTTGATAAAATACATATATGCAGTTGAGGTATAAAGGGTTAAAGCCAGAAGAACAGTGTTGTCCTCGTGTTTCGCCTTTGACGTGATTAGGGGCCACATTAATGTGGAGTATTTGACGAATAAAATAAAGCTTAAAGTGCCTGCAAGAGGTACACGTAACACACGTTTACTTACAGAATACAAGCATCTTACTTAGTAAGATGCAGATAATGAACCTGTTAATAGGCGCTGTACGATCTTTAACACTTTGAGCAAACACTACTCCTGAATTTATAAAGCCCTTCATTGTCCATTCCTAAATTGTGACGTGCTTACAACAGTGTAAATTAATGTTGAGTGTAGCATGTATTTTAGGGTTAAATATTTGTTGTAATTTATATTTTACCATGTGATTGCCTTGCTTTGGCGAAATAAATAAATAATATGAGTGTGGACTTTGTATTTTACTTACACTTTGGTCTAATCGATTATCGATTGTATCTATTTCAACGCTATTCTTAGACAAGTTTTCTCGACTGATTAAACCAATCCTGTTTGCCCTGTCCGCGACAAAAATTAGGAGCAGTACATCAATGACCCAGAGAAGTAGTGATTGACTCGCTAAAAACGCAGCTGTGTAATTCACTTTTGTAGCGGACAGCGATATATGATAAACCAAGAACGATTTCAGGACGAGACCAGAAATCCAGTAGAGGACTGTAACATACTTTTGTATGCTAAAAACATCTTCGGTTTGAATGCTAAGCGTACGAACGACAGATTTAATCTTTGAAACATGGTCGACAATATCACAAAGTTCGTAGCACTTTTGAACTCTGCCGTTCTTAGTGCATCGTTTTAATCTCAATAAATCCTTGGCGAGCTTGTGGTTGACGATGTTTTCAATTTGACACAAATGTAACAGAGCAAAGTATTGCAAGTTTATAAAATTCGAAACAACTTGAACATATATAGACGAAGCTATGATCATTATGCCAAACAAAGGCTTAGTATGAACTCCTAAGATAATCATTATACAAATGTCGCCAACAAACTGACTGTAAGGATAGCTTATTTTCAGAAGCGCACAAAAAAGAAATTTCCAATCATAGAACTCCTTTCGCGTCCACTTTATTACATATTGAACACATTTAATGTACGCACTCAATAACGAGGCGTACTTCCTACGAAATATAACCTGCAGCACCATGCCTCCGGTTAGAGTGAAAAATCCTACTGCATTGTGAACGAACGTTACTCCTGTAGACAATAATTTCTGCCTCACATATTGAACGTCTAGGCTAGCCAATGTTAGCAAGGACAAACTTCCGGCAATAAAAAGGATGACGGAAATACAGTATGCTGTGGCCATATTTGATGTTTTGGCCTCGAGGATGGAAAAGTCGAAATCGAAGCACAACAAACCCAAAATTCTTAAGAAATAATACATCAGTACTAGTAGCCAACGTGTTATTTTATTTATTAGCTTGGTCATAGCGAATACCAGCAGCAGACTAGCTAACTAATTTTCATAGCTTCCAAATAGTGTTGTTTCTAATTTCGTTAAGTAATACTGATGATTATCAAAAAATTGCTTGAAATTGATATATATATCAAGATGCTTCAATTAATTTGAAATGACAATAAAAAGTTAATATACAATCAATCTTGGAATTACGCTGCGAGTAAAGGGGTTGATATCTTTTTTAAAAAAAATCAATTAACCCATTCGCTGCCAAAGCCCAAATCATATGAAGTTATTCTCGTTGCCAGTTACATTTTAAGTGCTATTTTTTACCGAAGCTATTCTATTTCTTGCTGAAAATTTAAATTTATCATAAATAATCATTTACATGCATAAAATCAAAGACGAGTATACTCGTATCTGGCAATAGCAAATAAACAGGACTCCGTATTTTTGCATTTCTTTTTAGAAATGAAGGACGAGTATACTCGTCTCGGCAATGTATAAAACACACCCAAAAACGAATATACTCGTCCTTGGCAGTGAATGGGTTAAATTTCATGTAATCACAATCACTATTTTATTTCAAAAGTTAAAATTACGTTTGCATAGTATTTGTTTGCATAAATTTCATTTTAATTTTCTTCTTCACCAAGTCTCTACTAAGCTAAGCTCTATTTAGCAATCGTAAGCTTAAAGACGAAAGAAACGTAACCGACATTTTTGGCAAAATTGAAATCTCAAACTTTGGAAAAGTCGAAATTTTTATTTAGATAGATTTTGTTGGAATAAACCTTTAAAAACACGATTTTTATAATATGAAAGTAAAACTCATCAAATAAATACACAGTGAGCCTATATAGCAAGGCGCGTCAAGATCTTCTTTTTTTAAAAAAAACAGTTGACCATAGGAAAAAAATAAAAATAAATTATAAGTTTAGTTTATCATGGGTTAGATTCTCCTAGTCTAGTCAACAACTTCGTCTTCTAGTTGTGCTTTTTGGTTAGCAACTCACTAACACTATTATTGCACATTAATGGGGGTTCTTAGCTTCCAGATTTTATGCTAGTTCATCGTTAATTTAATGGAACCGTATTCGTGTTGTCTGGTGACGGATGGTAAATGACAGCACCTGAAGAGGATGCCATCCGACACTCCGAAACCACACTTTCCATTAAAAAAAAAATTGTCTAAAAAATTCTGCTAAAAACAGCGCATGATCTCCACAAAAGGTCCAAAAAAAGTTCAGCTAACTATTAAACTAATAAAAACTTTGTCAACTTACTATGGTCTAGCAATGCAACGAAATCCTGATTCGGTTGAAAATATCCGCAAAGAAATTTGGGCAGGATATTACCACAAAATTTCTACAGATGATAATCCTCAAAAATGTCCAGTAGGAAAAGAGTCTTGGTGTAACTGGCGCACAACTAAGACAGCTGGTAAAAGTGCTTTGAAAAATTTCAAGCATCCTCCACCTTTGGATGATGAAGTCCAACATATTTTAAAATCAATCTATGAAAACTTGACTTCGGAAGGTTTATTGAAGCGGTATTTAGGCAATTTCACAAACAAAACTGAAAGCTTCAATTCTTGCGTTTGGAATACAAGGTCTGTCCGAAAAGTAATGTCAACGATTTGATTTAAAAAAAATATTGGCCAGAGCGTTCTAAAACATTGAAAGTTTTCAAAATACTCTTCTCCGGCATTGATACAGCACCTCCAGCGATATTTCCAGACATCGAAGGCGTCACGGAAGCTCTCTTTCGAAATCTCCTTTAGAGCCTTGCCTCTTTGAACTTCTCAACTGTCCCGAAACGATGACTTTTTAAAGGAGTTTTCAAGCGAGGGAACAGAAAAAAGTCCGGGAGCCAGGTCAGGATTGTAGGGTGGTTGGAGAATCGTTGATACCTTTGAATCGATCAAAAAGCTGGTCACGAGGGAAGCGGTGTGAGCTGGCGCGTTGTCATGGTGGAGTTTCCAATTGGTTGCATTTGCAAATTGTTCGTTATGATGTCGTGAACGGTACTTTTTGCGATGTTTAATGTCTGTGCTACTAAACGAACACTAGAACGACGATCTGAATTCAAAAGGTCTTTCACACGCTTCAGATTGTCGTCAGTGGTTGACATTAATGGCCGTCCAGCGTGCGCTTCATTGCCGACATCTTCACGACCTTCTAAATAGGCTTTGTGCCACCGAAAAACTTGCCGTTTTGACAAAGAATCATTGCCAAAGGCTTTCTCTATCATTGGAAAAGTTTCTATTGCTAACTTTCCGAGTTTCACGCAAAACTTGATAGCAATCCTTTGCTCCAGCGAGCGCTGCATTTCGACTTGCACGGTATACAAAAACAAGTTCCACATAAAACCGTGTCCTTACTCTTCGGATGGTCAGAAAATATTAAACGACCGCTTGTAGGAAAGCTGTTTTTCCGATCTATTGAAATAAACTAGTTCTATCTCTATTACAGCGAAAAGCCGCTTAACAATCAAGTCAGTGACACTACTTTCCGGACAGACCCTGTATGGCCCCTAAGCATGCGTTTGTTGGCAAAAATATCAGAATTGCTGCCAATACTTCTACATGTGTATTCAATGAAGTATTCATAGCTTCACTGGGAATAATTGTAGATCAAAGTGCAATGGAACATGCAGAAAGGCTAGATCTTCCGATCATATAGCAAATAGCTATTACTTAAATATATATCCGATTCTCATTATGAAAGTACTATTATTTAGATAAGAATAACTTACACTTTGGTCTAGACGATCATCAAACGCTTCCACTCCAAAGCTACTAATACTCAAGAATTCCAGACTAAACGCTCCGGTCCTATTTGTCCTTTCCGCGGCATAAACAAAGAGTAGTATATCAATCGCCCAGAGAACCAGTGATTGAATTGCACCGAAAACTTTTATGAAGTTGAGATCAGCAGCAGAAAGTAAAATATGGTAAAACAGGAAGGACTTCAGGACGAGCTCAGAAAGCCAGGTGGCAACCGTTATGCATGTTTGCATGTTAAAGATTTCTTCAGATTTCATGTTAAGCGTCCGCAAGATAGATTTTATCTGTGAAACATGGTCGACAAGATCACAAGCTTCGCAACACTTTTGAGCTCTACCATTCTTAGTGCATTGTTGCAAACTCAATAGTTCTTTTGCAAGTTTACGGTCTAGGATGTTTTCGATTTGGCACATGTATAACATCGCGAAATATTGTAGGTTTATTGCATTCGCCATAACTTGAATATAGTAGGGAGATACGACAACCAAAATAAGGAACGCTGGCTTGGTATTCAGCCCCAACATAAGCATTGTACAAATGGTTCCCAAGAACAAACTGTATGGGTAGTATAGCTTTGCAATCACATAAACTAGAAACTTCCAATCATAGAACTCATCCTTTGACCATTCCATCACGTATTTCACACATTTAATATAGTCGTTTAGCAACGATGCAGTTTTCCTGTGAAATATAATCTGCAATACTAATGTTCCTATTAAACTGCAGAATGCGATTCCGTTGTAGACGAACATTACACCTGAAGACAGGGGACTTTCCATGATGTAAAGAACATCGCTGCCAGCCGAAGCTAGCAAAGGTAGAGTTGCGGTAACAATCACGCAAATAAGGATACTGTAAGCAGTGGCCATCTTTGATATTCTGGCTTCGAGGATGGAAAAATCAAAAACAAAGCACCAAAAACCTAACATTTTCGGACAGTAGTACATCAACACTAGTAACCACCGCATTATTACATTTACTGAAGCGACCATAACGAAATCTATAGCAGAACTAATATTCTGGCTAAATTCGATGTCTTTCGAATAAAATTCAATTTCATTAGATTATTTCGTTAATTATGTATGCACCAAAGTGACTACCGAAGAAATGCTGAAAAGGCAATTCATAGAGCTAGAATCAGTGAACTTTAATAGTGAGAAATATTATTTTCCATTATTTAATTTAAGAAAAAAAATCTACAAAATATTGTTGAATATTTTTAACGTTTTTCACACGACTTGGCCGTTGTATCAAAATATTTCTCCGACAAATTTAAAGATTTTCATTGAAAGTTAGGCTCCTACTCTTGTTTCTCACATTCTTTTCAGGAAAAAAACACATTAGGACCAGATAAACGGGTGTTAAAATGCTTTTTTCGTGAGACTTGTCCCCCTTCGAGACACAACAACTTCCGCCATGGTGCAGTGATCGAAACAAGCAATATCGCAAACTTTTGGTGATAAAACTGTCTAAAAGTTATTTGCGAATGAATTTCGCGGTAATAGGGAAAACAAAGAAGTTGTCACGCGCGAAAAATTGACCCCCCCTTTTCAACGTGGTTTTTGACGTGTGACTCTTTTAATATTGACAGCACGTGAAAATGATGTATCCACAACTTACTGTAAATTGAATTTTACACAAGTTTGTCATATAAGCCTTTTTTGTGGGAGCGGTGCTATCCGAGATATGGGGCTGTCCCACTTTTTTTTTGTTCTCAAGATGGCGACAAGGGGATTAGGGCTGCGACACCAGAAACTTCAATTTAAGCTCACAAAGAGGCGTACTACGCATTGAAATTAAACTTTTTCTGCCCACTAAAATGCTCCATGAGTTTTGCAATGCGGGGTTTGCCATCGGAAGCCGATTATTTGGTCTAAAAATGCGTTTTTCACGTGACTTTCTCCCCTTTTGGGATGAAATAATTTCCGTTACTGTACAGTGATTATAACAATCAAAACCGCATACGACTTGCGACAAAACTGCCTTAAAGATATTTCCAACGTGTCTTGGGGTTAAAGTGAAAACAATTGAAGTTGTGGCGCTGGAAAGATGTTCCCCCCTGTTTGAATGTCGTTTTGGGCTTGTAACTCTTTTATTGTTAAAACCACGTGAAAGTTATGTATGCACGACTTGCTGCAAATTAAATTCTGCACAAGTTCGCCAAATTAAACTTTCTTGTGGGAGCCGTGGTTTTGGAAATATGGGGGGGGGTGTTCCAATTTTTTTGGTTTCTAAGATGGAGCCCAGAGGATTAGGGCTGCGACCCCAGGAACTTGGATTTAAGTTCACAGTAAGACATACTACACAATGCGCCAAAAATTTACCTGCCTTCCAAAATGCAAGGTCAAACTCCCATTTGTCTGGACTAATAGTCCAATCATCAAGCAAGGATTTTGCTTGGTTCACAACACATAGAAGTTGAAAACAGAGGCTGATATAGTGTGATCACAAATGCAAATCAATCTGATATCTTGTTTATGAATATCATATATCTACGACAAAGATGAAACGAAACATAGTTCGTTTTATTCTGATTTTTCGCTTTGCTCGTTGTTTTACAAATAAGAACAGTAAATATTGAAGGCGTGCCCCGCCTCGCCTTGCATAGTAGTATGTTTCCCATTTTTTTCAGTTCTGCGCGAATGTACATGTGAATCACTGCCCCCTGAACGAACGCTCGAATTGCAGAATCGCAGCGCGAACATTGTTGAGGTCATATTTCGGTCACGGAAACAGTTGACACATGGAAAATATTAAATTAGGTAATTGTTGAATATTAGTAATAGCTACTGATTTTGCCAGCAGAAATGGGAGACAAGAAAAGATACTGTGATGTATCCAAACAAACATCTAACCATAAACCCGTTTTTCAAACATTAAAGTGATGTATTTATTACCAAATAAATACATCGCTTCATAAATGGACAAATATTACTGATCGCCTCGTAAATTTTCCTCGCGATATCGTCAACTAATGATTATGTAACGTTTGTAGTTGAGACACTAATATATGACCACGGCACACGTTCAGCAACTCGACAACTCACACGTTGCAGCGATCAATGCACTGCTTTGGTTGCTTGAGTCATGTGGGAAATTTTGCGAGTAATGATTAGCTATTGTATCGATCAGTACATGATCTTTTTGTTGAGAAAAGCATTTTTTACCGTGTATATTATTAATTAGGTCATAGGTGTTGGATCAACTACGGCTTTTAGCATTTAGAATTTGTGTAAATAGCGAATAGGAATTTATAGAAAATATAGTTTTGCTACATTTATTGAAGGAGTCTCATATAGCACCTATCCTCCTCGGCACTTCAGGTAATGCCTATTATGGGCACTTCTAGTCTTTGGCCAGTCAGTTTATCTTCTTCGTATTATTTTGTAATTTGTCTATCTTCACATCATGGGACCGTTCAGATATTATAGTTTATCACATCATGGAGGGGACCAAACCCTGCGACATGGACGACTCCTGATAATTCAAAGGACCAACATCACTTGAATACCAATTCCTGATACATGTCTCTTAATGTGTAGCATGCTTTAGTTTCACTATCTTAATATTTACAGAGCACTGTATTATAGATAGACACGTAGAACGATTGGGTGTACCTTTCAACGACTTCTTTCGCAGTCGATGTGGGAAGAAGCGAAAGAAACAGTTCAGAAGGCAAGGCGCTCACATTCTGGAAAGCTTTGCGAAACCCTAAATAAATATTAGAAGTAAAGCCAGCAGCTGCATAAGGCAATCCAAATGCTTCTCGGCTTCCAAAAGCTGGGATTTTTAGTGCAATCCTTCCATCCTTGTGATATTACAATGGGTGTACTGAGGCCTAGATTAGCTATCTCTGTAGAAGAGAGCTGCGAACGGCTATTTTCCAGATACATATGTACATAAATTATTGATGGATATGTTATTATTGAATATTTATCGATTGAGTTTTTTAATAGTGGTAGTAGTATAGTTTATTGAGATTTTTATTGACTGCGTTAGTGCCAAATACTTCGAAAGTTACATACAGAAAAATCCATGTATCTCTCAATTATCCACAAAATTATTTAATTAATCCATCTTCTCATTATATAGGCAAACAAATTTTAGACTTTAATAGTGGTACAAGATTACTTTGATAAGAATTACTTACACTTTGGTCAAGACGATCATCAAACACTTCCACCCCAAAGCTACTAATACTCAAGGATTCCAGACTCAATGCTCCGATCCTATTTGTCCTGTCCGCGACATAAATGAATAGTAGTATATCAATGGCCCAGAGAACCAGTGATTGAAGTGCACCAAAAACATTCAAGAAATTGAGATCAGCAGCAGAAAGTAAAATATGGTAAAACAGGAAGGACTTCAGGACGAGCTCAGAAAGCCAGGTGGCAACCGTTATGCATGTTTGCATGTTAAAGATTTCTTCAGATTTTATGTTAAGCGTCCGCAAGATAGATTTCATTTCTGAAACATGGTCGACAAGATCACAAGCTTCGCAACATTTTTGAGCTCTACCATTCTTAGTGCATTGTTGCAAACTCAATAGTTCTTTTGCAAGTTTACGGTCTAGGATGTTTTCAATTTGGCACAAGTATAAATTTGCGAAATATGGTACGTTTACTCCAGCCGCTGCGATTTGAATATAATACAGAGACAAGAAAACCAAAAAAATGAATCCTGGCTTAGTGTTGAGTCCCAACATAAACATTACGCAAATATTTCCCAGGATCAAACTGTATGGGTAGTATATTTTCGCAATCACATAAACTAGAAACTTCCAATCATAGAAATCATCCTTTGACCATTCCGTTATGTATTTCACACACTTAATGTAGGCGTTCAGTAACGATGCAGTTTTCCTGTGAAATATAATCTGCAATACTAATGCTCCGATAAAACTGGCAAATGAGATTCCGTTGTAGACGAACATTACACCTGAAGACAGGGGTTTCTCCTTGATATATAGAACATCGCTGCCAACTGTAGCTAGTGAAGGCAGAATTGCAGTAACAAAAACACAAATAAGGATACTGTAAGCAGTGGCCACTTTTGTTATTTTGGCTTCGAGGGTGGAAAAATCAAACACGAAGCACCAAAAACCTAAAACTTTCGGACCGTGGTACATCAACACTAGTAACCATCGCATTATTAAATTTACTGGAGCGACCATAATGGAATCGATAATAGAACTAATATCCTTTTTACATTCGACGTATATAGATAGTCATCGAATGGAATGGCATTTAATTTGAGTACATAGTTCCTTTCGTTAATTATTTAATTACATACAGGTGATTACATGGAAATTGCTGTGTTTTAATGGTAGGAAATATTCTTCCATTATTAAATATCAGCGAAAATCTAGAATTAAAATTACTTCTTTCTCCCTGTCCAGTTGGTTGAAGTGCAGTCGGTTCTACTATTGTTAAATTATTTTGGTTGCCTAATTTATTGTATCATTAGCTAAAAATCCTCATGGACTTGCATGGAGACAGCTAACTACTCCTTGCACGTTGACTGTCAATGTCAAACACTATCAATTTTCAAGACATTCTGTAAGAATAAAATCGACAAATTAAATTTTAGGCTTTATCGAGAAAATATTTAGTCAACTTCGCTTCAGTTTTCGTCGCCAAAAGCCAAACTTTTCGATGAAAGACTTGGAAAAGGAGAGTTTATTGCTAGTAGAGGATGGTTAGGCAAATTCAAGAAAAGACATGATATACGCTAACTTAAACTTAGTGGTGAGAAATTGTCGAGGAATGAAGAAACTGTGAAGGTATTCCAGCAAAAATTCCTGTACATAACTAGAAAGAAAGACTTGATTGCAGACCAAATTTATAACGCCGATGAATCAGGCTTGTATTGGAAAGTGATACCGAATAAAACATTGGTATCTGGGCCAGAGAGTAGTGCACCAGGTTCAAAGATATCAAAGGAGAGGATCTAATTTATGGCATGTGCGAATGCAAGCGGAACACACAAACTGCCCCTGCTAGTTGTTGGTAAAGCACAAAGGTCACGTGCATTTGCATCAGTTAAAAAGTTATCAGCTCATTAAACAGGCCAAAAAAGTGCTTGGGTTACAAAAGCAATATTTTTAGAGTGCCTTATTCCCGAAGTTAGGAAATATTTATCAAAAAAAAATCCGCTAAGAGCACTTTTAGTTCTTGATAATGCATCAGCGCATCTTCTAGAAAATCTGCAATCGATTAACAAAAATTCACTGTTCTGTATAGCCGCCTAATTGTACGGCCCTAATTTAAACCATGGACCAAAACGTGATCCAGAATATTAAAGTGATATACAAGGAAAAAATTCTGTTACATGTTTTTGGGCCTGAATGCACAATATCTGAAATCCTTAAAAAATAATGAAAGATGCCGTGTTTTCTCTGGCTGAAAGTTGGTAACAACTGTCTTCGAATCTACTTAAAAAGTCTGGGAAACCTCTGTGGCCGTCGTTATTCGAACCAGAGGACACATCTGGCCAAGAATGGGATCACTTTAATCCTGAAGATGATCTTCCATTGAACATTTTCCGTACCGGAGGCTTTTCGGAAGAGGAGAGAGTAAATTGAGAGATAAAGCATTTTCTATGTCACTTAATACCACTCGCGCCAAAGTACTATACTAGATTATTTTTTAAAAAAAAAGTCTAATAATACATATGTACCTAGAAATACTTAATAATTAAAATTTATCTGCATCTTTGATTACAAAAATATTTGTTTCACATTTCAAAAAATACCTTTCAAAATATCTACATACTATAATCCGAACGATTATCGAGACCCTAATATATATATATATATATATATATATATATATATATATATATATATATATATCCATATTTTGGATATGTGTATCTGACAAAACCACAATCATGCAATCTAAACACCGCGAGCGGAATGCATTAATCAAAAACATGTATTTTCGAGGTGATGTTAATGGATTATTAAGCTTTTAAAGTTGTATTCATTCTCAAGTCGAACGTAACAGTAACAGTAATAGCTCATTGGAGTTGCCCAATAACGCAAAAATTTACTTACACTTTGCTCGAGCGTATGGCCAATTGTTTCCATTCTAACCATACACTTGTTTAAACTTTCGTGACACAATTCACCACTCCTGTTCGTCCTTTCTGCAGCATTTATGTACAGTAATACATCCATGATCCACACAAGGAGTGATTGCAATGCTCCCATCACTGCTATAAAATTGAGATCCGTGGCAGTAAGTAAAATATGGTAAAACAGGTAGGACTTCAGAACGATCTCTGAAACCCAGTATGTGACTGTAATATATTTATGCATTCCAAAGGACTCTCCAGTGTTAAGGTGCAGTGCATGTATATCGGATTTAATCTCTGCAGCATGATCGACAATATCACACAATTCGCAGCACTTTTGAACCCTTAAATTTTTACTGTACAATTGGAGTCCCGATAGATCCTTTACAAGCTTGCGGTTCAGGATTTCTTCGATTTGGCATAAGTGCAACAATGCAAAGTAGTGTAAATTTCCTACAGTAGAAACTATTTGAAGGAACACGCCCAAAACAATAACTATTATGATAAATAAGGGCTTGGTATGAAACCCTGAGATGAACATTACACAAATGTGACCGAGGATCTGATTGTATGGGTAGAACATTTTCACAACAACACAAAACAGGAACTTCCAATCGTAGAACTCCTCTTTTGTCCACTGTGTCACGTATTTAACACTCTTGATGTATGCCATTAGTAAAGCACATTGCTTCTTACGAAGAATTAGCTGTAATGCAATTCCTCCGTATATAGCTAATTTTGAGACAGTGTTGTTAACGAACATCACTCCTGTGGACAAAGGTGTGTCATTAAAGAATTTGACATCTTTGTTAGCCGAACTGAATAAAAACAAGCTTCCAATCATAAAGCAAAACAAGACGATGCAATATAGAGTGGCCGTCTTTGAAGGTTTAACTTCTAAGGTTGAAAAGTCGACAATCAAGCAAGATAGTCCTAAGATTCGCAGGCAATAATGCGTCGAAACAAGTAACCATCGCATTATTATATTTATTGGTGTGGCCATGGTCAAATAAATATCGAAACTAATATCTGTTCGTGATGAGCATCACTCTTACTTGGTTTTAATTTACTTAAGTGGTGATGATGTCCATCAAAATGTTAGTATTCCAGAAAGATTAACTAAAACAATCGATTCACCTCGAAAAACAGATCCTCGCAATTAAGAGTATTGCGTTTGTACAAAAATTAATCACATTTAGATTATGGTGTCGTCTTGCAGCAATATAAGATAAATTGTCATTACATTATTTAACAGAACACACCTCATCGCAAATGTATTGAATCTAAATCTACTGAAGCCTCTGAGGCAATCAAATCCATCTGTAGACACCAAAAAAAAAAAATTAATCCCTTGAAGATGTTCATGACATAGATACGATCCTCGCCAGATTATACGCAGGATTTATGAAAATCAGTGTCAGCGCCAGATTGGCGAGAGTCAACGGCCCCAAAGGTCAGGATCAGATTTTAATAATAATTACATGCCGCGATTTTCATTCAGTGAGAGTCGAAAATGGTATATACGTAAATAAACGAACTTAAATTATTCTACACCCTTCATCCTAATGTTTTTATAAATTAGATTTGAGAGTAATAAACAGGGCCGGTGATAAGATTCTAATACCCGTGGGCGATTTAACGATTCGGATCCTGTAAAATCCCACCTGCACCAACTTGTACCACCCCAAAATTGCAACCACTTATATGCCAATGAGGAAAAGTCCATTCATCCATTCAATCGACATTTTGAGAAGTCAGGTGAATTTTTTTTTTTGCATTGTATAAGGGATCCAAAGACCCCTTATCTTCAAAAACGGAAAGAAATAGGCCAGCCCTATATTTCGAAAACTTTGGTTGGTTGGATGTAGTGTCGAAAGGCGGATCATTTAGGCCATGATAGGCCCATTGTGGTACCACAAAAAGATAAGGACTGCACTAACACCTGCGGGATGACGAGAACCATTTAGATACTCG
The DNA here is from genome assembly GCA_963942545.1 of Oxycera nigricornis. NCBI lineage: Eukaryota > Metazoa > Arthropoda > Insecta > Diptera > Stratiomyidae > Oxycera > Oxycera nigricornis. The sequence goes on from OZ012662.1 coordinate 13,467,101, forward strand.
TATAAAGTCGTCTATACAGCTAATATTTAAATAAGCTACTTCCGTGAGGCCGTCCAGGAAAAGTAAGCCTAAAGTTTGCATGCGTTTCCTGAATGGTGCTGGGCATCCACACAGGAAATGTTGGATCGTTTTTTCTCCTCCTCCGATGTGCAGCTGGGGCAGAAATCGTAGAAAAAGGCACCCAATCTTTCTGCATGTCTGCCAATGAGACAATGCCCCGTCAGTACGGACATGATGAAATTTAATGTTTCATGGCTCGTATTGAGGAGCTACTTAGTACGTTTTGAGGTTAGTACGCACCAAGTTTGTCTGGTTGTCCTGCAGGTTTCTTCCAGAAGCCAGGCAGCCTCCATGAAGTACTGCTTAAATCCTAGCTTTATGGAGGCTAGAAGCTGGTCGACTTGTGGTGTGAGTGTATACTCCTGCAGCTCAGTGCCAGCTCTTGCTAGGGCATCTCCTTCGCAATTTCCCAGTATATCACTATGTCCCGGTATCCAGTGTAGGATCACTTCACGTTAAAGCGACATCACGTTCAGTTGTGTACGAGATTCCATTACAATCATGGATAAGCTCTACACGTTGGATAATGATTGGATAGCAGCTCGACTGTCAGAGAAAATATTTAGGTTTCTTATGGAAATTTTCAGGTTTCTCAACCAGCCTGCTGCCTTGCATATTGTAATGACCTCTGAAGGCTAGTTTCAGGCCTAGCTGTTCGGAGAAAACGACACAGCCAACTTGTCCATCCATCTTTGATCCATCATTTGTATTGTTGTATCGTACTTCTTTCCATGATCCAGTCATCTCTACTAAGGATGACTGACTTGAAACCATGGTGGGAGCAGGAAATCGGTGAATTGAGGTCTACTTTCTCTGGCTTTTGGTTCTTATACTAAAATATTGCACAATGCAAACTTGTGTTGTAATTAATTTACAGAAACTCGTGCATACATCACTTTCACGCAGCAGGAATAACAAAAACTTATAGGCCAAAAAACGACACCGAAATCATGTTCTGGGCGACAAAATTTCTTTATTTGCACTTTTAGCCGCGAAAAGCATTCAAAACTTACATGAAGATATTTTTATCACGAGCCGTTTGTGATATTGTTTGTTGCATTGTCGAAGAGAAAAATGTCAAGTGATTTTTTTTGCCGAATAA